>CM020004.1:5052000-6315000 GCA_009771035.1 Lupinus albus | reverse complement strand
CGCCCCGACATAACATTTGTCGTGGGAGTTTTGGGAAGATATATGAGCAACCCTGTAATGGATCACTGGAAGGCAGTCAAACGTGTTATACGTTACTTTAAGAGAACAAAGGAATACATACTCACTTATTGGAGGTCTGAGAATTTAGAGATCATTGGGTATTCGGACTCCAATTTTGCTGGATGTCAAGACAACAGACGCTCCACCTCTGGACATGTGTTGGTTAGAGGTGTTATCTCTTGGAAGTCTGCTAAATAGACACTCATAGCTCCTTCAACCAAGGTTGTGGAGTTTATGGCTTGTTTTGAGACAGACCATGACATATGGTTGTAGAATTTTATCACTGGATTATGTGTGGTCGATGGTATTGAAAAACCACTGATGATTTATTGTGATAACAAGTCTGCAGTTCTTTACTCCAATAATAATAGGAGTTCTACAAAGTCAAAATTTATTGACATCAAGTTTCTAGTTGTTAAAGAAAGTATTCAAAATGGACAAATTTCATAGAACATATAGGGACAAATTTTATGCTAGTTGATCCACTGACTAAGGGTCTGGAACCTAAAGTCTTTCACGAGCATGTTGCTCATATGATGTTGTTCCTTAAGATACCTTAATTCAGTGGGAGTCTATATGTTTTATGATTTACTTTGATTGTTATACACATTTTTTTATGCATAATAAAGTTGATGGTTTGTTGTTCCATTTTGAATGTGTTTATTGTAACTGTTGTGTTGCAATTAAAGACTTTTGGATTGATCTCACTAAAGATTAAAGAATGATCAGTTGAAAATAGACATGTTTTAGATCACATTGCATGAAATTTTCCATGTCACTCATCCATATTTGATCTATGTCATTAAGTATATAAATGTGGTGATCATCGTGGTCGAGTCACACTTATATGTGATGAACATTGCGGTGGTTCCATAATTGATATATAAGATGGACTAGATTGCATTAAGGATAAGTCTAAATATAAATAGCATATGGAAGCGCGCCTAAAAAATATGTGATATAATTGGTTCAAGAAAATATGAAGCTCAAGTGAGAGATTGTTAGAAATTCATAATTTCTAATTAAGGTGGGCATCATATATTTATACAATTATATCGGCTATTTATTTTCAGGGTTATAAAATAAGTGATCTTATTACTGACAACCTTGTAACTTCTAAAATAAACTGAAAATGAATATAGGCTTCATGAGTGGATACCCAGAGTAGTTAACCCATAGGGAATAATGGGAACCCTATTAAGTTAACACATTAGGAAGGTTATGGTCCCCAATACATCAAATCAAACATAATTTTCATCTCTTCTCATCAGAGAGAAAACGAAGGTCCCAAGAGGAATCAATGATTTGGTTGAGGACAGATCTGAGGACAGATTTGGTTGACTTGTATCATTGTTTTACATATTGTGTGAGAATCATGAGATTCAAGATTCTAGGATTGGTATTTCACCAATTAATAGAGAATTCTAACAATAATGTTATAGAGATTCATACCAAGATGTATATTAGTTCACATTCCTCAACTGGATGCTATGTTTATTCTCATTTTCTTGTTCAAGGACATTTTACTATGTAATAGAAGTTCTTATGAGACTCACACCAAGACTCTCTTCTAGAACACTCATTTGAAACAAGAAAGCAAATCACTTTCTTTTTACACAATCACTCAGTAAAACCTATGGTGATTCTATGACATTTTAAAGTTAATATCATACTAGATACTTGTTTTCAATCTAATAATGTTGGAATCCTTTTCAAGAACATTTTAAAGTTAATATCATACTTGTTTTTTCAGAAAATATGAAAAGGTAGAATTTTTTAAAGTTTTTTTGTGTAAAACTTTTGATAGATTTGTAAGTAAAAGTGTTTTGTAGTTATTAGAAACTCACAAGTGTATATATAGACTTTAGAGGGGTTCCAGCACTGAGTAATCTATTACCCATGGTGGTAATGATTATTGTACCTTACTCTCACTTAACAAACAATTACTCACTACAGTAATTGGTTAATAATCTCTTTTGTGCAGTTAGGTAATCTGTTACTATTAATTTGTTACTTTATTTCAAGTAATTTGTTACTATGATTCAAGTAACTTGTTACTTGGTTTTATAAAAACTAATTTTTTGGAACCTTGATAATATATATTTTTACCTGCTTTAAACTTAGGAAAACATTTTTTATGTCTTATGTGATATCAAAATAAAATGAAATATCAAGGTAAGATTTTAAAGTAGAAAATAATACATCTTATCTGTTTAATTTAAGATTTTCAATATACAAAATTATGCATTTTTTTATTTATTGATGTTGGTTTCTTCATCAAAACCTAACCAAGTTCAAGGAGAGACTATTCATTATAAACTTAGATAAAAAAAGAGTATGATAAAACTGCTCTTATAGAAGATATTGTCGTAAAAATTATAATATATAAATCAATTATTTTAAACTTTTGTTTTCTCTATCCTTGGTTAAGTGATAACATGACTCAGCATCATTATTGTTAGGTGTTCTACTAGTTGATAAATTAGCTGATTGTGATCTTCATACATTATCCCAGTAATTTAAAATTAAACTCACTCAAATTTGACTTTAACATTAGATCGAACCAACCTATATATCGATTTGGTCCCAAAAGTGAGATTTCATTAGGGGTCGAGCTCGACAGTGTTTTTGAATCTAACAAGAACCCCGACCTTGACACCAATGTAATTTATTGATTTGACTTCAATATCGATCATGACCCAATTCCAACATCGACTTAGTGTCAATGTTTATCTTAGAGTTATAGTTAATGTTGTAACATCCCATTTTTGTGTCCAAGAAAATAAACCTTATTTTGTAAAAGTATAGTGAATGGTTATAGAATGATAAACTTAATTTGTTAGAAGATCTGAATAATTAGACATAAGATATATTCAAAAGGGACACATATATGGATCATGACTTTTGAAGTTAGGTGTAATATTTCGTTTTTGAAGTAAATATACTATTGAATATTTCTGCATTTTTGAACTTAAGAAAATTAATGATTTTTGAAAATTACTCGGGTCTTCTAACAAATTAAGTTTATCATTCTATAACCATTCACTATACTTTTACAAAATAAGGTTTATTTTCTTGGACACAAAAAATGGGATGTTACAAATGTCGACCTAAATATTGATGTCAATTTGGGGTCAATGCTAGACCTCTTAACGTTGACGTCAATGTCAACCTTTAACTAATTGTGGTTGGGATTTGGGTCTTTATTGTGCTGAAGTCAACGTTGAGGCCAAACCCTTGTTGTTGTCGACCATTTATAATAAATGACATATGTAGTGGTATATTTTTGACACTTACATATCCAAATTAATCACATTGCTCAAAGGGAAAGTTTGTTAATAAGGTCCACATTTCATTCATTGCCATCATAATTAATAAGAGTAGAAACATTAATGAAGTTTACTTATCACCAAAATCATTAGGGGAGAGGGGTTTGGAAATCCAAGGTTTTGGCAACTAAGGATCTCTCCAAGGTCCAATATTAACACCACTACTCACTCTCTACTTAAGACCTCCTTGAAGAACATCTCTATCAGCCATAATTCTTGTCCAAAAAAGAAACGTGGAGAAAGTACCCCAACTTTAATAACAACTTTTTTACTTGTTTAGTAGAAACTTCTATTTCAAGATCAATATTCGCTTGCACATCTTATCTGTGAGAGGTTCATACACTGAAACACCTATTTATTCATTTTCAATGATGTATTCTGAACTATTCCGAAATGGGTAAGAAGACCCAAATAAAGTTATGATAATACCTAGATTATAATGTCTAATCTTCCCATTATGGAATTTCTAAAAATTAGAAACTAAACATGATGGATGACTTCTCAAAATTTATTTATTGAGAAAAGGTGCATTGTAAAGATTGACAATACTAGTAAGAGCCTCAACCTCTTCAAAACTTAAACCATACTTGGAAGCTTTAACTCCACTAACAACACCACACAATTTGGGTTATTTCAACATAATAGAAAAAACTTGAGCAACCATGATGAACAAATAAGGGGACAACCACCTATGATCCCCTTTAGGATTTAAAATTGCCAAATTTTCTTTCATTTATAATCACTCAAAAAGAGTAATATTTGACACGTTTCATTATTAAATACTAAAAAAAAAACTTGTATGGGGATATATCTATATAGAGATAGTCAAAAAAATATTGATAATATATTAAAATTATAATTAAAATTTATTCCTAAATAATAGCACAAAGAAAAATAAATACATCTGTCTTCAAATAAAATGTATTAAATATTTATTCACACTTCCATTTATCATAAAAACCCATTCTATTTATCACCATCCCAAGGAATGACCATTCCACATAGTCATAACTCAAGCTTTGGGAGTTAAGAATATTTTAGAGTAAATTATACTCACACCCTAGAGTTTGGAAATTATATAAATTATTTCTTCATTCTTTATCCTTATAATAACCATCTCTCACTACTACATAAATCACCTCTAATTTTATACATATATTACACTGACTATCCCTGCATGTTATAAAAGTGTAATATTTTAAACATAAAATGTGTGATGAATTCAATTAAGTTAAACAAAATATTGTATATTGTGTAACACTTCAAATAGTACAAAAGTCAGTGTTTCTTTATTATTTTTGTGTCATTACAAAATACATTAATAATTTTAAAGAAATGTTTAAATAACTCTTATACTATTTTATAACGAGCCAAATAATGAAGACGCATTGACTCTTATATTATTTGAATTTGTCTACACAATATACAATATTTTATTTAATTAATTACACATGTCACACGTTTTTGTTTAAAATATTATAGTTTTATATCATGCAGGGATAGTTAGTGTAACATATGTATAAAATTAGGGGTGGTTCGTGTAATGACAAAAAAAGGAGGAGTGATTTGTGTAATTTCACTAAAACTCAGGGGGTATGAGTGTAATTTACTCTAATTTTAAATATGATAAAAGTTTTAATCAAACATAAAATTTAGACTCTCCCACTTCGAAATATGATTCTGGAAGCTCTAAATATGATTCTATGAAATTGCCAAACAAGTTAAGTAGTTAACATACAATTCAAAGTCCAAACCACGTTTATTCCAAAAAATAACAAGTCATATATTTAAATCATTGAAAATTTACAACTTATATAATATTTACAAAGTTTCTGTATTATAATTTCAAAATAATGCCACAATTAGCCCTACCTAATTTAAAAAATAGTGAAATATTTATTCACTATAAGTTTAGAATTTATACACAGTTAATATATCATTCACCATTCTTTTGTATTAATTTTTTGAAGAATAAATGTTCATTAATATAAATGGTGGATAATATATTAATAGTGTATAAATCTCTTATACTATCGGAGTGTGTATATATATTTAAAATAGAAGAAAAAATCTTAACAGTGGTCAACATTTTATTCCTTCTGGAATACACAGCAGACATGAGCTAATTGTTTTATGTTAGTGTTTACTGTTTTGAGGTAGCCGTTGTTTAGTTGAGTTAAAAACAAGGGGCAGTGTCGCCACCAGTTATAGACTCATCATATTCACACAATTCAACACATTTTTCCTTCTCTTTCCTTTAATTTCTTTAATCACTTTTCTAAAAATAGTCATCCCTTTTATAATAAATACCTGAATAATTTTAAGGTATTCCGGAGTAATTAAATTAGAGTAAGTTACACTCATATTTTTTGAGTTTTAGGTAAATTATATAAACTGTCATTCTATCTTTTACTCTTACAAAAATTCATATTTTATAAATATATATTACACCGAATACATTTACATGAAAAACAATGATTTTTTAAACAAAAAATGATAAATATAATTAAATAAAATAAGATATAATATAGTGTGGAAACAAGTTCAATAATATATATGTCAATACATTTTTATTATTATTTCATTCGTTATTGATGCATTTTGTAATGAATCAAAAATAATGAAAATGTATAGATTCGTATACTATTTGGATTTGCCTCCATAATATATCATGTTTCATTTAACTCAATTACATTTATCATATTTTTTATTTAAAAAATACATTTATTTCTCATGCATTAGTGATTAGTGTAATGTGTATATATAAATTATGAGAGCTTTTTTAGGTATAAAATATAAAAAGATGATTTGTATAATTTCATTAAAACTCATAAAGTGTGAGTATAAATTATTCATTAAATTATTTACCTTCTAGGGTATCTACACTCTTTACTACACTAAGACCAATGTGTTCTTGGTTTTCTTTCACCCACTTTAAACCATATACTTTTATATTTTCTCACTTTCTTCACTTTCACGTTAATACTGTATTTTTTATTTTATTTTTATATGTTATGTCGGCATCAATTTATATTAGTTTTTATAAGGTCAAAAAGTACGATGCAAGTGCTAAAAATGGAACGAAACATACTGAAATAAAAAAGTATTATCACTTTAAAATGAATAATTTCCTTTACCAATTATTATCAAAGTAAAGCAAATTTCATATCATATCACAGAGATAACAACGAGGCAGAGCGGACACATGTATTGGATATCCGTACTCATGTATGTACTATTAGTGGGTACTTGTGCGGATAACGAGTACCCAACGAGTTTTTAATTCTAATTATATTTTATATATTTTACAATAATTAATAAATAAAAATAATTATTACTTAAATAATATGATATGCGTATTATAATTTTATGATTATATTTCCATCACTAAAATTTTATTATTATGAAATTCGTTCCCACTCATGAGCTAATTTTTCACGTACCTATTACAAATATTTTGATGGGCACCCAAAAGTCCGTATATTTTTGTCATCCCGATATAATAATCTTGGGCATATCTCATCACATGAATGAATTTTTCATACTAATTTTTTTATAGAGAAAATAGGTTGTGCATTAATAGAATAATTTTTATATATTGTGAAATTATGGTTAGGGGTGGAAACAATTTATGTGAGGGTAGAATTTACCTTAAATAAACACAACCTATATAATAGTTTGTGTCTGATTTATTTATTTTTTTGAAAAATTATAAGCCTTAATAGTGACAGATTAGAAGTCTTGTCAAACTTGAAATCTTATATAAAAATCTATTATGTTATAAGATATTTGAATAATGCAACATATTATGCTTAAATAGACTAATCCACCTACTATTAAATAGAGCTACCTAAAGTCAACAATTAAATAACATTCTTATATTAAAATTTTATATAATAATTTTTATTATATTAAACAATATATTATAAATATTAATAATATAATTAGGTATAATCTTTTTTAACCTAAAACCTCGCTTTAAATATTTTTTTTAAAAAAGTTTTAGCATGACATATAACTCTTAATGAGGCGTTAGGAGTTATTTACTCAAAAAAATAATTCATTAGTGATAAATGATATATAGAACACTCTAAAAAACTATTTCATCAATAATAAAATAATAAATAGCAAACCTATTTTTTAATGAATAATGCATATAAGTTTAATATATATGCATGTTTCATTTTTGGGATTAACTATATATCATCTATTATTTATTTATATTAATAAATAATATATATATATATATAAACACTAACAATGTGTTTGGTCTCTACTAAATTCATATAATAATTAAAATTTCAAATATTTGATTTCAAATAGTAATATTTATTAGACTAAACAATCACATGTACTTGAAATAGTTTCACCCATACTTATTACCGTTTCGTGCTGGCCGGTTGAATTGGTAAACCAGTGAATTGGTCCCATTACTGATATGATACACTAATTATAACGGTCATGCAATTATATCGGTAAAAACCGGCCAAAATCCGTAAAAACCGGTCATACCAGCCGGTTTTCAATTGAATCGTACCGGTCATACCGATCGATTTTTATTTAAAATTAAATTTTTAATGAAAATAAAAATAATTATTGTTTTTTATTGATTTTTCAACATTAATGTTAATATGTTATATATCTATATATAACTTTACCGTTATACAGTTTAATTAGTGAACCACCGGTTAAACTATTATACCAGTACCTCTACTAGTTTAATGACCGGTATGATAGTAATAAAAGTAATTTCACCAATAATGTGAATGAATATTGGTTTATAATGTGAATGAATAGTGGTTATACAAAATAATATAGTAATATAAAGTGTAATAACAGGGAATGAAAGAAAACATAGAGCTTTGGACTTTGGTTGAAAAGTACTAAAAAAGTGTCTTCATATGCATTATGAGTGGTCCTACTTTCGTTATCATGTACAGTTGGCAGCGTAGGTACAATCATTCACTTTGGTATACTTCCTATTTATATATCCATTCCTTCTCATTCATCCATTCATTCATTCTCTCTCTCTTCACTTCAGTCACAAGTGATTTTGTTAAAAATGCAGTCAAGTCCTTTGCTTCTTGAAGAACCTATTAGGATGTCTTCCATTCTGGAACCATCCAAACCTGTCAGCATTTCAATCCCTTTCTCTCTGTCTCTTTATTTCATCTATTTTCTGTTTTCTGTTTTGAAATTATGTGTTTTTCATTATGATTATTCTGATTATTATGAGAAACTAATAAACTTTTGATGACCCTTTTTTGGTATTATGTAGAGTGAGCTTGTGATATTGTGGATGCTGTTTTTGATTACTAAATAAATGCAAATGGGTTTGGCAGATCAAGCTGAAAAAATGAATCTTTTTTGATGAACTGAATGACACTTTTACTATGTCAATTGTTTTTTTTTTGTATCCTAGCTATTTTATGTTGTGTTGTATTTCTTCTATTAGTCTTGTCTTTTTACACCATCATGAGAAAAATTCAACTGATCCTAATTATTGCATTATTGTTTAGATTTTAGAGTTAGTGTGACAGTGAGTATTGATGCTGATGTTTCTGATTGCTAAGGAATTTAGTACATCAAATTGTAAAATGATTAGAGCATTTATTATTGTCTTTATTCAATGAAGATTTTTCAGTGTTTTTCAATTTTGATTGAAGTGTTTGAAATGCATTCTGCAGAGTTTCTTTCCAGCTATGACAAAAATTGTTGGGACACTTGGTCCAAAGTCAAGATCAGTTGATACAATTTCCCGTTGCCTTAATGCAGGAATGTCTGGTATTCTTCCTTTACAATCTTTGATTGTTTCTGATATTTGATTGTAAATGTTTTTTTACTTTTGTAACACCAACCTCATTGTTTCTCATCCATTAGAAAAGAACATAGACCATGGTTTTTTTATTAGAATCAATTGTGTTTTAGACCAAGTTGGAAGGCCTAGTAGTTTGCCAAAAGTCTAACTTTGAGGGGAAGAACTACACATAACCTATTTCTTTTAGGCTTGTCAGTTTATTTGTTTGGGGAAATTCAAATTGCGAACAACATCACATGATGCGGCTGCAATATTGCGATATTGTAGTTGCGGTGATCACAATGATATTGTTGCAATGCAACCGCATTGGACCACATCATACTGCATCGAATTCAAAGATACCTTTTTAATCACAAAAAATCGCAGTGACAACAACTATAACCAAAATTTAAAACACTGCATATCACGAATGAATTGAATAATTTGTCCTTTCGCTATAACTTTATTGTCTGGGTGATCCTTGTGTACAAAGTCAGGTTCTGAGTTATCTGTTTTGTTATCTTATTCTTCTATTCTTACCATGTGCTAGTGGCAAGGTTTGACTTCACATGGGGAGATCCTGAATACCACCAAGAGACACTGGAAAATTTAAGGACTTCTGTGAAGAGTACCAAGAAACTATGCGCGGTAAAGTTCATATGATAACTTGTAACATCATTATGTGATTGTAATTATGATTTTATTACACTAGCTTCTATCTTTAATGTAAGAGGGTGAGACTCGGCCGTAAAACTTTTTCGCTTGTTAGGGTAAGACTGCCCACAATTACCCTCCACGGAAGCTCGTGCATTAGGCCACCCTTTTTAGATTCTATCTTTAATGTAGTTTCTATTAATGCAAATGATAATTAATGTGAAAATATATATGCACACAGGTTATGCTAGATACTGCGGGTCCAGAAGTACAAGTTGTGAATAGAACTGCTAGTCCGATTTCCCTGCAAGAAGATACATTGCTTGTCTTAACTCCAGATCAAAACAAAGAAGCTACATCAAATCTACTACCAGTAAATTTTACTGGTCTATCAAAGGTAAGTGCAACTTTTCCATGCAGTTCATATTAATTTGAGTTTGCATTGTATTTCTGTGGAATAATCACTTTCCAAAATGTTTTCTTTTTATCAGTTGTTTTTTTACTATTGCATCTTTGTATTTTGTCCAGAATATACTGTATTAGTCCTTCTGTGATTCTTAACTGGTTTGTTGTCTGTGGAATGATTTGTTTGGTATCATCAGTTTTTTTCGATAGACCTTAATTTTATTTTATATTTTTAGTTTGAGTCAATATTAAATATCACTTCATATATGAGAAGCATTTTCTATGGTATTTTTCTAATTCCTCATTTCCATCATGGCCTTTTGAATGATTCATCTGCTCAAGCTCTTGAATTTTTTGGCTAATGCTTCCTTTGTACTACATTGATTTGATAAGTTACGCCACTGATTTTTAAGGAAATATGCTCCGTAGAAGAACCTCCTTGTTTCATATTGTTTAAAATTTGTATTGGTACTGGCTATAATCACTTATCATCAATCTCTGTATTACTGTATATGTTAAATGTTCAAAAGGAGAATAATATAATCTATGACTAAAACAATAATATATAATTCCCTTTAAATTTTAATTCTATTTCTTCATTCGGTTCTAAGTTGCTCTAAAGGTTTGTTATGTGAGTTAGTAGGACTATGTCTTTAGTATGTACCTTTGTCATGTTTGACTTTGATTATGTGTACAATGTGGTGTCTCCTTAACTAAGGTGTCCATAATTATGCAGACTGTGAAGAAGGGCGATACTATTTTTATCGGTCAATACCTATTTACAGGAAGTGAAACAACTTCTGTATGGCTGGAGGTAATGCAATGTTGGATTTTCTAGTTCAATCTTTAATGCCTGTGCAAATAGTTTATTCTTATCAAATGAATCTTGTTAAGTTCAGTTGTATATATTGCTGGAATATCTTTCTTTGAAGTCTTAGGATATGTAATTCAGTTATATGCTAGCTATTCATAATTTCATGTGCACTATTGGCCGAAGATGCTTATTGCAATGAGTTACCCTTAGCTTTTCAAGTATACTATGCATATGCTTTTTGTGAATTGATATATTGTTCATTTCGAAAGTCCAACTTTTTGTCATATGATTCATATTACATGATTTGATAAAAAAAATTATGTTGCTTGTCGACTGTCTAGCGCAACCTTCACCCTTTATCTAGCCTTATGATTGGCTATGTATATAGGTTTGAAGGTCCAACTTTTGAATAGGAAATTTTTTAACTGTGATGTTGACCCACTCCTTATGTTCTTTAAGGCCGCGAAATGACAACCAACAAGAAAAGATACAGGACATTTATATTTAATATATTTTCTATCAGTGCCGACCCCACCTAGTAGGTTAAAGGGTTGGTTGTGGTATATTTTCTAGTAGTCTTTCTACTCAAAAAGTTCAAAACCTCAATACTTCTGATACTCAAAGACAGGACTTTTCTGTTTAATTGCTGTCACTAAGTGTTTTGGTTTCAAAATGCAGGTCAGTGAGGTGAATGGTGATGATGTCATTTGTCTCATAAAAAACTCTGCTACACTTTCTGGGTCCTTGTATACTTTACATGTCTCTCAGATTCATATCGATCTTCCTACTCTTACCGATGATGATAAGGAGGTAAATACAAGATTTATGTGTATGAAGTAGTGATGAGATTGACATAATGTGGTCGAGTTTCCAATATAGTTTAGTTGCCTTAGAACAAATGCATTTTGTCATAAAATGGCTTATGTTTTTGTTAGCTTGTCATCGTGGTAAGTACATAATTTATTTAGCAATCTAAAGGATTAAATGTATGTGCAAACTGTATATACAATAGATGTGGAAAATTCTTTTCCTCTGCACCAATCACCAAAGTACAACTGGTTTGAATTGCCCTTTTAGTTACAATTACGAGTTGTGAATACCTTTTTTGTTATTTTCTTGTTTTGTGAATCTAAATGTTCCTCTTGACATTTCACTCACTAACTCAGGTAATAAGAACATGGGGTGTTCGAAACAATATAGACTTCCTAGCATTATACACCCGGCGTGCTGAAGATGTTCGCCATGTAAGGGCTATTCCTGAATCCTCATACTTTTTATTTTACGTCTAATTGCTTAGTTTTCACAATGCTGTGTTGATTAAGTGAACCACTTTCTTCTTTAGTTTTCCTCAGCATTGAAAAAAATAGAACATGAAAATACCTTAATTTTTATTTTGCAGGCTCGTGAGTTTATCTCTACATTAGGTAGCCTCAAGCAGACAAAGATTTTTGCGAAGATTGAAAATTTTGAGGTAATAAACTTCAAGATCCTTTGAAAAATATCCCCTTATGCTCCACTTCTATGCGAGACAAATGCACTAGTTCAAGATCGATCGGTGAGTGTGCTTAATGGTGATTTTAACATGCATGTTTCTTCTGTAAAATTCTCATAGGGATTGGAACATTTTGATGAGATATTGAGAGAAGCAGATGGTGTCATCATCTCTCGTGGAAATTTAGGGATAGATCTCCCACCTGAGAAGGTTAGCTTTTCCCTCTGGACCGGAAAATGCAATGTTACATATGATTTACTTATTGTCGAGTAATAGTTATGATATGTTTTCGTTTTGTTTTGTTTATATGGCTTTTATAACATTCATTACTCTCAGTATAAAAGTTAACTAGAATCTTGCAAATATCTGTATGGATTTGGCAGGTCTTTTTATTCCAAAAGGCTTCTATTTACAAGTGTAACATGGCTGGAAAGCCGGTTGTTGTCACACGTGTTGTGGATTCTATGACCGATAATCTAAGACCTACTCGTGCTGAAGCAACCGATGTTGCCAATGCAGTGCTGGATGGTAATTCTTTTCCTAACTTAAGTTCCATATTGTTTTATATTTGATGAATCCTATTTGATTTATTTTGATTATGATTTCACTGCAGAAATGTCTGAACTCTTGCATTAGACACATTTGTGCATGCTTATGTTATTGATTAATATTCCTTCAGTTTATTATGTTCATCTCATTATGCATAAATATACCATGCAGCTTTCATGTCTAAATATGTTTTTCTTTCTTTTGGATCAGGGAGTGATGCAATTCTCCTTGGGGCAGAGACCCTGCGTGGATTATACCCTGTGGAGACCATTTCTACAGTCGGAAAAATTTGTGCCGAGGTACGTTGTGTTCTACCTTTATGGTAAATTTTAATTGATCGTTACTCGGAGAAGAGAAATGAAAAACTTAAATTAATCACCTGCTCTTTTCAGGCAGAGAAGGTTTTCAATCATGATTTGTATTTTAAGAAGGCTGTCAAATATCTTAAAGAGCCGATGAGCCACTTGGAATCAATAGCTTCCTCTGCGGTACTTTTCTCGGCTTCACTAATAATTCTCTTTGATCGTTTGTATGATTTTTTCACCACCATTTTGCTATTCACTTGCTCAGAGGGTAATGTTCTGATTAAAGTACATATTGGGAATTAAATTTCTTTGTGCTAAAACATACAGGTTCGAGCCGCTATCGAGGTTAAGGCTTCTGTTATTATTTGCTTCACTTCATCTGGAAGAGCTTCAAGGTTTTGTATCATCTCCTTCTATGTGACTTCTCTTTATTAATTAGTTTCTCACTTTTTTGTGGTTATTGATGCAAAATTTCTCATTTGTTGGTTTCTTTCTTTCGTTGTTTTGGTTTATGGTGAATCTTTAAGTCATTGACAGTCACGTTCTATTTTGATGCAATTTTGATATCTTTCTGACATATAATTTATTGTATCTTTCTTCGGTATTTATATAGGTTGCTAGCTAAGTACAGACCAACCATGCCTGTGATATCTGTTGTCGTTCCGCAACTAAGGACGAATCAACTTCGATGGACATTCACTGGCGCTTTTGAGGTATATAATTGACACAATTTGTTAAAACTGAATTCGGCAACTGAAACTAAATATGAATAATTAACATATATGGTACCTGATTTGAATACGATTTTTTAAATGTCTTGAATGAGTTCAGTCCTGTTGATTGCCTGAAAAATTTACTATCTGATAATAAACCCAGACCGAGTTAACTTTTTCAAGGATATTCTTTACTATCGCTACCATATCATTTTCTTATATCATTGAGACTTTCAGTGCTTGATACTCAGCTTATGAATAGTTTCATACTTGCACATTAATTTCCACAAGATAATCAATCATTCTCAGTTTTATTATGTCAAATTAATTACTTTTTTCGACAATTTTATGTTAGGAATCAATCATTCTCGGTTTTATCATGTCAAATTAGTTACTGAGACTAATGAACTCCTTGTGTTTTATATTGTGTCCTTTTAATTTCTTATACTTATCAAACAAGTAATAATACTTTCAAACTTCATGTTGGTAATCATGAACATGCTCACTTTTTTTGCTTCATTTTGACTTGCATTTTAAACTTTTACAATGAGACTACTCAGTTCTCTGTTTCCTTTTATGATCCTATGGCAGGCTAGGCAATCACTTATAGTGAGAGGTCTTTTCCCTATGCTGGCAGATCCAAGACATCCAGTAAGAATTATTCAATGTCCATTTATATAAATGTGAAGTGGAACAAAAGAATAATATAATAACACTCTAAACTAAGTCAATATAATGTGCCATACCTTATATAATAAGCCTTAAATAAACCTGAATCTATTTCTACTAGCATGTAGCAAAACTAACTTAAGACTCAAGTTACCCAAATTCAAAATTATGTATTAAATTACTAATACAACTGGAAATATGATAATCCAATACATGAATCTTGTTGAACAAATCTGATACTGTTTCATTGAACAAATTTTATGTTGGCCATTGCGTAATGTAAAACTGAGTCTTATTTAATATTGTCAGTGTATATTTGACATGCTGCACTTTAGAGTTGTTAAAATTTGATGATTTTGTGACTTGGGTTCTTCAGGCTGAGATTACTAGTGGAACAAATGAATCAATCTTGAAGGTTGCTTTAGACCATGGCAAGGCTTTTGGCATCATAAAGCCACATGACAGAGTTGTTGTTTTCCAGAAAGTTGGTGATTCATCAGTTGTCAAGATTATTGAACTTGAAGATTAATCATACAGCTACTACATTTTCTGTCATTTCAAGGATGCATGATATAACTCATTCTGTAGCTTTCACCCTTATCATTTTCTGTTTAATTTAATAACAACATCAAACATGCTCATATTATGAGTGGTTTCTAGTGCCTGTGGTCTTTGTTTTTTCATTGTTTTAAGAGCATTGCATATCAAATCGCCTGACGCGGCCCAATATTTCGGTTGAAGTGACCGCATCACCTGCAATTATGATATGACACTGAATCATAATGATACAGTCGTATTGGATTACAAATCAATAACAAATTCGATAACGTTTTTTTTATTGTAAAAACTTCACGTCGCAATCTACATCACAACAACTATAATATTCTTTAAGAGGCAAAAGAAGTCTTGACTTTTGGACTAAAAGTGGGTTTTGCTCCGACATAACTCGAACGAGATTGTTTCTTTATTTTAGTCATCGACCTACCCCATTATTCACACATACTACTACTGTTCTATTAAAAAAGTATAAAAGTACATGTCCTAACTCATTGAAGTATAGCATATTTACTAATGTTAACTTCACTGTTTAGGAATACAAAATGTTCTCTGTTCATAAATTACTCCAAGTAATCAAAATCAATCTAAGATGGAACTAGAAAAAATATTTGCTTCTAGAAATGATCCAAGAGAGAATTACAGTTTTCACAGTATATGATGAGAAAATTTTCTGTAATAATAAGAAAAGATGGCCATATTTCTTCCTTTGGAAAAAAGTCTATAGGCCAAATTGTGGTACAAAAATTAAGATATGCTAAGGTTAAGATATTTGGAATTAAAAGTGTCTATAGTAATGACAATATTTGGAAAACAATATGGAAGATGAAAATATCATAGAAGATAAAATTGTTTTGGTGGAAGATGATTATCCTTTGTAGTACATGTAGAAAATATAGTGTGTGTTTTTTTGGCATTGTGGAAGAGTGTATAATGTATGGTCTATTCCAAGACTTGGTAGTTTTTTAATTCTTTAGATTTGGTTGATATGCTTAAGCATTCTTTGTCCAAAAAATGTTAGAATGATTTTTAGTTTAAAGAAAGAAAAATGTATACACCGAAAATGTATAAGTTTTATATAATGTCACTATATCATTCATTATTCATCTTTAATCATTATTCATTTCTTAAAATAAATAATATTAATGAATGGTGAATGATGTACTGATTGTATATAAATCTTTATACCATTAGTGTATAGATATTATACTCTAATTTAAATATGTTTTTGATATACATACAAATGTATAAAACATTTTAGTTTCTAAGTTTATTTTTGGATTTTAGTTCTTAATTTTTTATTTTACTTTTGCAATTGGTCATGCTCTAAGTTTTGCATGGAAAATACTGACCTGATTAATGGTTGTGGTGTCATTTATCTTGCCACATCATTCATTTAAGTTTATGCATTCTGATTTTAGTCTCAATAAATTAAGTAATTTTGATTTTAATTCCTATATATTAATTATTTTTAATTTTAACCCCTAATTTTTGAAATTGAATATACTAGTAGTGATTTTTTTCTTGGTTAACATGGACATTGCTATATTTTAAATAAAATGGACAGATTTTAGAATGGAAAAAACATATAAACAATATGGAAGTGACTTTAGGCTAGTAAGTAAGTTTCTCATTGAACAAATAATGCTCTATTTTATGTACATTAAAACCAAAATATTAAACTCGATCTATATACTCATACCAAAAAACGTAAATACAACCACTAAAAGCATTTATGCAACAACAAAAAATCAGGCAACAAAAACATGTATCCAAATTAGGCCTTTAAGGATTAAAATCAAAATTAGTTAATTTATAGAGACTAAAATCAAAACAAACAAAATTAAATGGATGATATGATAAAAATTTCAAAAAGGACAAAACTTAGGTACAATTCTTTAGGTACAAATAGTGTTTGTAGCCTATTAAAAGGTGACACGTGTTCATTTATATCATTAAATCTTTCTCTTTTTTGCAATTAAGAATCTCTCTTCAAAGTATAGGTGACAATGAACACGTGTCACATTTTAAATTTTAATAGGCTACAAGCACCATTTGTAAATAAGGAATTGTACCTAAGTTTTGTCCTTTCAAAAATCAAAATGTTCAGAAAAGATAGGGTGTATTAAATATGAATGTTTATTTTCAGCAAATGCAAGTAATAGAAGGTCCTAAATGCACTGCACCTGTTAATAGATAGATAAGCATGAAATTCTTGATAATAGTTTTGACACCAAACTTTGTTGTCTAGGCATGAAATTGCTATTAGTGTGTTGTGTTATCATCATTATATGACTCAAGAAGTTACAAGTTTTTGTTTTAAACCAAACCATTTAGTAATATAAATAGGAAGCAACTATTCAATAAGATGTATCAATCAAAGAAAGAAATAATTGTATGTGAAGCTTCACTTATAATGAGAAAGAATAGGGCAATGCCTTAAAAGGAATAAGATAATAATGAAACATGAAAATTTATTTTCCATAAAAAAGGTTTTATAGTAGAGAATATTTTTTGCAACTTCAAACAAATACATGAATATATTATTCTTAATCAATATTTCCAACAATATTCTTTATAAACTGAAACAAATGAGGTTAATGTTTCAATGATAATAATAATAAATTAATAATTCGCAAAATTATCATCTTGTCCCCTCAACTTCATTCTTAGAAAGAAAAGGAAAACAAAGAGAGAGAGAAAAAAAACCAACAGAGAAACTCAAAAATCCAAAACCAAAAACATAGTAAACTTATTTCGAAATGCTTGTGACTGAGGTACATCGCGGTGAAGCACCCACGGCGGTGTGATATTTTCCGGCGTCGGAAGCATCAGTTCTTAGCATTTCCGGATACCCTTTTGAGAGATGAGTTCAGGGCTGGTGATTATTGGTGGCGGCGGTTTTAATGGTAGTAACATTACTAGCTGGTTTGATATGAGGCAAAAATGTTGGTATAAACGGAAATTGAAGAACCAGCACTACTATAATCGATTCTTCTCTTCTGGCTTCGTTTTCTTCTTTGGATGTTTTGTCTTGTTTGGATCGATTGCCACATTCTATGCTTGGCTTATTTTCTCACCTGTTGTTCATACTGCTCTTAACCCTTTTGGTTGCCAAGTGGATAATGAGGGTTCTTGGTCAATTGGGATTTTCTATGGTGATTCTCCGTTTTCTCTAAAACCCATTGAAACTGTAAGTTTCTTTGGTCCTCTCTCCAGTGTTTTAAATTGCGGCAACGGTTGCGCTTCCTGCGATTACGGTCATTGCGGCCGTTACGATGCGGATTGCGGTCGTTGCGGTGTTAATTATTTCGTGATTAAAACAATATTTTTGAATCCAATGCGGAGTGATGCGGTCGGATGCAGCCTTATGTCGTTCAAATGCGGTTACGTTGCGGCCCAATACGGCTGCATCATTGTGATTCAGAGTCACACCGCAGTGTGATGTGGTTGTGGCGGTCACCGTAACCGCAATGTTGTGGCCCATCAGGGGATGCGGTCCGTATTTTAAATCATTGGTCCTCTCTCTATCTTTATGTGTTTATGGTTTGGTCCTATTTTCTTTTGTTTTTGTGAGGTTATTGAAATTTTTTGACTTTTTGTTGACATCCATGCCTGTGTTAATTTCTTATTCCAAGTTATCAACTTATCATATTTAAAAGGGAATTATTAAAAAATTGATTTTTTTTTTAGTCTTGTTTGTTTTTATTAGCTTTTGATGATGGTGGTGGCTTTCATCATGATGATGGAAACTGTGATTGATTACTTAAGTGTTTTTTAATCACTGTTGATAATTATGAATTATATGATGTTGAAAGTTCTGTTGTAGTTTCAAATAAGCAACATAAAAAATGGATGGCTGATGGATGAAATTTTTTTGTTCTTTGGATTTTGATGGTCTTGATTTTTGTAGGCAAATGTATGGAACAATGAAAGTACTGCATGGCCCGTAGCGAATCCTGTATTGACATGTGCTGAAGTTTCTGATGCTGGTTATCCCAGTAATTTTGTTGCTGACCCTTTTCTTTTTATCCAGGTAACAGGTTCTTGTCACCCTTGGTTCATTCATGTGCTTGCTGTTTCAGATTCTATGAAAAAGTCTTAATTGTTGCTGCTTTTTTAATTCCTTCTGTTCATCTTTGACCAGCAAATCCTTCCTTTTTAAACTATTGTTACATTTGCCAGTGTTTGTAGTCAATCATTAACCTCAAAGTTAGATGCATTATTATAAAATGTTATGGGCCCAGTTAAACATGATACATTATGTTATTACTATTTCTCTTCATTGACTTTCTGTTTCTGGCAAAAAATTGCTTGGAGCTATAACTTCAAAACGGAGCAGTAAAATAGGTTTTCTCAGTCTGAAAACAGTTAGCTTGGATTATATACAAAATGAGTATCCATGGCTAAGGCTTAATTGGAGGGAAATGTGTACTCATGCCTAAGGCTTGGCATCTTGCATGTTGTTCTTGACTACAAGGTAGTAGGTGCCTTACTATGTGGCACAGAGAGGATTTTACAGCCAAACTATCAAATTTTGTTGTTAAGGAGCTAATAGTTGATATTAGAAATACTAGAACAGGATAACTGGGATTTCTTCTATCTGCATGGGTACGTGCAGCCGGAGCCATGGTCCCTTTTTATTGTAATAGGATATTGGTAAAACCGACGAGTTTTAGTATCATCATTTGTCGTATACTGTAAAGCCACCAGTTGTCGTATACTATTGAGTCGGGGCTCTTTTGTGAATATATAGCAAAATAAAGAAATGATGGTCCTCCTGGTTTTCCATTTAAAAATAAATGAACTGGTAGGAATAAATCCAATTTTAGGGGGTGCGTAGAACAGTTGCATGGTCTCTATTTTTTTCCTTTTTTCTTCTTTACCATTTTCTATTGCTTGACTATATTTCTCGGCCAAACTAAGGTATTTACAAATTCTGACATCACTAAGGCTGCAGGAAAGTCTTTCCTGCATTAACTGTTTGTATCTATAGGCCTAGGGTTTTTAAAGGTATTATTGTGTAGTATAATTTTTTCTATGTTGTTGGTTTGATATATGAGTATGTATGGTGAAAGATTTTAGAGACAGTCTCTCCAAATGAAAAGGTATAATGTTTGCTTGTGCAAAAACGAGAATCTGCACGACAATGCTTGCGGTGGATACATGAATGATGTGAAACATTAATGAAGAAATGGTTAATATCTCATTATTGAGGTTTTATATTTTGAGGTTTCTTGTTTTTTTTGGGTATGGATAACCAGTAATCAGTAACAACCTATTAACTTATATTCACTTTACAATTCAGGGTGATACTCTGTACTTGTTTTATGAGACGAAGAATTCAATCACTATGCAAGGTAATATTGGAGTTTCGAGAAGTACTGATAAGGGAGCAACATGGCAACAACTGGGCATTGCCTTGAAGGAGGATTGGCATCTTTCTTTTCCATATGTCTTTGAGCATGATGGCCAAGTATTGTTCCTAAGAAAAAACATGCATGTCTAGTTATGTATATGATGCATATGAACTTGTATTATGCTCTTTTACTTCCTAAACTAATCATTTTATTTAAGTTACAATAGTTGTAATCTATATTTTCATCTTTTGTAATTTACAGATATATATGATGCCTGACGGTAGTAGAAAAGGAGATATTCGTCTTTACAGAGCAGTTAACTTTCCTTTGCAGTGGAAATTGGAAAAGGTCATCATGAAGAAGCCCCTTGTTGATTCCTTCATCGTCAATCATGGCGGGAGGTATTGGCTTTTTGGCTCTGATCATAGTGGTTTTTGCACCAAGCAAAATGGACAGCTGGAGATTTGGTATAGCGATTCACCGTTTGGTCCATGGAAACCTCACAAGAAACACCCCATCTATAACATTCACAAGAGCTTGGGAGCTCGCAATGGAGGCAGGCCATTTTTATATGAAGGGAATCTTTATCGTGTTGGTCAGGACTGTGGTGATACATATGGCAGACGTGTGCACGTCTTTAAGATAGAAACTCTTACCAGTGAAGACTACAAAGAAGTTGAAGTGCCTTTGGGTTTTGTTGAGCCAACCAAGGGTCGAAATGCTTGGAATGGTGTTCGTTACCATCACCTAGATGTGCAACAGCTGCCATCTGGTGACTGGATTGGGGTTATGGATGGGGATCATGTTCCTTCTGGAGATTCAATCCGGCGGTTCATCCTTGGTTGTGCTTCAGTTGCAGTTGCTGCTGTATTCATTGTGCTATTCGGTTTGTTACTTGGTTTTGTGAATTGCATTGTCCCTCTCAATTGGTTCATTCATAACTCTGGGAAGAGGAGTTTTTCTTTATCAGCTTGGGAAAGATCAAGTGCGTTCTCGTCAAGAATAAGACGGTTTTGCACCCGATTGAACAGAGTCCCAACATTTCTCCGATGTAAGATAAACCAAAATCCATGGGCTAGGAGGTTTGTTCTTGCTATATTGTTTGGAGTTGGGGTTGGTTTGATGTGCATAGGAGTTAAAAATATCTACGGGGGCAACGGATCAGAACAACCTTACCCCTTGAAAGGGCAATATTCCCAGTTCACATTATTAACAATGACCTACGATGCTCGTCTCTGGAATTTGAAGATGTATGTGAAACATTACTCAAGATGCTCTTCTGTGAAGGAGATTGTTGTGGTGTGGAACAAGGGAGTTCCTCCGAAATTGAGTGATCTGGACTCTGCAGTACCGGTGAGAATCAGGGTAGAGGAAAAGAACTCACTAAATAATCGGTTCAAGGACGACTCATTGATAAAGACCCGAGCTGTCCTTGAACTCGATGATGACATTATGATGACATGTGATGATATTGAGCGTAGTTTTTACGTGTGGCGTCAGCACCCAGATCGTATCGTTGGATTCTATCCTCGGCTCATTAACGGGAACCCATTAAAATACAGGGGAGAAAAATATGCCCGGAAGCATAACGGGTACAACATGATCCTTACTGGTGCAGCATTTATTGATTCTCAATTAGCTTTCAAGAGGTACTGGAGTGAGGAAGCCAAGCAAGGGAGGGAAATGGTTGACAAGTATTTTAACTGCGAAGATGTGCTTTTAAATTACTTGTATGCCAATGCTAGCAGCACATTGAGGACTGTTGATTATGTCAGACCAGCTTGGGTAATCGACACTTCGAAGTTTTCCAGAGCAGCGATTAGCCAGAACACGCAAGTGCATTACAGATTGAGAAGTCATTGCCTGAAGAAATTTTCCGAGATGTATGGAGGTTTGGCAGGTCGCAAATGGGGATTTGACAGTCGGAAAGATGGGTGGGATGTATAGCAGGTAGTTTTTTTTTTGGGGTCCAAATTTTGTATTTTTACATCTTTGTGGGTGAAGTGTTATCTATAATTTGCACCCCACTGTGAATCTTACTTTAGGAAGGTTTTCAAATAGAATTTCTGCAACATATAAACTGGTTCTGTAATGGCCTTTTAATGTTATATTTTTCAATTTGTGAAAGGTGGAAACATAGGAAAAGAGAAAGATTGAAGAAGGATGAGACAAATGGAAAATAGGGGTAACTGTAATTTTGATCCTGCAGTACTTAGCATATATTTTTAGCTTTTTAGGGTGGCTTTTTTTTATTCATAAGATTGGCTTTTGTTTGTGGTTTAAGGAAGGGAATGAATTGGAACTATGACAAAGGGTAAGTTGAATTGGTACTCATGCTTTTCCAAATTCCTATCTTGTTGCTCTTTCTGCCAAAACAACCTTGACATTTTCCTCAACATTTTTCCTTTTATAATTTATGGGAGTTGAATTGACACACTTTGTCCTTGAGTATGGGTACCATCCATAAGTTAAATATTTGATGATTGTATGAGTAATTTGGGATAAGGGACTAGGAGTTTGTTGGTAAGGCTTTTTAATGGATGTGCACCATTGTATAAAGTTATTTACATTATCTACATTTCTATGTGTTCATTTTTAGGGTTGTAATGTGTTTATAGTGTAAAAAACTTTTATAATATCGGTAGACAATCTGTTTTTTCTTGGTAGATATAACATATGTTTTTGTATAGAGAAAATAAGATGTTATCATTTATTATTTATGTTTTAATAATCATTAACTTTTAAGTAAATTTATCATACTTGAATGATGAATAATGTACTAAAAATATAAAAAAACTTTGTAATGTTAGTTAGTGTATATTGATGTTGAAGTTTAAAAAAGATTTTGGTAATAGAAATAATGTCTTTATGATCTCCTTGTCTTGAACGAGATTACTCTAACTCAGGTTGTTAGAAATTACATTTGTCGTCAGATTATAAAGAACCAATCAAAAATGTTAAATGGAATTAACTCAATTGAGAAAAACATTTATTTTTAGTAAAATTAAATTAAAACTACTATAAAATTTAAATCATTGATACATTTCTAGCTTCTATTTCCACTTTATTGTTCATCCCTGTACTAATATATTATTGTTCTTCCTTCCTTTTCTTTTCACACGTATAAGGGTAATTGATATTTCTTCTTATTTTTTTTGGTCTTTTAAAAGAATGGTTAGTATCTTTCTTATGCTCTTTATTTACTGTTAGGACTAACTTCAATAATAAAATTAAATTAAAACTTGAAGTTTGGACTACTGAACTGTCCAATCCAATATTCCGTCATTCCTTTGGAAGAAGCATCCAATTCAGTGTTGGATTGAACAGTTTAGCTGAAATTAAAGTTTGTGTCCCCATTGTCATAGTCTGATGTATATAGATGAATATCTTATACTTAAAAAGTGTACCATTTTATGTATTATCGTATATGATTGGTCATTAAACTGGTTTATTAAATTTTTAAGGGGAGAGATCCACTTAGTCATTCAATCTTAGTCATTTAATCTTGGAATTCATATAGTATATTCTAAGCTACTTTTGTCCATTTCCAAATATCAAGCAACATGGTCACACAAAAATCATGAAATTGCTCAAAAGCTTTTACTTATATTGCATTATGATTTATTATTACTATTATTTATGCAACACAATACCCTCCCTGTGAAAGCTGTTTTTCCATTCCTGATTTAGCATAATAGCCACAAACAGAGAGAGAGAGAGAAAATAAAACAGAAAAGCATGAAAGAATGATTCACTACAATTCATCATCATCATCATCATCATTTCTTCTCATGTGATGTTCCATCATTTATACTTTTCTTCCTCCTCAATTCAATCATGCCCCTCTTTGTTTCTTATTCTCTTTCTCTAAGGATAGGGTTTTTTAATTTGAAACTAACATAAAGTTTATTACTTTCACATTCTAATCACATAATTCCCTTTACCCTTTCCTTTTCAGCCAAAAGGGTATCTTGGGGTTCATCTCTTTTTTTACCTTACCAAGTACCAACCTCTATTCTCTAGAGAGAGAAGGTGGTGTTAAAGTTTGTATTTTTTGTTGAGAAATGTTGGAAATGGAGAAGGATTTTGATTCCAAGTTGAAGATTCAAGGGGATTCTTCTTCCAATGGTGGTGGTGGGAATATACAGAGATCAAAGAGTTTTGCTTTTAGGGCTCCTCAGGAGAATTACTCTATTCAGGACTTTGAATTGGGCAAGATCTATGGCGTTGGCTCATATTCTAAGGTCTGATATCATATATGTAATTGTGATTTCCGTTGCTGTGTTGATTTGCTTTTTATTTTTATCTGTTTTATTCTGTAATGCTTTGAATTTGATGGAGGCATGAATTCTATGAATTATGTTGGCATTGTAGTTTTGTTATATAAGACATGAAATTTATTCAGCTTTCTTCATTGATGGTTACCAGCTTGATAATTGTTCATGTGTGAATATGAGTTTTGTGAAGTAGACATCATTGTGCAATATTGTCACCTCTTTTCTATATATTGTTGTATGAAACACCACATGATACCTTTTTTTTAGGAAAGGGGGCATTTTGATTTTTAAGGAACGTTCTTCTTTATACTTCGACACATGGTTACATAATTCTCTCATTCATTTACTATATGTACCGTATAACAAATTCACCGCACCACGTACAGGACTCGTCATAAAGAAGGTCTCAAAACTGTACTATGACATCAACAGTTGGTTAAGAACCTGTTATTTCTTGATTAACATAACCTGTTATTTCTCATTCTGTTTACTGGGAAAAAATAAACGACTCTGTGTTGTTTCTTGATTAACATAACAAATGAAGCCTCAAGATTACTTTTGAAGTAATTAGTACATAAGTTACAGAGCTGGAAGCAAAAGCAGTTGTAGGCAGTAGAAAATGAGGTGAACCAAAACAATGAATCTAATGATGGTCTTTATGGGTTTTATCCTGCTATAATTTACATTAAATTATTAATGCATGAAGTAAGCACGATATATTTCCTTCTAGTGTATTACATGACGCATTACTTCTTTCATACAAATGGTTCTGTTTTTTCTTACTTTCGAGGAATTTCGTCCCGCACGTGCTTGCCATAAGTTCACACTTATTTAAACTGTGTTGGATGTCTCATCTTACTGAAAACATACATCTTTTTTTTATAAACACTTTTCTATGCTTCTACTTCTCAACAAATTTTTTACCCTTTTCTGGTGGCTTCTTTTGGTTTACTGTTGCAATTTCTAAATTGCATAAACAGTTCTAGTTGTCTCTCTGATAAAAAAATGTCTTATTGTTTCAACCCTTTGGGACACTTAATTTCTTGAGTTTGGCTATATAATGTGCACAGAATATAGGGTTTCCAATTTTTTCAGTGTCAAGGGAAGGTATCATGAACTTGTAGGTAGAACTGACTATCTCCTTTGCCTCTGTTTCTCTAGCCTTTCGACTTGTAATCTCAGTGCCTGCTGTCTTGCTTGATGTATGATTTGTTATACTTCTTTGTCGAACAATTTGGGCTGCATGTACACAACAATCTTGATGTTTGAAGGAAATGTTCCTCGTAGTTTTATACTATTTCAAGCTTTCAACATAATTTTGTTTCAGTAATCTGCTGGTCAGTTGTTCCAGAGTTTGAGTGGATTTACTTTCTACCTAATTATCAGTAAATATATTTCTTTATTTTCAGGTAGTGAGGGCAAAGAAGAAGGATACAGGAACAGTGTATGCATTGAAGATTATGGACAAAAAGTTTATTACTAAAGAGAATAAAACTGCTTATGTGAAGTTGGAACGCATAGTGCTTGATCAATTAGATCATCCTGGCATTGTGCAGCTATATTTCACATTTCAAGATACATTTTCTCTGTGTAAGTATGTTCCTGGGTGTATTTTCCTATATACTTGCTTTTCCTATGGCTTACTCCTTTTTGTGTGGTTTCTTATGAGTTTTATTTTCACTCCCATTTTTTCCCCAAGTTGATCTATCTTATTTGACATTTGTATCTTTCTTTCTTCTATTACTATTACATTGGAGAAGACATGGCACTTGAATCATGTGAAGGTGGAGAACTTTTTGATCAAATAACCAGGGTAAGATAACATAAAACTTCAAGGCATGTGATCCTTATATATTGGAGTGTAACTAATTTCCTTTTAAAATTGTTCTTTAGCATGTGCTGACAGTGTCTTAGCCCATTAGGAACCTGGTTTGTTCCCTATGTCATGTCTTAGCCTTACTATAGAACAACAAAACCCGGGTCTTGATTGGCTAAGACACTGTCTTAGTCTTACCCAGGTTTTAAGACTAAGACAATGTCTTAGCCCATCAGTGACTATAGAACAATAAATGAGGTAAGTTAGTCTATAAATGAAGGGTAAATTAAATTAGCATGTGCTGACAGTGTATTAGCCCATCAGGACCCAGGTTTTGTCCTATCGCACTTTATTCCCTCTTTGCAGATAATAATTTGAATTTGATTTTAATCTTCTATTATTTGTTTTTTTAATCTCCAACCCTTGTCCAGTTTGGTATCTTCAATCTTCTATGAAAGTGTGAATATTTGACTAAAATTGAGGACTTTGTAGAGTGTGTATTTGTCTTCATCCTTGTAAATCCTGCCCCAAAGTCCGTTGACACAAATTTATGTTATTGTTTTATAAACAATATAATAACAAACTTTATCGCATTGTTTTAGGACTGTCCTCTTTGAGACATTGAGTCATTCAAAGTCATTAAGGTTTGCATCCAAATGGGTGGGACACCAACGGTGCCAACTTTAGAGAAATATTTTTAATTTTAATATTGTTTGGAATTTGATAGTTGTTAACATGTAGGATAGTATCTTTATGCTGGTTACTGCATGATATCTACTAGCCAGCTTTCTGATTTCTTATGTGCAGAAAAGTCGTTTAACAGAAGCCGAGGCACGATTCTATGCAGCTGAAGTTGTGGACGCTCTTGAATACATACATCATTTGGGATTAATACATCGAGATATAAAGGTAGTTCAGCAGCATGATTATACTGCAACTTTGTCATATGTGGTCATCTGTGAATTTTAAAATTCTTAAATGCAGCCAGAGAACTTATTACTTACAGCTGAAGGACATATCAAAATAGCCGATTTTGGGAGTGTAAAGCCTATGCAGGATAGCCAAATCACTGTCCTTCCAAATGCAGCATCAGGTAAAACAGTATCAATGAGGAAGCTGTCTGTTACGTTCACAATTATTCATATTTATTGTTTTTATTCTTTTCTTTGTATTCCTAGATGATAAAGCCTGCACATTTGTGGGAACAGCTGCTTACGTCCCTCCAGAGGTTCTTAATTCTTCTCCAGCAACTTTTGGGTAGGGACTGCATTATCATAGATGAATTTTATGTTGTTTTGATAATATTATTTCTTATGCAAGGTTTCTGTGTATGTAGATTGTTTTACCTTAGTTCATTTTCCCATTCCTAAATCATGGATTTTTATTGACAGCTGAAATGTCAAAAGTTTGTCATGCAGAGTTTCTTTATTGCTTTTTCGTTCCATGTTAGCCCAGTTAAAAACCTTTCTTGTTTACTTCCTTTGATATGTTACCACAGAAATGACCTCTGGGCACTTGGATGCACATTGTATCAAATGCTTTCTGGAACTTCCCCTTTTAAAGATGCAAGTGAATGGCTTATTTTCCAAAGAATTATAGCAAGGGACATTCGATTTCCAGATTACCTTTCTGACGAAGCAAGAGACCTCATTGACCGGCTATTGGTTAGTATTTTATTCCTGCACTTGTAGAAATCCTAGCATCCCTTATGTTGTTTCCAAAGTTTTCTACATATTTACACTTTTAACAAAGTATACACTTCCTATTTTTGCAACCATCGGCATTCTTTAAATTGATAAACACATACAGCAGAGAAAAATCCAGGGTTGATTTAGAGGCAATGATAGTTAAATTCATGCCTCTAAAGGGGTTAGCCTCGTTATTGTTGAAAATTAAAGGTCAAGCTGGTAACTGCAGATAAAGCTTTTCAAACCTTGAAAACTTTGTTCAGTTTCTGAGCCCTTTTACAACCAGCATAATTTTTTTTTACAGTTATCACTAGCTCCCATTGATTTCTATTGGTAGTCGACTTAGGACCTTTTCAGTATTTTCACTGCCATTCATTCCACTTTTCTTCTGCTATCCTGCAAACTTAGCCTTAGATTGATAGGTTCTGCTAGAGAATATACTGACGCTCTTTCCTGGGGGGTGAGGTAGGGTGGGGGTCGTGTTAAGCATATGTGGACATGGTGTCGCCTTTGAAATAAGAATAGCGATGGTGTAAATAATAATACAAAGTGAGAAGGTAGGTGTAGACTATTAGATAATAGATATAAATGTTTATGTAGATTTATGTAGACCAGTGAACATTTTTTTCTTCAGAAAAATATGTTACATGGAAATTGAAAAAGGCATCATGTATATTACTTAGATATCTAGCAAGCTTATCAATATATCATAATAATGCATATAGTTGATTAACTTGGAAAATATACATAGATGATAATGCTATAATTCATCCTTGAATGGTCATTGTTAGTATGTTACAATTTGTTTTTAACATGCTTTAAAATTGCAATTTTATGGGTTATTAACTTGTGAAGTTATAATTCTAAACAGCTATGCAATTATGATGCAGGATACTGATCCCAGCAGAAGGCTAGGTGCAGGAGCTGGTGGTTATGATGCTTTGAAAAGACATCCATTTTTCAAGGGGGTTGACTGGGATAACTTAAGGGCACAAACTCCACCAAAACTTGCTCTTGAACCGGGGGTTTGACTGCTATTTCTTTGCTCTTCGAATGTTATTTATCGAGAATGAGGAGATGGATCTTCATTTCTTTTTTTTTTATTGATGGACATTTCTAACTGTCATCTAATTTTCACTTTTAGACTCCCTCACCCGAGCGTGAAGATGGTCATGAGTCGTCGTGGAACCCCTCTCACATAGGGGACAGTTATGCTAGACAACTTGATGGTGCTACATCATCTTCTGAGGAGACTGGGCATATAACCAGGCTAGCTTCAATTGATTCATTTGATTCAAAATGGTATGCACAAGTCTTCCTGTTTGTGTTTTTGCATCAAATCATGTTTCAATGACAAGAAGTTGGAGTGATGTTTCCACCTTTAAAGTAATTATTTTACAGAGACTACTAGCTCTTTGTTATTCATGTCACATTAGAAGACTCAAATATTAACATATTTCTCAACAACAGCGAAACCTTTATTTCACTAGGTTAGGTCGGCTACATAGATCGAACGACGACATAATGCTCCATCGTAAATCATGTTTATTGACAAAAGATTGGTCTCTAAGTTTTTTTTATCATTCCCTCTATGGTTTTTCTTGGTCTCCCTCTTCCTCAAGGAATTGGACTAGCTTCCATTTGATAACTCTCCTTACGTGAACTTTTATCGGTTTTCTCCATTCATGTCCAAACCACCTAAAATGTAATTCTATCAGCTTTTCTATAAAAGGAGCTACAACAATTTTCTCCCTAGTGTATTCATTTCTAATCATATATTCTCTAGTATGTCCATTCATCCAACGCAATATTGTCATCTCTACTACATGGAGTCTATTATCTTGTTGAAATTTTATCACCCAACATTCAGTCTCATATAATATTGCAGGTCTTATAGTTGTATAGTAAAACTTTCCCTTAAGTTTGTTTGAGTGATACTCTTTTATCACAAATGATACCTGAAGCACTCTGCCATTTCATCCAATCCGCTTGAATCTTATGGTTCACATCTCCAAAGGAAATAAAAGAAAATTCAAAATGTGTCCAAAGGAGATTGCTTGAAGCATTGCATCTTAATTATTTCATCAAGTGTTGTATGATATCCTTTATATTATGGTTTTCATGCTTTCAAAGCTTTCCGCATCAAACAAAATATGATATGTTTTTTTCAGGATTCATAAATATGGCAAAACTATATCCGTTATTTTATCCAAATAATAATCATAACAATATAACTCATCTGTCAACAACAACCAAGCTTTGGTCTTATTAGATGGGGTCGCAATATAACTCATCCATCGAATTATTTTAATGCATACATGTCCATCTATATTCCCTTATGATGTCTCCCTGTTAGCATTTAATCAGATTGCATCATTTTACCATCAATCTCACTTTTTAAAGATTTATAAAAATTCAGTCCTATACACAAGCAGAGAACTAATGTGAGTTAAAACTAAAAAAAATTATTAGAATAAAAATTAAAATTAAAAAGGCTCTTGTGCATTGTTTACCCGGAACAACTCTTGTTTGCCTGGCTTGTCAAATTTCAACTAAAAAATTATGCTCATCTGTCAGGCAACAGTTTTTGGATCCTGGGGAATCTATTCTTATGATCTCTACAGTGAAGAAATTTCGGAAACTAACAAGCAAGAAGGTGCAGCTCCTCCTTACCAACAAACCAAAGTTAATCTATGTCGACCCATCAAAGCTAACTGGGAAGGGAGATATAATGTGGTCTGACAATTCAAATGATTTAAGCATCCAAGTGACTAGTCCCTCACATTTCAAGATTTGCACAGTAAGCTGTCTCTTCTCTATAAGATCTTGTTATACAATTAGTGTTATTTATAAATATAAAGATCAGCAGTATGAGTGCTTAAAATTGTAGTCCAGGGTGTCCATGCTAATAGTCGAAACATCGAAATCATGTACAAGCCGGGCTTGTAGCTTAATGTTATTGCTAGATATGCAGAGCTGGAATTTGGTTTAGTCTTATTGAATGTAGTTTGGTACTAGTATTTGTGCAGAACACAATATAGGTGTGTATCTGATTTGCTATTTTATCAAATGACCATAATATGATGTCAATCAACTTTTCCTTAAGTATTTCTTAATGCTTGAAAGATGGTGAGTTTGGCGCAACGGTAAGGTTGTCGCTTAGTGACCATGGCTGGGGAGGGTAGATGTACGCAATCTTACTCTTGCAAGCGGAGAGACTATTTCCAGGATTTAAATCTTTGAACCCGCTAAGTGAGAGCCCTGTGCACTGGACCACCTTCATTTATTTCTTAATGCTTGAAATAACATGAGCTAAGGTTCATTGCTGTCAAACTCTTGAGTTAGTTGGTAAACTCTTACAAGTTTACGATCTTAGGATACAAAAAATGAGTGAATTCATATGTAACCTCTCCTTATGTCACTTATTTATACTGAGTTAAAGTAAACTCTCAGAAAATTGACTTCAGATTCTACTAGAAAGTAGCAAGCTTATGAGTCTAAATTTATGCATGAATTTAGCTATAAAATGCAGAGTTCATGGGAACTTACCATTAACTGCCTTTGCTCTACAATGTCTTGGATTTACAATGGTAGTTTTATATTTTCATCACTATTTTGTGCTATTCTATTAGACTTACAGATAAGTTATGTGAATAGCTAACTGTATCATAACAATTGAATCACATATTGACTTATGCTTTTACTTTTTCTGGAAAGTTAAATTTTCTAATGAATATGCTATTTAACTATGTTTGGTGACCAAGATATATTTTTAAATGGTATTTTAAAAGCATGTAAAGTAAACTCTTGCGACTTGCGAGTTTACAATCAAGTTTATGATTCGAGTCGAGTTGGGTTTACCTAAACCCTTTACTTTGACACCCTTGCTAAGAGCTATGGTATGCTTTCCCTTAACTTCAAACGTTGTTTCCCTCTTGCGTCTTAATTCTATCGTTTCTTTCGTCGAAATTTCCATCACATATTTTGTCTTAAATGTAATGATGCAGCCTAAAAAGGTAATGTCCTTTGAGGATGCAAAGCAAAGAGCATGGCAATGGAAAAAGGCAATTGAAGGGCTTCAAAACAGGTGAGTCCATTTGGTTGGAGAACATACTCTTTTACATATCTTCACATTGTTCAGCCAAGAAAGGAAACAAATCTTTACTTCCCAACAATCCATTATTCATTAAAAAGTGACTTTTCAGAGTTTGAAGATTGTAGCAATTTTGTTTATCATAGTGCATGAAACATTGAAGTAATTAGCTTCTTGCTGCTTTTACCCCCCATGGTTAGAAGGTGAAGCCATCCTAAATATTCAAAATGAAAGGATGGTTTGGCCCTTGGGAAAGTGAAAATATTATAGGCCTAATCTGCAACTCTATAATATTAATGTGTTAAACTGCTATATAATTATATCTATTTCATTTTCCTACATATCATATACTCTATTTATCATGTCATATAATCACAAAGGATATTCATCAATAACGCAATCTACTACAACAACAACCAAACCTTAATCCCACTATGTGGGTTCGGCTACGTAGATCGAATGATACCATAACGCTCTATCTTAAATCATGTTCTTTGACAAAACATTGATCTATGCGTCTTTCTTTATCCATAAGGCAAACTATTTCATCAAAAATATTCAGTTATCTTCACACAAAAAAAGTTTATACTGCAACATTTGAAAATTAAATTTTCCAGGAGTTAATATCTTTACACTCTAATACAAATTACAGTAAATTTCATGTTTCCTGTAATGACTTAGAACTGGCAGGGAAAATTTGAAAAAAGGTGTTTCACTTCAGCAACAGTAGATCAATATACTCATGGAGTTAATGCTTGAAAGTGAAAGATGCCACTGCTATGGTAGATAATGGAACATATTTGTTATCTCATTCACTAACTTGGGAAGGGACTCTTGGCACATTCCTCACTAAGTTTAAGTGCACATGTCCTAGAATTGAATATTTGTAGCTAGTGAAGCATCTTAACATGCAACAATGTCATAAGTATCTGTGTCAAAATGAAGTTTTACACCTTATATATATATATATTGATATTTTGTCTAAAGCTGAAATTTTCTACCCTTATCTTATAATGATTAGAATATTGAAGTCCATCAATATAGAGAACACTTACCTATTTACATCATATGCAATTGGTGAAAGAAAAAACTATCTGTATTCTATGTATGCATGCAAGTAATGAATGAAAGTTGAGGTGAAAATCTCAACTTGGTATAAGCACAAGAGCATAAGCTTCTCCAAGAACAGAGCAAGAAGGTGAGAAGCTGGGGTGATAGACAAGAGGGTGGTGATGACTCATGAGAAGTGAGGATTTTGCCACCAAAGGTAAAAGAGCTAAGTGTTGGTGTAACATAGAATGTGAGATACCAACGAGGTGTTGGTCTATTGGTGTAAGGCTCAGCCAGATCTCCAGAAAAATAAAAAAGTTAAGGACTCGATTCCCAAGAGTGACATTTGATATGAGAGACAGTCACACACCTCGAGAGGGATTAGTTCGTTACCAAAAGATTAGGGGATAAATACTCTTGATAGTACCAGAAAAAGAGATAATGTGAGATAAGGTGTATTAAAAAGAGTGATGGGAGGGGTAACCAATATTTTAACAAGAATTGTTTTTGGAAACTTAAAAAAAATATTGACATTTGTAGTTGATGTGATCACACTTATAGTCGTGATATGGTTTCCATAACTCTCGACATCGAACCTTAATATTTTGGATAATTAAAGATATTTGTGATTGGTGTTGTCAAACTTGCAACTATGATGTAGTTTGGATAACTTGTAAGACTTTAATATATTAGTGGAACAATATTAAAAATCTTAGTTAATCTACAAAATAATAATTTTAAATTACAATAACGATGAAGCAAATCAACCGTGTAAATGTTAAATTTGAGATTTCAATCTTTAACAAAAGTAATTATCAAAAGCTATGACTTCATTACCATAACTCTTCCTTTTTAATTCTTGAAGTGTAAACCCAAGTAAATTATATTTTAATTATCAACTATCTATATATTAAATTTGGGGTCCAATTAATGAATCAATTTGATTCTAGAAGTTTTCACCTCATCAAAGTAATATTAGAAACTATAATTTACCTCACACCATTTTCTAAACCTTTTTAATTTTGTAAATCTCATTCTATTCCAATTTCTTTTTGAACTTATATGGGATACTTTTTAAAAAAGTTATGTATTGGATAAATTCATATAAAGTTACGATAATTTACAGAGAAATATCTTTTATTTAAATTAATATTTATATAATAGATTAATTAATTACTTTGTCTTTTATTTTACACAAAATCTAAGAAACGTATGTATTTATTGATTTTTAGCTTAGTTTGAAAGATATAAAACTTTTAAAAACTGTATTCGCAATGTAGATTTTTCTAAAATATATTTTTTAAAATTAAAAAATGCGACTATCCCCCCTGCTCACCACCTATTCAAATTATAATAGTAACACTTTTTATATAGAAATGTGTTAAACTCAGCCCTATAGAAATATAAAAAATGACATTAAATTAAAAAAATAAAATAACATTAAAAATAAAAAAATTACCAATAAATATTTAGCTTAATCTTTCTTTTTTGTAATACCAACGGTATCCCCATCTTATGGGTAAAAAAATAATATCTTTCGATGAGTATAATTGCAATAAGTTTCGCTCACAAGAATTAATTCGTTGATCTTTTGGTTATCCTGAGGATCTAGTGGGGTCTTACATAACTAGAATAATGCATTGTTGCTACATTTAGAATAATCCAATTCCACATCCTCAATCATAACATTAAATTAAATGATATATAGTCTTACTAAATCCTTCTACAATTATGTCATATAATGACACTTTATTTATTAATGATAATTTGTTTATCAATAAAAATAAAAATGATTAATTTATAAGTGATATATATAATAATGATTAATATTTAAGTGAATTATGTAACTTTAATGTAATACTTTTTCTAATCTGAACATTGTGCAAAAAATGTCATAACAAAGGGTTGACAACTTGACATTCTTTCTATAAGTGATTTATTCCGCGTAATCTTTAAGGAATATTCCACAGGGTTGACATTCTTTCCTCTCATCTCATCAATAGATTCTATTTTATATTTTATTTTTTCACTTTTTCTTCCTCATTGGCACCATCATAACAAAAACATCAACATCATAAATTCAAAGCACAACAACACCATAAATTCAAAGCACAACAACACATACAAAGCATAAACATAAATGTTTTGTTCGTAAGGTTGACCTTTGTGTTTCATTAAAAGAAACTACCAACAAAAATATGTGTATAGAGGCCTATTCATATTTAGAAACAAATATATTTATGCTCTGACTAAATTTTAATTAAAGATAAATATATTTAGAAACATGTTATCAATATTTTATTGGATGTTTCTACGTTAGTATGTCTAGTCTTTCTCATTGGTGCAACTCTTTGAATCTCTTTTTCTTCAGAGGCTATCTACCTTTTCTCAGATACTTGTGTATTAAATTGGTGAAGAAAATCCAATTGAGCGATCTCATAGGAGCTGATTTTAGGCACCCCAATTGAAAAAAGAACCCAACTTTGGATTTTGTTTTCTAATTTGTAATGGATAAAGGCGAAGGGTCATTGCAGGGTCCAGTTACTTGCGGGTCATGGATTCGGAGGCCTGAAAACCTTAATCTCGTTGTGCTTGGAAGGTCTAGGTGTGGCAGTTCTTGTCCTTCTCTGCTTCAGATTTTCTCTTTTGATCCCAAGACCACTTCTTTGTCCAACTCTCCTTTGGTATTGCTTTGAATATTTGTATCTATATGTGTATATTTGTCTATAGAGTAGCGTATTTGAAACATGGGTTCTGTTTTGTGGATACCCTTTTGGTTTTTAGCTTAGAAACTTTGGTTTTGTAGTATTTGAGTGTGATTGAGTGTGCCTCGAGGGATATATGTGGAACATGAATCTGTTTTGTGCATACCCTTTTGATTTTTGGCTTAGAAACCGTTTTTTCTATGTGTGTGAGTGAGTGACGTGTGTGTTAAGCGACATATTTCAAACCTTTTGGTTTTTAGTTGAGAAACTGTTGTTTTTTTTATGTGTTTGTGTGTTGAGGGACATATTTGATCGTGGAAAGTAGATATTATGCACAAATTGTGTTTTTAAGAAGTATTTTGAGTTGAGTTTCTAAGTTGTTGGGGATTTTTGGTTCTAATGAACTTGTTGTTTGATTGTTCTTTCAGGCCACTTTTGTGTTAGAAGCAGAGGAAGGTGACCCTGTTGCTATTGCAGTGCACCCTAGTGGGGATGATTTTGTGTGCTCTCTCAGCAATGGTAGCTGCAAGTAAGCTTCTTTTCAAACAGCTTTGTGGTTGAAATTTTGTTCTTCTATCAGAATTTCCCCCATGAAAAGTACTATGATAATTTGTCTCCATGTTGCATTTTCCAAATCAACAACTCAACTACCGAATTCTGAAAATTTGGAAAGTACTATCTTTCTCGATTTCTGATTTGAACAGATATAGCTTAACATATTTCTTCATTCTCTTGCAGAGCGTTTGAGCTGTATGGTCATGAAACAAACACGAAGCTGTTGGCCAAGGAATTGGCCTCCCTACACGGTATTGGTCCTCAAAAGTGTATTACTTTTAGTATCGATGGAGCTAAATTTGCTGCTGGTGGGCTGGTATGTGTCACCCTAGAATCCAACCAATTGCTTTTATTCTCTGTAGCCATTTCAGTTTTCCTTTTGAGAGTCTGATCCTGTATTTTTAATTTCTATCGTTAACAACTTCAGGATGGGCATCTCAGAATTGTGGAGTGGCCTAGCTTGCGCAAGATTTTGGATGAACCAAGAGCACACAAATCTGTCCGGGATATCGATTTTAGGTAGGAATACTAATAAGTCTATTTGCGCCCGGCTAATAGTTGCATTAATCCATGCAGACAGTAGAATTGCAATTAATACTTCATAGAGTTAGTAACTGGAGTAATCTTATTTGGATTCTTACAGCCAGATGTTAATATTTTTAATTTGCATGTTTGTGCCTGCAATATTTTGACTGCATAGATATGTTTTTAGACAATGAAAGTATGGTTACATACTTACGTATTTCACAGGTTATTGGACGCATTTAGTAGACTTGTTTCACTCTCCTCCCTTTAAGTATGAGACATCGTGCTGTTTTTTATTTTATAAGAAAAAGATGGAAGACTATTGTTAACTTATTAGTATAAACGTTAGCGTCAAGCTTGTGGACAGAACAAAATGAAGTATTCTGTTCTTTCTCTTTGGTTCCACCCTTTTAGTTGAGGACTAAAATGCCCCCACCATGAAACCCTGTGTCCTGTCCATTCTATTTACAAAGTATGCCAAACATAGAAGAAAACTCATATGTTATGTTCTGACGTTCTGTCCCATTCTGACATGTCTATCAACTGTTACGTTTATGTTAATTGATTTTGTGCCTGTGTGCCACTTTGATCTGAAGGAAAAAATGTTTTCATATTTTAAAATAGCTTATTGTACTATGATTCATAAGAGACTTGAAACTTCGACGGCATTAATACTTAAAATATTGTCCTTCATTTTGTATCATATTTTAGTCTGGACTCGGAATTTCTAGCATCAACGTCTACTGATGGTTCAGCAAGAATCTGGAAGATTGAAGATGGTGTTCCTTTGACTACTCTTTCTCGCAAACCGGTATGGTGCATTTGATATAAGAATCTGTGGGAAGATGTGTGTGAAGTTATTTGTACTAGTTGATCTGAAGTTTTTATTTCATATCTCTGTAGGATGAAAAGATTGAACTATGTCGGTTTTCTAAGGGTGGAACCAAACCATTTTTATTTTGCACTGTTAAAAAAGGTATGAGTATCTTGTTTGAAGTATATATTAATAATTTTTACATATTCTTCTATTCTCTTTTAATCAAGCATGTATAGCCTTTATTTTATATACTTCTATCTTTGGCCAGGTGACAATTCTCTTACCGGAGTTTGGGACATAGGCACATGGAACAAAATTGGGCATAAGAGGCTGATTAGAAAGTCTGCTTCAGTAATGTCCATTAGCCATGATGGAAAATACCTTTCTCTGTAAGAACCTACAGTTACCTTCTGACTTTTGTTGCTAACTGTGTCGGCTTATGCATGGTCAACATTGAATCATTATTCTTCTTTTATTATCAGTTCGATTTCCAACATTTATATAGATAAATCTCATGACTATCCTGCGCCGGCCTTACATCTTTAGTAAGTGAATGATTTAGAATTTCTGCTTTTTTCTTCGCCAATAGAATTTCTATCCAAATGCCTTCTATTTTGCACAGCACTTTGCATATAGAGGAAAGCTTGTGGTTTTTTTCTTCCACTTCCCATGCGTTATTATCTGATGAAGGCGAACATTCCAATCTAATAATGTTGACCTGGAGGTCATTTGATTACCACAATACTTATAAGTTATAACAGTGCCCTGAAGTAAACGATCCTCTCTATCCGGATCAAACTAAAACTTCGATGGAAGACTGGAAAAAATCGAAAAGAGGTTGACAAGCCATTGATGTAATAAATACTTGGAAGGCATTTGGATAGAAATTTGTGTCTCTATTTGCATAGAAATTTGCTTACTCATTTGGGTCATAAAACTATTGAAGCATTCTCTTCTGCCTAACTGCTAAGTGTTTTTGGTTTGTGTGTTCTTTCCCTTTTCTGAAATGTTTGTTGTTCTACCTTGTCATGCTTGTTTCTAGTGTTTTGTCTGATCCAAGTAGCTTCCAACTTCCGAGTCCAGATCATCTGTACCACTTTCCTGTGCCACCAATCATGTTTTACCACTTCAATTAAAATGACACATCACTATTTGTTAGCCACCTAATACCGTCGGTTCAAATTAACATTGTAAACTATATTTGTGGAATATACGGTATTCTCATTAAAACAATTTGAAGGCCTGTAACATGTGGTGATTCGCACTTCACTTGCATGCCGCGTTACAGTCTGTGATGTATGTCTCTAGCATTCCCTTAGCTCATCATAATTCTGTAATTTTAGGGGGAGTAAAGATGGAGACGTATGTGTAGTCGAAGTGAAGAAAATGCAGATTCACCATTACAGCAAGAGATTACACCTTGGTACAAATATTGCATCGCTTGAGTTCTGTCCCAGCGAAAGGTAAATTATCTATGCACACCTTTCGATAATTTGGCACCTCTATGATGATGATTCATGAACCCAAAGTTGGTCTTAAGATATTCATTTCAACATTTGAGCATGCATTGGATCTCAAATTTATGCACAATTTGATTAAATTGCTGAAACTTCCTCCCCCTTTTTAAAAGCAAGAAACTAGGAAGTTCATACGGCATTTAGCTACCACGTAAGCATTAGAAAGAAATTTTTTACTAGCCTCTATTGTTCTTGCAAAAGAAATATCTAGAAGGTAAAGAGAATATGTTAACCGCCAAAAATTGAAGATGGTTACATAAATAAGTGATTTGCAATAATATGCTCTATGAACTGTTAGAAACTCAGTTATGTAACCTTGGCCTACATTTCTGTTTCTTATTTGTTGCTCCACCTAAAAATGTAAGCAGTTAATAAAGGCATAAGAATATTCTTTTATTTAACTCCCTCACATTGACTTTTCGGCTTAAAAATTATGGTATGCATACCCCGAAAAAATTCATCCAAGTAACCTGGAGGTCATGTATTCAAATCCTGGAAACAACTTTTTCACTGGTGAGATTAAGGCTGTGTATATATACCCTCTTTAGACCCCACTAGATGGGTGCCTTGTGCATCGGGCCGCCCTTTTTCATTAGCCTGCTAAATTCATTTTATTGTCTCTTTGCAGGGTTGTACTTACAACCTCAATAGAATGGGGAGCACAGGTCACTAAACTGAATGTACCTAAAGATTGGAAAGGTTCATCTCTCACCTTCTCTATCTCATACATGCAGATACACCTTAAGTTTGAGTTCATACAACAATGTTTATTCAATTTGACATTTTAATTTCCTTTCAAACATGCAGAGTGGCAGATATACTTGGTGCTTTTAGGACTATTTTTAGCATCAGCTGTTGCATTTTACATATTCTTTGAGAACTCTGATTCATTCTGGAACTTTCCAATGGGAAAACACCAACCAGCAATACCAAAGTTTAATCCGATACATAGAGATCCTAAGTCTTATGATGATCAAAATAGTTGGGGACCAGTTGATATGTGACAAACATTAACATTCTTTATTTCAATCATAAGGGTATGTTTTTTCATCCATGATTTACATTTCATCGGTTTTGATTCGTTTTTCGGTAAAAAAATCATTCGATCCAAACACATAATTAACTTGCGGTCTGGTACAATTTGGTTTGTTTATATTAAGATGTACGATCCAAATATTACATATAATTTCGGTTCGATTTGGATCGGCTTTTTTATATAAAAAGATTGACATTGCATATAATGACTAATATATTAAAGGTAAATACACTTTAAAATATTAAGTATGATTCTGAAAAAAACATACAATATGTTCAACACCAACAAAACAACAGCAAAAAAACATATCTCGCTGTTCAGCAATAGCAAAACAACAACAAAAACAGCTGCAACAACAATTTTGAATTACTTTGGTCTAGATCCTAAAGTTAAAACCATAAACTAAACAGATTGGGTTTTTAAAAATAAATCCAATAAAATTCAACTACATTCGGTCTTTGCAATTTCGATCAATTTTGAATCGGTTTTCAATTTTATTTCATGTTCGGTCTGGACTTGAACACCTCTATCTTATGGTATACGTGGTAATTTCAATCTATTTTGAATTGATTTTAATTTTATTTCTTATTCAGTATGGACTTTTGAACACCCCTATCATATACGTAGTAATTTAAATTTGATGCAAATCTCATGTAAATGTTAATATATCACTCATCATCAGAAAAGTTAACATTTGCATGTGGTGGTTGTGATAGTCCACCTCCATAACTAGATGAATGTATAATAAAATTTAAATTCAAAGAATAAGTGAAACTCTACATCTTATTAATTCATTTTTACCTTCCAAACAATGGGTGAGGATTATGCCTATTAATAGAGAGGTAAATACATTGAAAGTAAAAGAAATAAATAATATGATGTGACATTTCTACTCTCAAAACATAATGGTATGACATTTCTCTCATTCAAATTAAGAGTAAAATCAACAACTTCGGAGCATTCCCAAACAATTACCCACCATCCCAAGAATCCCATTTTTTTTTTCTATTTCCAAGGTACCTTAACTCTATTCACACTTACACTCAATTTTCTCTCCTAAGTAGTTAACGAGGAACCGGGATCCTCTGTTCCAAATAGATACTGTTTCTATTATTTTATATTTTTATAAGTTTTTTATTCCAATTAAATATCATTTTTTGATTGGCTCGAAACAAAATTGGAGACACCAAATAGGACAGCTTAATTAATGAGTATCTTACTTCTTCATTTAATTTTTTATTTCCGTTTTACACAAAACGACATAACTCCACAACAAAAAAGGATCTACAAGTCACTTTCCTTCATGTGCCATTACACAATAAATTATTTCTTCTCTTTCCCTTTCCCTTTCCCAATTCCCCTCCCTCACTTTCTCTTTTCCAACTCCATTCCGTGGAAGGCAATATATTTGTAAAAAATATATAAGTTAAAAATTAATTATTAAATATTTTTAAATAATCATAATTTTTAAAAAAATTTAAATTTAATTTATTAAAAACTAGACCGTTAAAATAGTTATGCTACATATCATTATATCTACTCCATCCACTTTTAAAAGGTCAAGTATGGGCGATGATTTTTAGGTTGAGTCTTGTATGAGATGGATCTCAACCAATTAGGAACATATTTTAACATGTCTAAATCATATAAAAAAAACTTACCATATTTGCATACATATTTTTTTCTCATATATAATTTCATTAATAAACAACCCATGGAACCAACATTATACCACATTGAAGATATGTACAATATTTAAAGCAAATAGTGTTAAGATTTTCATCTCAATGCTGAATTTGAACAAATGTACTAAATGTAAATTGAATGTGGAGTTTTTCTAGCTTATCATACATTCATACTAATGCATTACATATACCATATGATGTTATTAATCAAAAAATATTAAATAATAATTTTTTAATTTAAATATATTTTTTCAATCATAAAACATTAATAGAAAGTGTGCCCAAGTACATATATGGAAAGCAAAGAAAATTATGAAATGTAATTGGAAAAAAGGAAGAGATAGAAAGAGAGATGATAGAGTGAGTTTCTTGAGTGACATACCAGATAACGTTCACAAAACTTTGCAATAACCAAATGTTCCAACAATTTTGATTTTCATAGTATAATTAAAACAATGCCAAATTTCCTTCCTTCATTTCTTCTCCAAATCTAAATCAAAAAACACTTTCCATCACTCTTCTTTCCTTCTCCCCATTTTCTCTCTATATTCCTAATGGGTTTTCTTCGTAACTCCTCTTCTCAACCGGAGATTGAAGACGCCACCGCCGTCAACGACGTCGGATTCCACTCCATCCGTGGCCGATTCCCTTTCAAACGAAACCCTAACCACCACCGTCACAGGTCATTCTCCGATCGACAATTACCTCGAACCAACACCACCACTAATCGATCTCATCTTCACAATCGCTTCACTCGCAAGGGCTTTCTATGGTTATTCCCTTTCTTCTTCTTCAAAGGCAAGTCTCGATTCTACGTTATGATTATCACCGTTGTTTTCCTCTTCGCACTTGCGTCTATGGTTATACAGAGCTCTATTGCCTCCGTTTGGCAGCGGAATGAGCATGGGATGGACCTTCTGAAAGAATTGAAGTTCGGGAGCACGCTTAAGTTTGTTCCGGGAAGGGTTTCGAAGAGGTTTCTCTCCGGTTATGGGCTTGATAAGGTTCGGTCTCAGCCTCGGATTGGTGTTCGTGCTCCAAGGATAGCACTTGTGAGTTCTCTTTCAATCTTAACTTGCAATGTTTGAGTTCTTTTATTTCTTTCAAATCAATGCTGGTAAAAAAAATGGTGTGAGAATACAAGGTTTGGTTTAAGTGTCAGGTTAGAGTCGGCTCTGATGGATATTACCGATTAATCCTAATCGTATCCCCGAAACCGAATGATTAGGACATTGTTCCGAAACCAAATGTTTATGCCCATACATAAACCCTAATGGAACAATCCTAATCCAGACCGAAGAAAACCCCAATTGGTTTCATAGTGAAGAAGAAAACGCATACCTTGGTTAGCCATTCCAAATGCTCCGAGGTATGTGGGTTGTAGGATGTTCCGGTTGCTAGAGCCTGATGGTTTTCCGTTCGCTCAGCTAGAGGGGAATCCAGAGAGAACGAGAGTGCTCCTGATGTTCCTTAATGTCTTAAGTGAAAAGTGAGAGAGATCCTTGCTTATGCCTTTCTCCTTTTCCTTATATATCGGTTTTGTGACATAAGTCACATATCCTCATAAAACCAATCCTTATAACATCAGTTACTCAATAAAACCCGTTGCTCTGCAACTGGGGACCATAACCCATAAAGGTAACATTAACGGTTACCACTTAAGTTGCAATGTTCTAATTCAGTCCCTTCATCAAACTAGAAATTGCCCGAAGGTATCTACACTCATAATATTTCATGACACATATGCCCTTAGCCACCAAATTAATCCATAAGACCATTTTATATATATTGGCTAAATACGTAATGGCTATAATACAATTATAGAATTATATTTGTGACCCATAAATTGTTAGAAATTCCAACAATCTCCCACTGGTCACATATATGATTCACCGTACGTGTTATCTTCATTGCGCGCTTAATATACCATTATGTCATAGGCATACCCAATTTATCCCGTCCATTAGTCCCGTCTCCGTATCGAACCACAGTGAACTTCGTCATATCAATCATGACTAATTTAACAATGATCACCAACTTTGACACAACCAAATGACATAGATACATCATGAAATGTGTAGCATGAAAATCACATGAATATGGTCTTTACATGTCAATTTTCAACTGGTCCTACTTTACTTTAGTGAGATCCTTAATTACCTTATTGTACAAAGCATAATGACAGAATACCAAAATGAATGATTAATCAACTGAAGTTTGAATACAAAGTATTCACATATAATACTGAAATTCCATAAAACATAAAAGTGTATACACGTTCTAACTCCCACTAAACCAAATGATCCTCACACTATAGAACACCCATGTGAGCAGTATGCTCATGAAAGACCTTGGGTGTGATAGCTTTTGTAAGAGGATCCGCAATCATGGAGTTAGTACCTAAGTGTTCTATGGAAAGCTGTCCGCTTTGTACTTTCTCCTTAACAACTAGGAACTTTATGTCGATGTATTTCGACTTTGCTGTACTCCTATTGTTATTGGAGAACAACACGGCTGACTTATTGTCACAGTATATCCTTAGTGGTCTTTCAATTCCTTCCACAATCCGCAGCCCAGTGACAAAATTTCTCAGTCATGTCGCCTGATGTGATGCCTCATAGCATGCTATATATTCTGCTGCCATTGTGGATGAAGCCACAAGAGTTTGCTTGGCACTGCGCCAAGAAACTGCACCACCTGCTAACAGATATACATAGCCCGAAGTGGATCGTCTGCTATCTTGGCATCCCGCAAAATCGGAGTCAGAATACCCAATGATCTCTAATTGGTCTGATCTCCTATATGTGAGCATATAGTCTTTTGTTCCCCTTAAGTACCTCATGACCCTTTTGGCTGCTTTCCAATGATCCATTCCTGGATTACTCATATATCTGCCTAAAACCCCAACTATGAACGCTATATCCGGACGCGTACATACTTGAGCATACATTAGACTCCCTACAGCTGATGCATAAGGGATCTTTTGCATTTCCTGAATTTCCAGATTTCCTTTAGGGCACTGATTGAGACTAAATTTGTCTCCCTTAGTAACTGGAGTATCCATTGGTTTACAATTCTGCATGCCAAATCTTTTAAGTACCTTTTCTATATAGTTCTTCTGTGATAATCCAAGAATACCCCGAGATCTGTCTCGGTGTATCTGAATTCCTAATACAAAAGAAGCTTCACCAAGATCTTTCATTTCAAAATTACTGGAGAGAAATGACTTGGTTTCCAACAAGGTACCCACATCATTAGTGGCAAGCAGTATGTCATCCACATACAAGAGCAAGAAAATGTGCTTGCTCCCACTGAATTTGTGATACACACAATCCTCGACTGAATTCATCTCAAAACCAAATGAGAGAATCACCTCATGAAATTGTGGTACCACTGACGAGACGCCTGTTTTAGTCCATAGATGGATTTTGTCAATCTGCAAACCATATTCTTTGGGTCTCCTGACACAAAGTTTTCTGGTTGCACCATATAAATCTTTTCATCAATGTTTCCATTGAGAAAAGCTGTTTTGACATCCATCTGATGAAGCTCCAAATCATAATGAGCTACAAGAGCGAGGATTGTCCTAAGAGAGTCTTTCGATGAAACCGGAGAGAAAGTCTCTTTATAGTCAATCCCTTCCTTTTGAGTAAAACCCTTAGCTACAAGACGTGCCTTATACCTTTCCACATTACTGTTAGAATCCCGCTTGGTCTTAAAAATCCATTTGCAACCAATGGGTTTCTTACCTTCTGGTAATGGGACAAGTTCCCAAACTTTATTGTCTTGCATGGATTTATACTCCTCTTTCATTGCTTCAATCCACTTTTCCGAATTGGAACTTTGGATGGCTTCTCGAACGTTTGAAGGATCGTTATCCATAACGCCATCACCCTCATGTTCCAGGAGAAAGCAGATGTAATCATCTGGAATTGCATTCCTCCTTTCTCTAGTGGATCTACGCAAAGCTATAGGCTCTTGCAACTCTTGTCCATGTTCTTGAGGAATTTGAGTTTGTCCTTCATGAATTACTAACTCATCTTGAGTAGGGAGAGTGTCTTGAAGAGGTTCCAAATTTGCTTCATCAGAAGCAACTATATGAATCGGATCTGGAATTGATACCGATTCTTCCTCTAAGACAAAGTTTCTTACCTTATCTTCCCCTTCAAACTCAATATCCTCAAAGAACGTGGCTGTACCCGTCTCAAATATGGATCTTAAATTTGGATCATAAAATTTATAGCCCCTTGATTTTTCAGAGTAACCAATAAAGTAGCTGCTCACTGTACGGGAGTCCAATTTCTTTTCATAAGGCCTATAAGGCCTTGCCTCAGCTGGACATCCCCACACATGAAAATGCTTAAGACTAGGCTTTCGCCCAGTCCAAAGCTCATAAGGTGTTTTGGCAGCCGCTTTAGTTGGTACTCTATTAAGAATATAAGCTGCAGTCTTAAGTGCCTCTCCCCAGAGTGACTCTGGTAAGGTAGAATGACAAATCATACTCCTTACCATATCCTTAAGAGTCCGGTTTCGTCTTTCAGACACACCATTCATGCTAGGCGATCCTGGCATAGTGTACTGTGGGACTATACCATATTCCTCTAGGTATTTGGCAAAAGGCCCTGGACGTTGTTCACCTGAACCGTCATATCTACCGTAGTGTTCACCACCACGATCAGATCTGACGCACTTTATCCTTTTGCTGAGTTGATTTTCAACTTCAGCCTTAAAAGTTTTGAACACGTCCACTGATTGGGACTTTTCATGAATAAGAAAATGTATGCATAACGAGAATAATCGTCTATGAATGATATGAAATAATGTTGACCATTCCAGGAAGCCGTAGGGAATGGCCCACATATATCCGTATGTATCAATTCTAAGACGTCCGAAGCTCTATATGCACCAGTTTTTGATTGTTTGGTCTGTTTACCTTTTATGCATTTAACACAAACCTTATGATCTGTGAAGTCAATGGAATCCAAGATTCCATCTGACACAAGACGCTCAATTCTCTTTTGAGAAATGTGACCTAGGCGCTTGTGCCATAATGCACCTGAATTATTATTATCAATTTTACGTTTAGTACCACGTGATTCCACATTCAAGGTTTCTCTATAATCAGCTATAGTATTCAACATATAAAGGTTATTATTTATCATAAGAGTACCAGTTCCAACAATATTTGAATTTAAAGACAATTTAACCGAATTGTTTCCAAATGAACAATAATAACCAAATTTGTCCAAATAAGAAACAGAAATTAAGTTCCGTCTAAAAGACGGTACAACAAAGGTGTCTTTCAAATCCAAATAAAATCCAGTACTTAATAATAACCTAAAATGTCCTATAGCTTCAACTTCTACCGATTTTCCATCGCCAACGAATATGTATCTTTCAACAAAATTAGGCTTTCGGTAGTTCAAGCAACCCTGTAATGAAACACTGATGTTAGAAGTTGAACCGGAGTCTAACCACCAAGTGTTTCCAGGTACTGAAGTTAAATTGACCTCAGAACAAACCAAAGCAAGAAATGTACCTTTCTTAGCACGCCATGCGTAATACTTTTCACATTTCTTCTTTAAATGTCCAGATTCTTTGCAAAAGAAACAAACAGTAACCTGTTTCTGCTTCTTTTGCACTGGACCCTTTGCAGCTTCATTCTTGGGCTCCATAATTATTTTCCTTTTGCCCTTGTCTTTTGAGGTACTAGCAAAATGGGCACTTTCTGTCCTTTCTTGCTCCATCCTTTCCTATTCTTGCACACAAAATGAAATGAGCTCATTAAAAGTCCATTTCTCCTTTTGATAGTTATAAGAAATCTTAAACTGACTGAATTGTGCAGGAAGAGAAATTAAGACCAGATGGATGAGCAAGTCTTCCGACATCTCAAGCTTAAGAGCCTTCAGCTTTGAGACAATGTTGGACATTCCCATAATGTGTTCCCTTATATTTCCCTTGCCTTGATACCTCATGGAAATCAAGTTTTGTAACAGAGTACTTGTTTCCGCCTTATCGCTTTTTGCAAAGCGCTTTTCTATCTCAGCAAGGAAAAATTTGGCACTTGTTATCTTTTCAGATACAGTACCCCTAAAGACTTCTGGAATGCCGCGCTTAATGATCATGAGACACATGCGATTAGAGCGCTCCCACCTCTCATAATCCTTCCTCTCTTCAGAGGTGCTGGATTCCAAAGGAGGAGGTGGTTGCTCTACCCTTAATGCATAGTCCAGATCCATGCAGCCAAGAACAATTTTCATGTTCTCTTTCCAGTCCTCAAAATTTGTTCCATTGAGGACCGGAACCGAATTCAGATTTGCAGATATAGAAGCAATAGATGGTGCTGAATAGAACAAAAGACAATATATTAAAACATGCTCACAACTCAAAATCATCAATATGCTATAAACAATGGTATGTCCCAATCAAGATACCTAGCGCACCATTAATATCAAGTCTTTGGACAGTAATATTAACTGCAAGTGGTACTCTTGTTGCAATGATCAACATTGATAATAAGACATGTCAACTGACGAACCCCTCTTTGGATTGATTCATCAGTCACATGTATAAAACTGAATAATTATCACATGTTTATCATCGCCAGTGTGTATGATCTTCGGCCAAACATTAACTTTCCTTTGGGCCAGCTAACATCCGCATGAATAACCACACACACCAACATCTAATATTCCTTATGAGTTATATCCATGAAAGAGGTCACTTTGGCGACATTCCACTTCAATTGGCTCACTTGAAATAGCAGACAACTTAGCGGGTAACCATATCATAACCATGTTCAATGCATAAAGATCCTTGCTTATGTCTTAAGTGAAAAGTGAGAGAGATCCTTGCTTATGCCTTTCTCCTTTTCCTTATATATCGGTTTTGTGACATAAGTCACATATCCTCATAAAACCAATCCTTATAACATCAGTTACTCAATAAAACCCGTTGCTCTGCAACTGGGGACCATAACCCATAAAGGTAACATTAACGGTTACCACTTAAGTTGCAATGTTCTAATTCAGTCCCTTCATCAAACTAGAAATTGCCCGAAGGTATCTACACTCATAATATTTCATGACACATATGCCCTTAGCCACCAAATTAATCCATAAGACCATTTTATATATATTGGCTAAATACGTAATGGCTATAACACAATTATAGAATTATATTTGTGACCCATAAATTGTTAGAAATTCCAACAGGCTCACGAGTGGGTTTTGTGAGGGGATGGAAGGTAAAGAGAAGACTTCAATGTTATCTCACAATTGTATTTCATGACTCCCTAACAAAATCTTGTAGATAAGATATTGTCTTTGAATGCTCCGTTTAAATTATGATGGAAGAACCGTAGACATTATTTGCTTTTAGGTTGTACTCTTGTGTGGTGTTTTTATAGAATGATTTTGTTCATTTGTTTCTTCAGGTGTTGTTTATTTAATATAGTGTAGATGTTTTACTGCTAGTTATGACAAAGCTAAAAGAACTATTTATTGGTTATTCAGTTTGATTAATTAATGGGGAAGATATTTTATACTATGAATCCATTTGAATTATGACCGGAGAATCACACATTTCATTTCAGTTGAAAAACTCTGGGTCGTTTATTGGTCCTTGAGCATTAAATAACTAATCTTGAGATATCTATGGCCTAGATATATTCCTGAGCTGATTTGTGCTTCAACACTTTACCAGCATGTAGCAACAGGGTTTGCGCCACTGTGAATTAGCTAGAGTGCCTGTACCCTGTGGAAGATTATATTTGGATGTTATATGTTGAACGGATTTAAAACATTGTTTTTATGTATGTATAAGAGAAGGTGAATAACCAAGGTTACCTTTGGCATTTAGTTTTACAATTTCAATAATATGAATAAAGGTTAGATGAATTCTTGGTGCATCAATGCCTGTGCAACACCTGGTTTCACTGTAACTTAAGAATGAAATTCTACACCCTTGCCAGTGGCCTTGTGCTGCAGCCAGAGAGCACGTAGTTTCCTTGGGAATCACTTTATACCAATGAATGTTAATATTTGCACTTTGCCTCTGATTTTACCCATTCCAATAGCAGGTCTTAGGACCTCCCTAGTTATAAAAATGGAGGGAATCTCTGGATATCCTTTTTATTGGGGAATAGTTTAATATCTTTTAATTGATAGGTGGTTGAAGAGTTTATGATACTTAGTTCACACGCCTAGGACAAAATTATGTACCCTTTAGTTCCCATATAGGCATATAGCTTACTGTTGAAATAATTTATCATTTCACAAGTTCTACACTTAATAAAAAAGGTGGCCTAGTGCACGAGGCTCCCACTTAGTGGGGTCTAAGGAGGGTAGATATATGTATCCTTACCCCTGCAAGTGTTAAGAGTTGAGAGTATTTCCAGGATTTGAATTCATGACCTCATAGTCACTAAACAACAACCTTACTGTTGTGCCAAGCTCACCCTCTAAGTGACGTCACGGGTCACTACACTTAATATTCATAAATTTTAATGTAAATTTAAAATACCTGACAGAAGTGAGAATTTGGTTAACTGAACTGGTGACTCTTGTATATGAAAGTATGCCACAAACTTCTAATAAAAAGTTGTTTAAATGAGTGATTAATTTTACAAAATTACGAGGATGCTCTTCCATAGCTAATGTCTAAAATCTTTGTGGTGTTCTTAATTTTGTACAAATCATTCATTTGTTATGCAAACTCTTATTCCTCTCGGTTGTTCATAGTTCAAACTGAAGAGATGAAGCCTTACAACTTGTAGCTCTGGCAAGAGTTTCTATAACTCCCTGTCCCTCCATGATCATGGGCTACTGGTTTTGACTGATGAGTATAACAATGATAGCTCAATGAAGAGATTCTTCATGTTTCAGAAAGCATATGGAAATTTGTGACCTGGACCTTGTAGCCCTTGGGCCAAAAAGAGTTGCTCCTAACGGTCGTGGGATGGTCATTTGGCCCTATTACTAAAAAGAATCATAAAAATGAAAGAAACGGCTGATTACTTTGTCAAACATTAAGGTTCAGCACTTTATTGGGTTTTCCAACATATCATTCAGCATAGTATCCTTCGTGAAAAGTATTTGCTAAACTTTGTTATATAAATTGAATTGCATTCCCTTACTATATGCATTTGTACTTGTTTTGTCTGTCAGATTTTAGGTCACACGAAGATAGATCCCCAGTCATTGACATTGGTTACTGTGGTCCAGAATCTACAGAAATTGGGTTACATTTTTAAGGTAAGTTATTTACATTTTCTTGTGATATTATATTAACTACTCCATTGAGGCTGATGCTACTTTTTTCGACTCATGTCTGCGATCCATGTCTTCTAAGTAATTGTACCCAAGCCATTTCCAAAACTAGTACCCTCTAATATTGATGGTATTTTTTAGTATTGTGATGAAGTTTTTGAGAGGCCCATACATTTTTTCTCATGTCTATTGGCAGATATTTGCTGTAGGGAATGGGAGGGCCCATTCAATATGGGAAAACATTGATGGCGGTTTGTCTCTTTTGAGCACAGAACAGCAAGGCCAGATTGATTGGTCAATGTATGTCTTTTACTAAATTTACTTTTCCTGTTTGATTCTGGGGTTCAATACTTAAAACATGTTTTCTTCTGTTAAATATGTTCTTAATATAGTTTCCCCTCATTGGTTCCCCCACAGATTCGAAGGCGTAATTGTTGACTCTCTGGATGCTAAAGAAGCCATTTCAAGGTATTCATCCTATTCAGTTCTAATTTTTGAAAATATTCCTAGTTTGCGTATTGGGCTTAGGATGGGTTTCCAATTTCCTCTGCAGATTTTGAAAATGTGTTTGCTACTCTTTGGGTGTAATCCATGAAATATTTTATTACGTCGGGTACTTTTTTATTAAGTACTTTAGAATTTGTCCTTTTTACTGAAAATGTTTTATTTTGATAGATCAAAGTTTTGCACTTTGTCTGGAATGAGTGATTATAGTGGGAAATATTTTGTTTAGAAAGAAAGCGGGTGAAAGTCTTGTTTACCAGAATATGAAACAAAAAATTCAATAGGAATTGGAATGAGAAGATTTGGTGTCTTCACTCAAATTCAATCTCTATGAATAGACAGAAAATGAAGAGGAAGTTAAAAATGTACTTATAGTATTTGAAATCACACAATTATCCTTCTTATCTAAAATATCATCTCGATAAAAAATAGTTAGTGGTTGATATTTAGTTTTTTAGTTTCTCTCCATTTTCATTTCTCGTCATTTAAATTAGATGATACTTACATGAGAAATAGTAAAATTATTTTGTAGTTTCTCATTTTTGTTTCTCCTGCTTTCTTTTATTATCTTATTTCCAAGAAATGTTTTAATGTTACTTATGTCCGAAATATACGCAAAAAGGATGAACCATTAGCTCTCTTTACTTTCTTTATAAGAGTTAACAGATTTGTTTTTATTTCTATGGTGATTTTGATAGTTTACAATTTATGGAGAGGCATGTAGATATAGAGTACTAATGTACTATAGGTTCTCAGGACTTTTTATAGACTAAATCTGATTGCTTAAAATTCTGTGGCCTCGAATGTCCATTCTTGTTTTTGAATTACTATTTCTGTCCCCTTTTTATGTCTGAGTACATCTTTATGCACACTCTCTGAGAAAAAAAATATATAGGAGAGCAGTATGTTTTGATAATGGTTCAGTATTATGAAAGATCATGATATGCTTTATTTTAATTTACCTTAAAAGTTATTGTTTACTGATCTGTATGCTTCCCTTCTTGCTAGTTTTAATATTTCAAATAGATAGAACAGTTCTTATAATTCTATGGACCTGTATTCTATCATTATTTTCATGTAAATTTGATTGATGTTTCTGAATTTGAACCTTGAATCAGTGAGCATTCCATAATATTTCTGCCCCTTTTCTGTGGTCATAGATGTTTATCCTTTGAAGTTGTAGATGCTATGATTAGTGAGTTTTATATTTGTGCAGCCTTATGCAGGAGCCTTTTTGTTCAGTACCATTGATATGGATTATTCAAGAAGATACCCTTTCAAGTCGTCTTCCATTTTATGATAAAATGGGTTGGGAACATCTTGTTTCCCATTGGAGAAGCGCTTTTAGCAGAGCTAGTGTTGTTGTCTTTCCAGATTTCACTTATCCGGTAAAGCTAATGTTATATATCACAGATAGAAACATGGACCATATTAGAAGTTATTCTCTATTAGACCGGGCATTAATTGTTTGAAGGCATTCCTTAGTTTTTATTTCCCCTGGATCAGATGTTATACAGTGAGCTTGACACTGGAAACTTCTTTGTGATTCCTGGATCGCCAGTAGATGTGTGGGCTGCAGAAAGCTATAGTAAGGCCCACACAAAGGATAAGCTTAGAGAACTTAGCGGATTTGGTAAAAATGATATGGTGGTTCTAGTTGTTGGGAGCTCTATCTTCTATGATGACCTATCTTGGGACTATGCGGTGGCAATGCATTCCATAGAGCCTCTGCTGACAAAATATGCAAGGAAAAATGATGCAGCTGAGTCATTTAAATTTGTTTTCTTATGTGGCAATGCCACTGATGGTTACAATGATGCTTTACAGGTAGTCCTTCTTTAAGGTGTGCTGTGCTTCGCTGTGCATGACATGTTATGTTTATAGCAACAGAATATAAGATATTAGACTAACTTTTTATTTATTCCAGTAGTCACTTTTCAACCATATATCTCCAAGAAATTAATTAACAAATAATTGATAGTTACTTTAAATTATTTGCACTTATAAGGAGGTTTATATTAAGAAAATTATGAGACCAGTTAGGATTATGTCTTATGAAATTAATTTGTTGTCAAATTAGTAATGGGTTATTACTTTACTGTATTTGCACTGTTGTATTTCCTTTGATGTTATGGTTGGGACTTGTTAAATAAACCAAATTCCGAAATCAAATTTGTGTACCATGATGAATAAAATTGCACTTTTCAGACTCCCTACAATATTGCATGTGCTAAAAACTAGTCTTTTTTCATTGTGATGGTATGAACTATTAATGGGAATTGAAATTTATTATATAATTATTCTAAAGAATATGTGCCATTTTATTTTGATATTTCTCTTTATGTATTCTGGTATCCAGACAAATTTGTTGGCGGAAGCTCTTACAAAAGGTTGGAAATTGGAAGAGGGGAATGTAGGGCAGGGTACCATAATAAATAGCAGTTTTGAAGATTAGCTCTTAAATTATATTTTGTGGCAATTCTCTGTCTTGTGATGTTTAACTTGACTTTAGCAACACTTTCTTAGCATGGATATATTGCCTTAGAATTGTGTTCTGATCCCTTAGCCTTTGGTGTAGGAAGTTGCTTCACGCTTGGGACTTCCCCATGGTTCTATAAGGCATTATGGCTTGAATGGTGATGTCAATAGTGTGTTACTGATGGCTGATATCATCCTATATGGTTCTGCTCAAGATGTCCAGGGTTTTCCTCCATTATTAATCAGAGCAATGACTTTTGAAATTCCAGTCATTACACCTGATTTGCATGTCTTAAGAAAATATGTAAGTTTGATTAAGTTGTTCATTTTTGTCTTTCATTGATTTCTGTAGCCATGACTACTTTCTTTCATTTTCATTGAGCTTTTCTCAACTTACAGATTGTGGATGGAGTCAATGGGATATTTTTTACTAAACACAATCCTGAAGCTTTGATGAATGCTTTTTCACTTTTGCTTTCAAATGGAAGACTTTCTAAATTTGCTCAAGGAATTGCTTCGTCCGGAAGACAGCTTGCTAAAAATGTGCTAGCCTTGGAGTGCATAACTGGCTATGCAAGACTTCTGGAGAATGTGCTCAGTTTTCCCTCAGATGCTTTACTGCCTCGCCCTGTTTCTCAGATTCAACAGGGGGCATGGGAATGGAAATTGTTCCAGAATGAAATAGAACTAAGTGTCCACTTGCCAAAGGTGGATGATGATGATTCCATTGGAAAAGTTACTATTGTCCATGCTATTGAGAAGGAGTTGGCAAGCCTTAATTATTCAACAAGCATCCCTGACAATGAAACAGAGTTTACTGATAAAGTAACCAAATTGGACTGGGACGTTCTGAGAGAAATTGAAATATCTGAAGAGAATGAAATGCTTGAAATGGAAGAGGTATTATGTACTCTTGCAGCGGCAGTATTTACTTTTATCTTCCAACCTACCCTTTTCCACTTCACTGTATTTATTTCATCCCTTTTGAAACCACTTTTAGTTTATTTCAGAGACATCTGGTTTCCAAAAAATCAATTTCTTTCTGTTGTAGGTTGAAGAAAGAATGGAGAAAGATGCTGGTGTATGGGATGAGATATATCGTAATGCTAGAAAATCTGAGAAACTGAAGTTTGAAGCAAATGAGAGGGATGAAGGGGAGCTTGAGCGAACAGGACAACCAGTGTGCATTTATGAGATATATGATGGGGCTGGAGTGTGGCCATTTTTGCACCATGGTTCTTTATACCGTGGGTTAAGTCTTGTGAGTATCTTTGTCCATGGTTATGACAGTTTGTCCCTTGTTCCCTTTGAGTCTTGTTGTCTTTCCATTGTCTCAAATTATCTCTTACATGTTCACATGATGTTTTGATCTACATATTATTCTAGTCTCTGTATTACTGTTTTTCAAGATTTCAAAGTTAGAGTTCTCCTCTTTAATTTCATTGCCTCTGTTTTCCCTTTAAAAGGGAGAGAGAGGCATGGATATGCTATTCAACTGACAGTATCAACTATCTAATACAAACTTCCTTTTGGATTTTTCCTCTAGAACATGTGGAAGGACTCTTGTTTGAACTTAAATAAGAAAGGTTTTGATTTTGTTAGTGTTGCACTGCTGGATGTAAATTGTACTGGAAATAATGACCTGCTTTTTAATTTTAAAGAAATACTATTTCTGGCAGTCTAGAAGAGAACAGAGACAAAGGTCCGATGATGTGGATGCAGTCAGTCGTTTGCCTCTTTTAAATGACACATATTATATGGACATTCTCTGTGAAATGGGAGGAATGTTTGCAATTGCAAACAAGGTGGATAGCATTCACAGGAGGCCTTGGATTGGGTTTCAATCATGGCGTGCTGCTGGTAGGAAGGTATTCCTTATGTTAGTTAAACTTTTTGCAGTATTTTTACACTACGGAAAGTATGAAGTATAAATTGTATAATAAATATCTGAGGGTGTTTATGTAAAGCCATACACTGTAGCTTTAAGAATTTAAAGATAATTTTTTAGTTAGCTACAAATTTAGTCAAGAATATCTATTTTACCTTTTTTTAGATTATTGATTAATACAACAACCAAGCCTTAGTCCTACTAGGTGGGGTCGGCTAGATTATTGATTAATGCTAGGATGAAGTTGTTTTAACTTTTGAGAAAATCCAGGCTTGCTTTCTTTTCATTTATTCGTTTTTCTCTTATTGCATATATTTACAGTAATATCCATGAAAAGTTGCTTTAAAGTTACTGCATGATACATCATTTTGCCCAAGCAGGCAGCATTGTCAACTGAAGCTGAAAAGGTTTTGGAAGAGACAATGCATGGATATTTCAAAGGAGATGTAATATATTTCTGGGGACGCTTGGACATGGATGGTGGTTTTATAGGAAGCAATCATGTACTTACTTTTTGGTCTATGTGTGATATCTTAAATGGAGGCAATTGCAGGTATATTATACATTCATTTTGTTCTATTCTGTTGTCTCATTTCCTTTCCAAATATGTTTTATCCTAAAATTTCATCTACAGTTATTTTTGCACTGCCTATACACAGTCAAATCTTTAGAAATTAGAATCACTTACTTTAATATGGGATGACAGCTTAGGTGAAAAATATGAAGCTAGCAATATGTTAATGTTTGTAGGTTCAAAATGGCATTTATGGGCATCAAGTGGTCCAATATGTTAATGTTACCCTAATATATGTTCTAAAAAATTAACTGTGGAAGTTTGATTTTAGGTACTGTAATGTGTTTCTGAAATGTCTGACTATGCTTCCAACTGCATCAGGACTGTTTTTCAAGACGCCTTCCGCCAGATGTATGCAATGCCGCCCCATGCAGAAGCACTGCCCTCCATGCCTGAAGATGGTGGTTATTGGTCAGCGCTGCACAGCTGGGTGATGCCAACTCCTTCTTTTTTGGAGTTTATAATGTTCTCACGGTGATTAACGAGTCAATATTTGTTTAATAACAGTAGGTTTAACTACAGAACTTTCTTGATGCGGATGAAACTACAAACTGAAACATTATCAATTGAGTGCAGGATGTTTGTTGATTCCGTTGATGGCCTGCACAGAGATTCCAGTCAACTTAGAATATGTATGTTAGGCTCTTCAGAGATTGAGGTAATTTGTTTTGCATTTGTCTTCAAGATTTCATAAATTATTTATATTTATCACTTTTATTTGTTTTGCGCAGAAAAAGCACTGTTATTGTCGAATGTTGGAACTTCTCATCAATGTATGGGCTTATCATAGTGCCCGAAAGATGATATATATAAATCCTAACACTGGTTCAATGGAAGAGCAGCATCCTGTTGAACAACGGAAGGGTTTTATGTGGGCAAAATACTTCAATTTTTCATTGTTGAAAAGTATGGATGAAGATATGGCCGAGGCGGCAGATGACGGTGACCACCCAAGGGATATGTGGCTGTGGTCAATGACAGGCGAGGTGCACTGGCAAGGGATTTATGAAAGGGAGAGGGAAGAAAGATATAGGCTAAAAATGGATAAAAAAAGAAAAACAAAAGAGAAATTGTATGACCGAATGAAGAATGGTTACAAGCAAAAAACACTTGGACTATAGGAAAGCAATGATTTGAAATTTTCATGGCCAAACACTTCTGACTTGACCGGGCTAGTAAACCCAATTTTGCTTCACTGGGAAAAAATTACATGCAAATTGGAGATGCATTGATTCTAACAACATTGGCACAGATCATTAGCACAGTGTGCTATTTCATTAACTAAAATAGGAATACTCAACCCTCAATCCCAGAAAATGGGTTAAAAAAGGGGCAAAGGAGTTATAACATCTGCTATTCAATAGTTTCATGGCCTTTTTAAATGGTCAATTTTAGCAGTATAGAAGATACAGGTAGTTTCACTTCTAAGTGTACTCATAGTCTATAGAAACTCATTCATCAATTACATTTGATTTAGCTTACACTTTTATTCTTTCATTTCTGTATATTTGTTAAACATTAGTGGCATTTTTTAGTAGAATAATGGCTATTTTCCACTCCAGTAGTTCCTGTGTTTTATTGTTCCTAGTTAATATGTACTAATCATTATTTAACTACCAACAATGTGTTGGTCTAGTGCTGTAAGGCCCCAAGATGACTAAAAGGTCAATGGTTTGATCCATGAGAGCGACACTTAATGGAAGGGGTAGCTATACACCTCAAAAAAGATTAGTTCATTACCTAAAATATGAGGAGATACCCTTTTATTTTTTACGTGTAGGTGTGTTAGAGGCGTTTTTCCAAAATGTCAACGGTTGATTTCATGCAAGTAATGGGTTAAGATTGATTGGTTTTCTAGGCCAACATATTTAGTATTTCATTAGATTTCTCATTCATTGTATGTTTTTCTCCCCTGTGATTTACCAACTTGTAAATTTACAATTTTGGACTCATTATTGTGTATCATCAATTAGTACAATATAAATACTTAACCCATTGTTATTTGGGAGTAAGTTATGTGGAGGGCATGAAAATGTAATTTCTTAAGTTGTTGACTTCTAGTATATTGTTATTTTTATTTAAATACTTATTTATTTTTTATAATTTTAATCAAGATTTTCTACCGAAATTAATTTCTTAGCAACTAAAAATATAGGTCACTAATTCTGCCTCTAATGATATAGCAACTGTTTTTTATGCCTTTTAGAAACCAATTAACAACTTTTTTGGTAGTGATCACACTACATCAAGTTTAAAAACAATTTCTCCATCACACAAAAATTCAATAATCACAATCCAAAATACAATACCCAAAATTTTCAGTAGTCATAATTACAATCACAACAATAATTCAGAATAATGTGATTACCCATTAAACTTTCATCAACCAAACCATTAACACTTCATATCTTTTATGTGTAACACCTGCACTTGTATTATATATTATTAATGCAGTAGTTTACTACAGTATTTACACTTGTACTGGCGTAATTTTAGGTGCAACTGTACGGTATACTAAATTTTCCCTTCAACTTCTGAATGATTTATATGTCTTAGTTGCAACTAAAAGAAAGTAGGTTTTCACTTGTCATCATAAATCACTAGTTAAAATACCCTTCACAAATTTTATGGTCCAGTAATTGTTCAACTAAAAATTCATGGTCTTGTTAATTTCCACCTAAAACCAATTGGCTTTAAGTGGAATTGCAACAACAACAAAATTGGACAGCGTTATGGGACTTATAACCCTTTCCACATATGTGTACTACGCCAAGCAATATTTAAAAAAAAAGAAGAATATATTATTTAGAATTGAAGTGAACTTGAGAACAATGGTTTCAATTGGGAAACATCTATTAATGTCAATTGATTTGAATTAAAATCAAATCTAACAATTTGTTAATGCCAAATCTCATTTTTGTGGTTATGGGGCTAGGTAGAGCACATCTTCATGTTCTCTTGTCGTTTATCTCCAATTTTGGTAAGCACATATGGAGGGTCTATTAGATGTTAAAAATTCTCTACCTAACTCTTGGGTACCATTTATATGTTTTTTATGTAACTCCACTTCAAATCAATTTAAGATATAGTGTAACATGTCTAGCATGTTTTGCTTCATTCCAAAATGGAAAAAAGGAAAGATAATTTTACGAGTTTCATAAAACTTTATGAGGTTTTAAGATGGATTCTAACATGCTCCAAACTTGAATAGGAGAGGACAATCATTGATAAATCTGAGGTTTCAATTATTGAAAGATACTACTAGTAATATCAAGGTTAAGCGAAGTTTTTTGTAATAGATGATATACAACGATCATGCAAGTGTGACAAACAATGTCAATGGGTTGTTACCATATGGGATGAGCATTTACTAACATCGCAAAATACTAAAAAAAAAATTCACTTAAGGGATCATGCTCTCGTCGTGTCGTGGGGGCTTGACTTAAGGAATATATTGTTATGAATCAAGTGAGTGAGATACGTCACACATCGATGAGGAATGGATAAAGTGCGGAATGTATTAGTAGATGAACTCATAAATCTAATTTTAATTATGGTCTTTGGTAAAGATATAATGTCCCACCCTCTTATATGATTCTTAGCTTTACACCCATACTTGAACTCCCCTAAATGGAATTTTCTATTGTAGATTATGGACAATGACCGTACAAAAGAGGGCTAGTTACTTGTTCCTACTTAGAAATCCAGTTTGAGTGAGCCAATAAAATGCAAAATATATAAGTAAATTCACTCATTAAATGTTACATAATGGCTTTTGATATGCTTGTTTAACCCATTCTTGAAGATACCTGCTAATGAATAAGGATTTGTTTTCTCAAATCATGTTTCGTACCAATGAAAATTTATTGTATCAATTAAAAAATTAAACATTTATTACTGTTTCTATTTTTGCTTCAACCTCATTAATACAAGACATAGTTTGAGACAACAAATCCTTTTTCCCGGCTAATATGCTCCTCATGCTAACAAAGCATATTATTTGATCATGTTCCACCTAGAATTCAGTGTTAAATATATGATTTCCAAGATATGGATTTATGGTCTAAGATATCTTAAATGGAATTTCTTTGGATACCATAGAGAACAAATTAAAGGAGAAGGGGTGATCATGATCATCAATTTTCATGAGCATGTATGCCATTATTATAAGCCAAACATGAATCTCATGAATCCGCAAATAACGCCAATGATCCAGCACCACAACATATCCCATGTAAAGTTATACAAATTAATTCACTTGCCACCAACGTGAATTGTCTTCTACCTATTTCTTTTCCTTTTCTTTCTTTTATAACTTTTTGTGTTCCATTCCATGTTTCTTCCTAACAACATTCGAGCCTTAATCACATTACACATAATCAACTATATAGATCGAACGTTATAATACTATATCATAAATCATATCAATTGTTTTAGAATATTTTGTGTTAAATAATATTTAATTATCTAGAAGGTTTTCAATCTGGATTTGAGATATCACTACGTACACTAATATATTAAAGTTTCTTGACTCGTTGAAATAACATTGTGCTCACATTTGAGGTCGCATCTATCCATAATCGTCAAAACTAATTTTGGGAGTCTTCGAAACCACGACTCCTATTTAAAATCTTGGTTAAGTATAACTAATGACATGAATCTACTTAAAATACTATATTATCATCATTATACAATTACTGTATTATTATGTACAAAAATAAAGAAATAAATAATTAGATTGTCAACTATACCAGAAAATACAAAAGCATGTGTGAGAGAGATCATGCTCCACCTCAATTTTGCATGTTAGGTTCCCTATTAATTAAACATTAATAAAAGAAAAGAGACAAAATAATGTGGTCAATGAGAGAAAACTTGATTCACAAGCTTGAGAAAAAAATGGAATGAAAATCTGGAAAGAACCTTAACACAAAGGCTGCAATGAACTCCTTATTCTGGATCTGAAGATCTAAATTGATCTATCTTAGAAGGAGAATAAATTATATTATAGTTAATTAACATTAAAATGAAAAGTGAAAGATAAGTTACAATTTCATATTAACTTTGACATGAAGAAGAGTAAAGTGGTAGTTAAGCAGGTAAAGAATATTGTTGAAGTTTTGTCTGTTTTGTCGTTAAACTACTAACTGCAGTTAATAAAACAGTTACCTTGAATTGCGTGTAGTGCAATCATTGTAACACTCTTACACGTGCAACAATGAGTCATACTCTAAGGGATTAATGGCACAACAACAGGGGAATGTATGTATATAAAGTCAAAAATTAAGTACCTTCCCAATTACACGTTTTTGTATCCACATTACAGTACTTTTTTTAACCAAATTCACATTCATTATATTTTTTGGGGAAATAATTATTATTATTATTAATGTATTATAAAATAGAAATAATATAAAAAAATTTTAAATACTATTATCTAGAAGTAACTTTTTTATATGGGAGGAAGTCTCATTGTTATTTAATAACACAACATTTAGTGTTTAAGATTATAACTAGATACATGTCAAACTAAATTTAAAACAGAAAATAGTGTATATGCATTAACATTAGGGTATAAAAAGAGTAGTAAATAAATAGTGCATGTGGAAAGATCCATTTGATAATGGGTTGATATAGGAAAAAGATCTCATGTTTAAAAAAATTTATATTCTTATATCTCAAGTTAATCACATTTCATCAAGTCTGTTTTTGTGATTTTTTTTTTTAACTATGTGACACTATTTAATTGGACTGAGACATTATTGTAATATAAAAAATGAGATATGTGTTCTCGATTTCGTTGATACATACCCAATCGACACAAACTAATAATACAATATTTGAGAGAGAGAGAGAGAGAGAAAGAGAAGGTAGATGGGCGTATTGAAGACACTATCAAAAAGGTATCCAATGTTGAAAGAAAGAAGAAGAAGAAGAAGAAAAATGATATGAAAAAGAGAGAAAAGAACAAGACACATAAAGATAGGTCGTGTTCTAAGAATGCAATGCCCATGTGCACTGTGGGGATCAAACCAAACAACTTGCATCATGGGATCACCTATTACACCCATCTTTATCCATAACATCATTCTACACTTGTTAATTTGTAATACTATATATATCCTTGTCATTAATGAAAAATATTTACTTTATTACACACTGTCATAACTTGTGTTTTAATTTTTTTTTAATGAAGTGGTTGTTTCTCATTTGTAACTAACGAAATAGTATAGAATAGAAGATTTTTTGTTCTACAACCAAGTGTTGTTTTTTCTCTTTAATGGTAAGGGTAAAATTGTATTATCATCATAGATATAAGGATAAAAGTATCTTTACATATGAGTTTTTCTTTGTTTTTTAAGACTATTTTTCTCTCCAATAATAGAGAGGAGTGTCATTCGTTCATTTGAGGCGATATATACTTAATTCTCTTTAAATTCTTATTTCCCTTTAAACAAGGATTTCAGGTTCGAGTCTTATAATAGATGATGGAAAAAATTCTTGTTGAAAGAGTTAACCTCATCATATTATGATCTCCTTAACTCGAACCATATTACCTCTTATAAAAGATGCTTAATATTTTTTTTGACATATCAAAGGCAACATTTGTCAATACAAATTAAATATACTTTTTTTAGTTTAATATAATATTTGTAAAGATTATACACAATCAATATATTTATGTTCCTTATATAAAAATTAATGATAATTAAATATAAATAATTAATGCAATAATAATATTTCATACATTTTTTCTCTTCTACATGAATACCCTAAAACATTTATTAACATTCCTGAACAAATTATTTGCAAGTGTGTGCTTCTAAACATTATTAATTTATTAAACCAATACACTAATAAATGAGCTAATGATTAAATTATGGTCTTACTTTAATTTCTATGAACAACAATTCTCTCTATTAATTATATATGCTAGAAGTCTACGGGAGGCATATAGACTAATAAACAATTGAAAAAGAAAAGTTGTATCCTTCTTAGATAGTATTCTTGGTCGAATGGGGTATATTATAAAAAGCAAAACTCTAAATAGTAAAGTATTTATCACAATTATATTCTCATAGACTTAAACTCAAAATGTCTAGAAATCATGTACTTTATAATTTTATCAACAAATAAATATTTTAGAAAAACTAAAAGGGGTACTCATCCTTGCATCAAAGAAATCATACATCAACACATTGTACTATACATTTGATGATTTTTTAGGTAATATAACCCAAGTATACATTCAAATTTAGCAATGTAAATGAAACTAGGGCATGAGTTTAAATTCAAGATTTCTCGCAATATATGTATTGTTAAATTATTTATACAACGACTAATTAAAAATGTAAAGTATTTATTGGAAAGCTAAAAATGTCTTTTTAATCTATTAAATACACTGCTTTATCATAAAAATATATACATACTTTAGATAAATATATATAATTATTCGATACATGAATAGGGTGTATGAATAGTATTAATTGGAAATTAATTATAAATAACGTTGATAACATCCCTCCCTCGTAGCATTATGAGATTAAATTCTATTGGAGTCGGCAAAAAACATTGAAATCAAACATTTATATAATTATCAAATATTTGAGGTGGAATTACCTACCTTCAGCAAAGTAGTAGTAGTCGTGGAAGAAGGTTTAGGGATTTAAGTTTATATATAATTTCTTCGGTAATGTCGTGCCAAGAACTCAAAATTAAAGACTTCACTCTTATTTCGGTTGCAACTTCTGTCAATTTTGTAGGATATATTGACACTTTTAATAGTTGTATAATCCATATGACACCAGTCATAAATAGGTACCTATGAGTTTTAGAATGAGATTATTTAAACTAACATTTAGAGGCAGTTACAGGATATAATGGTACTTGAAAAGAATGTACTAATTAGAGGTGTCAAAATGGACTATCCGGATAGATTCAAACTAGTCCACATCGGGTTTGAGTTAAACTAAATTAGGCTAAAAAGTCTGGATACAATTTATGAATATCAAATTATAGTGCAAATCAGCCGTATGCGGGTTGCGGGTTGTGACGGGCTGACCCGCATAATAGTAAAAATATTTATTTAAATTTTAACGTATTTAATCTATTTAATATATATACATATCATTTGTTATTAATATATAACTTTTTTAACACATTTGTTATGTCCAATGCAACCAAACTTATAGATCTAATGCAGCGTGTTAGGGTTAAAACATGAAGTCAAATCCACATATATGATTTATAACCTAACACATTTATTAATTATCTTATTTCTTTTAAACTCTCACTCTCTAATCCAATATAATTTGTAACTTCACTTTAATATATAAATGGATACAATAAAAAATAATGTCACTTTGGTTTATAGTAATGATAGTATAGACTCAGAATGAATTATATTTGTCAAAGTATAACCATCATCATAATATATTATCATTATTCTTTACTTTATTTATGAAGATCATTGTTATGCTCTTTACCAACACTTTATTGTGGACTATTATGTTAAATTTGGTTGTGTGAAGTTCTCTATGATAAACAATTACGTTGTCTTTCAGTTTTGTTGTAAAAATTATTTTCTTTATTGTGCATGAAGTTCTTTAAATTACGTGAAGTTCTTTAAATATACAATTAAGAAAGAAAAGTGTAATTTATATGGTTTAATGTCTTCTCATTTGATTTGATACAATATTTTGTTATTGTGCGTGAAAGGATATTACACAAAATAGTAAAAATAATATAATGTTTAACTTGATAACATTATTATAATTTATAAATATTTATATTATAGACATTACTCTATTTTTTATTCAAAGCTCAAAACACAATATTTATTATCTATTTTTTTTATTATAAGTTATTTTTTCAAATAATTTTCACCTAATGCTTATTACTAAGCCAAATGTCCCAAAAAATATTTAAAAATAATGAAAAACGGGTAGCCTGAATCTGTCCGGGTAAGCTCAGCCCGAACCCGGTTTTAATATATTTTGGCCGGTCCGGACAAAAAGTCTGGATTCACTATAATAGTACCCAAACCCTATAAAATTTTGGGCTTTGGTGGGGCCAGACCGACCGGCCCCGCCCATTTTGACACATCTAGTACTAACAATCAGTGTTGTGATAACCGGACCGACCGGATGGTCCGACCGTTTCAATCACTGACCGGAATTAAAAACGACTTCGTTTTGTAGACTTAACTGAATGAGTAGTTGGACCGCTTTTAATGGGAGAAATTTCGGTTTGACCGTGCTAAACTCGGTTAAACCGGAATAACCCGGGAAAAAAACGGATGTTCACTTACAATTTATAAAAAATGGAACATTACTCTAATGTTTTGTTTTATTTCGGTTCAAAAAAAGATAGAGAGATGTTACTTCAATATAGTTATATAAAATTATTAACTATATAAAATTTTGACATTTATATATAATTATATATATATATAAAAATTATTAATCATATTTAAAATCATCCGATCCGACTGAACGACTTAACTGTTTAAACCGGTTAGATCTAATACAGAAGCTCTTCCGGCCTGATGTCCGGTTCGGGTTTCACAACATTTCTAATAATATAATATAGGAAATCACTTTAGTATATTGCCGAACTTCAATTTTAAATTTGTATGGTTTAATTCGATAGTATAAATTGTACACTCTTCTAAAGCAATATTATTCTCATTATCCTTTTCCGCCTAAGACGTACATAACATACAAAATATCCAAAAGTTATCCTCCTAGAATTTTTTACTCAATTTTTAAAACAATTAACCTATACATGTGAGTACCCACTAAAACTCGCAGAAAACCGGAAAACAGTAATCTATACAAATAAAAGTAGAGGTGTAAAATAGGTGGGGCCGACCACTAAAGCCCCAAAACTTATAGGGCTTATAAATTATATTAGATACATTTTATTGAATTTGGACTTTTTAACCCATACATGTCGAGCTATATTAAAACTGGGTTCGGGCTGGACTTACCCAAGTGGGTTTAGGTACTCACTTTTTCTTATATTTTTTAACCTTTTCTGAGACTTTTGGTTTGGTAATAACTAATAAGCCTTAGACGAAAATTATTTTACAAAATAACTTATAAAAAATATATAATAAATATTATGTTATGAACTTTGAATAAAAATAGAGTAATATCTATGACATAAACAATTATAAATTACAATAATATTATAAAGTTTAGCATTATATTATTTTTCCTACTTTCCATAATATCATTTTAAGCGCAATAACAAAATAATGTATCAAATCAAATGAGAAGACATTAAATCATGTAGATTTCACTTTTCCCTTCTTAATTGTGTATTTAACTAGATTTAATTCCACACAAAAATATAATAAAGAAAATAACTTTTACAATAAAACTAAAAGATAACATAATTATTTACTATAGAGAACTTCACACAATCAAATTTAACATAATAGTTAATAATGAAACTGTTGATAAAAATCATACTCAATATATAATTGTTACAGATTATATTGTGTTAGAGAGTGAGAATGCAATAGAAATGAAAGATTTGACAAACGAGTTATGTTCAAAATCATGTCTTAACCCAAACACAAGGCATTAGATTTATAAATTTGGTTCTATTGGACATCACAAATGTGTTAAAAAGTTATGCATTAATATCATAATATATATATATTAAATAGATTAAATATGTTAAATTTTAAATATATTTTTTAGTATTATGTATGTTAGTCCGTCACAACTCGCAACCTGCTTAGGGCGGGTTTGAACTACAATTTGATATGCATAAATTATATCCGCATTTTTTAGCTAGATCCACATTAGCCTGAACCCGACGTGGGCTAGCCTGAACTCATTCGGGTAGCCCTTTTTGGCATCTATACTAACAACTATGATGGTGAAATTTATGGATGATAAAAAAAACATGTACCCGTGGGTACCCGCGGGTAAAATCCGCACGGGTCAGAAACGGGTACCCACAGGTTTTACAAACGGATTTTCAAAAATACCCATATCACGGATATTGTGATACCCGTGCCCGCTGGTACCCGCTATATATGTAATTATAGTATTATTCTTAATTAAAATACATACTCTAACTACACTTACATAATTACTCATGAATTTTCATTTTGTTGATGACTTAATATTTCAAAAGTAATTTAAATTTAAAAATTTAGATGAACAATTGAATTTCCATTAGTACTTTTTAATGTTGGAAAGGGTTGTTAGATTTGAGTTATTGAATTTGTATATGTAGAAAAATATATAATTTTTATTATATATATGTAAAAAAATATTTTTTTTCTTCTTATAACACATCACTACAACAATGAGTCATTTTTAATATAGCAGTACACCACTATTATATGTATAGAAACTCTCATATCTTGCAACAACAAAAAATACATAATAGAAGTAAGAAATTACAAATTCAACCATAATATAAGAAACTTGTGGGTGCTTGTTTTATCCACGGGTATCCAAAAAGACCCGCAAAAAACACGCTCACAGGTACCGTGTAGGTATGGGCGGGTACAAGTATCACTCTCATATTTCAAAACGGGTAGCGGGTAGCTACTACCCGTGTCCGCCCGTGCACGTTGTTATCCCTAGTGGAATTGAGTTTTAATGCATCAAATATAATTATCATCAATGTCTTGATCATATTAGTACCTTATTAATATAGCTCTATGCTTATAACTACACTAACAAGATAAAGATTTATGAACCTTTAATACACTTCTATGTTTAGCAACTACGTTAATAAATTTAAGAGTTATTTAGTGTTCATATGACTCTATGTCTAACTATCATATCAAAACATGCATAAATATGATAAATTAGTATAAATCTATGTCTATAACTTATACCAATATGATGAACTCTTATTTTCATAATTTAGAATCAGAATTTCTTCATACATTCATAATCATGAAATCATACAAAAAAGGTTGTCAGTCTCTAAGTAAACATTAAAAACAAAAGATAATTCATAAGAATCAAAACATAACAATTAAGCATAAATCTAATTTAAAGTGTATACATCGAGTAAATATTCATCAATCTCAACAAGGGAGAGGTTTAGCTATACATTTTTCTGATAACTAAACACAAAGATACAAGAAGGAAATAAAGCTCATAGGAGACGAATTTACTCCTCAATGAACATAAATTAACTCCTCTAACTTTTCTCATTTGCTTCTACACCTCATTTCCTGCTAAATTACCCTAGGAATGAAGAGAAATTGAGTACAAAGTATTTATACTCGAATAACTACATAAAATGCTCAAATTGATCCTATTTTAAAGAGTGTGATTTTTGTACGATTCGCCCAGTGTAGGGATTTCGATGGGCGCGATCTTTCGTTTGGATGAGGCTTGAACTTTCAATTGGCCTAGTTGTGTTGGGCGTAAATCCTGCGCCGGGTGAAATTACCCGGGTGAAATTACCCAATTTTGCTTAGCATAGGTGATTCACTAGGCGAATCCAGAAAAGATGCTACACAAAAATTTCTCCCTAATTTCGTCCAGTGCAAGGATTGCATAGGGCGTAACTTCTGGTATCTGCGATTTTCACCCAATGCGAAGATTGCGCTGGGTGTGGTTGCCTCGTATATTAGATGTGTTGCCAATGATTCTTGTGTTGGGCCTAGACTCTTCTTATCCGAAAACTTTTTTGACAATGATTCATCCAATTTTGGTATGCACAAATAATCCAAAAGATTAAATCCGACAAATAGAATGATATGTTAATTTTGAGATCAATTTGTTAATGATTGTACTAAAATATGAATTGAAGTGCCGTAAAATTAATATTTCAAATACGACATTTTGTTATTTAAAATGTGATTGAACTTATAGTGAAATTTTAATAAAAAAATATGAAAATTTAAAAGAGATATTTTAGTTAAATAGTATTCGATTTTTAGATAATTTATTGATTTGTTATATTGTCTGGATAACTTCAAACATAAAAAAGTTTTGGAAACTCATCAAGTATAAAAACAAAATTAAAATTGTAGAGGTTCCATCAAATGTTGACACGCACCTTAGAATCCGCGTGGTGACAATGACCAGCCTTTTTGGCAACGTAATATCTACATCTTCCTAATGACTGTTGGTAAAAAGCAAGGGACCGTGAAGCCGTGAACTCCGTTACGGAAATCCCGTTTTATCACCTGCGGCCGATTCTATCGAATTTCTGACACAGAGGGTTATATTTGTCCAACCAAATAAAATTATTTACAGGTGTAGCAATTCTATTGATTGGTCAATGCATGAGCTGTTATTATTTCTTGAAACATATATGAGATTCTCCCAGCTGTTGTAATTTACATAGAGCAGATAAAAGGAAAAAATTAAACAAGTTTTATTAATTATATTATTATCAATCTTATTGCTATTTATTATTTTATTATAAAGGAAACAAAAACGTACTTAATTCGATTATAAATTGGTAACAAATAACATGGAGATTAAAAATAAATGTATTTCCGATATATGATATAAACAAAATTAATTAAGGTTTCCCATATACAATTTTTATGAAGGAAAATATAGTAATACTTGTTTGCAATATAGTAATACTAGTGATATATGCAATTTTTATCAAGGAAAATATAAACGAAATTAATTAAGGTTTGCTTTATTGTGCTCACATTTTCCGAATCAAATCTTCTATTATTTATGCCTATCTCCAATTTGTCACGTCTCTTTTAATTCCACTATTTCACATGTGAAAATTTATAGTGCTAAACTTGTATATAATGGGAAATGAGTGTCCAACAAAGACCAAATGGTCTAGCCCAAAACTTGTAGGTAATTTTCAAATTGTGTAAAACTATCATTTAATCTAAAATTAGGACAATTAAACTCGTTTATACTTTCATACATTTTTTAGGTTTCATTTGGGAATTTAATTAAAATTTATCCATTTTTATAAAACCTTTACAAAAATTTGGATAAGTTAATTATTTTTTTATTTATAAAATATATTTCTTTAGTTGAAAGACAAAATAATAATTAAATGAAATGAGAAAATGAATGAGATGAAGGATAATTTGAAAAAAATTACATTAAATATTTAAATTGTTGGCAAGTCTACCGCTCATAACTGTATTAATGAGCTTATTCAATTCACATGAAACAACTCCAAGGGTCATGTAAAAAGAAAATGGGTATAATATTATTTATAACATACTTAAACATCATTTACTAAATTGATATAAAAACTTATTTATACTTTTAAAATTTGTTTTAGATATTGATTAATTTAATTCCACCAAAAAATTATATATGAAGACAAAACTCTTGTAAACTTATTAAATATGATAAATGATTGAGATCATTATTTTATTTTTGTATTATCAATAATATGTTTTACTTTTTGGGTAAAGAATTAATTTTTTCCAGGATGTGTGAGTATTCTTCCCAATAAGTGTCGCTTACATGGAATTAAACTCTTAATGTATTGATCTTTTTGGAGATCTAACGAAACCTTGCACCACTAGACTAACATTTTATTGGTATTGTTAACATTATATGGTTATTGAGAATTTTCTCTAATACACGCTGGAGAAACTTTTCCATTCATCTCACTCATAACATTTGAATCTAACACTACTTAAATAATTTAGTATTAAAACTACTTTTTTTTATGACATAGGTGGTTAAGTAAATAAATGATGATTAATAGAAAATTATTAGAAAAATGGTATAGATAATTAATGAAATTTGATATAATTAATCTTCATATATTTGAAGCATTAGTAATATTGTAATAATAAAGTAGTGTGAAATTAAACAAGTTGGAGTGATACCAAAAACTCTTCTCATTTCTCATCATCCTTACCACTTACCCTTCTCTCTCTCTTTCTCTATTTTCTTCTTACCTTCAAACGCACGCCTTCAAAAAAGTTTTCACCCATACCCTACCTCTCTCTATATATTCCACTAACAAACACATTTTCACTCACCTCACGTTTACTATTTCTTTCTTATTCCACTTTTCCATCACCCACCAATTAATCCAAACACTTCTATTCTCCGCCGTCAAATATGGACACCACCACCACCACCACCACCCCTTCCTCCGATGATGCCATAAACATCTCTCCGATCATCTCTAAATCGAATATTGAAGAAGAAACCGACAACATCGAAAACATGGTCAACAACAACAACAGTGTCACAACCGAAGATGAGAGTTACCGGACTCCGACATCGAAGGAAAGCAAGATTCCGGAGATGCTGTCGTGTCCTCCGGCGCCGAAGAAGCCCAAGAGTTTGGTTTCGTGTAAGAGGAAACTTATGGATGAATTTCAATTCTTTGAGGATACAAATAAAGAAGACATGGATGAGTTTTTCAGATCCACTTTTCCTAAGAGAAGCTGTTCCTGTAAATGAATAATAATTCATTATTCAATCTTCCTTTCTCTTCCAATGCTTCTTCTCAATCTCTCAAACTACGTAAATTATACACTTTTTCCACGACCACTTATTTTGATATTCCTTTTTTTTTAATGTTATATATTTATATATTTCTCTTTGTATAAGATGGGAAATATTGGATCCAGTATCGTATATGTTCATTAATCTCAATCAACATAAACGTTTAATTATATTCCATCCAATTCCACTATCATTTTAGTCTTTTCAATTTTTTATGATGGTTTAGTTTGATGGTTTTCTTCTTTGGATTGTTGTTTATGAAATTCATGAATTTGATTGTTCACAATTCCAACAAAAGTGATTAATTTTCAGAATTTTATGTTTCTCCGGTTTCCCATGTACAATTCTTATAGTTCCAAATTCTGGGTTTTCTTGAATATTGATAAAAATGTTATGTTGATGGGTTTTGTTAGTGTAATTATAAATATTATGTTAATATATGAAGATTGATATTCTGAAAATAGGAAGCTAGATGATAAGGTAGATAAGGTTGGTGGCTTGCGTTACGTAATAGAATTAATGACTACTATTTTATTAGATCGAAGGCAATGGAGTTTATGAGCATTTCGTAGTTTGGTTAATTTATTTGCTTCATCGATGGGTGATTTATTATTATTATTATTATATTAATCAACATTGGTATAGAATTAAGGGGCATATCTGTCTTTGTGCATTGACAATTAGACATAAAAGTGCGTGAGATTAAGTATTAGTTTGACACGGCTTTGGGATTGATGAAAAAGAACTTCAATTGTGTGAGAACGAAGGAGAATAATAAGGATGTGGTAAAATATGTTGAGTGGCTTATAAGCTAACATAAAAAATTATGTTCATGATTCTTCTAAAAATATTGTTTAAAAAACATAAAAAGTAGTAGAAATTAAATCTAAAATATCAAATTTTTAATATAAACTTTCTCTTTTCTTTTCCTAAAAAATGTCTTTTATCCATTTATTAACTAACATCTCCTTGATTATTTTAAAACACTATTTTAAGGCTTTGTCTTTTTGCTAGAAATATATTCCATTAAATTAATCTTTAAATTCGATTATAAATGAATATGTGTGTGTATGAGAGATTAAGATGTGGTTGATCTGTTTCTCTGTTTTGATGATTATGCATGAATGTGAGTGTTTGACATAGCTTTGGGATTGATGAATAGATTTTATGTGTAAGAAAAGTGATTGAGGAAGAATTCATATGAAGAGATGTGTATGGTAAGACATGACATGTGGTATTAATGTGTATGGTAAGGCATGACATGTGGTATGTATGTACCTTACGATTGTCAAATATAAGCTAAGTTTTGTCTTCTTATAATAAATAAATTGATGGGAATTTCATTTATTAGGCGCCATATTTGAATATTATCTCTCACGATCAAATTCTACAAAAAGAATCTTTGGAAATTTCCTCTATACTCTTTCTATCCCTCTCAAAAAAGAGGGAATATGTTATTAGATTTGGAATATGAAATCAATTTAATGTTTTATTATATTACCTGAATGGTACTATGAAACTTTGAATAATATTATCACCTAATGTTTTAGAATTTACATTTAAACTATGTTAAAATTTAATTAATTTTTAAGGGATAGTGCAATATCAGATAATTTAAAACTTTTTACTTATTTTTATTCATTTTGAAATAATAGATGTTGTGAAGTTGTCTTTTGATTTTTCTAATTTAAGATACATTATTCAGATACAAAAATATGAGTAATATATAAATATTTCAGAAATCATGCTAACAAATATCTTTAAGCTAAAAAAGCAATTCTCAGGATAATAGCAAACCATAAATAAAAGTTTAATGCTAGGGTTAGGGTCCATTTTTCAGGTAAAAGATAAACCTATTACCTAAACCAACCAATATAAACAAGAGTTCTAAACCATGGTCCAACTACTTAAGATAACAATACCAACCGACACTAACTACTTACTATTATTTCTATCCCAATACAACCAATAACATCCAAGAAGTCCTTATCATACTCTTTCTACTAAAAAAAAAGTAGCTGCTGAAATCTACACATAGAGTTCGTGCTTAAGCTGCTTGAAAATGGATGATATTGAATGAATTAGATTATAAAGAATTAACTAATTTATTATATAAAGATGTAAGAGATTAAATTGTATCTAACTCTACTTGTTTTAATCATAGAAATTAAATTTACAATGATTGTTTGTTATGCAAAAGGTAAGTATATTTAAATCAATTACTAACTCGATAAATATTAACCAAAAATATATTTCAAACATTTCTTTCCACCAAATATTATAAGTTAGAGCAAATATAGTAGAAAAAAAGAATAAATTGTCTGCATTTGCTATAACATCAAATCTTCATAATCTTATTAATCAACAACAATAATCAAGTCTATATCTTATTAAGTGGTTGGATAGTCCATTACATGAATTGAATGACACCATAATACTCTATTATAAATTATTAAGAAAAGTTAGGAAATATTCTAATACTAAGTTAGTCACTACATTTCCTAAACAAGTTAGCTGAAATCTATATTGAAAAATAAATATTATCTGATTTCAACATGTTCATCATTACACAAAACACAATCTCCATTAAAAAAAAACAAATGATCTTTTATTTCAACATGCTCACTACACAAAACACATAGATTTTCATTGATAGGATTATGTAGATGCATGTTTGTATGTTAGCCCGCAAATTTCAACATGCTCATTACAGAACGCTTAGGGATGTTGTATGTTAGCCAATATAAAAATAATCAAACAAACAAGAATAAAGAAAGAGGTTATGGGATCCATAATAACTTTAATTCTACTCTTTCAACATATAAAATATTATTATGAGTTATTTTCAAAGGGTTTTTGGATTAGTTTGTATCTTCTATGTGTAAATGAACTATGATATAAAACTGATGGATTTTAGATGTTGGATTGACTTTCACTATTCACTATCCATGTACATTAGAATTGATCACATAAATAAGTTAGGAATGCTTCCTACATAACAATGGATCTCAAAATCACTAAAGGTTAATGTCTTAGCCAATTTAGTGAATTGTGTAGTAAAGTTATTTGCATTGTAACTTTACACACAATATTAAGAATTATGACCCACATAACATACATCTATGTTTAACAGTCTATGCATGTGACTGTGAGTTAAATGTAACACATCAATGTATTAATCGTTAATGTCTTAGTCATATTATTAACTTATTGAACTATCTCTATATATGTCTAGCAACTAGATTAACAAGATTAAGCCACTACGCCATAAAAGTCTTTAAAAGCGGTTCTTTAATAGCGCATCCTAGAATAATGTTGTTAAATTCGACGCGGAGGAAAATAGACAGCGCATATTTAAGAAATCGCTGTTAATATTGATAGGCGGATATAACATAAACAGCGCAACCGCGAATGTGCGCTTTAACATCGCTCCTTTTCGCTGCGCTGTTAATAAGAATATATTTAACAGCGCCTGTTTTTGTTTACGCTGTTGATGAGATATCTTCTACAGTGCATTCTTCAATATTCGCTGTTGATTTGTTATCTTATACAACACTTGCTACAATATGTGTTGTTACTACTTTAACATTATCAAAACACATTCACTATAAAACTTGTAAAATAAAAAAGAAATAATAAAAAATGATGTTTTTTTGAATTTCAGGGTGCACCTTTCTAATGTAATGAGAAAATTTAGATAGAATAAATTTTTCTACCCCAAATGAATATATAATATGTTCAGTTCTGATTAGTGGTTCAATAGTTACGTAAAAAATAGTGATACAACACCTTTAACCGTGCTTATTAACGCAAATGCGATTGATATGACATCTTTAACAGCGCTTATTTACATAAATGATGTTGATATTACACCTTTAACGTCGCCTTATTTACGCAAATGTTGTTTATATGACATTTTTAACAGCGCTTATTTGAACAAGCGCTGTTAAAGATGATATATCACTATATTTGACATAACTTTTGAATCACTAATCAGAATTGGACATATTATATATGTATTTGGGGTAGAAAAACTCATTCTATTCAAATTTTCTCACTACGTTAGAAAGGTGCACCTGAAATTAAAAAAAAACATTTTTTTACTATTTCTTTTTTATTTTACAAGTTTTATAGTTAATGTGTTTTGATAATGTTAGAGTAGCTGAAAAATCACATATTTAACAGCATATTTTTATAGAACGCTGTTAAAAACAAAACTTCACACACACTTCTCTTAGTCATGCATTTTTTGTTTTAGTAGATGCGAATCTTTGCAGATTTAAAAACAAAACTTCACACACACTTTTCTTAGTTTCTCTCTTCAAGCACGTTATTAGCTCACGTTTTCTCTATTCGACCATAAGGTGAATCATTCTCTTTGATTCACTTTTTTTTCTTGCATTTACATCTATGTTAACTGCTTATTTTATATTACAAGAAATGTCAAGGTTGAATTTACGTGAATTTGTTGTTGATTTACCAAACTTGTAATCCCGATATGTATTTCATGTATTTGGTTATTATTTTTCATCCATATTTTCTATGTAATTTTTTATTTCATTCTTATTATATTGAATTTGACCTATCTTTATGTCCTCTTATTTATTCGGTTAAGGGAGAGTAGGAAAACATGGATTTGTCATCTACATCTTCATCACATTCGTCCTTTTCATTATTGGATAGGGTTAACAGAGACATGTTCACGCAATAGTTTGATTTCATTCTTATTATATTGAAGCTTCTTATGTGTTTGATAAAATGTCTGAAAGAGATTTTGCCTTATTTAATATGAGTTCGGTTAAATGAGTGTTGTTAAGGGTGACATATCAACAACACTCGTGATGAGAGCTATTAAAAGTCATATGCATATATAACAACACTTGTTGGAGGTGACACTATTGTATATATGACATACTACAGTGCCCACATAAGCGCTGTTAAAACATTTCATATACTACTGCACTCACATAGACAGTGCCTGAAAGCGTTGTTTTATCCCTGAAATTGTGCGCTGTTGATTTACATATCTGGCGTAGTGAGCTATATGAATTGTTAAGAATACATCTATGTCTATTAATCTATGTTAACAAATTTGAGAGTTATGTTATGTTCATATGAATCTATGTCTAGCAATCATTAGCACATGCATGCATGTGACAATTATGCATAAAACTATGTCTAGAATTACACTAAAAATATGAATTTCTAGTTTGGACTATGAAATTAGAATTTCTTCATGAGATCAACATCCAAAGTCAAAAAGGAGAATCATTATCCACCGAATAAACATTAAACACAACAATGAAATTTTTAATCAAACTTGATCAATAGCAACCTTAATTTATCTACTTAACACATCATAACCAACATAAAGATTTCACTATAAGTTATCAAATTACAGACTTACACAAGCTCACAAAGCCTCTCCAAACATTTAAATAATATTTTAACCTAACTTCTTCAGTATCATCATTGCAAGTATATAAAGCCTCTTCAAGCATATATACAAGTGCATAAAGCTCTCTAGGTACATATGGATATTCTTTCTTAACCAAGTCTCTCTAAACTCATTATTGGAATATATATTTTTGTTAACCAAACCTCTTCAATCTCGTTAGCTTGTCTTGGTTAATTGAGACTCTCCAAAATCGTTTTTCATATATTTTTTGGGACTTAAGTCTCTTCATGCTCTATATTGTATGTTACTTGTCTTGTCTAGGCTCTACACTAATATTATTTGATGTTACAACAAATATATTCAAATGCTAATCTTTCCTATAATTCTTTCCCATGACTGGATCGTAAATTCAAAATGAATGAAGAGTTAATGATATATTCCATTAAGAACATTGGATACTTGTGTCTTGCGTTCTCAAACTTGTTTAATTCTATTAAGACATATATATGATATATTCCATTAAGACATGTGATCCTTCAAAATTGATTATAAAATTAATAATATGACTCTCATTATAGATCATTCTCATCTACAATTGTCTCATTAATCTCTGTAATTAAAATTATTTTATTCTTCATCTCCCTATGCATGAATAAAAACTGAAAATAAGCATTATTTTTTTGATAAAACTAAGGGTATTTTGTAGTATGTGGTTAACCCTCTAACAAATGTCGCTCTCAAGAATTAAATTTTTGACCTATATGAAGATCCAAAAGAGCTTTACACCACTAAACCAACATTTTGTTAATAAAAAGTAGGCATTAATGATGTCACTTTAAACCACAATGTTATAGCCTTATGCATGAAAAACAAAACTCTCAACAACTTATATTCATCAATATATATCTCTTTCATCATTATACACAATTAAAGAATCAATATCAAAATTTTGTCTATATATTATATTATAAAGTGTAAAGCAATGTTGTTTGCACTAAACCGGACGATTTGATCGTTCCAATCATATACCAGATAGGAGAAGACTTCCTACAAGCCGGAAAATTGCCCATTTAATCAACTCGTTTTAAACTGTTGCAAACCCAGTCAAACCGCTTTAAGTAGGATGGTTGGATCAGCTGTTTTGCTCACATTAAAAATGCCAAAAAAGGAAAGACAAAACTTAGGTACAATTTCTTATATACAAATGGTGCTTGTAGCCTATTAAAAGTTGACACGTGTTCATTATCACCTATATTTTGAAGAGAGAGATTCTTAATTGCAAAAAAAGAGAAATACTTAATGATATAAATGAACACGTGTCACATTTTAATAGGCTACAAGCACCATTTGTACCTAAGAAATTGTACCTAAGTTTTGTCCAAAAAGGAATTGATATTTTAAAATCAACAATAAAACCTGATCTCATTGTTTGATCCCATCAAATGGTTAAGTCAGGTATAACTTATACAAGATCTCTTCCAATTTGATCTTTGACTCGAGTATCACAACGTAAAAATGAGTTATAAAGTAGTTTATCACTCTACAAGTTCAATTTTAAATATGTAAAACAAATAATAACTTATATTTAAATAAAAATAACCCAGTTCACCACTTAATATACAATTTTTAGGTTTTTAAATATCTTTGTCTTTTCATTTTAATTAAGAAAAGACAAGGGTTACATTTAAATAAATCAGTAGTCCATAAAATTCAGAATTTGCAATGGATATTAAAATTGATTAGAGCTCAAGAGAAATATTATAGCTACACATTGCTTACAATTTTATAATCTTGCATCTGTATGCTTTATTTTATCATTTTATATATTGTTAAATAGAGTTAGGTAGGGGTGGCAAAACGGGTCAGCCCGGCCCTGTCCGATCCGTCTTTGGCCCGCTAAAATATGGGTTGGGTTGGCCCGATCCTTATTGCTAAAAGGACTCAAAATGTCAGCCCGTCCCATATTTGGCAGGGCTGGCAGGCCAGCGGGCTGACCCGTTTTTCTTTTTCAAAAACACATTTAAATTACACTCATATTCCATGAGTTTTAGTGAAATTACACAAATTATCCTTCCATTTTCTACACTTACAAAAAGCCCTTAGTTTATAAACATACATTACATTGATCAACCATGTATGAGATGTGTACTTTTTTAAACAAAAAAGTGATAAATGTAATTAAGTTAAACAAAATATGATATATGATATAAATTAAACACTGATATGTAAATGTCTTGTATTGTATATGATATAAATTACATTGATAAGTAATTTACTCATAAATGTCTTATATATGAATAATAAATTAGTTGCACACGATAAGTGTAAAATGTTCGGTTGGAAAACAATATTAAATTGACTATATTATTGGAATACATGTAACCTTAAAATGGTAAAGCAATACTAATGTTGGCCCGCCGAGCTAGCCCGGCCCGCCCCGCCTTGGCCCGTCTAAAAACGGGTTTCCAAACCGGGTTGAATATGAGCTTTTGGGCTAAAATCTCCAGTCCGGCCCGCCAAAAATTTCGATCAAAACGGGCTGGCCCGTTGGGCCAAGCCCATATTGCCATCCCTAGAGTTAGGATCCTCTCCATTAATGGAGAGGCAAATACACCCAAAACAAGATAAAAATGAAATTTGATTTAACATTTTTATCCTTAAGATAAAATGTAATGATATTTTTAACCCTAAGTATAAGTGAAAAAATGATCACTTGTGTCTCTATTAATAGAGATGTTCATTTCCCTATTAAATAAGTCCAGTCTTTCGATATATAACTATTAGTTAATTAATTAAATGTGGTGACGTTGATTCATACGATATATAAGATCAATTTTATATTAAGAAAACTTTCATCTGAAAGATTGCTGATGAATTAACTCTCCAAGTTTGCTTATAAAATATTCAATAACTCATTTTTCTCTCTTTTTTACTAACCTTTTTCTCTCGACAATGCTTCAATCAATTTATCTAGAAACATGGCATTGCATATGATGGGATAGGAAACTAATTAATCTAACTCTATGTCAAATAATTATTCATTGGCAATAGGGTAAGGGCCATATTCCTCCCTATTAAAGGAGAGACAAGTGATGTGTAAAACAAGGTAAAAAAGAAAATGAAAAGACAATTATGTCATTCTATTTAGACATTTAATGACACTTTTATCCTTAAGGTAAGTGTAAAAAAACTATTTATCTCTCCATTAATAAATAAGATTCATATTTGGGCCTTCATCCCCATATTCATAAGTTTTAACAACGTGGCTTAATTTTTAACCATGTGGCTTCAATTTTACGTTTCTTTGTCTTCACTCTTTAACATGTCCTACAAGGTGAGCGTGACAATAAAACTAATGACAAAAAATTCAGTCATCATGGAGCATAAATCTATAAGCTAAGGTAAGAATAATGAGATAATAGTATAAAGAAAGAGAACTTGATCTATAAGCCAATCTTTTTTAAGGATACTTTATAAAATTGGGTAAAGAATAACTCCACAAGGTTCACCACAATTGATAGATAACTTAGTTTTTTAAGAATAATGTCAAATATTCAATATCTAAGAATCTTTACCCTTGAATTAATATTCCACTATTGATTAGAAAACACATTTTTATAGACATGAAGTTTAGGAATATACTATAAGATATGGAAAGGAAATAGATGGTAAGTGTATAGAATAGAAAAGAAGGGTAATACACAAGTTTCAATAAGGATCATTACCTTTCCCAACTAAGTTTGGAAAAGCAAATAGAATGAGCATAGGATGCGTCTTTGTCACGAATATGATTCCAGGAATGTAGATCCACCGCCATGTGGGGGCTACACCCAAAAAGATGTTCCTCTTTGAAATAACATATATTAGAATGTATACTCATAAGAAGTGTGCTAATCATAACAAATATATCAACATGGGTTGTTGATTTAATAGTGTAAGGTCATGCTAGATCTCCAGAAAGATCAAAAATTAATGATTTAATTTATGACAGCGTGACATTTGTTGGGAGAGAAGTACATATCACAAAAAAAATTAGTTCTTTAACCATAGAGTAAGAAAATATATTTAATAGTATAAAAAATGAGAATAAATGTTACGATGATAAATGAGAATAATTAATATAGACAATTAAATCTTATTTGAATGATCAAACTTTAATATAAATACACGTAACTTTTTTAGGTGATTACGTGATCATTAACTAACATTTAATTTTAAGAGTAAATTACACTGACATCCCTTTAGTTTTAGTGAAATTATACATACCACACACATTTTCCAAACCTACACAAATCACCCTTAATCATATATATATATATATATATATATATACACACATTACACTCACTACCCCTGTGTGAAAGAGATAAATGTAATTTTGTAAACAAGAAATGACGATGAGAGTAATTAAGTCAAATAAAGTATGGTACATTGTGAATACAATTTCAAATAGTATAAGAGTCAATGTATATTCATTATTTTTTATTCGTTACAAGCTGCATCAATAATTTTAAGGAAATATTTAAATTGCTTATATATTATATTGTAACTAACCAAAATAATGAATATACATTGACTCTTATACTATTTGAAATTGTATTCACAATGTACTATATTTTATTTGACTTAATTACACTCGTCGTCATTTTTTGTTTAATAAATTACACTTATTTTTTTCATATGGGTAGTCAGTGTAATGTTTATCTATAATTAAGGGCGGTTTGTGTAGGTTTGGAAAATGTGTTGGGTTTTTGTAATCTCACTAAAACTCAGGGGGTGTCAATGTAATTTACTTCAATTTTAATCATTCATATATGATTATATAATTAAGATTTATTATTCATAATTTTTATATGAGAAATGTTTTTTATATACCCCATCTGACACATTTTGGGATATTATGGTCAGGTCTCTCAAAAATTGCTAGATGCATTAACTATTTCGATATTGGCTTTCAAGTTTCAAAATTTTGTTACTAAGTGATATATGGAAATATCTAGATTTAGGATCAAATTTTAGTCGTATAAACGTGTACTGTAGCTTAATCGTCATTTTTTGGGGGTGAATTGTAGCTTACTCATTCTTACCCTACACAAAATTCGGTTTTATTAAGGTAATGGTTTTAAAAAAAAAGTTTTCTAAAATGTGTTTATTTAATAGATGAAAGTGTTATATTCTCATAGCCAATGAGTTCTTCTAATCATAGGAACAAGACAAACTTATGCGTGTAGAAATATAACATTATTTCACTTCTTAGATTAAGAAGTTTACATTTTTTTTTTAAAGTTTACTTTTTAGAGCTTTTTAATTGTTACAATGGTTATTAAAATTGTTCTAAATTTTAGGCATCCTTTTATAGGAAAATTTATCATTCCCTCATTCTCAAATGAAATTCTAATAGTTTAAAAATGATAAACAACTTTTGTTTGTTTATATAGATTAAATAAACTTCAGTATATGACTCTTAATCAGAAAAGTGAAAACTTCCAGTTAAAAGAATAACTGATAAATATCCATAGATAGCTACAAGCCTACAATAGTACCCCAAATAGTAAATACATATATTTATTTAAGAGAAAGATCGATTGACTCAAACTTCACATCTTAGTCATCAATTTTAGGGAAATCCAATGTTTTGAATTTGAGGGTGGAGTAAGTGGGTCCTCACACTTTATTTAATTACTTGGAAAATAGTCCACTTTTCTTGATGGGCCTATCAATCCTCTCTTCTACTCCTGGACTTGATATGGGTATTAGGCCCAAAGTCTATCATTTCTATCTTTTTGGTTTATAGGAAAATGTTTCCTTTTATTTTTAGAAGGAAGGAGAAATCAGATTTCATAGGATATGTTTGGTAGTATGGTTTTATAGTGCGGTTTTGGAGGAGAAGGGAAGAGTAGTGATGGCTTTAAAAAACATCTTCCTTATTTAGGAGTTGGATGAAGAAGAGGTAAGGGTTTTGGAGGGTTCTTCAAGCCCTCTGAAACCCTTCATGTATCTATTTTCGTTGTTCTTCCAATTTGTGGTTTTTCTGGAGTCAAAATAACTAAATACTTTTAGTAAAATTATATAATTACACTATTGCTGATGATGACTTAAGTGAGAATAATTCTCATATAAAAACTGTAAGAACAATAAATTTGGGTTTTACAACCAATCATGTGAATTAAGATTAAAAGTTAGTTATTGATTATATGATAGTCATTTACATATATCTTTTAATCTTGATCATTCATAACAATAGTGTATTGTTCTCACATGAGTCTCATTGTTCATTTCCCATGGTTAATTATATTTTTAAAGAAAAATAAAAAACTATTCTTACAATATTATTTTACTATTCTCCCATCTAAATTTCATACTTTCAAATAAAGGTAAGGTTTACATTTCTTTCTCCTTTCATTCCTCTCCCTTCTAATCTTTTGATGCATTTACTTCTTTTTCTCTCATAATATATCCTAAATCAATTATACCAGGTGCTCATGTTTTATTGTCATGTGACTTTATGAATTGACTTCATTTTCTTAGATGATCCACTTATCAATTACACCATTGAACTTACAAGTTTTTGTGTACTTATTTGATAACAAATGTATGAGTTCATATTGTTAGACTTTTATAAAATACTTTTTATGAGTCTTTGATGGTTTATAAGAACCCTTTAATTAGGACATTGACATTATGATATTCACATGTGATAGATGAAGAGATTGAGGAATATCTGGTTCCATTGCGGTATCTGGTTGCTTTTTGGATTGCCTTTGTTCTCACCTCTCCGCCTTCCCTTTATGCGTTCCATGATGATTAGGAACTCAGTTTCCTTCCTTCTCTATATGACACTACACTTTCCTTAATGCAACCACTAATGTTTTGAGTTCTCTCTATTTTTGTTTTTGGTTATGAAATAACAAGTAATAGCATTGTTTTTCTAATATGTGAGTGTCTCTCTTATAGAAGGAAAATATGAGAAGTTGTAACTCCTCCTCTATCATGGAAAACTTCCTATGAAGTGAGAGGGGAGGGAGTTACTAATAACCCCCACTAGTTTGACTCATTAATTGCCAACTATCATCACATTAGGCACTTTAATTCAAACTAGTAACTTCTAAACACATGGACCACATAATTGCTAAATTAATCTAATAATCTCCCACTTGGTCCATGTGATGACTTGAAGATTCATAACATTAATTGCGCACTTTAATTGAACCTTACAAATCACCATCCTTGATTGAATTGAAATGGTTGAATCATGGCGGTCACAAATTATGTGAGGCAACCTCATCCCTTCCATGTATCACAACCAACTCAACTCAACTAACTTTAATTTGAGTTTTCATTTACCTTTCGAAATTTCATTAAGTTATCTCATTAAAACCATACAAGTACATTCTTTAATATGGATAACTTGAACTTTAATTACGGAAATGAAACTTTCATTGAATTCAAATGTGTCATACAATAATAAGCAAACATCTAAACATGTATATATACATCAGGTATTATCACATTAACAAGGCTTATCTGTAACGCCCCATCCTTTCTACATGGCCAATGTAAATTTTGGGCGACAATCCATTAGTTAACGGATCCGCTACCATTAGATCGGTACCAATATGCTCTATAGACACCTTCTCTTTCCGTACTTCTTCTTTAACTAACAGAAACTTTAAGTCCATATGTTTGGTACCTTTAGAATATCTGTCATTCTTCGAGAAGAAGAAAGCTGCAGAATTATCACAATAAAACTTCAGCGGTCAACAGTGTTTTCTACAAACCCATATGACGTAATGGTATCATTGAACTTTATATACTATTGTCTGGAAGCTTGTTTTAGTCCATATATTGACTTATTTAATCTACACACTAGATTTTCCTTTCCTGTGGTCACAAACCCTTCGGGTTGGTTCATATAAACTTTCTCGTTTAAGTCACCATTCAGAAAAACGGTCTTTACGTCCATTTGGTGAAGCTCTAAGTCATAATGAGTCACCAAAGCCATAACAATTCTTAAAGAATCTTTCTTAGAAACCGGAGATAAAGTTTCTTTATAATCAATGCCCTCCTTTTGAGTGAAACCTTTGGCGACAAGTCTAACTTTATATCTTTCAATGTTGCCTTTCGAGTCACGCTTGGTCTTAAAGACCCATTTACAACCAACTCGTTTTGAACCCTCAGGCAACTCAACTAGATCCCAAACTTCATTATCGTCCATTGATTTCAACTCTTCTATCATAGCATTGAGCCACTTTTCAGAATTGTCACTTTCCATGGCTTGTATGAACGAGACTGGATCTTTATCAATGCTTAAGTCACATTCATGTTCAAGTGAATATACAATATAATCGTTAGAAATAGCTAGTCTTCTTTGCCTTTTAGACCTTCTAAATGCTATTTCTTGCAGTTCCTCCATCACTTGATCATTAATCGGTTCATTAACTATTTGTTCATCATTTAGGTTTTGGATATTATCTTGTTGTCTCTGAGAGTTATTAGACGGTAATATAACTAGAGGAACAACAACCTGAGGAAACATCTTCAGTGAAGAAGATTTATCTGAAGTCTCTATAATATCCACCTTTCTTGATTTATCACTCCCACTGATTTGACCATTCTCAATTAACCTAGCATTGCCAGACTCAACTATTCTTGTACTATGGTTAGGACAATAAAATCTATACCTTTTTTACTTTTCCGGATAGCCGATAAAGAAACCACTAATGGTTCTTGCATCAAGCTTCTTTTCATGTGGGTTGTACACCCTTACTTATGCTGGACAACCCCAAACATGGAGATGTTTCAAACTGGATTTCCTACCAGTCCATAACTCATAAGGAGTTTTAGGAACTGCCTTACTAGGAACCCTATTCAGCAGATACGCAGCGGTCCTTAATGCGTACGTCCACAACGATAAAGGTACATCACAATGATTCAACATTGATCTAACAATTTCCATTAAAGTACGATTTCGCCTTTCAGCCACACCATTATGTTGTGGTGTGTAAGGCAGAGTGTACTGAGCACATATGCCTCGACTTTCAAGAAACTTTGCAAATGGTCCTGGACATTGTCCATTCTCATTATACTTTCCATAATATTCATCACCTCTATCAGACCTCACAACCTTAACATTCTTTTCAAGTTGTCGTTCAACCTCATCAATGAATACATTTAGGACATCCAATGATTAAGACTTTTCATGCAATAAATATAGGTAACAATAACGTGAGTAGTCGTCTATAAAAGTGATGAAATACTTTTCACCACCCCAAGATGGAACATCAAAAGGACCACAAATATATGTGTGTATCAATTCAAGAAGTTTGCTATTTCTTGTGGTTGGGTTCTTTGATATGTGTTTAGTTTGCTTTCCTTTAATGCAATCTAAACATACATTCCAATCGCCAAAATCCAAAAGAGGTAAAATCTCATTTTTTGTTAACCTCATTATCCTTTCTTTAGGATATATGGCCTAATCTTTTATGCCACAAGTAAGAATAATTCTTATCAATAACTTTAAGCTTGCTACTAACTTCATGTTCAACATTAAATAAAGATTCCTTAAATTTAAAATCAAGATTGAAGCAATATAAACCATTCATTAAAGTACCAGAACTAAAATAGTACGAATGTTTATACAATTTAAAACCAGAATGTTCAATCTTAAAATTAAATCCTATACAATCCAACCTAGCAACATAAACCAAGTTCCTGGCACATTCAGGAACATAAAGACATTTTTCTAGATCTAAATAGTTTCCACTATCTAGAATCAATCTATATGTTCCAATTCCATGAACTCGTGCATTCATTCTGTTCCCCATGTAAAGAAACTTCTCAGTTTCCTGGGTTTGGATTGAAAGGAATCCCTGCATAATATGTGACACATGAGTTGTTGCATCAGAGTCTAACCACCAAGTATTATTAGGAACCTCAGTAAGAAATAATTCATTTATAATGGAAACAAAATGTTTACCTTTATTTTCGAACCATTTCTTCCTTTTAAGACAATCCTTCTTGTAGTGTCCATTCTTCTTACAGAAGAAACACTTCATCTCTTTATGGATTTTCCCATCTTTAATGAGAATCTTTTCCTTCCCCTTTCATTTGTTCTTATTACTTGGCCTGAATCTGCTAGTGCTACCTGGCTCCTGAATGGTTAAATGAATGAAGTCGTTCTTAATTTTCTTTAACCTCTCTTCCTCCTAAACAAGCATGGCCTTAACTTCCTGAAAATTCCATTTTTCCTTTATGGTGTTATAGTTCACCTGGAATTGACCAAACTCAACAGGAAGAGAGTTAATGATGAACTGTACTAAGAATGCTTCTATCACCTCCATTCACATGCCTTTCATTTTTGCAGCCAGATTTGCCATGCTAGTTACATGATCATGAATGTGCTACGACCAATCAAACTTTTTGGTCGTCAGCTCTGTCATGAGATTTCCCACCACAGACTTATCAGTAATGTCTGATTGGGAGTACTCCTTGATCATTCTCATAAATTCCCTTGCATTATCCGTATTAGGCATAGACTGCTTGACATTGTCAGAGATTGGCATTTTCATCAAGCTAAGGCTCAACCTGTTTGACCGCTCCCAAGCCTCATATAGAGTCTTGTTTGCCTCCGAGTTGGTCTCAGTTATGGTTGGCACATTATCCATAATGATGGCCAAGTCCAACTCCATTACACCCAGTGAGAACTGGATCTGTTCGGACCGATCAACATAATTCAGTTAGTTGAACTTGACACATCCATTGCCTAAGGCGAATGCATTGAATGAAGCTGAAATAAGACATGCTCACACTTTAGTGTTTTGAATAAACCTTTATGGATTGAAACTAAACTTTTATCAATACACTTAATTTATCGTTGGATAAAATTAAAATGCATTAAACTTTACTAATGATGCCTCATATTATTCTTTAATGGGTAATTAATCATACTTTATAAACATGCATGTTATCTTTGGATAAACAAGCACAAATAAATATGATTAAAACTTTAATGTCATTAAATACATGCAATAATCCACCTTTGGGTGATCAAGATATGTGTTATGATTTAATGAACAAACCCAAATAATTATCATTATAACATAATAATCTTAGTTACATGCAATGATCCACCTTTGGGTGATCAAATATGCATCACAATTAATAAACATCATATACAAGCATACATTTAATAGCCTTTGTTTTAATGTGGGGGAATTAATAGCCTCTGTTTTAATAGCATACAAACAAACAGCCTTTTACACTTAGCATACACAATTATGAAACTTTGCAGAGCAAATAGTATGACTAATAAAGTTGGATGAAAAAGACATCCATTGGTGATGTTACTGTTGACCAAAATTCCAACACGTGATATTTCCGACCTTAAATTGGATTGTTTCTTTTACTGCAATATTTATTAAAATTAATAAATATTGCACTATTTCTTTTAAAATATAAAGTCATCAACATACCACAATGCTTTTAATAGTTACATTCACTTAGTTATATTGGTATATGTCATTCATGCTGTTCATATATGACATATAAAAAATGTTTTTCATACTTTTTTTTTATAATAGTTATATTGCAAATGCTTTTCATACTATTTTATAAGAATGTCATTCATATATGTTAATCAACATATGATTCGATTTCATAAACACAATGAATGTCATGATGTCACTAACCTTATGCTCTGATACCAATTGTTAGACTTTTATAAAATATTTTTCATGAGCCTTTGATGGTTTAATTAGGACCTTGACATTATGACATTCCCATGTGATAGATGAAGATATTGAGGAATATCTGGTTCCATTGTGGTATCTGGTTGCTTTTCGGATTGCCTTTGTTCTCACCTCTCCGCCTTCCCTTTATGTATTCCTTGATGATTAGGAACTCAGTTTCCTTCATTCTCTATATGACACTACACTTTCCTTAATGCAGCCATTAATGTTTTGAGTTCTCTCTATTTTTGTTTCTGGTTATGAAATAGCAAGTAATAACATTGCTTTTCTAATATGTGAGTGTCTCTCTTATAGAAGGAGAATAGGAGGAGTTGTAACTTCTCCTCTATCATGGAAAACTTCCTATGAAGTGAGAGGGGAAGGAGTTACTAATAACTCACGCTAGTTTGACTCATTAATTGTCAATCATCATCACATTAGGCACTTTAATTCAAACTAGTAACTTCTAAACACATGGACCACATAATTGCTAAATTAATCTACCACATATATTCCAAAAAAAAATAGAAATGAAATTTCCATTGAAAAATTATATAGTCTTGAAATGTGATATGTTTGACTTTGTAATTAAAATTTCCCTTTATTACACAATGGAAGAGAAATAATAAAAGAAAAAAAAAATAGAAGACCTGAAGAATATTATTATGCTTTGGGATACTGAAGTAGAATCACATGGACTAACTATCATTGTTATCCTCTCACCCTATTCCCAAATATGAATGCCACTATTACTACCTCAACAACCATAACTACTTCCCAATAAACTAAGTAAGGAATAAATAACTCTGAAACTAAGATATTCCATATCCAATTCAATACGTTGAAGTATCATGCATTGTAAATATAAAATATGTAGGAACCCTCTGAGAATCTGTGTGAAAGAACATGATCTATGTTTACATTGTCACAGAGTATGTTACTCCATGTTTAGTTATTGTTATTGGTTGAAAAATATATATTTAAATTAAAATCAAGTGTTTTTCTGACTAATCACATCAAGTGATACACTTTGTGAAACAAAAAATATACTACCCTTTATCGGTATCCATACAAACATATAGTGTCAATGGAGACACGCTCCCCCTCCCTCCCCACAATGCTAGCAGTGAAGAAGAAACCATAGTTTCTATCCATGAGTGTTTTGCATAACTGGTTGATGTCGATGTTTTTAATGTTAATATGAGTTTGTGATATAGTTTGAGATAATAATTCCTTAAAGGTTGATATGGCTGAATGATACTATTTATGATAGTATTGCAACTATGCCAGGGTTAAAAAATATTTTCCTTTTAATTCCTAGACGTGCGTTGTTTCACAATTAGGCACTACTATATGGCAGCATTTAGCATGGTCCCATTAAAAAAATGTGATATCTTCAATTGATTTGTTCCAAGTGTGTGATCGTGTAGGTTTCTATAATATTAACAATAATGTTAAAATCATATTTTTATTATTACAAAAAGTGAGTGATATTTATCCATACATCAATTACTAGCCAAGTCACAAGAATGACTATGATTTAACATAATCTTTTTGTGACCAATGTTCATGTGAAGTCTTCTCTCTCCATCTAGATATCTTATCACTTGAAGCCAAAACATGAAACATGTCACATTTTTATAGTTCAGTCTTAGTTTATTGATCCCTAGGTAGACTTGGTATACAAGTCTTGCTAATGTCATATAGTGACAAACTGGAGCATAGTTGTGCATTTCACAATCTCACTCTCACTCAGAATCTAAAGATATATATGTTTTTACATAAGAGGGAAAAATCACATATACCTTACTCAAATTCATGTATATGGTTTGTCATATGTTCAACTACAACCTTATAATCCAAATATAGATCATGATTGTTTGTATTAAAACTTAATTAACATAGTGTTCTCATGGTGGGTCAACTTAGTACACTCTTATGTGCACACGTGTGAAGACTTAAATCGACCACATACCCCACGACCCCCAAATGCTTGCTCATTTTTTATTTTTGGTTTTTGTGTTTTTAATCTTTTTTGCATATTTTATTATATTTTAATAGTGTGTCACTACATATTACGACTAATAATAATTTTTTGTATATTTTAAACCACTGAAGAGATCCTTACTCCTAATTATTAGGAATCGTGGGGGAAATACAGTGCATGTAATGTGTTTATGAATATTGAATATTTTAATAGTGGTGACTCTTTTGGAAAATGACAAAACTTAAGTACAATTCATTATCTACAAAGGGTGCTTGTAGCCAATTAAAAGGTGATGCGTGTTCACTCATCACCTAAACTTTGAAGAGAGAATCTTAATTGCAAAAAAGAGATACCTAAGAATTGTACCTAAGTTTTATACCTAAATAGTAATCCTAATTAGTATCGTTACTCCTGATTATTATTACATAAAGGGAACATTTTGCTTTTCTTATCTTCTAAAAATGGATTTATGGTGCATAATATAATATCTTTATGGTTTCATTTTTCTTACTTTGAGTTCAAAAACAAATTTATCTTTTTTTCCACATCTGAAGGTGAATCATGATGGGTCTGAAAGGCATGAGAATTATGTTTTAACCCGTAAGTCAATAACTCCTTGAAATTACTATATCTGAAAACCACGTTGGCTCAAGACAACACCATTGTATAATTAAGGGGAAAATGTGGTGTATCTTAAAGTAAGAAAACCATATTAAAAAGTGTTGTTTTGTCTAAATGGAAGTTCTACAATGGTTAAGACAATCTAGGAAGTACATACCCACAATGAAAATATGGTGGGTCACTATTGTAAGTGAAAACACATTTTGTGAAAGGGTTAGTAGCATTATGAAGGTCATAATGTGAAGCCATAAGTTTTGTTGTTTTCGCACTACCGTTTTACTCTTTTATACTTTGCAGACTCATCGCTCCCTAATCTCTATTGGCATCTTACACTTATTGAATATGTTATTACATTAAATCCCATATTGTCTAAAATTAAAATAAACTATGATATCAATGTTATATATTGGATACAGTTCTCTTGTTATTATGTGCACCAAATAGAAATGCTTGTGGCACCTCGGCCACTTGGACCCATGAGTGTATTAGACCTTGTAATCCTTATTCTCTAATAATATATTGATAGTTGCTTAACGCTCACATGGTTGTAGACACAATTGGTCGAATATCTTTACCAAATTCTTTTGTTTCTGTTATTCTATTTATTCTATACACTTTATTTGATTGATTATGACCGATACTGCACAACAATCATTTCCGCTGTACCAACAATACTAAAGGCCTAGTTGCACAAACCCTTCAATCACAACCCAAACCTGAATATGAATGGATGACAAATGGTAGCTACAATAATTCTTGTGAGATTCATAATGGAGCTTTCAACACTTCATATTACTTGCTGAATAAGTGTGTTTGCCTATACATTCATTGAGAGTAGTTCGCTTCACTCATAGAGAAAACACAAGTCAAATATAATTCATATTAATTCATAAAGATAATGTAGTTATAAAAAAATTTCCCACTTAATTCATATTAATTTCTTATTTCAACACCCCAAAAGTTTCATAGATTGGGATGGTGAAGAAGAGTGAAAATGGAGAATATATCAATAGTCATCTCTCTAATTACCACTGCTTAATTCTCAGCTTATAACTTACTATATAATAATTGTTGTCCAGTTGTAATAACAAAAAAGGTCCCTTCTTTTATCACAATTCAGATAATATCACCATTGATCTTCAATGTCAACTCTTCAACTGTACAAATAACATTACTGTACAAATCTCAAGTTTGATTGTTTCACAATTCTTCTTTATTTATTTCTTCCAATTTTTTCGTTTACATGTTATAGCATTCTTTTTCTTCTGGTTCTGGACCAATCAATATTATATTTGGAAGTACTAAATTACTACAACAAACTTTAAGCATAAGAATAGGAATATTCAACTTAAAACAACTATTTTGTATAGATTGCTGTAATTAATTGACCGAACAGCCAGAGAGACTTAAACACACTATCCACTTTGAAGAGAGGGAGGATAAAGAAAGTAACACAATACGCATAATATTTGCACTTTAACAAGTTTTATACACTTGTTTCTAGTAGGCTTAGGCTATATATCATTTGAATGCTGTTCCTATAATAATGAAGATTGTAAGATTTTATTAAGAAATTAATTAACCATTTGAATAGTTCGTATTTGTGATTATTTGAGCCAAAACATTATAGGTAAAATATGACCATATCCTTTTATCATAGCTTTTCTATTTTATGTTTAGACATACAACCCCATAATTACCAGGAAAAAAAGAGTCAAATATTGGATTTAAACTCACAAAAAAGATTTAGAAAGAATAGTTAGGACAACTATTTATTTACTCAATAATGATGAATCAACATTGTCATTTGCTAATCTTTTTTTTTTTGTACTACCAAGGGTAATCCATCATCTTTTGGATAATGAACTAATCACTTTCGGGATGTGTAACCGCCCCTTCCGATAAGTGTCACCCCTAGGAATCGAACCCTTAACCATAAAAGCAACTGGCTACCTTACCGCCATTTGCTAATCTAATCATACATATCAGGAAGGTCCATATATAATCAGAAGAAAGATTGCAACTACTTAACATTATATAAATAAGAACCTTGGTTCTTCCAGAACTGAGATTAACTCCCATATCTTACCATTATATCTCTGATTTTCTTCCTTTCCATGCTTTTGACTTTCTCTTTAAAGTATGGAATAAGCTCGGACCACCTCAATTATGGGTGCTCGGCATAAAGGACACTTACCTCCGCCACGAACTAACTCGTTGGCACATTTTGAACAAGTGCACATGTGCCCACATCTGCAAGAAATTGCAATTTGAAGAAAGGGAGAAACAAATCAAAAGATAAAACCATTGTTTAGAAGAAACTATAAATGTGTAAATTACAGACCCCTGCATATAAAATAGAGGGTTGTGATTTATTCATCCCTATAACTTATGATATGTATAGTGCATAATGTAGAAATACCTGTATAAAAGGGAATCAATATGGCTATCACAACAAACACAGCAATTTCCTTTTTTCACATGACCCCATTTAGACCCATCATCAGATGTCTCAGCACCCAATCCTAAATATAAATTAATAATAATATGAACATGGGATTCAAGAAAGATAAACCGAAATATTTGAACGAATGCAACATAAACAGCTGCACTATCATAGAAAAGAATCCATTTCTTCCTACAAAGCACATGCAAATGACTACATTGAGAGGAAAGAGTGAAAAAGTCACAAACCATTTTCACCAGCTGAGTGGTTCAAAGCTGCAGAGACTTCCTGTCTGACAGAGCGCTGCAGCTCCAGCTGCATATCCATGCAGGCCTCCAACATCCTCTGCATGTGGTTCATGCCTTGATGAAGTTTTGCCATATCAGATCTTAAATCATTCATCATCTCCCATTCCTGCTTCAAATCAGCATCCAAAATCAGTAGTTTAGCAAAGATTTCAATGAAAATAAAGTATGAGGACATATAAGGATACAACATATAACTGATATAATTAGGAAAAAGGATACATAAATCCCTAATGATAGAGTAGTTAGAGACTTAGAGATTCAAAGCTACTTGGGATTTCTTATTTTATGCAAATCAGAGCAACTTGAAAATATATACACACTCACTTAGCATGGAAGTAAATAGTAACCAACAGTTCAACACCAAATATAATAGCTGTCTAACTTCAATGTGATGGAAAGGATTGCATCACAGTAGGCATGTGGGTTGTACTACGGATGATTTTTGCATAGAAGCCTAAAATTGACTGCATGTAAATGAAATAATGAATGATGGAAAGAAGCAACGCACTAAATCTTACATGGAACTACACAGGTAACTTTTTTGTTAAGGATTAAAATGCTATATCATGAGAATTAAAAATAGATAATGAGTCATTTAGAAGATGCTTACCATTTCAGAACGATGCATGCTATGGCGAGACCATCCAGTTTGATGCAAATCCTGGTGCCACAGTGGTTGTGGTGGAGGTACAGGTGGAGAAGGCATCACAAATGAAGGTCTGTTAATGGCTTCACGCTGACCCTGATTAAGTTCATCACCTTGCTGATCAGAGTCCCGTTCAGGTGAGGCAGGAATTGGAGTTGGCAAGTTTCTGTGAAAATCCCAGTTAATTGGTGCATGACCTTGCCTTTCCACATACGACTGTATTAGTTGGTCCAAACTTTCTCGGAAGCCACTACGAAGAAGGTTAGAAACACTTCTCCTGAAACACAGATATAAAATACATAACTAACAGAAGCATTGCAGCTTATAAGAAATGAAGCCAATAAATTAAGTAAAAAACCATGGCCTGTGAAATTCTGAACATAAATGGCTTATTTGTTTTAGATTTGGAAAGGGTTAAACATCCACAAGCATAGAACAAAACACTTGTGTGGGAAAATCCTTTTATTTCCTTCTCCCCAACTCCCGTTACTATTGGGATAAATGTAATCCAAACTGGCCATAAGCCTTCTGTGAGGCAAAAGATCCAAAAGGGTAGAATTACCTGCTCAGAAGTTCTCTAAGCTCCATGCTGTACACATTATCATCATCGGGAGGATGAAATGTATTGATTCTTCTAAACGGAACGCCATGCTGATTCCTTGAAGCTTCAGAAAGTCCTTCGGACCAATTACCAACAGTTTCCCTTGTGCTGTCCTCATGCCATATTCTTTGAGCCTCTTGTGGGTGAGGGTCTTCCCTAGCTAAATTTCTCATAGTATCCTGTGGCCAATCACCGACTGTGCTTCCATCTCTTGAATGATTGAATGGACCATCAGTTCTCTGCTGCCAGTTTCCTCCACCATCTTCAGCAATTTGTTCCTGCCAATTCCCTCTTTCATTTTCAGCTTCAAACCAACTAATATTTTCATTTGTGCTGCTCTCCAAAGGTCCTGTTTGATTCGGCAAGTGACGCACATCACTTTCCAGGCTTCTAATCTGATCTTGTTCATAATTTTCTTGCTGGCCATCTACCAGATTGTTTCCTTGGTTCTCATCACTTCTTGTTTCACTAATGTTACTGTTAGGTGTGGCATCAGGATTGGTGACTGCTTGACCACGAACGATTGTCTCTAATCTTGAGCGAAACCCCTCCCTGAATTACACCATAGAGTTGTGAAGAAATCCAATCATAACAAGTTAACCATTGACATTTCATATTTGAATATATGCAATATCATAAAAGCATTTTTATTATAGACATATATGATAGCTATCTAAAATAATTTTTATAAAGAAGAAGAAGAAGAAGAAGAAGAAAGGAGAAGAACAAGCCAATCTGACACTGACACAACAGGTATAATATTGTGTCTTGTTGAACTGCAGAACACAAATTTACAGAACTCACTACATATTGAGTAATAAATTTATGAGCAAAAGCCAGAGTGCTAACGAATAAGGGAAAAAGATTATAATGAATAATAAATTAATTATAACTAATATTTAAATTATAATGCAACTACAAAAGCAACTATCCTGTCACAATAACCAGCAACACTCTGTACCAATGAGAACAGAATGCCATTTTCTATTCCAAAACAAAATGAAGGAAAACATTTAGAACAATTTATACGAGAAAGCTAAACTAACACTATTCCTCCACGTACTGAGGCTTTTTGCACATAAAGGTGATAAAACAATGGAATCAAATGAAAATCCATCACTGTGCATAAAAGTAAACTATCATGCAAAACATAAGTCAGATGAAAATCCACTACTGTGAACATAAGTTACTGTGAGTATAAGTGTATAAAAAAACCATTTTATTATTATTTCTATACCAAAAGTTCCAATGTTTTTAAGTGTTAGACAGATGAGGTGCCACCCAACATGGCTTAAGCAAGAAATTTCAATTTTTACTTACATTAAAGGATAAGCAGTTAAATTTTCTTGTGTATCTTGGTGATGCAAAACAGATGAAATCCAATTTTTAAATAACATATAAAAAATTCTAAAACATAAAGGAGAAAAAAATTAGAGCAAATAACGAAGAGAGTGAAAAGAACATTAAATCTTAAATTGCATACCTTAAACCAGAGACCGTGTGTCGTTGTCTTAACTGAACTAATTCGCTAGCGGCCACAGAAGGAGGCCTCTCAGCTTCAACAGGTCTTTCATTCCGGAGGAATCTACCTCTGAGCAATGACTGAAAAGTAAATTTGTATAAATAGTCAATTTAAGACAGGATATGGATATAGTTGATGAAAAATGTATAAAACAAACAAGTGCTATCCACATAAATATCCTGTAGTCGCATGATCCTTTATGTTTGTAGGGAAAAGGTAATAAAAAGAATCAATCAGGTGATAAAATCAGATTGAAACAAGCAACTACTTCCATGTAATAATGAAAGGAGATCTCTTAAAATAAGCATATTATAAAAAGCAAAGCATGGCTCATAATCCACTACAACATTTGACAGTTCAAAAAGGAATAAAATATAAAATGTTGTTCTTCTGTCTATTTAATAATCCTTTTCTAGAGCAAAGAAATACCTGCTGAATGTTATTCCAAAAACATCATGAATTAGGATAGAAAATAACAATCTAGAAACAGTTTGAATTTATAGTGCAGTAAAATATCAAATGTCAGCCACTCTGGGAAGGTGAAGTATAGTGATCCAAACAATACTGCACTTGATTCTTACGGAAGGTAACCATAGTACTTTTCAAGGAAATACTGTGTGGTTGTTTACAATTTATAAACCACCAGTTCAGTGAAACAAACTAGAGAATAGAACAATTGTACATATTATATCATGGTTTCCAGCATATGCAATAACCTTAAAACTGGGGCCAAGGAGGGAAAAGCAACAATTGAAACGAAATTTATCATAAAACGTAAGTACATGAAGATAATTTGATTATTAAATATTACAATAAAACACAATGCAAGATTTAAATCCATACCGTAATACAAATTACTTGAGCCTTAAATTAAATTGCTCTAGTATGACTTACTTTCAAAATCAACTCAGATTTTCAGTTAAGTGAAGTCACCATGACAAGAGAACCATAAATTTCAATGGAATTCTAATAAGGTAGGTAACTAACAGACCTGAATGCGGTTGCGATGAGCAAAATCAGAAACAGCTCGGTGCTCCAACAAGGCCTGCAGCTCTCTCTGTCTTTCCCTTTCTACCCTCACAAGCAAGTCAACAAAAGCCTGTCTTCCACGCAGCCTCAACATGTCCCGGCGGACATGCTCTGGATGGCCATCATCATGATCAGCTACTACATCACGCACTCGATTGACTTGGGCACCATCACTCACTTGAGCATCCCTCCGGCTCCCACGTGAACCTCTCTGCTGGCTAGTCATTTGCACCGACTCCCTGGCAATTCTTACCCTCTCACGCTCAGTCTCTCCAAGCCACTCTGGTCTACGGTTATTGTTTCTCCGAATCACATTAGATGAATGATCACTAATACCACTTTCCATCCATCCCCGAACAATCTGTCTAACTCTCTCTCTCTCAACTTCGCCAAAATCAGGAGATTGCTCCCAGCTAGACCCATTACCATCACCACGTGCATTCTGTGGTCCAATGTGATCGTGTGACCAAGTACCATAATCATTTTCACTTTCACTTGCATCCCCCAAACTACTTTGATTCTCAGTGCCTCTACTGCCAGACATGGTACTTGACACATTGGTCTCAGACTCAGAACTCCTTTGCTGCCGCAATCTTTCCCTCATCCTTTCACGTGCCCGATTCAATAAATGTTCATCCTCTAATTCACGCCACATCTGGAGAATGGTAGATGCCTGAGTACTCGGCCGCTCAACAGCCCCCTCCTGTCCAGAAGTCGGAGATTGTGATCCCCTCAGAAAAGAAGAGTCCAACATAGAGACCGTGTGTAATCCCGCGAGTGCCATCAACTCGGATTCCCGATTCCTCCTCTCAATAGTTGTCATCATCTCCTGTGCCTGTCGGGCAGCCCATCTACTCAAAATCCGTGAATGGCGCCTCCGCGCAGCTGATGACTCTGCCAAATCATCCCCTTCAAGATCAGACCTCCGTCTCCTCCTTACCAGCTGATCACCCTCCTCTTCATCATCATCTTGAGCGTGAGAAGAGCTACATGAAGCAAATGAAATACAATCATCCAATTGACCATGCATAAACTCCTCCAGCCCACACTCATACTCGGCACGAGCTTCAGCAGGTTCAGGTTCAGGCTTCCTCTGTAAATGCTGAAAATCTGTCATCCTAACAGAATATCTACCCTCCTGACTACTACACTATACAACCCAACCTCTCTATCCCTGTATGTATCAACTATCAACCAACCTAACAAGCATAAATACACATCAAACCACCATTCTTATTAAAATTAACACACGACAATTGCTAAACCACCATTTCAATCTCTCGAAAACCAAAAAGGAAAACAAAAAAATAAAAATAAAAAAGGAAAGCCCAATCTATGAGCCAAACACATAAGCAAATTGGGCGAAAACAGAAAAAAAGGATTCCCAAATTAAATCACAATTCAAAGCTCCACCACCATATATGCCACCTGATAAATTACACAAGTCATCAAAATCAACATACAACACAAAAAAATCACAAAAATATTAAAATCAAACGCTGAACACGAACATTGAAATGGAAAATTGGGATCAATGGAAAGGAGGAATGGGGATGATACCGAGAAAATCAAAATTGGCAGGAAATGTAAGAATGAATGCAGAAGAAGAGATACGTAGAAGAGATGAATGAGAAACCCTAGAATTTCGTTGTAATGAATGAAGGAAAATGGAGAATTGAAGAGACAAAGTGGCAAAGAAATTGGAGAAGGTAAGAAGGTGAAATAGAAAGAGAGAGTGTGATATTTATATATTATTATTATCACATTCTAGAAGACAACTATAATAATACACTATGTGATTATTTTATATATTCAAATAATGTTATTTGAAAATATACTAAATATAACATTAGGATAATATTATTTCCCAATATTCGCTCAATGAATTCCTAGATTGTCAATTATTTCTAAATATTTATTTTAGATTTTCATCATGTTTTTTTGGGAAAATAATTATTACATCCCAGAGAGAAAGCAACTAATAAACTATGTATTATAGGATAGTATTGAAGTGTATGCCTTACAGTTCGTAGATGATACAATAATTGTGTGCAATTCAATTGCAACCAATCTTTGGAGTATGAAAAGCATCCTCAAATGTTTCAAACTAGTGTTTGATTTAATGGTCAATTCTCAAAAAACCTCTTTGATCTGAATTAAAGTTCCAAAAACTTAGGAATATCGGTAAGGGCTAATCCTGGAAGGTATGTAACATGCAAAGTGTGATAGATATAATGCATAAGACTAGCAATTTGAAAATGCATGCATATCTCTTTTGGAGGGAGACTAATTCTTCTTAACTTGGTTCTTACAAGCATCCCAATATATATGTTATCACTTTACAAGGTTCCTAAGAGGGTAAGTGTGGTCAACAAAGATCAAAAGAGGTATACTCAATATTATTTCTATTAGTGATGAAGAAACAAACTCTAGTTGTTGATTATGGCTCTTGGTTCAATGATAAGTAGTCTTAGAAGGTGTAGTGAAGAATAAATTTTTTCCTGCAAGAGGAAAATGTGGTGATGAATTTGTATGAATTACTTCAACATCATTTTTGCATAAAGGAAAGTATTCATAATTGGAAATAGAGTTTAGATGCTTGAGGGAGTTATGTTGTCAAACGGTGTATTTGACAACATAACTACAAGTATAGAAGGTAAAACGGGTAGTTAATTTGACACAATTAATTACAAGTATAGATGGTAAAACGGGTAATGCACGTGGGCCCGCCCACATAGCCCGTATTTTTTGCGGGAAGGGCATGTAAATTTTGCTCACTTGTCTGCGAAGCCTGTGAGCATTCCTATTAGGCAATGCGGGCAGCCCATGAGCATATTGTAAGGAAAAGAAGATGAAAATTCAAATAAATAATGATATAATGTGATTTAATATCTTAAAAAAAATGTGATGTAATATGATTTGGTCAATTTTATATTAAATATCAAAGTTTTTTTTAACTTAATGATCTTTAACTACTTTATTTAATTTCTTTTTATTTTGTTATATTATTTTTAAATTAATCATCAATACCCGAGGATTGCATGCATGCCCGTTTTAAAACGGGCAAAGCATACCATTTTGTTCGTTAAGACAATGTGGGCATGCTCGCATCTGCTTAAATTTTTGTGGGCATTTGTGGGCACGGGCATGATAGCTTGTTTTGCTATCTCTAACTACAAGTCAATTAGATGTAGGTAAAATACTTAAGAAGTGTTAGATAACTTGTGCTCCTTGTATGTTGTATTATTTGGAAGCCCTTAGAGGTAGGTTAGTCACTAAGGGTGCTTTATTTTAAAGGAATGTCATTAAGATGGTTGAAGATTTGAAGTGTGTCATGTACATGATCAAAATCAATATATCCTACTTTTATCTTGTAAATTTGCTCTGAATGTTTGGAAATGTTTCTATGTGTGGCTTAAGGTAATAGAATGCAAAATGAGGTAATCTTCCTTGGAAAGGAGGTGAACTATAATCATATTATGAACTTGATTCAAATTAGACTTTGATCTTCGTATTGTTCTAAGGTATGAATAAAATATATGGTTTTGTACAATGGTGCATTCACCAATGGTCTTGTATTGTTGATTTTTGTAGACAAAATGTTAATTGGTTATAGATATCTTGTATTGGGTTATACCCCTTGTAATACTTTAATACAAAATTTGCTTATAAATTAAAGAAGAAAGTTTGACGGAAAAATATAGTAGAAAGTGAAATGCTAAACATAAAATAGAAGGAAAAAATCTAAAAAAAATCTCCTCTTATTTGATTTTATGAAAGTGAGGGGAAAGATAATAAATATCATAAGCATTTCTTTATAGTTTTATCTTTTCTTATTTGTAAGGGGCCTAATGTAAATGTTTTATAGGATGATGAGTCTAACAACTAAGATGCAATTTCCAGAAGAGATTGAAATTGAGGATGAGGTTATCAATTTGGTTGTTTTCATGTCATTGTCTCACATTTTATTTAGTAGTATGTAAAAATTGTAGACATCTTGTGATTTGACTTAAAAATGTATATAAAAATATAGTTAAGTGTAAATGTATACAATTTAATCTTTTTTTTTTGTTTATTTAAAGTTCTTCATCTATCCTTTCATTTTCTCAGTGGTGTTAAATAATATTCATTTTTCCTAATTTTATACTGTTTATAGTGAAACTTGATTTTCAGAAAGTTTCATTTTAAGATTATTCAGGGGCCTACTTTATTTTTTTACACCGTAATATATACATTGTCAGTGTAAATAAGTATACACAGTTAATATATCATCTATTATTCATTTGTATTTTTTGAAGAGTCGATAATTATTAATACTGAATGATAATGATAAAATAATAATGTATAAAACTTTTACAATATCAGTACATGCATTTTTCTTTCTATCTTTTAATGTTTACTTTGATTATTAAAGATAATGTCACTGTCATGGAGAATAGAAATAGCATCTGATAATTTATTTGTTTATGGTTAAGTTATATTGTTGCACTTATTTATGCAATCACTTCTCCAAAGAAATGTTGCTGTATTCCTTACAAGTGGTAAATGTGGTCTAAGTAGTAGTTTGGCAATACATTGATGATCAAGTCATTACAATATGGTCAAAATCTTCTTGACATGGAGGTTCAAACATGTTCCATATAATAAAAAGATTGGAAAACTAGATTGGACTGTTCGAGGAGTCTCATTGTTATTAAGACATGAAAAAGTAAAGATAAAGAAATGAAATAATATATTTTGAACCAAAACCTTAAATCAATAATTTCATGTGCATTTTACTAATATAACATTTTCTTATTCATTCATTCATATTTAATGTGATACTTAATTAATACTTGAATATATTCAACAACAACTTGATTGTTTAATAAAAAGATTTGGTTAATACGTTAATAAATGTGTCCAATGTTAGATGATATTTGAATTGATAGAATATTATTTTATTTAAGATTTGGTTTTATTTTATTTGAATTTATTTATAATTAATTTTATTTGTTTGTTATTATTTAGATCATTATCTTATAGTTTATAACATTTTTTTTATATATAATAAATTATTTAAATTGACTCATATTTCAACGATATTTATCATCATATAAACTTCTATGCATAATAGGTGGTAGGTTGGTGGTGATATTTTAGGTAGAGAAAATGATTATGTGAAATTGTTTTTGTGGTTGAGTCATTTTGCCTAATTTAAAATTGTTACATATAGTGTATGTTTGGTACAAATTAAATTTTTGCCTTTTTTGCTTATTTCTTAGTAAATAAATTTAAAATGTAAACCATGTATGTTTGACAATAAAATAGAATTATAAACTCAGTTTATTTTTTGTTAGCTTATTTTTTTTTCAAATTTTCCACTTCTCATCTACCCTTTGTAAAATTATTTAAACTTTTGTAAAAATTTGAGATTTGTGTATTATTTATTTTGTGAATTGTATAATTCAAGTTTAATAACTTCTATTTATTTGTGTGTCGTTTTATTTTTAATATTGATATTATTTTTTATATTATTTTTTATTTTAATATATATTTTTTAGCATTTGTTATGCAATATTAAAAATTATAGTAAAAATATATATGATTTTAAGTATTAAAAAAATGTATATTTAAAATATAATATAAAAAACAATCAAAATAATCATAGCATAAACAAATAATTTGTCATTTTCTGTAATTTATTATGTAAAAAACAATATTTCAATCTTACCCAAACATAATAAATTAGTTTATATTAAATTTTTAGTTAAGACACCTAAACATAAATATATTAAATTTTAGTAAATCATAAATTTCATAGTTTATAATATAATATCACAATATATAAAAACTAAAAATATAAGGTAGATATTAAAGGATAAGCATAATTTCCTACCACTCATTTGGTAGACATATTAAGCAAATTAGGATAGCACATCATATCCAGCTGTAATCCTTAGTTCGTGAACTAAAGGGGTAAAATAAGTCAATAATATAAATGGAAATTTATTTTAATAATTTATTTAAAATAATGTTTTCCTTAACACTAACTGAGGGTTGAGGACACAGATCTGAAAAAGAAAATAAATATTATTATTTTTTAAAAATCTAAGTATTTCACTATATTGAGAAGTAATAGATTTACATTTTTAATATTTTATTTCTTTTTTCAACTCATTATCTCCGACCCCCGCCCTTATAACATACATAGAATATCTTATCTAAAAAAATGATATACATAATAATTAAGATAATATAACATTATTCAAACACCGTTCATTAAATTCATATATTCTACTATATAAAAAGATGAGACTCATATATTATGTAGCTTGAATAATATATCAGCCTAAACTAAATTTAATATAAATTTATTATTTGATTATAATTGTCTCAACAATTCATCATATTTAACTATCTAAATTATTATTAGGTAAGTGTCCCAAAGTATACTAGCTTATATATCCTTGTCGGCTAAGGAAACAAGAGAGGTAAGCTTGTAAGCTTGTGTAAAAACATTAAATGCATCACTCTTTAATTTATTAAATATATTATTTAAGTAATACACTTCTCAATAATAAACTTATTTGTTGTTCTTTTTCTGTTTAACTAATGCCCTAGGCATTGCAAAATTATTAAAAAAATATAGGGACATTACCTTAAGGGAACAGACGCAAATATATTCAATATATTCAAGTCATAACAATTCTTATATAAAAATTAGGATAATAATACATTTGAGTTTTACAACTAGGAATGAGCAGGACCCGACCCTACCCACTCACCCGGTATGACTCGATCATGATCATGTCTGAATAGGGTCGGGTTTTATCGGGTCTAGGTTCGAGTACAAAAATTAGATGCATATAATATTTAGGGTCATGTAGGTACCAAACATGGTTCGTCCTGACTCGTCTCATGGTCACTCACTCATGATGTTTGTATACATGTGTCTTTGCTTAAATGTATACAGAGTAATAATACATTTTTGGTCAAAAATATCATTGATTATCTATTTTTCATCATATATATATACATGTTTAATAATATATATATACATATATTATTTTATATGTCAAATTACACATTCACAATAATAAATAATATTTAGAAGACTTTATGTAAAATGAGTATACGTTATATTTAATCGAATCTATGGTCGGGTCGGGTTTAAAGGTTGACCCTATGAATATTTAAAGTCGGGTTAACTACGAGTCTAGGGTCGGGTCCGGATTGAGAAAATGGTCCGACCAACATTTAGGGTCGGGTAAGGACAAGCCTTAACTCGTCCCAAATCGGCTCACGCTCACCCATACTTACAACTATACATGAATGATTATGATTAAAAGTTAGTTATTGGTTATATGCCAATTTATTTTAATTTTGACTGTTTAAATAAAATCTAAAATTTTATATTAATTGTTCTCATTTCTCACAATAATATAGAGATTAACTTAAGTGATAATAATTCTGATATAAAAATTGTTATAACAATAAACTTTTAATTTTGATCATTCAAATAAGATCTAATGATTCATATTAACTATTCTTATTTATCACAATAATAAATGTTCTATGAGTGACTTTCTGTATATAGTTTTAATAGGAGGAAGTAGTAAGATGGTAGGATTATATATACCTTTAATACATAAACAATTATATATGTGTTCCATTTGCATGTAGACAAGGCCACTCCATTATTGGCTACGTAAGTGTTTGGTAATCCATCATGCACACTATTTTGTCTCTATTCAACTTGTCTCTTTTCCATCACCCATAGTCCCATATCCATCTTTTACGGTTTTCCACAAAACTCCATCTCCTAGAAGTTATAACATCATTTCACCCATTAAGCTATGTTCCCTTGGAGTCACCAAAAGAAGTTTTGATTGTACAAAATCACCATTGATCATATTCATGTATGCAATAATGTGTTTAATATTGTATTTGCATGCATGTTTTTTACTTAACTTTCTAGGGTTTCACGTTAAAGATGAGATGGTAGCATATAGAATCCTAAGTTATTGATAGGATCTAGTGAGAATGTGAGAGAAGGAAGTGTTTTGGTCCATGGAACATACAATCACTTAGGGTCGTTGCTAATGTCTAGTTCCTTTATGAGAATATTGCCACCATTTATTTGGCAATTTTCAACCCTACCTTAGTGCACAAACTAAAGAGCAAAAGCCATGAGAATAAGACAAGGAAGAAAGTAGTGGCGAGAAGAAAAAATCGAGGTTTGCAATGTTAAGATTCTATCTCAAAACCAATTGGCAATGAGAGGAGTAGTCTAACTAACAGATATTTAAACCGTTCTCGAGACAATGAGGTGGGCGATGTGGGACTTACTTCCCAACATGTCTCCTTTACATAAGTCTGCCGGACCAAGCGAAGAGTTATCTTTGACCCATAACTAAATGATATATTTTGGCTCATGACAACAATAAAAAAGTTGGGCTTTGACTTTGATACTATGTTAAAATATCATTTCAAAACCAATTGGTAATGAGAGGAGTAACTCAATAAGTATTTAAATCATTCCCGAAACAACGAGATGTGCGATGTGAGACTTACTTCCCAACATGCAACTTATAAAAACATTTTTTATCTATATAAAGATGAAGTAATTATTCACTCCCTTAAAGTTATAAAAATGTAACACTTCAGTCCATCCATTAGTTTTTCAATTTATCCTTTTTAGTTAATAATTTAGCACATGATTAGTCTCTTAGTTCCTCGGGAATTATTATGGACCCATTGGTTAATTAAAATGTTGATAAGGACTAATATGTTTTACATATGTAATTTTGTAAGGCTTAGATTGTTTTATTTTTTATATGGAACAAAAGTGTCTTTCATTTTATTTAGGTTCCAGTTTTGAATCTTCACTCAAGAGAAAATGAAGATAAACAATAAGAAGGAGAGAGGTTCATAATTTATTTACTTGTAATGTCTAAAAATGATAGTTTAATACAAATAAATAATTAATCACAATAAATTAAACTTTTACAAAATAGACGTTTTAAGAGCTTGAGAGTAAGATTTAAGATTGGAATGAAAATAATAGGAAGGTTTGGGATAGATCTCTCACTTGTTTGATAGTTGTAGAATATGCCTCCAAAATTATCTTTACAATAAATTTGAGACTTCCCCTAAAATGGAGGGTTTTATGATAAAAATGGAAATAATGCATCAAAATTACAACTTTAAAACTTTTAATGTGTATTTAGAGCACTCGTCATTAGCATTTCCTCATACTTATAATTTATAAACCACATGCCTAACATACATAAATAGCAATGGAGTGTTGTTAACAATGAGTGTTATAAGAGCACTTCTAAGTTTTAATTCTAAGGATAATGGAGGGAATTCACCTACTCCAATAGTAAGTTTTTTAAATTTACTCTAAAAGTAAGTTTTTTAAATTTACTCAAAGAGTAAGTTTTTTAAACTTATTCTACATCTTAGCCATCAATTCGAGGGAAATCTAATGGTTTGAATTATTGAGTAGATTTAAACCATTGGATTTTCCTATATTTATGGTTAAGATGTGGAGGAGTAAATGAATCTCCTAAAGGATAATAATAAAGGAATGTTTAGATTAACGTTAAACTCACTAATTCTTGAAGTATTAAATTTAAGAAAACTTCTTTTTTACTATTTAACCATTGTCCTTTAGGAATGACAATGGGGTGGGGCGGGGTTAGATTTGTAATTATTCAATCTCGAACCCGAAATTCAAAATCCGAACCCGAACCTGAATTAAGCGGGGTAGGAAATAATAATATTATCCCCAAACCCGTCGGGTTTCGGGCAACCCGAACTCGAAAAACCCCCGAACAAACATATATTTATATAGGTTATATATATATGTGTGAAATTTATATATATATATATATATATATATATATATATATATATATCTTTTATATATGTATTTAGGTGTAATATTATAATTTAACATATATTAATCAGGTTCGGGGTGATGTATTAACAATATTAAACCCGAACCCAAAATTTGAATTCGGGTAAAACTCGAATCCGAACCCAATCACATTGGGTTTCCCGTTAAATTCAGGTTGAGTTCGGACAGATACCCTCAAGTTTAGTTTTCATTGTCATCCCTATTATCCTTATTACATTAATTAATATCCCACATACCAATAAGTCATGTTCAATTGTTTGGTTTTAACATTGAAAATTTAGAAAAAGATTGAGAGATTCATGGATAATAAAAATATGTATGTACTTTTCGGTATATGAGTTTTATATATTATTGGTGTATCATCCATTATTCATATTTAATTATCATTGAATCTTTAAAAAAATCCAAATGAATAGTTGATGATAAAGTAAATATATATAAATTTTTACACTAACTGTTAAGGTTCCATCTCAAAACCAATTAGAGGAGTAGCCCAATAAGTATTTAAACCATTCCCGATATAATGAGGTAGGCGATGTGAGACTTACTTCCCAACATGTCCCCTCCACATAAGTCTGCCGGATCAGGCGAATGGTTACCTTTGACCCATAACTAAAGGACATTTTTTGGCCCATAATAACCGAAAAGAAGTTGGATTCTTGCTCTGATACCATGTTAAAGTTCCATATCAAAACCAATTGGCAATGAGAGGAGTAACCCAACAGGTATTTAAACCATTTCCGAAACAATGAGGTAGGCTATGTGAGACTTACTTCCTAACATGCCACATCCACATCAGCCTGCTGGACCATGCGAAAGGTTACCTTTGACCCATAATTAAATGACATATTTTGCCCCATGACAACCGAGAAGAAGTTGAGCTTTGGCTCTGATACCATGTTAAGGTTCCATCTCAAAACCAATTGGCAATGGGAGTAGTAACCAATAAGTATTTAAATCATTCCCGATATAATGAGATATGCGATGTGGAACTTACTTCCCAACACTAACAATATATAGATATTACATTATCTATTCATGAGAAAGAATCTCAAGACATTTTGGCCGGAGAAAAAGACAATGAAACTTCAACCAATGAAGAAATGGCGAATATTATCAAGGATTAGGTTTATCTTAGCCCTTAAGGTTGACCATGGTAACTAAGTTTACTATTGATTTTCAATCATCATTTATTGTTAAATAAAAAATTAATACAAATGAGTGATGAATTGATTGTGTATAAATCATTATATTTTCGATACAGAAATATTACTCTCCTAATAAAATTTCAATTTCCAATATAAAGTGGCTATTTAAAACTTCTTATTCTCAGCACTTAGCACTTCTCATATTAACATTTTCCTATAATCAAAAGTAACAATTATTAGACAGTAGAAGGAAGAGGGTAATTAGCATGCCTCTCAACTCAATTTATGCTAACCATGATGAAGCCATTAATCAAGTTGACTAACCATCATGTGATATCTGAAGGGGGCGTGGCAAAGTGGACCAAGTATGGTGATTCAATGAATGAACTATAAGATCACAACTCATTTGTGTTTTGCAATGGCTCATGTTCATAAGTTTATACAAATTATAAGAATGTAAATGGAATTATATATACTAGCGTATTGACAGGCCCTATCGGGCCTGTCAACCCGCTTTCATATCGCATGTAACTTTGGGTCGTATACAAAATAAATATTTAATGTCATAATTGTGTTATATATTCGGTTGAGAAATTTTTATTTACTCTCATGTCTGTCAACACATATTTCTTATGATTGGTTTGAAATATATAATTTACGTGTATTAAACGTTTGACATGATATTTGAAATAATTTTATGTCGACCCATATTCCTAATTTTATAGGGTTTTTATTTAAAATTGATATTTGGTCCATAAGTCATAAGTGTCCATAATTATTATCAAAATGACGACATATAGTTATGGAAAATGGGTGGGAATCACTTATATTTTTTTTACTCTTTGTCCATTAGTTAGGAAATCATTATCTTAGATGTCTTAAAATTGTAGGAAGTGCTTCTCTAATTTTAGAGGAAGATATTGTTAGGGACGAACTCCTAATACTCATTTCATTTGGGAAACTTATTTTGATTCATGTTCCAAATTTTAGAGAGATTTTACTGATAAATGAAGATTGAATATTCTGTTGGACAATGTGAATGGTTTAAAGGCGTAAGTGTAAAACAACCGAACTAAAATTCAAATAAATTATGATGTAATTTGATTTAATGTCTCAACAAATTTATGGGTTTACTCAACTTCAAATAATATATGTTCAAATAACATATCAAGTTTTTCTTGTTTTCTCTCTTAAATTTCTTTGTTTAATATTTTTTCAGTTTTATTGTTTTTTTTTACTTTTTATTATTATTTATCAACAATTGTTAGTGTGTTATAAAGAGCATGTGAATTATCTCAAAATTGCTAAACATATATGCTCACACCCACTTATGATTTGTGGACACTTACTAAATAGGTTAGATGCCTCATTTTCTCATTACTATTGATAGTCAAGTAGTATATGATTTTTCCTACGTTGCCCTTTATTTAATGATGATAATTTTCATTTTAATAATATTTTGTGTTGAGCAATATTATTGAACTTCTTTTCAAACTATACCTTAAAAAGTAATAATAGCATCAAAATCATGACAAAATAATAACCTTTTGTATTTTGACATGCCACAAGTCCAATTATACTCATGAATTACCGGTTCAAGAATTTTGATTGCTAAATTAAATATTAGTACACTGGTAGATAATAAATTTCAATATTTTCATATATGATGGCTTTTATAGGCACTATAGAAACAGAAAGTAAATCATTTGAGAAATATTTTGCATGAATTTCCTATCATTACTTTTCAATGAGATAAAATTTAATTGTTTTTGTGGAATTTCAAAAGTAACCCTTGGAGGTAGTTCATAACCAAAAAGTCATGCCAAATGTTACTAAATTATAGCTCTTTCCTCATGGAGTATATTGCAACAAAAAATAAGGATAAAATAAATGATTAATGCATAACAAAAAAAGTCTACTTTACTTATGAAAAAAAAAGTTTAGTTTCCTTCTCATTGATCTCAATGAAAACATAATGAAACATTAAATTAGTACTCAAGGAAAAGGGTATAGAAGAATAAAGAAAACATACATGAATTGATGACAGAACAATATAATTGCTTAGCAAGAAACCTTCTTTCCATTAATAAAGTGAAACAACTTCCAAGAAGAAAGTGAAAACAACAACTTTGATGTGTGTTTGTGTAACTTTGAAGAGCCTCAAATCTGATCCAAAAAGAAGGAATTAAACAAATAAAAACTCATAACAACAATAATAATAATATGTTGTTGTTCTTTTTCTCTTTCTTTTGTTCTAATTTATCTCAATGAAAACATAACGTTTTCATATGTACTTTTTTCAATTTGTATCTTTTTGTGTATGATTTGATCAAACACATTAAGTGCACTAAGTTAGAAGAATAATTTCAATGGTGCATAATGTTGTAAGTTTAATCCTAAGCAAAAAAAACTCTATGATAATTATGATGCACTTACCATCCTACATCTTAGGTTCTATGGTGCACTTACCAATATATATTTTTCATTCATCACACCACTAATGGCATAATTGTTTGCACATTATGAAAGGGAAAATGAAGAAATATATTAACAAATAGAAAATAATAAATTCATACCGCAATAAAACATATATGAATCCAAGAATACCTAAAAATAAAAATGAAAGTAGAAATGAAAAGTAAAATAGATGTACATACCTTACATATCTAATACATCTGTTAACAAAAACTTTGATAGCTGCCATGAATAATGTCAAAAAAATTATACTGATTGACAAAAATTATACCCTAAAAATAATGGAGAGAGGAATGAAACCTAATGAAAAGGAAAAACTGGGGAAGCAAACCTAATGAGAGGAAAAAACTACAGAGAGAGAAAGATGAAATGAGAGAGGAAGCAAACCTCAGAAGAAAAAATGAAATGAGAGAGGAGTAACTGCAAGTTTGAAATATAGAGGTTACTCACATTTAACAATTATAATATTTAGATGTGTTAGTTTGTTTTGCAGTTTAAAAGTAGAAGAATATAGAAGTTATTTTACTAATAAGAGTGGGTTAGCAGGTTGAAACTAAAACTCTTTAATGACATTATAAACTTATACATACTACTCTAAATTCAATCAATTTTTTTATACTTATTATTTCTTACTTAAAAACTTAAACAAAAATATTACTTCATCTTTTTCTCACATGTGTTTATATATATTTACATTGCTCACATTCTTATATTTACATTTCTATTATATTTATACTGCTACATTTATGGTACATAAATTAGGGGTATCTTTATATACTTTTTATATCCATCGTTTATTTTTTTAAGTTAAATAATAAATATATTTATTTTCATTATCTTCCATTAAAATATGTCACCTCTCCTATTTCTTTTGGGGAATTGTAAATATAATATATGTTCTAACATTACATTAGAAAATAAGTAATGTTCTTAAATTCAAATTTTAGGAATGTATTAAAACTATGTATTTCCTATATAATAATGTCCAAGTGGTAAGTTGTTATAAGGAATATACATGTAAATGTGCTATAAGGTGTTATATATGGTTTTTTTTGTAAAATTTATAATTTAATGAGGACAAATAAGGCAAAACACAAATTACACCATGGTGGTGGTTATTTTGTGTTTTGCCTTTATTAGTAGTATAGAAGTATAGATATAGATACTGCTACATTTATGGTACATAAATTAGGGGTATCTTTATATACTTTTTATATCCATCGTTTATTTTTTTAAGTTAAATAATAAATATATTTATTTTCATTATCTTCCATTAAAATATGTCACCTCTCCTATTTCTTTTGGGGAATTGTAAATATAATATATGTTCTAACATTACATTAGAAAATAAGTAATGTTCTTAAATTCAAATTTTAGGAATGTATTAAAACTATGTATTTCCTATATAATAATGTCCAAGTGGTAAGTTGTTATAAGGAATATACATGTAAATGTGCTATAATGTGTTATATATGGTTTTTTTTTGTAAAATTTATAATTTAATGAGGACAAATAAGGCAAAACACAAATTACACCATGGTGGTGGTTATTTTGTGTTTTGCCTTTATTAGTAGTATAGAAGTATAGATATAGATACTGCTACATTTATGGTACATAAATTAGGGGTATCTTTATATACTTTTTATATCCATCGTTTATTTTTTTAAGTTAAATAATAAATATATTTATTTTCATTATCTTCCATTAAAATATGTCACCTCTCCTATTTCTTTTGGGGAATTGTAAATATAATATATGTTCTAACATTACATTAGAAAATAAGTAATGTTCTTAAATTCAAATTTTAGGAATGTATTAAAACTATGTATTTCCTATATAATAATGTCCAAGTGGTAAGTTGTTATAAGGAATATACATGTAAATGTGATATAAGGTGTTATATATGGTTTTTTTTTGTAAAATTTATAATTTAATGAGGACAAATAAGGCAAAACACATGGTGGTGGTTATTTTGTGTTTTGCCTTTATTAGTAGTATAGATATATTTGTAATCAACATATACATAGTAGATAATCAACATACTTTTCCTTATGATAAGGCAAAACACATAGTAGTATAGATATATTTTATTATTAGTTTATAATCAACATATACATAAATTTTATTATCTATCAAATAATTATTTTAGATAATTATTTTACACCTCTTATCATCCCTACTTATTAGTTTACTAGTAATTCAATAATACATTTATAGAAGAAATAATTTTAGTTAAGAAGAAAAAATAATTGATAATAACTTATAGAATTAGAAAGACTTTATACACTTTTCCTTTTTGGAAACTTTATATACTTTTCCTTATGAACTTACATGTATTTATCCATGACTTGTGAACAAGTTTTAACCTAAGTTTAATTACTTGTAATAATCCATATGAGATTGAAAACACAGCACACTCCATCTTCTCTTCCTCGTGAGTAACCATTTACAATTCTCCCTCTTCTCCATATATTATGAATCTTTTTCTCTCTCTCTCTTCTTTCTCTCTCTAAATCCTCTCTCCTCTTTCTCTCTCTTAAGCGGTTACTGTTTCATAACATAAACAATGGAGTCGCCGGAATCGTACTACGAGTCTTCACCGGAGGGACAAAGGAACCACGCTTCTTCTCCTCCTCCTATTTCCCCAACTCATGGTATAATTTCTCTCTTCCGATCTACTTTCTCTCTTTTCTTAATACACTCAATCTCGCTTACACTATTTATTTTATGTAATATTAACATCTTCACCCTAATTATTCAAATTCGATCTATATTTATTAGATTCTCAATTTTTCAATTTTAAATTTGGTTTCGCGACCTAAGGTTTTCGAGTCTCATTGTAATTTTAAATGTTTTACGAAACCTTGACTACTTGATTTTGAGGTTTACCTTTGGTTTTAGTTTCTTAACTGAATATTTTGTATTTTGATTTCGTAGTGAAGTAATTGCTATTGCTTTATACTTTTCTTAGTGTCATGTTGTAGAAAGTAAATGTGCTTACACAAATTTTGTTTATTTATTTTGCTCCATTTTCTTTTAGCTTCTCAGAAGAAAATGATGTTTTTATAAAAACATATTCCGTTTTGTTAAAGGTTGGAGTTATTTCTAACTTTTAATAAATTTTAGGTTACTTTCTGCATCCATTTATCAGTTTAGCATGTGGTATTTATCATACTGCAAGATTTAGCATGCGGCTAGGTTCGACCTTGGTTTTAAATTGTGGTTGCGTTGTGTTCACTGCAATTGCATGAAAATGTGGCTTGAAACATAATCAATGCAGACCACAATTTGAAATCTTGGTTTCACCCTTGGCGTTGCGTATGGAAAAGACTATTGGGAGAGGATGCACTCAATTTGGAGATTTCTTCCTCTTGAGAGGGTTAGCTTTCAGTTGTTGGCTGAGGGGCACTTGGTACACCACAAAAAAAAGAGTTTGACTTTGTTTACTATCTTTTTGTGGATGAGCTTCTAAGAATCTGTTTGGTATTCCCATTGAAGTAAGAATTGGGGGTAGAAAATTCAGGGTTGAGTTTTTTGATACAGTTTTTCATATAAATCTGGTCCCAGAAATTTTCATCCCGGTTAATTTTGGTTTGACCTAAATTGATTAACCCTCCTGTGTAGTCATGTTATCTCTGTGTAATGAAGTCCTTCTTTCTCTTAAGGGTCTTCTTTGTTTAAGAGTTTATTGTTTCATGTAACATGGAGTGAACAGTGAAGGCTTGGTTTCTTTTACCTTCTCTCCTGTGTTTAAAAAAGAACCACATGGTATGCTCCCTTTTAGTATCCTGATTATGCCCATTAGAAGTAGCTTCCTTGAAATATTTGTGATGATAATGTTGTGCATAGTGTTTGTTGAAGGGAAGGATCGAAATAGAAGGAAATCTATAATATAAAATTTGGAGATTTGAAGCTGAATTTATATTGAGAAACATTAGGATTTAAGACTATCACTTAGGACTATATTATTGCTTAGTGCGACACATTTTTCAAGAATGATCTCTGCTGGTGTTTGGAAAAGAAAGTTATGTTACAAAATGCTTGCGTGAAAGTCAAAATTTTAAATAATTATCAACCTCTTATACTAAATACAAAAGGAACTTCCAGGCCTTCCTGTGTGTAGTTTAGAATATCATGTTACATTCCTGCTTTAAAAGTAAGATAACTATCTGAAGTGGGAATTCTCCTTATTCCTAGGGAAAAAAGTGTAATTACCTTACTTCAAAAGATTTTCAACCCATTAACTTATTTCAGATATGATAGCATCAGCGTTCTTTTGATCATTGTGATGTTATGAATTTCTGCTCCTTCTGGCATTGGGTTCCATGCTAGTGATACTTCAATGCTACTCTGTCTCTTTTTATTTTTATTTTGGAATATCCCAATTAACCTTTTCCTCCTACTGCATCTAAAAATTATAGTATTATTTGTAAGCATGTAAAAATTTCTAATTAAGTCTCTGATTATTTTTATCTAATATTTATTTCTTTCAGATTCTGAGGAGAAGCCAACATATGTTAGATATCTTGTATCAAACTCTGCAGCTGGTTCTGTTATTGGAAAGGGAGGATCAACTATCACTGATTTTCAGTCACAGTCTGGAGCACGAATCCAGTTGTCACGCAATCATGAATTTTTCCCCGGAACTACTGATAGGATTATCATGGTTTCTGGAACAATAAATGAAATACTAAGCGCTATAGAACTTGTTCTTTCTAAGTTGCTCAGTGAGGTAATCCTCATGATGTTGATTTAGTTAGTTACTGAAAGATGTCTTACATGCTCCTGAAATTAGTTTGCCTTATGTGACTTAGCTTCATATTGAGGATGGCAATGATGCTGAGCCAAAAACGAAAGTGAGACTCATAGTTCCAAATGGTTCTTGTGGTGGAATAATTGGAAAGGGAGGTGCTACCGTTAGGTACCATTTTTCTTTGTCAAGTTGTCAGATCTACTTGTTTTCCATGTTTATGAAATATGCACTGCTAAAAGTAATTTTTGATATTTATATCGCTTAGTCTATGTTCTAGCAATAATTTTAGACTTCAAGAGGTTATTTATTGTATGAATGCCGATTCTTTGGTATTTGAGCATTTTTTCCCATTGCTTCTGCCAGCGGATACAAATAAAATGTTACTGTAGGTCAACTATTATTTTTCATCCTTTCTTTATGCTTTTGCATTATTCAGAGATGGGGTAAAAAGCTCAGCTCATATTTACCATTGGTCAGGTCATTCATTGAAGACTCCCAGGCTGGCATTAAGATATCTCCCCAGGACAATAATTACTATGGACTGAATGATAGGCTGGTGACGGTGACTGGAACTCTTGATGAGCAGATGCGTGCAATTGATTTAATTGTTTCAAAGTTAGCTGAAGATCCCCACTATTCACAGACCATGAATTCTCCGTTTTCATATCCAGGTTAGTTTTATTAATAAACACCATTGAACATGTGTTACCCATTCTAGCATGTTTCTAATATGCACAATATTTATTTTGGAGTGCTGAACACTAAAATATGATAGCAGTTGCTGACCCCATTAGGTGGGAGCCTCATGCACTAGGCTGCCCTTTTTGTCTATTTTATCCAGTTTTTATTGTTCATTCTTATTGATACTTGTGTTTGATATTAAATCCATTTTCTTTGTACTGATAGATTGTGAAATAGCTTTAATTTAGTATATTGAGATGATCCATGAATACTGTGCAATTGTCCTGCATTATATGTTATGTGAAAGGTGTGCCCTGCTTCACTCAATCCACATATTAAGTCTGCTCCTTGTGGATATGATCTGGACCAATCATGGATCCTTAGTTTTACTTGCACCTATGTTTGGAAGCCGTCATTTCAAAATTTGATCATAAGTTTTCTTGGGATCATTATGATTCATATTCATGACAATGGCTGCATATTGAACCCATTTATGCTTAAATGAGCAAAAAAAGAAATAATTGTTTTCTGGAGAAAATTGGAGTAGCTCCTATTGTAGAAAAGATGATAGTGTCGCGCCTTAGTTGGTTTGAACATGTGTGGAGGAGAGTCAGGAGACCAATAGAAACCCCGTAAGGAGAGTAGATCAAATGGAAGCGAGTCCAATTCCTAGAGGAAGAGAGACCAAGAAGAACCATAGAGGAAATGATAAAGAAAGACTTGGAGATCAATGCTTTGTCAATGAATATTATTTATGATATAGCATTGTAGCGTTGTTCGATCCATGTAACCAACCCCACATAGTGGGATAATGGCTTGGTTGTTGTTGTTTCTTGTCACAAAAATTGAAATTAAAAGCTGCCCCAGTATGTATGTTTCAATGGATCTTCGCTAAGGAAAAGGAACTTTTAGAAAAGAGAACCATAATTCTTTTTTGTATCTATTTTTCCTGAAATTCCTTGCAACTTTGAGATTTTGAGACACTTTCCCCCTTGGTCTTCTTGTCATGTTTTCTCTTAGTGGAGAAAATTGTACCTTTGCCAAGGTGGCAGACAATTACGTCTTAAGTAGGGTTCTCAAGTTGTTCTATACTTTTCTGTTTTCGTTTTGTTTTTAGTTTAGGAATGTGCATTTCTTTCTCTATTACATTAATATTTTCAATAAAAAAGAGAAAATATTGAGGAAACTTGGACTCATGACTGCAAAATTTCTCTGTCCTTGACACTCAGGCTTAAATTGTTAGATAAAGGCAATTGGGTAGTTACTAGTTTTATATTTAGAACATACTCTTTGTGCTTGAAGCTTGGACAATGCACGAAACTGATGTTCATTTTACCTTGTACTGTAATTTAGTTTAATTAACAATCACAGCAGCAAGAATACAAATCATGACCAATCCTAGAGGCTCTGATATCATTTATAAATGACAAACGTCTCCAAATGCTTATTAGGCCATTTGGTGAATGATTTAATTTTATCTTTAATATGCTCTTTCAGGATCTGTTCGCAAGGGGTATGTCACTTGTGTTCCATGTCAGATGTGTGGGGTTCTGGTGTGGGCTTGATATGGCCTTGGTCTCTCAGATAACAACTGTTATCTTTTGTGGTGTGGTTCTCCCAAGGTTCATATCATGCCCCCTCACTTAAGAGTCTTTTGGGCTTGAAGAGTATACAATGCATATCTCCTCTTTACATTGTGATTAAAATTAATTTAATTATGAAGAATGGGGCATGGATTAAACTCTTGATCACTTCAACTTAGTCAAAAAGGGTTTTGTACCAAGTCAATGTAAGAGCTTAACATGTGGGGTCAAGGCCCAAGACTGGTTTATATCTCTAACAATGACATTTATGATTGTGAATTGATGGTAATCATTTTCTTTGTCTTGTATAAGTAAGAAGCAATAAGTAATATGTTTTGTGATGAATCATTATTCTTAACTGTGATTTTGAGTAAAGTTTTGTTTGCTTGCATTTTAGGTGTGTACTTCTCTGGTTATCAGGGTGTTCCATGTACATATGTGCTTCCATCTGTTGGACCACCAGCATACAATGCAGTTAACTACAGAGCAAATGGTGTTGGAGGGAAGTTCCAGAGTAGCAAGGTTCTTCTTGTTCCATTAATTTAATGTTGTTGATTTTTCTCATGTTATAAAGTGCCAAGGTTTCAAACAAAAAATAAGGAAGATGATGGATTCTATATTCTGTTCTAGAGGAAGCTGATAGGATCTGTAATCCAGGAAAGAGGCCAAATGTTAGGATATGTAGATAGGGATATTCTAGATGAAAGGACAGTGGGGCCAAAGTTAGTTTTGGTTATTGTCAAAGAGAGAGTGTAAGAAGGGAATAGGGTAAAGAATACTTTCGGTTATTAATAGGTTGAGTGGAGTGAGAGGAGGTACCTTTTGGGAAATCACTTGTAAGTATGGGCAGAGAGCATTAGCTCTTTGTAGGACCTAGCTCCCTGGCAGTTGGTACTTATACCACTGTAATTACATTCATTTTCCAGTAATCAGTATAACTTTCCTTTTTATTTTGTTCAATTGTTCTTATTGTTTCTGGATCTTCATACGGGTTTGTATCAGAGGCTGATCAACATGCATTGTGAAAAAGTGAAAATTGGAAAAGACCTAAGAAAGGTTTAATAGAAACCATTCGAAACACCTAGTTCTACGTGGTGTTGCTGAAAATTTGGTTTTGATAGACACAAGAGTAGAGCCCAATGGTTCATTGATCTATGTTACTGGCTTCACCCAATGGGAGGCTAAGTCAGAAGGAGGAAAACATTTGGGATGTCATTGTTGAGGCCAATAAGTGACCTTTCTATCATGTTGGCTAGTGTAAGAGGACTTTGGGAGTGATGGTGCAGTATAATGTCAAGATACTAGTTCAATGCCTAGATAACTTTCAGCTTGTGATTTTTATACAAACTCTGTCTCGAGACCGCCTTCCCTCCCAAAAAGAGATAGTATTTACTCTTGCAACATCTGTGGAAATTCTCTCTCAATACAAGGCATTAAAAGAGCTTTATCTAAGAGGACAAAGGTTCAAACAGTTTGTTTTTTTGATTTGGTCGACAAACATGGTATAACTAGGATGCAGGATAACGTGTTTGACTAAGACATCTTCTTATGTGACTCAAGTAGGAACAATGCAGTTTTGATTTGGCAAGGATCCTGCAAATGTGACCAACTCTATATGGGTTAGCACAATGAGATCCTAGTGGAAGTTATTTTACTTTATGGCTAGCTTAGTCATCATGCTTTGAACTATGTCTTTTCCACACATGACCAAATCACCTAAGGTGCCCTAACATTTTTCTACAATAGAAGCTACCTCAACTTTTTCCATGATGCATTCATTCATAATGATACCCTCTATAGTGTGTCCATGTCCATTCATCTAATACAACATTCTCATATCTGCTACATTCAAACAAGTAAATACAACAATTAATCGGCAATTCCTGCCTTTGAATCAGAAAAAAAAAGAAATGGAAATAATTACTATTTTTCCATTACAACACAACCTTGCAGAATGGAAAGGATAATCCTTGACCTCTATGAATACTAACATTAGAATGGAATAAAAATCATTTATGACATTTGCACCCCTTGAGATTTAGTTGTCCAGCTTTATGATGTCCAGCATTAGGTGAATAATATCTCATAACTATGGTTTTTGGCAAGCATTTAAAGGTTTTTGCAGCTAAAGTGACTGAATTGACATGTGCATCGAAATTGTGTATATTACTCTAGCCATTGCCACTTTATGGTTGTTTTATATAGGAACCTATTTATTGATTTGTATTATGAACTTCTATTTGAGGCAAAGAACCATGATCATATTTTTTTAACTGCAGTGTGAAATATTGCTGAAATCTTCCACATTTCACCTGATTGATTCAACTTGTGCTCTTAATCTAGCTGTATAAGGTTTTTGACCAATGCCTGTGTAAAGGCTTGGTCCATAATTATTACGAACTTGTGCTTTGAATCTAGATTTAGATGGTTTTTGATTAATGGCTGTTTAAACTTGTCCATAATTAGGATGAATTGATGGTCTAATATGTTGGACTTACCAGTCCAATAAAATGCCTGTTTAAACTGTTTGGTTTTCTTGAGTATATAGCAGGCGCGGAATCTTAAAAATGTTAATTCACTTGACTGTGTCTTGAAATTCAAAATAAGACGTGATAGCATCATTAGAATGCTAGAAGAATATAATGCTGTCAGTCAAATAATTAAAATGAGTTTGTTGTTTGAGGGATCCAATACCACTTATGTCTCCACTTTTGTTGCATATCATACTTATTTTATTTTAATTTTTTTTAGGAAATATTTTCTTAATTGCACGAAATCCAACATGCTACATGGGATTATCATCTATAATCAGTGAATTTGTATTAAAGAAATGTAGTGAATGAAAAAAAATCCTATCTTCTCTGTTTAAATCCTTGCATCTTCTTCTAATGGTGGTTTGCTCTGTCAATTTGAACTAACAGATGTTGTTATGTTGTTTTCCAGGAAGAGCGGAGTACCTCGCTGACCATTGGTGTTGCAGATGACCATATAGGATTGGTTGTTGGTCGCGGTGGAAGGAATATAATGGACATTAGTCAGGTTTGTCAATTGCTAATAGTATTAAATGGTATAATGTTAATGTGATCGGTTGCTTATACAATAAGGCAACTTTGACTAAAAACCTTACATTTTCAGAATAGTGGGGCAAAGATAAAGATATCAGATAGAGGTGATTACATATCTGGAACAACTGATAGGTAGGAAATGTTCATATACTCCCAAAATAAAGGAAGTGATCGATCAAATAGCTGGACATAATATCTTTTCCCTTAATTTCGTTAAAATCGTAAACGTTTTACATGTGTTTCTATTTCCTTATCATACAGGAAAGTCACCATAACAGGATCTCAGAGAGCAATACATATAGCTGAATCTATGATATTGCAGAAGGTTTCGAACGCAACAGAGAGGGTGATTGAATAGTTTGCAAGTTCACTCGTCCACTAGTAGATGCTTAATGAACCTCTGTTTGCTAGTTGCTTATGCATTTGCTGAATTCTGGGATTTGTTTACATAAATTCTCATCACATGATATACTTTGGAGATCTTTATTGCAGTGGGAGAGGGCGTCGTTTTTCTTCTACTTTATTTAATTGGGAGTTTTCTTATAGGAATTGTTCTCAAAACGCTTCAAAAGACATGATGTATTGGAAAGGGCACTATGGCTTTTTTCCAAATGTAGTATTTAGGATTATATTCTTTTGTTGTAAATTAACAGTAGCTAAGTATCATATACAATCTGTATCTTCAATTACTTGTCTAAGATAGCTTGATCTTTACACTGTGTAGCTTTTAAGCATGCTAGATCCTCTGAAAGTGGTGGTCCTGTGTTGCCCTTGAAGCATAACCTGGTTTTGTTACCACACTATTCACATCAGTTAGGTCACCTTGCAATGATTTAGAGGTTGGTGATCCAATTGGTATATCTTATCTTATCTTATCATATCTTGTATTTTTCTATTTCATTCAACAGCTGAGTTAAAATTGAACATAATATAATACTACAATGTTTTTATCTCATATTCTCATACCTTAATGTCCTCACCATTTGTTGTACATCAAACACTTGACCTGATAAAAGCTTATTATGCTAATATCATAATCTTATTAAGTTTTTTTTTTCTTCCTATCCTTACATAACTACCAAATGACCTCTATAAGTCAGAGGTTTATTTTATTTTACATATATCAACATCCTTATCAGCTTATCCTACCAAACATTGATGTTACATAAGTTACCTTGCACATTTAATGTTACAAGGTAAACAAATTTACTTCTCCCAAAACACTGAGATTTTCCAATTAGCGTATGATGGTATGATGCACTGCAGAATCTTACACATTTAATGATGCAAAACATGGTGCGGTTTTATAGTGTATGATTTCCACTACTTTTTTGACTTGCATTGCTATGTTATCCTATTAATTGATCTACACATGATGATAATATTCCTACTATTTGATGCCAGTAAAGGAATTATCATTGTAAAAAGAATAAAAAAGTGGACTCCCAGTTAACAAATTACTCAGTTTTCTCTATTTACAAATCGTATTTTATAAAGTTTATTTGTCCTATCATATAAGTTAGTTTATAATCTAGGTAGCATTAAGTAATATACATTACATATATCCCTTTATACGTACATTAAATATTTATTACTCCTTGCATATTCTAATAAATCATTCATTTCCTCATAAATGAATGAGTAAATTTGAAATTAATTGTTGATTAATTTTAGAGTTATAACTAGTTTTACACGTGAGAATTAATTATAAGTGCTTCATGAATAAGGATGGAAAGTACTATGATGATATGGAATTAGAGTATCTTGGTACCGAACCAAGCATTACATTGCTTATCATTGGTGAATGCTCTTGGTGAGGGTCCTTAAGGTCGACCAATATATGCATGCTTAGTACGTTTAAGATTTTCATGTAATACTTTTCCAATGATGAAGATCACCAATCCGAGTTTGGTGTTCTTAACCTTGTTTCATCCACTTATATTTAGACATGTGGATTTAATATATTATTTTTATAAAATAAAATTATAATGAAATATTATTTTTTATTTGTTGGCAAACATTGATTAGTCCAAGATAGAGAGACATGAAGTTTAAAGACAGTGGATCTAGTTACTTTTTGAAGTGGGTTCTTCAGATTGATTCCAAAATACTCGAAAGTCCAAACATGCTTCTTAACGACATAATTCATTTGGAGAATATTGAACGTGGAGTTGGTATGTTGTAAACGAAGAACAAACGCACACGAATTGTTGTCTCTGTCATCATGATTTTATCAAATCAAATAATAGACGTACGGAACATTCTCTTTCAAAGCCACAACTAACATTGAAGTGCTTCCATTTAGTGATGTACAAAGTTTCTATCATTCAAAAATATTTAAGTCAATCTTTCATATAATAAATAATTCTAACATGATTACCAACCTTATAATTAGCACCCCATATTATTTTTCTAAGTATGCTTCGATTTTTTCACATTTCTTTTCCTTTCATCCTTTTTAAGGCGAAGTGATAACCAACTACATACATAGGTAGTTAGTATGAATAGGAAGATATATCATTACTCATAAATAAGTTTATTTACGAGTTCAATTTTAGTATATTAATTGAGCTTACAATCGAGCTGGAGACTTGTACACTATAACTTAGATAAGCATACTGGATAGACTTTCCTCTAAATTAAATTTAGCACAAGGAGAGGTGGATGTGAACGGTAAGATTTAAGATGCATTTGTTGTCATACTCGGGACGAATCTATGGATCATCTGTTTTTCTCATGTCGTTTTTGTATATGGTCTACCAACGACTTTACCAATGGTTGGGTGTCGATTCGGTATTACCATCATCAGGACAAATCATTTGTTACAACACTCCCTATTAGTAGAAGACAAAAGTTTGTGGAATGTTTTGACAGTGATATTATTAAAGATATTTTAGAAGTTATTTGAGAAGTTGGTTAAGTGTTCGGTGGTTAGAAAGTTCATAGTTAGGTTTGTATTAGTTGTTTGATTTACAAGTTCTCTTTTTCTATTGTATAAATAAGTTATGATAGGCTTCAATTCTAATCAATGAGAAATAATGATAAATATTATCATTTCTCTCATTCTTCTATCTTTAAGTTTTATTGAAGTTTTTCTTTCTTATTCATGCATGACTCCTACCATTTTAACTTGGTATCAAAGTAATAATTATGCATTTCACATCTTTAAGGGAAAACAAAATGCCCAAGAAGGATAACAACAAGATTCAAATGTGGATTTACAAATAAAAAAGAAAACTTGTAAATCAAGCAACTAATACAAACCTAACTATTAATTTCCTAACCACCAACCATTTAACCAACTTCTCAAATAACGTCTAAAATATCTTTAATAGACATGAATGGCTGGAATTTGGACAATTTGGATGAGCAAGAATGCGACAATTTTCACGACAAGGACACGACCTTGGAGGAAATTATGGACAAGATGTAACTCAAGTCTTGGCTTCGATCAAAGGAAAATTCAAGCATGCAACCATGATTTGGTTGGAATGGAATGTTAAACCAATTTTTTGTTTGCAATATTATTGGAAGTGAATTTAGATGTTGAGGATCCTTTAATGGAATTGTTTTGAAAAGTTTTATAGTGATAGTTGTAGAGGTATTATTTAGCTAGCACTCTCAATTGTACTAATTTGTTTTTATTACCTCTATTTTTTAATAAAATTCAATCATAAAAAAATGAGCTTATGGAGAACTTTGTTTCTCAATTAGGATTACCTCACATGTGAACTTGATAGATAATAACTCATATTGGAAGATATTATTTCCTTATTCATAAAGTGAAATAACACCATTAATTATATCAAACAAAATATTATTAATAAAACTTATATTCGAAAAAATGTCATTCCTATTTCCCATCATTTTCAGGGTTCAATACACAAATTTAACAAAAAATATTAACAAATTTGTAAACATAAACAAAATTAATGTTTCTTATTAGTTTAACCAAACCTTAAATGACATACAAAAAGAAAGGAGACAATATTACTTTATCCATTCCTTTTATGTACACCAAAAGTTTTCCGTCTTTACTTGCACAACTTCATAAAAATAAAACAAGATTCTTCTTTAACAAAGGAGGATATAAAGAGAACAAAGAAGAAAAGCAAACTTCAAAGAAGTGTTTTTATTATTATCAATGTTATGCTTTAATACATCACTTACAATAATACATAATAATATATAGTAATAATGATATAGATAGCAATATTAACCCTACCATGCATGAAGCACAATGACCATGAAGTCACACTGCTATTTATTTTTGGAAATTAAACCACATATTATCACAACAATATTTAATGTAACCTAAGATAAAACCATTTAACTATTTCACCATAAGTTTAAGGGAACTCATCACCATTCTCTCCACCACCATGCCCATATCCTGAACCATATCCAGAGCCACTTCCATAGCCAGAACCTCCATTACCCCCACCACCACCTCCACCTCCTCCACCTCCACCACCACCTCCACCACCACCTTTACCTCCTCTACCACCTCCTTCACCATAGCCACCTCCTTCACCATAACCAGAGCCATAGCCAGAACCAGCTGAACCTCCACCACCACCTCCACCTTTACCACCGCCTCCACCACCACCTCCACCTTCTCCTTTTCCACCACCTGACCCATATCCAGACCCATACCCTGATCCATATCCAGACCCGTATCCTGAACCACCATTTCCACTACCACCTCCTCCACCTCCACCTCTACCCCCTCCACCACCACCTCCACTACCTCCTAGCACTCCACCATATCCTTCACCAGCACCAGACCCGTACCCAGAACCATACCCAGAACCACGTCCAAGACCACCGCCACCTCCTCCTCCTCCTTCACCACCACCTCCACCACCACCTTTTCCACCAAGTAACTTCTCTGTGACCCTAGCAGCAAATGCAAGTTCCACAATAAGCAACACAATGAAAGCAGCCCCTAGGACCTTGGAGCTGGCCATATCTCTCACACACTATCAAATCCAATGAGGTAATAATTAAAATGTTATAAGTGTGATGATATGAATATTATTTCTGTATACTAATGCTTAAGATCAATTAATATAGAAAGAAAGGATAATGTAATGATATTACACTGCTTGAGGAGTTAGAAAAGGAACATGTATTTTTGGTGGAAAAAAGTGTAAGGTTAAGGATTCTATATATACACGTTGTAAAGGTGGTTCTACTGTTGTAGTAGGTTCTTAATTTTGATAACACCTAACATATCAGTATTAAATTTGAAGAAGGAACCGTATTGTGATGGTTTTCCTTAGTAGTGGAGTTGAAAGTGGTGTCATAGTACTTAGTGGGTGATAATATTTTGTCTGGTGGAATGTCTGGTTTTTTGTCCTTATGCATAATTCCTTCCTATAATACATGTCCTCGTTCATATCTTACTTTATGTATCAAGTCAATTAAAAAGAAAAATAATAAAATAAAAATTAATATTTTAATATTATTTTATAAAATTTAATTGATTATAGACATAGAGACAAGAAAATTTTGGGAGAGAGAATCGTGTTACACAACAACACCATACTTCCACTTTTTACTTAGGAAATACACCCCGATCAGCTGCCTCCCCATTTTGTTGATCTGTTCACATATATGAATGCCACAAATTAAAGTAATGCATGACCATAACATTATAGATATGAATTGAGAAGTGAGTCTTATATCATTAGGTTACTTATATTATTACCAATTAGTTTTGATATGAAATATTAGTAGAATATTTTTCTTCAACAAATTATATAAGGTCATACTTAGGGTGATTCCATTAGTTATTTCAATCTTTTATTTTTATGAGCAAATGATTATATTAATAAGAGAGTATACGGACTACTGGAACAATTTATAAATCAGGAATCCTTATCAAATACAAAAAGTAATGTAACCGAAGGGACTCACCAGAAAAATCAATGGCAAAATTACAATTTTTTGAAGTAATGTTATATCCTTCCATATGTGAAGGCCTCTATTATTTTAGCACACACATATATATGCATTGAGGTGGTATGACTTTAAAATATAGTTTTTCAAAAAATCACATATATAAGGTCTCATCCTATGATTTCCATAGTTAGGATTATTGGATTTAATTATTATTTTGATTTATTCTAATATTAATTATATAGTATATATATATATATATTTTTTTTTTCATACCTCACTATCTAGACATCCCTTTGTATATTTTATTAATATAATATAATTTCTCATTCAAAAAATAACTATAAATTAGTATTTGTATGTGAACATTTTTAAGCTTTTATTATGCTTATTGTAAGCGAACCTTTTTAATATATTATGAACATCAATCATAATTTAGATAACCATTTTGTCAAATTAAAAGATGAACTTCATTAGTGCACAAGGAAAAGAATGTCTCATTAAAAATAGCTTATGATAGTGGTGGATAAGCAATTCATTTGTGAGAGATAATATTAGGTAAGGAACACAACACACCTTCTCCAACTTCAACAATAATAAATAATCTCTCATATTCATCAAACAGGTACAATCAAAATTTGGTATTTTCCTTTTGGTTACTACAATTCCCACCCTTAAACAATGATAGATGCTAAAAGTAAGTTCAAATGCACAACAAATCCATAACAATACGGTGCATTGATCTCACTTCTTATATTAATCTTTTTTATAACTCGTAATCGGGTTGACACCTTTTATGTATTTTTTAAATATATTTGCTTATAAAACAAAAACCTTTAATCTGCATATAATCACATTGCTGATTTACTCAAAAGGCTTTTTCCATAACAAAAAGATTATTTACCACAAACACCCACTCAAGAATTTAAAATTATCTTTAGGGAGTCAAGTACTAGGATATAATAGAAAATATGATTTTATTAATTTTAAATTTATTTTGTTAAAAATTAATTTAAAATTGGGATCATTAAATATTTTTTCAGATCATGTGTCACCATCTTCATCCAATACTGGAGAGTCTAAGGAGATCATATTTTCTCGAATATTTTCCCGAATGGAGATTACCTGTCCCATTTTGTGTGTCTCAGTGTGTACCAATCCAGTTAAAAACTGTCATGTAATAAAAAAGAAAATAGAAAAAAAACAAAAAATAACATTTTTTATATTACTTAGTGCAGTATGTTTGGCTTGGGACATGAGAACATGAATTTCTTGGGACAAGTGACCCTTATTCCTCGATTCACCTAACTCTAACTACTCAGATCAGAAATATTCCCGAGCTGTACAAATCCCAGTGTTTCGGTGGGGTTTGTCTACATTCATGAAATGTACTCTTAGCGTGACAAATGGCATTATATAATATATATATATATATATATATATATATATAAAGCTTCAATAGCTTCCTCTATCGCATGCTCCCTTCAATCATCATAGGATTGAACCCATATCAATGATCTTATCAAAATGGGCACTATGGGCCATACTCATTTTCTCCATAATTACTCTCTTTAATTAATATGAGATAAACATGTGTCACATTCTCTTCAATTCATAGCAAATTAACTAGGTTTTTGTGACATGTCAAGTAGTATAATTAGTACACTTTTGGATAAGTGGATTACTCCCCAAATATATATATTATCTAATGAGGAGGGATTCATTGACTCCAAAAGTAAATTTTTTAAACTTACTCCACATCATAGCCATCAATTCTAGGGAAATCCAATTGTTTGAATTAGTTGATAGATCTAAATCATTGAATTTCTCTAGAATTGATGGTTAAGATGTATAGTAAGTTTAAAAAAACTTACTCTTGGAGTAAGTGAATTCTCACCCTTATCTTATATCATGTCCAAAATTTTACCCCATGCCAATAAAAACATATTATATTAATTAATTATTAATTATTAATTATTTATTATCTATGTTTCAAGACAAGATCGAAGGGAACACATTTTATGTCTTACAATATTTACACACTCGTGTATTGAATATTTGGTAGCAAGGAGCAACATTTTCAGAATTAATTATTTTTTGTCAATTGAGATTTGGTAAAGTGAAAAGCCAAACTATTGGGTAGGAATTCACTTACTCCAAGAGTAAGTGGAAAAACACTTACTCCATATCATGATCATTTATTCTTGGGAAATCCAATGGTTTGAATTGGTGAACACATCTAAACCATTGAATTTTTCAAGATTGGATGACTAAGATGAAGATTAAGTATTTTTTGGAGTAAGTGGATCCCTTCCCTAAATGATTAGACTAGGCATTTGGGACAACATTAAACGCGGTGCCTACACCTGTATAACTTTAACTAGAGTAATCAAAAGCTTATTTGCCAAATATTAACATGTAGCTTATTTTCTTTTTAAATTAATTTATTATTAAGTTCATTGGTTATCTTACCTAAGACAAATTGAAATTGTGTTGGATAAAATTGAGTGGAGAATAGTTGATGGTTGAGAATTTATTGAAGTTTGAAAAATCACCTGAAAGCTGAAAAAAATAGGAGTTGGGGCTGAAGAGTGATAACTTAATATATTAGATAAAATATGTTCCATAAACTGATTTAAAATTGTAAAATGATGTGAAAAGACTTATAATTCAAATAATTATAAAATAAGTAAGACTTGCCTATCATGGTTATAATTTAGGGATTTTTTCTGAAAAATCCCCCTAAAAAATATTAAGAGTATATTTTTTGTATATAATTAATATATTATTGAACATTTATATATATTACTTTTACTTTATTTAATAATATTTAATACATGTTTAATGCATAATGTAAAAAATGTTAGAGTAAATAAATATTAGAATTTTTTAAAAATATACTAGTTTAATTTTAATGTATATTTAATATTTTTAAAACCATACATTATTTTGTGTGTAACTGTTAAGTTGTTATTATAATAGTGGAACATTTATATATTATTTTTAGTATTTGGCCGTTCCTTTGACGTTTGATTGAATATATCAATTTAGTTTCTCAAACATTTTTGAATACCAACTTAATGAGGGAAGACAGAAAAGGAGTGAGAGGGTTAGTGGAAAAAAAATTATATTATAGAATTTAAATAGGTGAGAAATAAACCAAGAGATTCACCAATTTTTGTTTTTTTAGAGAAATTGGGTGAACATCTTATAGGTCCTAAAAATATATCACCACTTATATTTAGTTATAAAAATATTTAATTATTAAATTTTTAACTTAAATATATTTTTTCAACCAATTACAAATTTCTGGAACATTAGATGTACTCCTGATTTAAAGTATAGTGGAGGACTCAAAATATATACATTTTCTATAATACCATTATTTGTTTACAACTTAATATTACTTTTAAGATCTATTTCTATAGTATAGTTTTTTCTTTCTTTTCATATTCTTTTATATATATATATCACTTCTACCAAACAAATTATAAAATTTACTATATTTCTGTCTATATCATCTCCATCCAAAATCTTTCTTTCCATCTTCTCTTCTCTCCATTCATTTTCCCTTCTAAACCAAACATATCAGTAATATTCTATATACATGTCACAGTAGTCTCAAGGACAAGCATTATCTCAATTTGATAGACTATATTTTTGTGGCATAAAGATTTGACAATGAACTAAATTGATGACAACTCAATCTTTCAACGATCAAAATTATATTTTACTTAAAACTATTTTTTAAGTTAAAATATCCTATTTGAAAATCCATAATCTCCATTTCATTTGTTCTCCTTCATAGCTAACTTTTAGCTAAATGAATAATTTTGAGTTATATACAAATAGATAAATTTTATTGAATAACTTAAAAGACATAAAATATTATATTAGCTCAAGCTAAAAATGTAATATTTTGAAAAGTTAAAAGAAAAATACCGAGACATAAATCTCGGCAACCTTTATAGCAATATTATTAATATCGTACTAGTCACCAAATCGGTAAAGGTACTGATACAGTGGTTTAACCGGTGATTCACTAATTAAACATACCGATAATGTTTGATATATATGTATAATATATTAATTTTAATGTTGAAAAATCAATAAAAAACAATAATTATTTTTATTTTCATTAAAAAATTAATTTTAAATAAAAATCGATCGGTATGACCGGTACAGTTCAATTGAAAACCGGCCGGTATGACCGGTTTTTATCAGTATAATTGCATGGTCGATATAATTATTGCATCGTACCGATATTGGGACCGGTTCAACCGTCCGACACAAAACGGTTTTAATAAATATGCTTTATAGTTTTCAAAAAGTTACACAAACTAATTTTCAAAAACAAAATTTCCCTTTTGAAAATCTTCAATCTCCCGTTATTTTGATTCACAAATAGCTTAATAATAATCTATAAGCTCCTCAAGCTACATACACAAGTCGCAAAAGCAACAATCCTGACTTTAGATTAAATAATATTAGACCCCATCACCAGCAAGGGACATTATTGAATTAGCTTCAACTTATAATGATGAAGTTTAATGGATGTGGTGAGTGATATTGTTGGGAAGTAAATCCCACATCACCTACCTCATTGTCTCGGAAATGATTTAAATATATGTTAGGCTACTTCTCTCGTTACCTTGGTTTTGAGATGAAACCTTAACTTGGTATCAGAGTCAGAGCCCAACTTCCGGTTGTCATGGACCAAAAGACATATACGAACAAAATGACTCTGGTTAATGTTACTTGAGTTTCTGTATTTGGGTGCATTTGCAACAAGCATGTAAAGTAATGAGAGATTGAAATGAGAACATATAAACTATTGCATACTAAAGATTTCATATTTCATACATGTAAACATTTTATTTTTGAAAAGGTGGGATTTTAATATTCTCGACCCCTTTATAATTTCATATTAATGAAAATGTTATTTGTTTGGTTATCTTTTGTTCAATATCCTATTAAACTTAGAAAGCTTACAGTTTTCAAGAATAAAGACTTAAAATGTATCAGTTTCATATTCCTTCAATCAAACATCATCTTAGATAATTAAGAATAAAGAATTTCAAATTTTTTAAGTCTATGATTCCTGAAAAAATCCCAAAAAATCAAATAAGCATCAAAGTAGTTGTTTTAATATGATTTCTAATAAAAACTATTTTAATATACATTCGTGATCTTTAAATAATAATTTGAGCCTTTATTTTTTTAAATAGCAAACTGGTATATATGAAAATTTATAAGGGCCAAAAGTGAGTATTTTTTATTTTATTAACCTTGGGACTATAGTTAAGAAATCGGTGCCGTAATATCCTTGATGAGTAAGGATCCTCTCCATTAATGGAGAGACAAGTACTACAAAAATACAAATGAATGATAATATGAGAAGACATTTTTATCATTTCATATATAATAGAATAACAATTTTACCATTGAAAATATAAAGAAAATGTAGTATTTATCTCTCCATTAATGGAGATGATCCTTAATGGTCTTTTCGCTGCTACTTGGAAATTATGGCCCGTTTCTTGAGTTTTATCTTTGTAAACATTTTCAGTAAAAATAGTACCAAGTCTAATTACATTTATATGTCATTTCTTTGGACTTTATGAAAAATGTTTATCTCCAAAAGCTAAAATGCAATTTTAATAGATAAACACAAACATTCATGCCAAAACAATTTATTTTAGAATCTTAATTAAACGATAACTATATCAATTCATTAGATATATATAAGATAGGATGAATTCAACCATCATGTTGATTATGAAGTTTTGGTGATAAAATATCATAATTGAATTATTACTTTATGGTACTTTAACTCATAGTTTAGTCCATTTTTTAGTAAATTGATCCTAAAACTTAACCTATGACTAGACAGATGCAGGAAGTCACACCCAACTGAATCCCTATGCTAGCGGAAATAGCACCCTACAGAATTCAGCCTAAGGAATCTGTGTGTTGGGCGAAATATGTGACTAATTTTTGCATAGCCACTATCTCAAATTCACCCAGCGAAATGCCTAAGCTTGGCAAAATTGGACAATTTCGCCCAGCGTGGAATTGACATCCAAAGCAGCTTGGCTAGCTGAAAGATCGAGGTTCGGCTAGACACTCCTTATGCTAGGCGAAAATAGTATGATTTAGACTCTTTAAAAGAGACCAAGTTGGACATGTTCGACACGTTCAAACACAACACTTTCTACTCGAAATATTCTTAAGTCTTAAGTTAGTTTAGTTCCATTTAAGGTGCAAAAACGATGAGTAAATGCTAGATGAGTTAATTCATACTCATTTTAGTGGTGATTTCTTCTCTACGAGTTTTATTTATCTTTTCAACTTTTGTTTAGTTATCATGTCTACACTTTGATTTAGATTTATATTATTTTATATGCTTTGATTTTCTTATAAGTTGATTTTATGCTTAATGTTTACTTTAAAGGAAAAATGATTAATATGAGTTTATTTATATTATTTTATGCTTAAAATGATAATTTTATATACACCTTGAAGTGTATAGTTTTTTATACAAAATAAGTAAATTAAGTGGTAAAATTTAGGTAAAATGAAATTACTCCTAATACCAAAATGTCTCTTTAAAATGAGTAAGAGTACTGCTGCCTCATTCATGTAACATAGACAAACTAGTAATCAATGAAAAACTCATCTCTTTAAGAAGAGTGAGCTCAAGAAACAAGTGTTGTTGCCTCATTCCTTGAATGTACATAAGTGAAAAATTATTTAATAAAAATTCATTACTTTAAAATTAGTGCCACAAGTAATGTTGCTTCATTCACTTAAACCAGATAAAATGATTATCTCTCTAATATAAATGTCGTGCGTTTGTCACCTCATTATGTTAAAAGTAGATAAACGAAAATTATTTTAATAAAAAAATCTATCTTTTAAATCGAATGTAGTGAGAACATGAGCGCTATTGCAGCATTCACTTAAAATAGGTAAAAGGTAATTATTAAAAATTATATTTTATCAAGTCGAGTTGATATGTAGGCACAAACATTGCTGCCACACACTCTTAAAATAAGATGGATGAAAACCATTGTTAAATATTTTTTATATATAATTATAAAAAATCAAACAAACATATCATTCAACCTTTTAATCATCTTTAAAACAAGAAGTACTTAGCATTAATTCCCTAATACATACAGGGATAAGTAGGAGCAAAATGGAAGATAAAAAATTAAAAAATAAGTATTTGTTTTAATTTTTAATAAAAGAATTAAGGGTATATTTATTTTATGCAATTAGCTAGGGTATCGTTTAATTATAGGCGGACATGTGTTAATATCTTCCTTGACCCGTAATCGACTTCTAAACTCAAATCTCTAACTTAAATAGATAAAATTAACTCCCAAATGTGCTTAATTTGAGTTTTCTATGTGTTAACTACAAAAACATAGTGATGACTCCAAAAGGTTATGTAGTCGAAAATCAGGGCGCGACATTGATTAATACTTTTGAGGTATTGCATTGAAACTCAATTTCACAAGAATAGTTGATAGACAAAGAGACATGTTTTGTGAGTCACAATTCTTCATCTTATAACTAAAGTTACTAAACATAGAATTTTATTTCATAAATTACTAAATTATATCGACTAATATATCAATTTTTAATGCCATTAAAGGTACATGTGAATGAAGAGTAGCTAGATAAATTAGTATTGTTCAATATACTGATAGGGAATAGTAAAATTCAATTATAATATCTTTATTCCAAATAGGTTCATTAATCAGTTAAAATAATGTAAACAACCAACCAAAACTCAATTAAAATCAACTTTGAATAATAATTTTTGGCCGAAAGAGTGACAACTAAATCATTCTGAATTAGACAATCTTTCTTTACTCGTTTGTGACACCTAATTTGATAATTTTATTCATTAATTTATCCGTGAGTAGTTCTTCATAGACATATACTATGTTCCTGTCCAACACTCAAATCCCCAGATTTCTAATGAATAAATCAGGATCACATCAAAAATTTGAAAGCATAATATTAATCTCAAAAGTCAAAACTACAACATAAGGTCGTATATGTTCACAAGGTGAACTTTCCATTGACATAGTTATGGTATATATAGTTTACCCAATATACAAATTAATAGCAACACCAAATCACAAAACATTAATTGGGTAGGGTAACTATAACTGCATCTTCTCCTTCACACCCTTTTAAATACAAATTATCAAAACAACATAATAAAACTCTTATAGGTTTTTTTATGCATGAATATTATTGTTGAATTGGTCACACCTATTCCTCACTTCTCCTTTATTACCAGTTTTCACTCCCAACACAGAAACCTTCTCCATTGCCTTTGCAAAATCTACAAAGAATGCTTGCTGATCTTTTGCATATTCCTCCACAATTGGCCTTGTCCTTGGGTCAACACTCAAAAAATAATCTGTGGTCAATAGCCCTAACCCTTTGAGGATATTCTTGAAGAATGCATTGTCAAAAGTGCTTGGTGACCTTACATCATTGAAAGCTGCCATTGATGTATCCAAAGTGTAGTTCTGGCAAATTTGTCTCAAACCAGCAGCAAGCTTTGGGTGTAGGGTAGGGTCAACTATAGGGTAGATCCTATCAATGAATTCCTTGCAATGTGTGAACCCAATGGTGTGTGCACCAGTTAAAGCAACCATATCTCTAATAGTGAAATTCTTCACAGTGAATTTATCAATGATTTGATCCATTGTCATCTTTGTAGTTGGAAGATTAGCATCAACTCTTTTAGCATCAGAAACTTTACTATCCTTTCTCCCTAACCTCACTTTATAATATGGCCCACCAACCATCTTAACAAGGTCCCTTGTGGCTTGTGCAAGAATGTCTGAGCATGAAACAATTCCAGGGCATGCTAGCTCTAGGGCATTCTTGATCTTCGAAACAATGTCAAATGCATCACCGGAGAGGGAGAGGTTAAGGTCAGCATCACGCTCTGTATGAGGGTTATAGGCACTTGAGGAGATAAAGATAGAAGCGTCACAACCATCTGTGATGCAATCATGGAAGAACATTCGGAGGAGGCCCGGTGCGGTGGCCGGAACAACACTTTGCTTGATATACACGTTTTCTCTTACAATTTTTTCAAAGTCAGGGCATGTTGCTTTGTAGTAATCAAGGGTTAGTTTGGCTGAAGAGAAAGGAAGGGTAAGGAATAAGAGGAAGAGAATACGGTAATAAGCCATGGTGGGTAGAGGGAGGAAGGGAGAGATTCTTCAAGATTAGTCTTTTTTTCTTCCTCTCTCTTTTGGTTGTTTGCAAGAGAGAATGTGAACCCTTTTTGGGAAGGACAAAGGGATGAAAATGTTCTAAGTTTGGGAACAATGTGAGGAGGGAGAAAAGGTGGTGGAAGATGTGGATGAGAGAGGTTTGTGGAGATTTTCTGTTAACTTTTTGTGACTCTAAATTTCAATTGAATTGGTTGGTTTTATTAGTTTGCTATTTTTGCTTGCTCAATCAACTTGGTTTTTTGTTTGGATTACAGTGAAATTGGAGATTGAAATTATGAAAGGAAACATTATTGTGTTATATGAAGAATGAGTCATCTTTGCTAGAGCAATAATCTCTTAGGTTATTATTTGAATGTGAATCAACTATTCCAAAATTGTTATTCATTAAAAAAATCAAACAGTAAGAAACAAAGTTAAAATTATACATTATTTTTTATTATGTGTCAAAATTTGATGGAATAAAACATGGTTAAAGATACAATTTGGAAATAATTAATCTTCATTCTATATAATTATGGAGTATAACTCTTAATACATATTTCAAGCTTTATATTAATTCTTCCCCACTCCTTTATCTTATCCTCATAAAATAAAATGTACCATATTAAAAGTTAAAATGATATTTTATGAGTCGTTTACATTGCCTCATTATGCTTATGTTTGTTATTGTGAATAGTGGTTATAGAGGTGTCAAAATGGGCTACCCGGATGAGTTCGGGCTAGCCTACATCGGGTTTGGGTCGGGCCGGACTAAAAAGTCTGTATATAAATTATGCATAGAAAATTGTAACTCAAGCCCGACCTAAGCGGGCTAAGGGTTGTGGCGGGCCAGCCCGTATAATACTAAAATAAAATTATTTAAATTTTAACTTTTTAATACATTTGTTATGTCAAATGCAACCAAACTTATAAATATAATCTCTTGTGTTTGAGTTAAGACGTGATGTCAAGTTCACGTATATAAATTTTAATAGAACTCATTTATTAAATCTCTCATTTCTATTGAACTTTCACTCTCTAACAAAATATAATTTGTATTTTGTTATTATGCTCTTTTGTTAATTATTGTATGTTTTGGGATGTCATAGATATATGGATTTACGAGATCTTTTATGTGATCTTAAAAAATAGTTTGTCGGATATTATCAAACAAAAGGAACAATGTCTTCGGTATCAAATTATTTTACATAAGGTGGTGGGAAGTGAGTCTCATTTCGCCTATTTAATTGTCTCGGGAATTGTTTAAATATTTGTTGGACTACTCGTCTCATTGGCAATTGATTTTGAGATAAAATCTTAACATGCATGGTATTAGAGCCAATATCCAACTTTTTTATGGTTATTATGGGTCAAAAGATGTCATTTAGTTAAGAGTCAAAATTAAAATTTCGTCTGATCCGACAGACTTATGTGGAGGGGGCATGTTAGAAAGTAAGTCTCACGTCGCCTACCTCCTTTTCTCGATAATTGTTTAAATACTTGTTGGACTACTTATCTTATTGCCAATTAATTTTGAAATAGAACCTTAACATAAGGAAACTCATATTTAGTGATCATACTATAAAAGGACCAATCTTGTGTAATATAGTGAATATTACTACTTTGAAGGTTTTATTTATAAAGCATTATAAAGGAAATAAATTACAACTTTTGGCAATATTCCAGCCATTATTTTTAATTGTGATTAAGGATGAAGACATATCAAACCATCTAAGAGAGACCTATTATTTGACCTACAACAAGTTAGACTATACTTTCTTCATTAATAGGCCAGACTCAAGTTTTTTAAAAAAAAATTAGCTTAACAAGTCATGTTTTAGGCCATCTATAGACTTATTAAATCTAACATGTCAACCTATTTAATTATATAACAATATTCATATTTAACTCTTTTAATATAAGAAATATTATTATATATGTAATTTTAATATAAAAATATAATTTAATTATTAGGGTTAGATAAACTTAGTTAAAAATAGACCTATTAACCTATTTAAATATAGCCTATTTAAATATAGATATGTTGACCTATTTAAAAACCTTATAGTATAATATCTAACATGCTAGACTTAGATTAATTTGAATTTTTTAAATAAGTAAATATGTTAAACTCAGATTCTTATATGCTATATAAGATTGGTTTAAGATAAAGTCTAACAAAATGAAATTTAAAATAAAGAAAATATATATGCATCGACATTGTTTGAGATTTATACATTGTCACTCGGAGATGGAGTCTTCATGCATCCGGAAATTATGTGCTTAAATGAGCTTATCTCATTCAAGTGGATCCAAGTATCCTGCCTATAGGTAACACTTTACTTAAGTCTTTGATTAATTGTGTTCTTTCAAAAAAATTGTTGTTCTGTCTTAAAATTTCTTAGACATAGAATTCCTACAAAAAAAAAATATGTGACTAATTAACCAACCAACAAAACTACTTATTAAAAATAACAATTTGTTGTTCCATTGAAACATATAAGTAGTTCCTAATCCTAATAATATTAAACTTGGTAAAAAAGGATTTAATAACTGAAAAATTAGAACTTTTCAAAAGGCAAGTTATTCTTAGGTATGAGAAACTGAAGTGTGTTTTTTGCAACAATCATGATGAGTCAATTGACCATCTTTTTTTATCTTGTGAGTTTGCAAATTCTGTTTGGAAAGGCGTGTATCAGTAGCTTCAAGTTGATGAGTTGAAACCTACAAAAATCAGTGAGTCTTTCAACATGCATGAAGATCTTATTTAGGGATGGCAATGAGTTTGGATGGGTTGAGCTAGTGCATTACCTAGATCTGACTCATTGCTTTATTTTTGGACTCAGACCTGCCCTAGACTCATGCTAATACCCACTGGGTATGCTACCTACAAGTCCTTGGGTACCCAACGGATCCATGGGTACCCATAAATTCAAAAATATTAAAAATAATTGCAAATAATTTATGCATTTATGTATTTGTTTCATACGATCTTATATGTTATTTAGACAATTAGTAAGAGCAAAAATTATAAAACTTAATTTAAAGTTTTAAAAACAACGTAAATTGACTATTAAACACAATTCATTTTACTCAAACAAACATTAAAAACAACTTCAATATTAGAATGAAAAGTTCATTTAGTATGAACTCTTCGATTAACATAACATCACATTATACATATGAATCAACAACATAATATCATTACTTAACAACATAACATCACATTTATGAATTAATATGATATTATAATTATGGATTAATATGATATGATAATATACATGATATTACAATTAGGTTGTTATATATATAGGAAGAAATAGCGGGTCCGAGTACCTTATTACCCAGACCCATCTAACAGAGGGTCTTAAAATTGTCGGGTCTCAATTACCTACGGGTCCAAAACATGGACCCAGCCCCGACCCGTTGCGAATATTTTTTGCAGGTACCCGCGGATCCGAGTACCCATTGTCATCCTTACTCTTATTCTTAGTAGTGTAAGAATTTTTGAAATTTATTCATATGTTAATCATCAATGACTCATAAATAAAAGTAATACAAATTAACGGGGAATTTACTTGGACTTGACATTCTAGAAATTATTTTTTATTCAATAATTGTTTTTTCTAGACACATATTTCACCAAGTTAATACATGATTGACACACATCAAAGAGATAAGGATATACCCAGTCAAATCGATCGAATCACTTTCTAGTTCGTCGAATCACTTTCTAGAGGTGTTCCCCATTCAAAAAAATCACACTAGATGAAACGCATTTTTCAACTTATTTCTTTTTAAAACATTTTTTTCTCTCTTCTCTCTTTCTTTCTATGGTATAATATAGAGTAATTTTTAAACTATATTCAACAATTGACATCAATAGTCATATTATGAGTAATTTGAGGATTAATACCGATAACTAGTGGCTTCCCAAAAGTAAATTAATGTTTGATTATTAGGTAACTAAACATATTCTTCTCATTTCACTATGCAAAACTAATTTTCCAACAAATATTATCTATACATGCGTTGAAAAACTCATTTTGTCGACCATCTCTTCTAGAAGCATAGCATGTTTATGGAAATCGTGATTAGAAGACCAATAGTTCACCTCATTTTCTCTTTTCAAACATTAAAAATTAAAATGAAATGTAACCAAACACTAAACCATCTAAACCCACCTACAATGATGTGATTTGATAAAATGTTCAATGATGTTTTAAGTATATAGACCAATAAATGTTTAAAACTCAAATAAGGAAATTGTTTAACTATTATTCATACCAAATAAAATTACTGTAAATAAATCTTACCAAATACAAAGTTTGTGGCCGCTAACTTGGAAATTAAAACTTTTGTTAAATTCTCAACGGCTTCTAAAAGTTTATTTCCTTATTTGTGACCCATTTTTAGAAAATAAATTCCATTAATAACAAACTATAAGGGGTAGGATCTAACACATGAATCATATGAAGATGCTACGTGAAGCTAACTCTAGATTGTCTACTATATTAAAGCAAACAATACATGAATAAGAAAAATGCAATCCCACTCTAACTCTTTCAAAAATGAGGAAAACCAATTCCATGATCTACATTTGATCAAATCCAAAGTACATTACAAATTAAATTCCTCATGTTATCTTATCTCGAACAATCCATATTGAATATAATACAAAAAACCATAAAATAAGGCTGTTTCATATTGATAAACGTAGCTCTCATGTGAAGTCATTTCACTTGTTCAATCCAAATGCTAAGAGTCACCTCCTGAAATGAATATATATATATTTTACATATAACATGCTATAAAACATGTCTAAGAATTAATATACACACACGAAATTAGAAACAAAACTTACCTCTATTACGCTTGGATGCTAGATACATCCTTAAAGTCAAATCCACTGGAAATCCCAATTGCTCATACATTGGATCATAAAGTGAATTTTGTAAAGCCCTAAATTGATGCCAATTTCATTTTGTATATTGGAGAGAAAGTAATAGGTAGGGTTAGTAAATGTATAACCCTTATAACATTGAAATCATCAAAATGTGTTTATGTTATTGTAATTAAATATCACACTATATATATATATATACCTTGGTGGTGGGATAGGGTTTTCATTTCCTTGAGGAGGTGGGTTTTGAAAGCTTCCAAACTGAGTTGATGCCAATTGTTGGTCGTTGTTTTGAAAAACAGGTGGATTACCAATCTGAATTGGTGTCAATTGTTGGTCATTACCATGAAAATGATGTTGATTACCAACCTCAATTGATGCTAATTGTTGGTTGTTGTTTGAGAAAGTATGCTGATTACCAATGTGGATTGTCCCGATGTTGTCCGGTAAAGTCATTTTCATCTATGTTCGAACAAATTCATGGTAAAAAGTTATTATACTTAAATTTAAGAATACAAAAATGGATATAGACATAATTGTCATCACGAAATACGTACCCTAACATTCCTTGATGATGATTGTTGGCCATTGTTGGACAAAGTAGATGGATTAGCAACCTGATTCGATGTCAATTGTTGGTTGTTTGGTTGCAAGGGAAGTGGATTACCGATCCGAATTGGTGCCAAAATTTTGTCATTGTTTGGTGGATTACCAACTTGATTTGCTGACATTTGTTGAATGTTGTCTAACATAGTAGGTGGATTATCAACCTTCAATTGTTGAACATTGTTAGGCAAATTCATTTTCATCTATGTTCAAAAAAGTCAATGGTGCAAAGATATTACACTTAATTTGAAGAATATAATACAAGATCACTATGAAATGATTGTCACCAAATACATACCATGGTGTTCCTTGATGATGATGACGACCCTCCGATTTTAAGCTTGTTAGGAGTAGGTTTAGTGCCCAAGAATCTTTGCTATAGGGTATAAGAGATTGATTTAGGGTTTAAAAAAAGAATAAAGCAAGTAAGTAACTACTAATATGTTTTTATAATTATATGTGTGTGTGTTTAGAATAAATTAGGTTTCCCTTATGTTTTATGTTTATTCATAACTTTCATATAAAATCGTAAACATAAATCTGTACATTTATAAGATACAATATGTGTAACTAAATGTCAAGTGTTTGATAATCAATCCATTATTTTAAGAATATTTTGGTGTCAGATATCATTTTTGTCCTTACCTTATTTAATCATATTTTTAGTTGAGAAAAACATATTAATTTCATTCGAGGCTTCAATTCAAATCATTAGGGTTTCTAAACGATGCTTCCATTTATTATAAAAAATAAAATGTTCTTATATTTGTACGAAGAAAATGATCTTACACTCCTTTAAGATGTAAGAAGATTCAACAATAAGACCAAAATTTGATTTTAAGACAACAACTAAAATTTATAGCTGGTTGGAATACTTTTAATTTATATAATTTTTTATTATAGCAAAATCATTTTTTTATAAATCTTTAATAACTCAAGTATGCGTAACTACATAAAATATTAATGAATTCAAATTAACTTGCTATTTTCCATAGTTGAGCACCCTCAACTTGGTTTGAATATAGGCTATGAAAATCATGATGCTGAATGTAGTGAAACTTTTATAACTTTGACAAAAGAAAAGAAAAAAGTAGAGTCATACCTGTTCAGTGTTTGGGACTTGATTTTGAGTATTGTTTGGCATTGCAAGAGGATAAAAACTGCTTAACAATTGGGACTGTGTCTTATCCTTAGCCACCCTTTTCCTAAGCATATATAATGAACAATTAATAAGGATTAACTTCAATATAAAAACCCTACCTTATAGATAACATTTATTAGTTAATATGGATCCATGGATACTGTTGGAAATATAAATTCTGAATAAATTAAAATGAAGGCTCATTTTTATTACCCCTGTCCAGATTTGGGCTGCTGAAAATTGTGATTTTCAGCCAATGGTGTCTGTGTCTGTGTCTGTGTTCTTGGAAAGGAAGATGATGATGCACTAATTGCTGCACCATGGGGATTCTAATCACAAACAATGATAGATTGAAATGTTAGAGATATTTAATAGTCATTCTTGATATTTCACATAACACTTTGTAATAAATTTGAGTTGGTTCTTCATATAATGGTGAAGATTTTATGACCAAGGCTTGTAACTACATTCTTTTAATAAAAATGTTGAAACTAAAGTATGAAGTAAATTTAAGAATGTTTGTCATCACTTTAAGCCTATAAAATATCTTAGCTAGGTGAGGGGATACAATAGAGATATAAACTTCACTAAATAAACTTTTAGGATTGAGATATTTTGATGAGAAATAAATAAGGTTATTATCGGATGAGCCACTAACTATTGGGAAGTTTCATTGTCTACTGGACATAGGATGAGTGAATAGGCACAATTGAGACATCACGTCTTCAACCAAAACCTTGAGACAATAGTTTCATGGGCCTTTTATTTCCACTTATGAACTCTTACCCATCCTCTAATATTCAATATGAGACTTCATAATTGAATAAATCCATCAATTTGCCTCTCAAGTGTGGGTACCACACTTATCGGTTTGCTCTCTTTAAGTTCATCATGTCTCAGTCGAACCATCGACTCTTATATCACTTGTTGGACCCGACCATGACTAGGGAGTTTCATCGTTACTTGAGAAAAATAGATAGTTACGACTGAGACATCACATCTTGAACCAAAACCTCAATGCAATGATTCCATTGGCTTTTTCCACTTATAAATTCTCTCATTCGTCCTCTCAGATCGAATGTGTCACTTCCCACTTAAATAAACTTAACAAAGTAGTTTTAATCGTAAATTCGGTATATGCTATAACTAAGCTTAGACAATGATTTATTTCATACTTGTGAATATCCTTGTTGCATTGTGGGTGGTTGAAGAGTTTGAGGTGGCTGGAATATCAGCTCCGATGTAGAGTTTGACATTGGCTGATGGTAACTACCATTTCCAAAGCCATTATTAATAGTTCCTTGAGAAGGGGGCAAAGCAACATCAAATAACTCTTCAAAGTTTCCTTCTATCTCCATACCCCTGAACCTGAATTTATTTACATTATTATTATACATAATCATAAAGATACTATTACTATATCTTCATTGTTCTTGCAGAATAAATTTATATAGATACATTTTGCATGAAATTAACATTTCAATCTTATAAACTTGTAAAAATTTTAAAGAATCTATAACTTACTGATCCATATGTTGAAGATCCTGGAATGAACTCAATTCCGGTCTAGAAACTGGTGCTTGGAAAGGTTTCTCTAATTCCCCCTGCATGTTTTAATTGAAAATAGATATAAATTAGAATGTAAATTATAATAATTTTCATTTCTATCATGGTATCTATATCTAGGTCTGCATGTATATATAGCTGATAAAAATGGAAGAATCATACACCAAATGAAGGGACAATCTGTGATAATGGTCCTGTTGAAGGTCCTTGCTGTTGTTGTTGTTGGTGGTGATGTAAAGGGCTATTAACAACCACAAATTCCATGAATCAGTTACAGATAATTAATATAAATTATGTTTAGTCTTGAAGCTATAAAAGTGTTAAGCTGAACACAAATTATTAAGTGAGATCAATACCTTATATCACTTGATGAACTAGGGTTAAAATAATTGAAGATTGCATCCTCTAGGACAAAATTATCAGTTTCTAAACATTGTGGGAAGATTGAAATATCAGTTGTTGTCTCTTGTCCCACCTGCAGCTCCATAAAAAAAAAGTTAATTATATATGTGCATATTTTAAATATGAACGATGCATACTTGAAAATGGATGAGTTTGACGCAATCTTAAGGTTGTTGCTTAGTAATTATGAGATTATGAGTTCAAATACTGAAAAATAGTTATTTTACTTATAAGGTAAGGTTATGTACATATATTTTCCTCATACCATATTCAGTGGAAACCTAGTACACTAAATCATCATTTATATTTTATATATGAATGATGCATACTTAATAATATATGAATGATGCATACTTAATACATCCAATTTTCAGTTTAGTCGTGTCATCAAACCGAAGTTTCTTCCTTGCAATTGAGGATACAGGTGAAAACATATAGTAGAATAAGAGACACACAAAAAAAAAACCTTGGTGTACCATTAATAGTGTATAGCAAGTTTATGATAGTAAAGATTGGTCTTATTCGAATATGAATCAATCAAACTAAATTTATTTCATAGGAAAAATCATTGTAAATGATAAGTTAATAAATACCTAAACAATAATTAACAAGAAGAGCTGACCCAAAAAAAATAATTAACAAGAAGAACAAAAACTATAGATATAATCAAATAAAATGAACTAATTAAATCATAAATAAGATAATGACTTGTTAATCCAAATATATCTAACACACTCTTTTGAGCTAAAGCTTACCAATAATAAAACTTGTTACAAATAATTCTTTTCAAAATGAAAATAACCACATAATTATATGGACTCTATGAAAACATCAATGAAAGGTGTTGTGAACTGCAAACTCTACACATATAACTAACATCGGAAATCATCATCGATGTGAAATGAAGGTATTGCTAATATAATTTATTAATGAGATGGAAGATATTAGAAAAATGATTGTCGGTGGAAAAAAAAACTTGTATGACTAATATCAGAATAATCGTTGATAGAAAAATAAGTAATTACTAACATAGTTCGTCAATGAAAGAAAAGTCACAATCGAAATGAACATCAATGAGAATATAATATAATTGTATAATCATCATTGAAATGATCATCAATGGGAAAAGAAGTCACTATTAACCTAATTAGTTAACGTGAGATAATAAATATATATATATATATATATATATATATATATATATATATATATATATATAATAGAGAAGTTAATAAAGATTCAAACCAAAATTTCTGAAAAGATCTTAATATATTAACAATCAAAATAAATCATTCACCAAAGGTTTTCGAACCCAACCAAATATAAAGCAAGGCAATACCTCACGCACATTACTTCCTTCGTTTGACATGATGAACTCCGAAAGCAGCTGAAAATTAAAAATATAAAATTGTAATTAAAATACTTCCACTCCAAAATATCAATTTTTTACTAAGTATACATAAAATTAATTTCAAAGCAATAAATTTGTGCTTTAAACATTAAACCTAAAAGTTTGACTTTGCACACTGATTCGTTCCATGATATTTAGAAGAACATTTATCATATGCCTATAATAACAAATATGAGAATCTAACTGAGCTTATTACAACTAAATTTTTTCAATATTTATATTTCTTTGATCATGACAATTTTAGAAAAATATAGATTAATGAATGTCGCAATTACTTTCTAACAGAATGCCTAGAATAGTGAGGAATTTTTTTGAAGGATATTATAGAGAGATAGAGGTTCATCACAACACATATATGTACCCAGATGTTGAATTAGATCATCTATGTTTGTAGATTTGATTTTGGTTAGAAATGAGTTTATTTATATTTAGAAACGGTTACATTAAAAATAAATTTTAATAATATTAGTTGAATAAGGTTAGATAATTTTTTTAGACTTATATTTACTAAAGGAATATAATTTAAATTTCATGAAAAGAAATGTTTAAATGGGGAAAATAAAAAAAAGGTAAGGAGTCGATTCCAAAAATAAAAGGCAGGTAATAATTAAGGATTGAACTTAATTACCATAGCAAGATGAAAATTAAATATGTTGAAAAAGATGAGAACCTTACCAATATGATCTTATTTTTGACGTTTGTGTAATAAATTTCTGCTATGCAAATATGATAAAAAGGGTTCATAAGATCTCATGGGATATATTAAACAACAATAAAATGATCTAAACGAGATGGAATTTTATCTTCATTATCATCTAGTGAAGAGAGAATCAAATAAAGTTGTGAACTAAAATATATAGAGTACAATTCAGTGCAAAAATCAAATAATATTTATAGTATATCATAACCATAAAACTTGTAATTCATTGAGTGAGAAAGTCTCAATTCCCTACACATTATTAAGAAAACAATTCAATTGTTTTAAGAAGAATACTAAAACTTAAGCATTTGAAGAACATGGAGATAATCATGAAATGGAAGAGGGTGAAGAAACTAGAGGGTAAAAAAATTACTATATACATAGATAAAAGAGAAATAATAGAGGGTGATGAAAAGAAGAACCTTATAATGAGCAAACTACGTAAAATGTTTTTGCCTCGCAAGTCACTGGTGCCACATTTATATAGAGAATTATAGTTAGTATAAATGTATTAAAATATTATAGAATGCAATTGTTCACATGGAAAACCCTATATAGTTTTATACATATGATAAAAGCTGGCATTAATGTTTTATATATGGAAATGGTCATGGAGTCCATTGACCAATTAAATAATGTGTGAATTATATCTCCATATATTTTTAATATCTTACTATAATTTATTTTAGTCCATCATTTTTTTTATCTTATGAAATTAGTCTCTAATAATTTTAAATTATCATTTTAGTCCTTAATGTTTGTAACGTTGAACTACATTAGTGTTTTTGTATGTCTTCATTCGTATATTAACGTTAATAGATTTGCTTATGAGGGACATTAAGTGGTGATATGGCCATATTTGACAATTTCACGTTGAAAAATTGTGGCAACTGGATGAAACAACGTCATTTTGATTTTTTTTCAAATAATAAACAAAACGACATTACTTTGTGTCATCTTCTTCCCCTCACCAACTGCAAGAAAAAACATTCACTTTAGTCCTTTAAGATTTCTATAATTACTATAGTAGTTTCTATTCGTAAACACAAAATTTTAAACCCTAAATCGGGTTTGTTAAATCAGATCTGGACCCAAAATTTAAACTTGTTCATAATAAACGGCAAACAAATAGGTTTAAATTAATATTGTTTTAGAAATGGCTAATATAGCTAGTGTATATGCTCTTTGGAGTTGTAGTACAGTTAAGGCCACTTTTTCTACTTCTTCTCCAACCCAAGGAATTACTCCAAGTGCTCAAGACTACATGATTGAATACATGAGCAAAAGTCAAGGGATTGTGGAAAGTGTAGAATAGTTTCTTTCAAGTTTTTTAACGAATTTCTAACTTCCATATCCCCAAATAACAACTACCATTCGAATAAAGGTTCCAATTAAACAACCATACAAAGTCTATGGTTATGCAGTTCATAAACCTCACATTATTTCACAACAGTAAGAAAATTTCTAGTATTCGAAGAATGCGAGAAACATTTTGCTTCAAAAGGGGTTGTTTCATTTCTTTGGAGTAGCTATATTAGTCATTACTCAATAATTATAAATTTAAACGTATTTGTCTCTTACTTTGAACAATATTGATTTTTGGGATGCAGATCTAAGGTGAAGAAACCTAGTTTGTGGGTTCAAAATTTTGTGTGTACTAATGGAGATTAATATGGTACTTACAGAAATCGTGAAGGACTAAAATGAATGTTTTTTCTTAGAGCTTTGTAAGGGGAAGAATATGATATAAAATATTGTCGTTTCGCTTAGTTAACAAAAATTATGAACGTGGAATCACCATGTGTGATCACATCACCACTTAACGTCCTATGTAGGCAAGTCTATTAACGTTAACAAACGAGAGGATAACGTGATTCGATGTTGCAAACATTAAGGACTAAAATGGTAAATTAAAATTACCAAAGACTAACTTGGTAAGGTCAAAAAAAAACATGAAGAGTTGAAATATGTATTTTAAAAACCAAACAATTACTTCATGAGCTTAGCTCTTTGGATATTAACCAAGAGAGATCATGCACCCAACTAAACATGGTAACAAACAAATTTATAGACACATGAGTTTCATCCTATCTGTGTCGATATACATACAATCATACATAGATGATTATGATTAAAATTTAGTTATTGGTCACATTATCATTTCTTTTAATCTTGATTGTTCAAATAAGATTAAATTGTTCATATTAATTGTTCTCATTTATCACAATAATAAATGTTCTTAGTGACTCACTTCATACCCATATATATATATATATATACATATATATATATATATATATATATATATATATATCGGGGATCCACTTATTCCGATAGTAAGTTTTTTAAACTTACTCCACATTTTACCCATCAATTCTGGGGAATCCAATGGTTTAGATCTACTCACTAATTCAAACTTGGATTTCCCTAAAATTGATGGCTAATATGTGGAGTAAATGAATCATTCATCATATATGTATATAAAAAAATGTATAAGTTTTATACATTATCACTGCATTATTCATCATTCATATTTAATTATTGTTGATTCTTCAAAAAAAATATAAATGAATGATGGGTGGCTAAGAAACTATATATAAATATTTATACGTCAGTCCATAGATATATTCGTTATATACATATATAAGGGGAGCGACTCACATGAGAACAATATGTTATTGCGAGAAATAAGAACAATTAATATGGATCATTGCATCTTATTTGAATGATCAATATTAAAACATATGTGCGCATAATTATCATGTTATTGATCAATAACTAACTTTTAATATTAATCATTCATAATTAGTTATAAAGCCTAAATTTATTGTTGTTGCACTTCTTACATGAGAATTGCACTTGAGTCGCTCTATATATATATATATATATATATGGGACGACTCAAGTGAGAATAATTCTCATATAAAAACGGTGAAAACAATAAATTTGATTTTCACAATCAATAATGGATGATTATGATTAAAAGATAATAATTGGTCACATGATGGTCATGTACATCTATCTTTTAATCTTATCAATTCTTATATGAGAATTGCATTTGAGTCCCTATATAGACGACTCAAGTGGGAACAGTTCTTATATAAAAAATTGTGAAAACAATAAATCTGATTCTCACAACCAATCATTGATAGTTATGATTAAAAGATAATAATTGGTTACATGATGGTTATGTACATCTATCATTTAATCTTTTCAATTCAAATAAAATCCAATGGTCTATATTAATTGTACTTATTTCTTACTATAGTGCATTGTTGAGAGTTACTGCACATTTTGACTCCTCATTATTTTATAGATTGCTTGTGAAAATTAGTTGTAAAGCATATAGGTTTCTCATTAAAAAACTATAAAATACTGTTTTTTATTAAACTAAATAAGTTTGGCAAGTGATGTTCATGCATATTGTTTTCAATAAAGATATACATTTTAATATTCTTCACTTCTATTCCATTTATACATGTGTGTAAATTAATTCTATATTTTTAGTTTAATTTATAATTGGTGGTTCTTTTAAATAAAAAAGACAACAATATTTTTGATGGCTTCATTAAGACTACGGACTTCTTAATTGGCTGTTTTAAATATAAAATAAACAAATTCAAACCGTGCATGTATTGTGTTAACTGTACAAACTAATCATTATTTGAAGAATAAAAATCACGTGGCAATGATTTAAAATTAGAATAAAATAATTATAAATGTTGACCTACCATGAAAGGATATTAATTTTTATTTTATAAGTCCATGTATTTTATCAACTTGTACTCATATAGCATGGAAACTGTTACAAGTCAAATCCTCCATAGGTACAATTTCTAAGGCAGTAAGAAATTAAAGTCTCAAATGAAGAACCCAAATTAATAAACCAAACCCATGAGATATAGAATACCCACCCCATGAAAAGGCCACTATATAAAACAATATTGTTTCTTAATGGTCCATTTATGGGTTAATTTTTCGAGGAAAAAAATAGAAAGCTTTAAAGTTATCTCACAAATGTATTCATGATTTTTAATTTTTTTCATTCATTATATTCCAAAACGTAACTCGCAAACGAATTATACCAATTAGATACACCAAATGGTGGAGTGACATAGTAACATCCCTACCCTCCAAGTCAACTAACTAAAGGACAAAAACAAAGAAGATAATGACTTGTTGTTGGGATCTTTACCATCAATTTGGATTGATCTTTAGACAAAAAGTCATTCAATGTAAAGACATAAATAATATGTAATCTGATTCAATTTTATTAGTTTATGTTAAGACACGAATGAAAAATTGTATACGAGTTCGGTTTAATATGGTTCAGTTTTTTTAATAAAAAACTAATATATTTTGAACATTTTCAAAGTTTTAAATTCACATAAAAACATGCAAACATATGACAAGTTTAGTACACTTTCAAAATATCAAATTAATATAAAAATTAATAAATCTACTACAAAGCTCTAATTAAGTAATACACATGCAAACATTTAATCTAATATCAATAATATTGATCAATGGCGAGAACAAAAAAAATAAAACATAACAAAAATATTAACAACAAAGCAACAAAGTAGTAGTACTAGTAGCAAACTAGCAATTGATATTAGCTAATAAGTAATACAAACACTTTTAACAATTGAAAAGTTTAAAAAATGTATATTTTAGATTTATAATAAAAAGACTCATAATTAAAATCGTTTTCATTTTATGTGTACAATTAATTAAGTAACACATCAGACTGGATCGTTTGATTCTTAAATTAGAAAAAAAAATTTGAAGCAATTGTTTTTGTAAAAAAAACATTCTAGTTCTAAGCAATTTCGGTTTTTTATAGTTTTCAATTGTTTGCACCGATTTCCGATTTTTTTTTTTTGGATCATTCCAGATATAGATATGGACATCTTATGTAATTAATTAAATACATGATTGGTATCGTTTAAATTTTTAAAACAAGCTTCATCTTTTCAAAAGTTTAGTGACTTATCATTTTAAACTATTTCCAATATTTAATGAGTCAACTTAATTAAGCCAAATTTAATAACCGAAAAAATTTCAAGTAGCCTCCAAAAATGGCTAATAATAATGGCCTCAACTTTTAATTATTTCATTACCATATTTTTATTAAAAAAATAACAATAATTTTATATTAATAATTAATTAGCTAACTTTTCTAGCATAGGTCCTCCCTGTTCTTTCCATTTTTGTGGTTGAAATGTTTTTGAGTTGTTGAATGATTTTATTTTTTTAATGTGCACATTTAATAAAGCTTTGAACCACTAACATTATAAACTTGTGAAGTGTATATCCAATCTCTTAAATGTTGTAGAGCAGAGACGTTTAGACTATCACAATAGTTTTATTTTCATTTGTAAGGATAAATAATAGTATATAATTTTTAGTTAATTTTTAGTGAAATTACATAAATTACCATTTTTTTGTCCTTATATGAATCATTTCTAATTCTTACATGAATCACCCCTAATTTTGTATATACATTATATTGACTACCTAATTATAAGTATAATGTTTTTAACAAAAAAAAATATGTGGTAATTATAATTAAGTTAAACAAAATATTATATATTATAGAAAATTTCAAATAGTGTCTTTTTATTATTTTTGTTTTATTATAAAGTATATGAATAATTCTAAGAAGATTATTAAATAACTATTGTATTATTTTGTAACGAACCAAATAATGAAGATGTATTGAATCTTATAAGAGTGTGGGTGGTTCATGTAAGGACAAAAAATGAATTAGTGATTTGTGTAATTTCATTAAACTTATGGGTGTGAGTGCAATTTACTCTAATATTTATGCATCATTAGTGTAAAGATTTATACATAGTCAATATATCATATATCATTCATTGATATTACTTTTTTGAAGATTCAATGATCATTGTGGAGATGCACTAGTGGTAGAAAAAACACATACACACTCATCGCATATATTTTTTTCTAAATAAAATACTCACCTATTGTTGTTGAGTGTCATATCTATATATTCATTATAAGGATTTATACACGATCTCTATATCATTCACCATTTTATTTGAATTATTTTTTAAGAATTAGTAATGATTAAATATGAATGGTGAATGATAAAGTAACAATATATAATATTCATATATTGTTAATGCATGTATACATTTTTTTATCTTTGTTATTAGTGTAAATATTAATACTTAGTACATTATCTCTCATTTATTTATATTATTTTTTATAAGAGTTAGAATAAGTACATTATCTCTCAATCACTTTGAGCACATACATTTTTTGTATAGTTTAAATATACCCCTCTATTATTATAGCTTAATTAATAATGAAAAGGTAAGGAATTTGAAATGAGGGGCACAACCATCCATGACAATTATTTCAACTATTATTCTCTTTAATTTTTATTATGCAATATTTTGATAGAAGAACCTATTAAGACCTTTTGTGGTACATAAAGTACTATACCAAAAAAAACCTTTTCCGAATTTAATATGCCATGTTTGTTAAGTTAGAGTAAATTGCAAAAATAGTAGTTTTAAGGAGAGATAAAATAATATTTTAAATAGAAATATTTTCCCAAACTCAAACACACGTAATTGTTATCTGGGTTTTCTATAACACAACAACTTTCATTTTCATAATTCATAATGACCTATCTTGACAAATTTACTTACAACATAAGAAATATATGGTTTTTTTTATCGAAATTTAATACTTAAAATTAATAATTTTATTTACATCTCAATGCCATTGTAGATATTTTTTGGTCTGAGATTCATAATAATTTGCGTTCATACAACTCAAAAATGAGAATCGATATTTTGGGGAAGAATAAGATCTTATTGACATTCAAACAAACAAACACCAATTAAGAATTTTAATTTAAAATATATATGTAATTGTCAATATGGATTACATATATTTTTGGTCACCTTACTTGTAACGAAAACTTCTTATTTAAATTTTTAGAATTAAAATTACAAATACTGTATAAAACGGTTTAAATGAGTTTATTTTTAAATTAAAAACTAAAAAATTTATTTATTTATTTGTTTAATAGAATGTAACAAGATCATTATATAGCATTTTTAGATATCATTCTTATTATACATGGTAATTTGAGAAAAAAATGTATGCATTGATAGTATATGAGTTTTGTATATTTTCACTGTATTGTACACCGTTCATATTTAATTATCTTTGACTCGTAAAAATAATCTAAATAAATGATAAATAATGTAATAAGTGTATATAAATCTTTACATTAAGAATATATATATATATATATATATATATATATTACACTCTGTTTTTTTGGATGATAAATCAATCTTCCATTTACATATTGGTATAAATGATCGATATAATTAATGCTTAGTGTTTTAGTCCCCACAAATGTGTCTAGTGTCGATCTTGCTCGAAAATGGGTAATTTTTTTTTTTTTTTTTGAATAAAGGAGCCATAAAAATTTATGTCCTTATCTTCATTTCATTTTCGGAACATCACTTAAGTAACATACAATGCGGAAAATCACAACCATTACTTAATGGTAACTAGAAAACTCAATATAACTTTGAATCATACTTCATTAGAAAATGTTGGTACAGGTACAAGGCGGAATCCTAATCGTCGCCTAAATAAAAACTACTACAAAATAAATTCCCTACACAGGTACACTAATCAAAAGTACAAGGGCAAGTAGGTATAACAGATTCCCTCAATCCTCCATGCCCCCTCCTGGGACATCGAAAAGTGGTAACTCTGAATCCCGATCGAACGATCCATCTGAACAAACGCGGATAGAAGACAAAAAGAAAGAAGAGGGGGAGTAAAACATCTAATGAAATACTTATCATTGACGTCGTGGAATTACACAGAATAATACACCAAGACAACACATGAGTACATATATATCATGTGATTATACAAGCACATAAAAACAATGAATGAAATATAAAACTCGAGGATTTAGAAACAATATTGAAGAATATCATGTATGTAATGCGATGCATGAGTCCACCATCCTTACTCCTTTATCCTCCCAATAACTATTCGGAAATAACCGAGAGTACAGGTCCCATAACAAGCCGATTTGAACGCACCAAAATATTCCTCGCAAGGATATATGATCGATCTGTTCCAAAGAACTGTCCATTTCAGGACGGTGTCGTATCAAACACTTTCTGGGCATCCCTCTCATCGATCCTAATTGCAAAGAGGGGTTGTCAGAGATCATCTAGTTTGCGCTGTGAGAACTCTCCGATCCAACAGAATACCTCATCCAGGAATACAAGGGACTCGTCTCACCTAGACTCACCCTCAAGACTTTGCTGACGAATCACCGCCATCACCGTCCCTCTCAACATCTCGGGGCTCGTTCGTCTCCCGTAAATTTCCTCTCCACTACTTCATTATTCATAATGAGTATGCACACTAACCGAGGTTAGCCAATTAAATCTTTTAATCATTCTTTTAAATGATCGGCCCAACCTAAGACATCTCCCAAAGGAATGCTTCTAGTGGGTCCCGATCTTAACACATATAACAAAAAGAGAGAATAATTTCGGCACCACTACGAACCATCGCTGAATTATCTTGGACGGCTCCTCTAGCCAAGCCTCTTATGGTCAAATAATCTCGCTGCGTGGGCATAATATCACACCCTCGACCTCGCCTTTAACAAAGCAATTCCTTACTTTTATTACTTTCAAGAATTTCATATAGTTGTTTACCTTTACAAATTCTTGATGGCAAACATGCCATTGGGCTCTCGTATATATGAGAGTTATCATTCCGACGACTTAAAAAGAAGTCATGTCTGTATGGAGCCCGCTCGCTCAAGCGAGAGCTGTCTTGCTCAAACGAGATGCTTCCATTTTTGAGGCATTTGTGGCTTAAGCGAGAGCTGTCTTGCTTAAGCGAGAAAACAATCAGTTCTCTTGGTGCCTATTTTAGCTCAAGCGAGAGCTGTCTCGCCTCGAGCTAAAACACTCGTTTTCTCTATACACTTCTCGCTCAATCGAGAGTTGTCTCGGTCAAGCGAGAAGAACCTAAATATCATTTTAATTACTTTTCTCAAGGAAAATATTTCTCATTTATATCAAATGTTTTTAAACCTTGAATTTCAAAATTATCACATACATATCATTCCCATAATAATCATTCAAACATTATAATTCAAGAGTAAACATGATATTTGCATATATAAACATAACATAAATCGGTATAAGAAATATTGCTGTACTTAATACAAACAAACATGCAATTGATTAAGTACAAGCTTTCTTAATACCCAGGGCAACTCCAAACTTGTGAGGGAGTTTGGAGGTCCTGATGCATATTCGGACACCACTGTGTCACGATGTTTTCTCCCTCACCTGAGTGTGTCGGGTCGTTAGATTCTCTGTTTGCAGGTGAGCTTACTTGATCCGTTCTCCTCTCGAAATCTTTATTATGCCAAAATAACGTTAATTAGTTAAATGACGATAATTATTATACTTACGAAATAACTTTTTACGCGAAGATAAAACTTCCGATTTAAAATGAATTTAATTGCTTTCGTCCATCCAATTCAAGGTTGAATATCCTTGAATCATCATTTGTCATCGAAAGTCTTACAATCAAATAATACTTTTTAAAGTAAAATTTTCAATAAAACTTATACCGAAATTATGTCGTAATCCGTGGATATACACCAGGCTAGTTCCCAGGAAAGAGAGGTGGGTCATAAAGACACCCTTAAATACCAAGTCTTTCCTTAGACAGAACCTTTCTAGACATGTATTCCAACTTCATTTATGTCGAAATCCGTGGATATACACCAGGCTAGTTCCCAGGAAAGAGAGGTGGGTCATAAAGACACCCTTAAATACCAAGTCTTTCCTTAGACAGAACCTTTCTAGACATGTATTCCCACTTCATTTATGTCGCAATCCGTGGATATACATCAGGCTAGTTCCCAGGAAAGAGAGGTGGGTCATAAAGACACCCTTAAATACCAAGTCTTTCCTTAGACAGAACCTTTCTAGACATGTATTCCCACTTCATTGCATTTTTCCGATAATTCATAAATCTTATTTTTTGTAAGTAAAACGTTTTTACTAAAACTAACCTTTTTACTTTTTTAAGTAAATCTTACCATTTTAAAGTAAGTTCACTTAACTAAGATTCAACATTTTTAAATCATTTTACCATCTAAGACTTCATAACACTTTAAGTTTATAAAGTCAAGACTTTTAGGTAACTCTCATTATTTCAAGTATACTACTAAAGCAAATTTTCATGAACATCTTAACACCTCCTAATTTTTTAGGAAAAAACCTCAAGGGTTAGTAAGTGTTATTTTCATAGTCATGAAAAAGAATGGCTCTTAATTTAATATTTTACATTAAACATCTTTTAGTTATTCTTACCACTTTAAAGTAAGTCAACTAAAATAAATACAACAATTTCTATGAACATCTTAACACCTCCTAATATTTTAGGAAAAACCTCAAGGGTTAGTAAGTGTTATTTTCATGGTCATGAAAATAAATCATAATGTAAGACTTTCTACTACTTTAATATCTAAAACTTCATAACACTTTAAGTTTATGAAGTCAAGACTTTAATAAATCATCTTTTATCCCAAATCATTATTTTAACTTGGGAATCAAAGAGTAAAATATGTAAACCACTTTTAAAACATAATACTATCTAAAAAATGAAATATTTTCAACAACTCATCAACATCATAAACTTTCAAGAATAAAATACAAACTTTTTCCTAAACACATTAAAGGTTCCTTTGATGTTAAAATCATCACCTTTAAACATATTCAAATACTAACAATAATTTCTAATATTTCCAAATAAATAACTCATCTAACCTTGTCCAAAGATATAGTTTTTCCATCTAAGAACAAGGAAGAAATTTCAAGATTTACAAAAGTCAAAAACTACATAAAGGTTCATATGATTTTATTATCATCCCCTTTAGTTATGCTTTCATAAAATACTTAAAGAACAAATATAAACTCTACTTTATGAACAAAATAATAAAAGCTCATAACTTTCTATGAAGTATGAGAAGAAGATGAAGAAGATAAAATAAAAGACTACCTTAGTTTGTATAAGGAATTTAGTGTAAAAATGAGAGGATGAGGTGAGGGATTTATAGGAGAGCCTCACTCTCATCAAATCAGAAAATTTAATGCAAAGTAAGTAGCTTTAGACTAGCATAGGTGATGTGTCTAATGGTGGTGGAGTGAGGGGATTTGTTGAGTGTTTTAGGGGTTTTTGGAAGCTTTTGCATTACTTGTGTAACAAGTAAGTGACTCATGAAATGATGACTTCCAACTTTATTGATATGATGTAATTTCCCAATAAATGTCGTGTCCGAACATCTTCGGATAATTTCGTCCGAAAATATACAATCTCCCGATTTTGGTTTACGGTTAGAACTTCGAAACACAGAATTTGGAGTGAAAATATTTAGAAATGCGTTCTGAATGAACTTGATGTCTATCTTGACTCGAAATAATATTTCGAAGCCAATGGTGCAATCGGAATTCGATTCCGAGTTACGGAACTCAAAAACACGTTATTGGGCCGAATTCGGGCTATTTGGGCCCGACGACAATTCAAAAATATTTCGTCACATAAAATTACGAAAATTTACCATAAAATAGGAAATCACAAAACAAGACTAATATTCAACTATGGCTTAGCCTAAATCCACACTGATTAATTTCTACAATTAATCGTTGATAAAATAAATAATTAATAAAAACTCATAAAAATTTATAATTCCAAATCAGAAAATTCGTGGTGTTACAGTGTGGGTAATAAGTTTTTGGGTCCTCACACATTTTTTTATCTAAAAGAGTATGTTAGTTAGTGTACCACTTATTATGATTAGTCAGAAACTTGATTATTAAACTTTAAACTTAAATATATATTTTTTAACTAATCATAAAATATAACCCATATACATATAGTAGAATAATGACTTTCTCATTAGAGGTTAATTAGATACTTTAACAACGGGGTAGAGTACCCTTTCACCATAGTTGTATATGGTGAACCATTCTTACTTTCTCATTACCCTGGGAACCTCTTTCTCATCTTTCTAAAAAATACTTATTTTCATCCTACTTTTAATGATTAAATAAAAATAAATTAGTTATTTTCTGTCACACATTTTTACCTACTCTAACCTAATAATGGAATTAAAATAACAAAATATAATAATCATTAGCATGGTATTAAAGTTGAGATGTGTTGGCTGACATAAAGTTATATTTTATTTTCTTAAAGTAAGTGAGTAAATAATGAAAATTTGTTAACCACCTATATAAACCTTATTGTCATGATTATTGTCATGTTTTCTCTCTCTCTTTCTTTAAGTTAAGGTAACTTCACTCTCTAATACTAGATAACCCCAAATATAATTGAATAAGATGATCAATAAATATTATACTCTCAAATAATCTTCATACTTCACTCAAAATAGTTCATTATCTTTAGTCCAACTTTATCCCATATTTCCTTAAAGCTATAAGCCTTCCTTCCTAAATATCAATAATTATACGAAAAAGTTAACTATTTTATTTTCCATTTAAGTCGATATGTTATATTTGACTTCTATAATAAGTAATTGTTGGGAATCCTTCTTAATTGATGTGGAAGTATAACCAATGCAACTTGGTAAATGAAACATTGTATGATGACTCTTCCAATGACTCTTGGAAGGTATGAAGCCTAACTTAGAAAGTTAGAGTAAGTCTTGGAATTGCTTTTTGACTCTTGAGAACCATGAAGTGCAACTTAGAAAGTTGGAATAACACTTTCAAGGTATCTTGAAAGTATGACAACAATTAATCCTCCACTATGTCTTTATGATAAAGTCTTCATTCCTTTCACTATATAAAGGGAACTTGTGAAGTAGAAATGCACAAGCAAGTGAGAAAAAGCAACATAGAGAGAAAGTGAGAGAGCTTATATACACTTTAGTGTGAGTTTTTGTATTCCTAGTGAGATACTAGAGAATTTGTATTTCCATCCTTTTGGGTGAGATTGACTGTTATCCTCTTTGTAAGAGAGTTTGTAATCCTACTTTTCTATAGTGGAGATATTTTCTGGACTAGGTCCCGTGGTTGTTTCCTTCTCACATTTAGAAGGTTTTTTCCACGTTAAATTTTTTTGGTGTAATTCTTCTATTCTTCTCTATTTACTTTATTCACTTGCCGCTTTCGCAAGTGTCCATTTTGCATCACACAGAGGAGAGAAATTGGTTCTGAAATTCCCAATAGTAATAAGTATTGTATGCCATGAGAATGATAACTAATTTTGTTAGGATATTGGTTAAGAAAGTAAAATAGGTAGTTTTACCTTGAGAAGAGGTGAATTTAAAATTTAATTGAGTTTCATACTTTCAATATAAATTATCCTTTAATATATTCGTTAACTAATGTTTTTAGGATACTCGTTGTGTACCCAAAAAAGATACTCGTTAGGAAGATCTTATTATAAAGGGCAAAGCTCTTCTAATATGCATCTTGCATGTTAGTGTATAATGTATGAATTTATATCAAAATCTCACATTAATTCATTTGTTAAATATAATGATCTCAATCAGTCATCATATTCAATAATCACACGAGTCAATGATTGATCTATTTCCAAATTTGTCTTAGTATAATTTATTTTTTAGTTTGAACTTCACACTATTCACAGTTAACAAAATATTCATTAGTTTATCTTAAATTTCAACTCATTTATTTAATAAGTTTAATTTTAAATTATTTAATTCATAAGCAAAGTACATAAAACTAATTAATGAATCCAATATTGAACCATTTTTCACTTATTAGGTTTCGTCCTCATTCTACCTTAAGAGCTTTGATTAAACTCAATTGTTTTTTCACATTAATATTTTATTCTTCTAAATTTACAACTATAATTGGAGTTTACATGTTACCCTCACTTATCCTTATTATAAAACATTTTTAATAATAGTATAATATTATAAGTTTACACTCCTTTAATATTGTTCATTAATCTATAATTTTAATAACAATAACAAAGTAGATGGATTTTTTTTAAATGGATAAATAAAGAAAATAATAACAAATAATTAATAGAAATGAGTAACTATCTTTAAGTAATATTCATTATCATTATTAGCGTGTTAACAGACACTATAGTGACTATCAACCCATTTTTTATCGTTTATAATGTGTAGTCTACATGCAATAAATATCTAATGTAGTAAATTGTGTTAGATATTATAATTTGCAGTTGAATATATTCAATTGAAGTAATTGTTCAATGTTAATAAATGGATGATGTCTTGCACTTCAATTCCTTACTATTTAACAATGAACAATTACTTCAATGTTGTGATAAATTGAACCCTAAGCACGAAATGTATAGATATCACGTCCAGTTGCGGCTAAGTTGTTATCAAGATGAACATGTTTTATATTGATGTGTTTATTCAGTTAATTTTGTGTTATATATTCTATTTTATATTGAAGAACAAAATATTGAGTTGATAGATTAAATATTTGACCTTAATTTTCTTTTCTTATTTCTAATAAAATGTATATTGACTTAGTTTGATGAATCAAATATTTGACTACAGTTCCCCTTTCCTATTTCTAATAAAAGATATTTATGCATTACTTATATTTTCTCTTCTCATTGAAAACAAAAAAAACCAATAAACCTAAGCTATGAATCCTATATCAAATTTTTCTTCTTCAATGAATTTGGGGTGGTGTTGCATTCCGAATTGTCTATGTCACTTCTATGTGACACGTCAATTAAAGTTGTACCATAATAACTAACCAAAAATTAACAAAACATAAATGTGAGTTTGTAATTGGTGGCACATAGAAAAGTGACATAGACAATTTGTGCTCTTGCATTCCATCACCTTGTTAAAAAACGAACAGAAAAAAAATGATATGATGGTTTTATGTGGAAATAATCATCAATAAAAATATTAGTAAGTGAATTGTAAGTAATTTGTATACTTTTATTACATTTTTTTCATAACATGTTCTCTTCATGATTACTCATATTCCAAATAAGTTATCTACAAAAAAAATATACTAAAAAAGTTAATTTATCAATTATCTTTACATATTTACAATAAATACTTCTCTATATTTAAGTTATATACATTATCATTATATCATAAATTATTTATATCATTGACTCTCTTAAAAAAAAAAAGATAAATAAATAATAGAAGAACATATATTATATATTAAATGTATATAAATTTTTATACTCAAAATATTACAGTAATAAAAACAATTATAGAGGCAAAAAACTATTCTTTTGTGGTACTTAGTTAATGACGTAACGTTTATTTTGTTTTGTGTCGGAAAGGAACAATCTACGCACTCACAAACACTCCACAAGACGACGTTTGCCATCAAGATCGCCACGGTGGCTCTCCACCCTTCGCCGGAATTGAGAATCCGCCACCGTCCCGTCGAATTCTCTTCAATTAAACGACGACGTTTCCGGATCTGACATCTCTCTTCATTCTAATAACAGGTTAGTTTCTAATCTTCTCTCTCATTCTAATGCCATTGAACAATTTTTGAATATTAAATGGAGATGCATTGTGCTATGGAACAATCATTTGAAATATGTCATTTGAAATTTGATTTGATTTTTATTACAATTAAGGTTTTGTAACTTGAAAATTTTGATAAACAGAGAATTAAGGTGATTTGAATCGAAATAGTTGGTGTTTTCGCGCGCTAAAATGAACCAAAGAGAAATGGATGATAATAACAACAATTGGTGGTATAATAAAGAGCTCAGATATGATGAATGGATACCAATCACTGTGTCTAGTCCTCGTCCACTTCCTCGCTATAAGGTATAACTCTCTCTCTCTCTCTCTCTCACTTGTTACTGTAAAAAAAAATTAGAATAAAATGTCTAAATGTTCCTCCATGCAATGGCTACCTAGTTAGTCGTTTTTCGGCTGCTCGAGTAATTTAGGACTTAATGCACTACATGGTGCTCATTTTAAAACTTTTAGGGACTTATTTGGTGGTTGTTTTATTTAAAGGACAAAGTTGTTGACTATTGCAACTTGAGCAATATGATGTTTTACTCGAAAAGTTATACTGTCATTTATTTATGTATTGCCACATTTAATGTGTTCGACATCTATTATATAAGTCTAATATAATTTGGTAGAGGTGTCCGAAAATAATATAAGAGAGCCTGGGTTCTATTCTTTTTTTAGTAGAACATGACATGTGATAAAAATGAAACATCTTTTTCCACTAACAGTGATGAAACAACAATGAATGACAGCGGCGCCAATTGCTTTCGAAGTCCTAACCATTGTAAAATCCATTAAATGATTGCCAAAACATCATTCGATGATAGTATGTATATATTGGTCAAAATCTAAAATGAACTCATTATTGGGTCTAGTTATGATTTATTTTGCCTTTCAATGCTAATAGTCCTCAGCCTTAGGCTGGATACTTACTACATGTTTGTTTGTCCTTCTTTTATTGTAGCATGCTGCAGCAGTTGTTGATGGAAAAATGTACATTTCTGGTGGGAGCCGTAATGGTCGGCAGTTATCTGATGTTCAAGTAAGGTCATGCACTTATGCTCAAATGCTTATGAATCTTGGATTCTTTGTAGTTAGTCATGTGATTTAGGTGTTTACAGGTATTTGACCTTGGAAGTTTGACCTGGTCTTCTCTTCAACTAAAAGCAAATGCTGGAGAAGATGGTGACAGTAGCTCACAACAGATTCTTCCTGTCACGTCCGGACACAGTATGGTAAGAATTTGTATGCACAATTCTCTTTCTGTGCACACCCACACAGATATATATTAGTATCCAATCTTAATTTCTTCTGTTTGGCAATTGATGAACCATGGGCTTCAGTGACCATCAGGATGCTTGATGATAAAGATTTGAAATTTCTGCAGATTAGGTGGGGGGAGAAACTACTTCTTCTTGGTGGGAGCTCAAAGGATTCTTCTGATAAGCTAATGGGTTAGTCTCTGATCATAGATTCTTATCATGTGGATAAAAACAGAAGTTCCTGATGTATTTCATATTTGTGGATAGCATAACTATAAAATGTTGTGTTACTTAGGAAACTCACTATGTTTATTGGACTTCTTGCAGTTCGATACATTGACATTGAAACATGCCAGTTTGGAGTTATTAACACTTCTGGAAGTGTTCCAGTAAGTGTGACTATTGATGTAAAAAGTTTGAAGTTCTGTCCGTGGATGTAGATCATTTTGGCCAAAATTATCTGTATCCTGTTCTAAATAGTTTTACTAAAAAAAGGATTTTTGATAGAGCCTGATGGTGGTGATTGATCCATGTAGTCAATCCCATTTAATGGAATAGTGTTTGGTTGTTGTTATTTTATCCTCTTATTACCCTTTGATTCATGTACGTAGTAGGATATTTAATATATATAAAATTTCTTCTTCATGTCTATATTTGCAATCTGGGAGACTGGGAGTCACTTTGGTTGTGGTTAGATAGATATTTGAATGTTTTAAATTCTTTTCCAGGTAGCTCGTATGGGACAGTCTGCGACACTGGTTGGTTCAAGAGTGATATTGTTTGGAGGAGAAGACATGAGCAGGAAGCTGTTGAATGATGTACATGTTCTTGATCTGGAAAGTATGATTTGGGATTTGATAAAGACTACGTAAGTAGACTTGTTTTATAGGAGTAAATGGAATTTATTTTACTTCCAGAAAATGTGCTTTCATGCTTTTGCAGACATTTCTTACGACCATATGACTTTCTTGCACTTTGATAGGCAGACACCCCCAACTCCTAGATATGATCACGCAGCTACTATACAAGGAGATCGGTACCTTCTGATTTTTGGCGGTTGCTCTCATTCTATCTTCTTCAATGATCTTCACTTATTAGACATGCAAACAGTAAGTGAATATTTTATTGTGGAACTTTCTTTTTTCATGTGTTGAATTAAACATTTAAACCAAAGTATTAATAAGCTTGTTCTTTCATTCTGGTGTGACCAGTTATCCAGTATACTACATACATACTCACAAAATCGAATCTTGATATGAATTATATGCTACATATTCTGTCTTCTTCTAATTATGCAATTATGAGACATAGGTTTTTTTCTGGACTCGTTGTGGATTACTGCCAACGCATGGACATTTGTTTTTCAGAATAGAGGAATGTTAGAATGATATTTAGAGATTCAGGAGCTCTTTTTTAACATTTCTTTTTAAAAAGAAAAATCTGATTGCTTTGCAAAGCATGTGGTTTTTTCCCTACTAGTTTGTCTTGCAGAGGAATGTCTTGTTGTGACACTTCTTTTTTCAGTAATAATTTTTTTTTTCTTATCTATATTATATACTTATTCTAGGTTATTATTTTGATGAACCCTTATGGGAACACTTTTAACTGTTTATATAAACCTGTGTCAGCAGCTACTGGTGATATATGGTATTTGAATCATGGTCTGATTTTTCTTTTATTACATAGATAAGAACAAGCAAAAGCAGCTGACTCTGATACAGTTATTTCACTTATTTGTCTTACAATTGGGACTCGACCCTGTAATTCTAACTTTCATTGACATAAAATTATTTGATCGACAAGTTAGCTGTGCTCAAAGTTGTTGCCTTCTGAAATAATTAGATTAATTTTAATTTAAAGTTCATTGTAGGTGACTAGGTACATGCATTTTGAATTATTGACAGAATGTCTCGTAGATGTGTTTGAAATTAGTGGATTCAGGCATTTGCTTTAAGTGATAATTATTCCCTTTATGAGAATGTGTAGCTAATATAGTTCTGAATTGGAAAATGTATGAGTGGAAACATAAGTTCACCTAGACCCTGTAACCCATGGAAAAAGAAAGGCAAACACCGTTTCAATATTCTTCAAAACTTCACACTAGTTTTCAGTTTATGTTTCCCTTTCCTGGAAATTACTTTAGTTTTGTCCATTGATCTTCGTAGCTGATTTTGTTTCATTCTTTCAAGTTCACTAAGTTAGGATTAATGATCTAATGGTTTTATTTGGTTCAGATGGAGTGGTCCCAACCACAAATTCAAGGAGATTTAGTATCTCCCAGGGCTGGACATGCTGGTATCACTGTTGATGGAAGCTGGTTCATTGTTGGTGGTGGAGATAACAAAAGTGGTGTGTAATTAATTTCTTAATTGAGAAAGAAATAGCAACAGAGAAAGAGTGAAAATACAACTATTGGGAAGTAGACAAGATAAAATAGAAAACTAAGAAATAAAAAGGTGACAAAAATATAGAATCGAGATGCATGGAAGCTCACTTCATATGCATGTTAGAAATAATAACTCCCTTTAGATAGCATTGAGTGTAGCACCACATTAAATTATAAACTCCATCTCCAAACAAATCTAGGGAGGGGAGCTCTCTTAATATTGTGGGCATTCTGCTTCACCCATATACGCCAATGAATTTCACAAACTGCCCACTGCCACAAACATTTACCCTCCTTGTTTCTATTAGAACTGTAAAATTAACCATAAGAAATTGTTTAAAAGTGAAGGGGGTCGGTAAATATATAATTTAAGTGATTTCAAGTATGCATATAATATATTATGGAAGCACTGTGGATGACTGACGATGTAATATTTAAAACAGGTTGCCCCGAAACCCTAGTGTGGAACATGTCCAAGCTTGTTTGGTCAGTGCTAACTGTTGTGAATCTAAAAGATCCGCTTTCCAGTGAGGTATTTACTTTGTGGAATCTATCTATTTTATATGTTAAAATTTTCAGGAACTTGTTATGCTTGATTGCATTTCTTTCTTTCCAAGATCTATACTTTGTAGCCTGCCATATATATCATCTGTGTATATATACAAACTTACACCGGTGTAAAACTTAACACTCTAACACCACCCAAAATGGGTGGGGTTCTCTATATGTAATTAAATATGATAACAATTATTGACATGTTATGTTAATGCATAATCTATTGCTTGTCAGGGTCTTAGTGTTTGCTCAGCATTGATTGGTGGAGAGAATCATTTATTAGCTTTTGGTGGCTATAATGGGAGGTATAGCAATGAGGTATGTGATGTAACCTTTATTTAAAAAAAATTATATTGTCATTGGAGGATATGCTTTCTTAATTTATTTTTTGTCTGGAAGGACACCTTAAGGTTTTTAAACTCGCGTCATACTTTAATTGAAGATTTTTCCTTTTCTAGGTTTTCCTTTCAGCCTTATAATTGGTTGAGAGGTTAATTTTCATCTATTCTAGCCGTTGACGAGATTTTGTTCTTGAGTTGGTCTTATTTGCATTGTGCTGACATTATTTTGCTTAGCTGCTTGAGTGCTTGCTTGTTTGCTTCAGTTTCAGCAACTGGTTCCAGACGGCCCTCTTGTCTGGACATGCATGTTTGTTCATTTGCATATACATGCCTTACTTGTTCGCCTCTATTATAGACTTGAATAAATATTTTGTAAGTGTTTGATACTTCCTGTTGGTTTGGATGCATGCTTATTCTTGTGAGCATAACTGGCAGACTGAGTTTTTGGACTTGCTGCTCTTATCTCATGTGAATACTTTGCAGTGAATTAGCCAATTAGGTCCTTAAGAATAAAGGGGCTAGATAATCGTGAAGAAATTGGGGTGCATTGGAGAGGAATGACTTCAAAATGACCTCATGCGGTTCACATTAGACCGGTCAATTAGCAAATATATGAAATAGAAAATCACAGGAGTTGTGTTGTGTGATAACAGAGTAAACTACAGGATGTGCCAATTTTGTACTACATGAATAAAGTGATTTTGAGTTAAATTACATGGGGTTGAACCATGAGATTCAAAGATTCAGAGTTTCAGACTAAGTTTCACATTTTGTAATGTGGTATTAGGTTGTATTTTTAGTTGATTACAAATTAAATTGCCCTAGAAACAGTAAGGAACAAATTAGAAGATCATTAAAAAAAATGATCAAATGAGAGATAATCCAATTGAAAGGGGTAGAGGAAGGCCTAAGAAATTTTTAGCAGAATCCATGCAGGAAGACCTCGCAGTAAATTGTTTTTATTGAAAATATTTGGTAATTAATATTTATTGAGCCTAATGGTATCATTATCCATGTAGCATCTAATGAGATAAGGCTTGGCTGTTGTATGTGTATCATGTAGATTGAAATTGATTGGATTGGACTACTCTACATGACTTTTTTTATGGAATATTATGCCATAAATTCTAAATTTGCTAGCCTTACATGTTTTAAATACACGTTTTCAATTAAAACCTTGGTGTGCTATTTGGTGGCTGATGCCTCCCTCTCAAATTTAGGTTTTTGTTTTGAGGCCCAAGGCGAGGGACTCCTTGCGCCCCAAGATTTTCCAATCACCGGCCGCTGCCGCTGCAGCAGCTTCTGTGAGTTCCGCTTATGCATTATCTAAATCTGAGAAGTTGGATTTCATGCAACCAGATGATAAAAATTCCAAGCGATCTGTAAATGGCCATCATCTAGATGATGTCACAGTTAAAAGTGAGGCCATCAAAGAAGAAAAACGGTTATTGGAATTGTCAATTGTAGAAGTCAGGGCTGAAAATTCAAGGCTCAGAGGCGAAATAAACGAAGTAAATAGTACTCATGCTGAGTTGACCAAGGTAATATTACAATTTTCATGTGGAGGTGCACTGTAATTTAACACGCAATTGTAGTTGTCATCATTGAATATGTAATTTCAGGAACTGGAATCAGTCCAAGGACAACTCTTGGGTGAAAGATCAAGATGCTTAAACCTGGAGGTACAATTTCAGTTTACTCTTTTTGAGGTATATTATGGTTTATTGGTTGTAGAAGATTTGGGTATACTAGTAGTGTTTGTTTGCAGGCTAAGATATCAGAACTCCAAAAGATGCTGGAATCAATGCAGTCTGTGGAAGATCAGGCACGGGCTCTTCGTAATCAAAAGTCTGTCCTGGACCAGGAAATGGAGCATGTTGCAACTGTTCAGCGGCAGAGTTCGGGTGGTGTTTGGCAATGGCTTGGTGGGAGTGGTGAGAGCGATGGCAACTAAAATTGATTTCGGAGTTGGGTCCTGGGACTTCAGCTTTCTTATAAGCAACAGATTGTATTGATTTATTTTGGTTCAATTCATTGTATTATTATCTTCTGCGTTGAAATTGAAATGCATGAGCAATAAGATGTGAAACTCCAATTTTGAAGGGTTGATCTAAAACTTGCAGAGATGGGTATGGTATATAAGCTTTTTATATTTACTTATTTAGTACTTGAACACGTTTATTTTTCTGTGATTCATTTCATGATCATGTCTCCTTAAATTCTACAAGACATACTTTTACCCCATTTATTTAACTATATACATCTATCTATTATACTATAAGAAAAAAGGTTCTCCATTATTAGTTTTGGACACATGTCATCTTCTCATGCAAAGTTTTCCCACCCATCAACTACCATGCATACTCTCACATTGTATCATTACCCTCTACATTCATATCATACATCAAAATGACACATGTATGTCACTACTTCTCATATCATACATCAAAATGATACATGCATGTCAATACTTCTCATATCATACATCAAAATGACACATGCATGTCACATTTATTAATCCTTCATTTTTTCTATCAAACAATCAATCATATTCTCATATTCTGATTAGCAATCCTATTATACTATTATGCACAATCATTATAATATTCTCATATTAATTTATATTAAAGATGTATGAGTTTAAGGAAATAAAAATAATTCTTATCCAAACATCACTTATCCAATTGGCCAACTAAATCGGCCACGTTAATGCAAAATTTATAAGATTATTTGAGGAAAAAATATATACATTGAATGTATAAACTTTTATACTATCAGTACATAAATGTTTCACTTAAATTATAATAAAGTTTATACTTTGAGGAGAGATCCATTGACTCCAAGAGTAAGTTTAAAAAACTTACTCCACATCTTAGCCATCAATTCTAGGGAAATTCAATGATTTGAATTAGTGATAAATCTAAACCATTAAAATTTCCCTAAAATTGATGGCTAAGATGTGGAATAAATTTTTTAAATTTACTCTTGTAGTAAGTGGATCCTCACCATTATACTTTATGTTAGTTGGTATATTAATAATATTTGATAGTTAGCAACTCAATCCTCGTGATCTTGAAAACGATATTGTCCTAGCCTTTATTACTCTATTGTTTTTTTTCTTTCGATTCGACCCACTTGTAAAATTAGTCAACACTAACCAACATGGTATATCTCACTCATGAATTGCATGGTTAGACTTTAAGGGAAAATAGTGATATGCTATATTGGACAAATTTGTAGACAGTGCAAAACTGGTCCTAATGTAAGATGCCATGAAGATGTAAACTGAACAAAATTCTGCCACTGCCTGTCTTCAAAATCACACATATATAGAAAGGGGAGAGATCCACTTACTCCAACAGTAAGTGAAAAATACATACTCTTCATCTTAGTCATCCAATCTTGAAAAATCCAATAATTTAAATGTAGTCACCAATTCAAACCATTGGATGTTCCGTGTTAACTATTGCATATTTTCTAGGACCACCACTATTTTCTCTTAACTTCAATTGGCCTCTTCACCAATCACACAGCACAGATAATGAAGGGAAGAATTGATAGATTGAGATAAGAATTTCAAGAAAGGAAATTTTTGTTAAAGAGTGATGCTTAAAAATTTAAATATAAAAAAATAAGTTACATAATTTACTTCCTTAAAAGAATTTGGGAAACTCAAATAAGTCTATAAAATACAAAATTTGTCATATGGTCCCCAAATGCATAGAAAAATTTATAATTTGGTACCTTCTTGACACTTTTCAATGAGGGTTTCATTAAGAAAAACATTAATATGTTTTTAGATTTTTGCTTAAACAAATTGACAAACACTTGTAATGTGAAAAGGGTAAGTTGTAATGGATGAAATCAATACTCATGAGACCATTAAATTGCATATCTATATATAAAAATAGGACACCAAAATTTGTATTTAGACACATGAATGAAATAAAAATTATGTCATTCTTCTCATCCTCATGTTTATCTATCTACGTTGCTTTTGAGTTGTTTGGTTTATATGTTATTTGAAGAGTAATTTTTTAATTACTAAACCAAGAAAACTGTTTCTTTTAGTTTCTAAAATATTGGCCACAACTATTTTTATTTAATATTTTATTAAATATTCAAAAAATAATGTGAAAGGAGTATAACTAAAACTAAAACTGTCTCTACTCTCTACATATGTTATCTAACTAAAACTGTGCTCAATCATACATTTTAAAGTAGACATTGGTTTAATAGTATAAGATCTTGATAAATTATATTAAATTTAAAGTTAAAAGTTCAATTCTTAAAAAACTTTTATTGGAAGACAAGAATATATATAAATAACATAATCAGAAAACAATATATATAAATATTGACACATGCAAAAAAAAAAAAAAAAAAAAAACTTGTAGGCAAAATGTAAGGAGCATGTGAAAAAAATGCAGTATTATATTATAAATAGTTAAAAACAATTTTTCTTACAAAGTAGATGATGATCTATTGTTTGGTATTTTAAATGTAATTCTATTTAAATTAATAGTGTTACGTCATTTTAGGTCTAAATAAATCACATGTATTACATAATTGATTTTCCTTGAGTGAGAAAAAAACATGTATTACAATAACTTAGCATATGAAAAAAAACATGACATAATAATGCGCCCTTGACTATACTAATCAAATCATTAACAAACTAAATGCAGTTAAAGAATCATAAATTCTTTTATTTGCAAATGTTGTATACTTTGACTTTAACTTTTAAACAATATCACCTACCTAAGAGTGAACTAATATTAATAAGGAGTGAAGTAATGTGAATGATTTTTATATAAGTGATTGTATTATTCATTATTGATATTTAATTATTATTGACTTTTAAAAAAAATTAATTCAAATAAATATTGGATGATACATTGACTGTGTATAAAACTAACTGTATACTGATAGTGTATATATTTACACTCATAACAAATATGTGTTGAATCATATATTTTATCATCTACCTATCTACTGTTTATTTTCAATTATCATAGACTCTTTAAAATAATTAATAAATAATCAAATAAATTTAAATATCACAATATGAAATAGTTGTGCATATTATATTATGGGGAGGATCCACTTACTCCAAAAAACACTTACTCTTCATCTTAGTCATTAAATCTTAAAAATTCAATGGTTTAAATGTACTCACTAATTCAAACCATTGGATTTCCCAAAAATGAATAATATGATGTAGAGTAAGTGTTTTTCCACTTACATTATCTTGGAGTAAGTGGATCCCTACACTTATATTATCTAGGAGAAACATGATGAATTTTATAAGAGCCCAAGTTTTGGCTTATTAAGTTGTGGATATTGATAATATAGTGATTCCATTGACAAGTGTCATTTCTAAGGCCTTATACTCTCATTTCAAATCTTCTTCTTCTTCTTCTTCTCACTACCCTCCTTTTTTTCCACCCTTTATCTCTTTCCTTCACTTTTCTCTTTCTCTCCCTCCTTTTTCTATATCTTAACCAAACATTACATTTCTTCATTCTCTCCATTCACACACTTACCCTTCATAAAGTTCTTCAATAAAGTCTTACTTTTTTTCACTTATCTTACTCTCTTATACACTTTCTCTCTTGTCATGGCCATGGCAGAGTTGAACTTGAAACCCACAAAAACTCATCTTCATTCATTTTTATCAAGAACTCTACCCACACATGGTCACTGTACTTTTTCTCCTCTTCATAGAACAACTCAACATGCAAGAATTTCTTGTTCTGTTGCACCAAAGTAAGCAACTTTACACTTTTTCTAACCCAAAAAACTCATATTTAGCTTATTGGGTATGAAGTTATATTTTATTCCTCCACTTCTCAGTCAAGTGCAGGTTCCAGCTCTGCAAACCCAAGATCCTAAGACTAAGCCTGATTGCTATGGAGTTTTCTGCCTTACCTATGATTTGAAGGCTGTAATGAAATTCTTCACCTACTTCTTCTATATTTTATGTGTTGTTTATGTTTGTCTTAAAACAAAACTTGTGGGTTTTGTCCATAATTCTGTGATTAAGTTCTTTCCTCAGTAACAATTTCATTTTGGCTTTTACTTTGAAGTTTGTTTGGTATTTTGGAGCAGAATTTTGTTATAACTAATGCTGTTTGCTAGTATACACAAATTCCTTTGTAGAATGCATTTAAGGTGCATTTGGGTAAACATCTTAGTCACAGGTTTATTAAATGTTTTTTTTTTGTGAAACTAGTTAAAAAGAACTTATTTTTAAAAGCTTTCCTGATAAGCTTATTGCGATAAGCTAAAAAGAGTTTATAGGAAAGTCTATAAACTATTTTCACAAGTTGTACTCATAAGTTTCTCAGTGCTGTCAAAATGCAGAGTTTAATTAATGTTTTCCTTTATTAGTACTTCATGGTAATGCTTCTGGCATGTATTTATGAATATCTTGATTCATGAGACTGTGTTGTGACTTGTGAAATTGTTTTGCAACAAGTAATGCTAATGCACAGATTTGCTCAATATGGCACATTTATGTGTAAATCTATGCTTGAAGTAAGCTTTCTCTTTGAAGGAATCATATCTAGTTATCATCTAATGTAATAATGAATAATCTACTAAACTTATTTACGTGCGAATATTTTCATTTATTGAGTGTCACCATCTAGAACAACACAATTTGTTTGATTTAGAAATCAATTTCTACTTTTTTAAACAACAAAAAATGTAAGAGTTTTCTTGCTCTTAAATTTACCACTGTTCTACTTAAGGTAGCCTAGCATTATAGCATAACCAATTAGTTTGTGTTAATGCCTTTGATAGCATGGGTTGACAGTACTCGAATAACAATGCTTCCTTGCCGTACTCGTTCTGACTTTTAATTGAATAATTTTAACAGTTTAAAGAATGCAGTACCTTGCATATCCTTTTTCTTTCTGGTTTTCTGTTTTTATATTCAATTGAATCTTGTATATAATTTCAGAAAACAAAGATACGCTACACGAATAATCAACTGAACTTTAGGAGATTAGTGTAATATTGATATATAATTTTTTATCCGAAATTTGAGAGAGGGTAGGGGACAAACCCTTGTGTAAGCTAATCTAATGGCTCTTTGATATACAGCTAAATTTGTGAACTTAAGCGATATACATATTTTTGGCTAATGTATTTGCAGGAAGAAGAGACAAGATCATGGAAGAAATTAATTAACATTGCAGTCTCGGGTGCTGCTGGAATGATATCCAATCATCTACTTTTCAAGGTGCATATATCTTGGTTTCGAACTAGAACCGTGTCGGCCATCACATTAAAATTTCAAATTTATTCAATGCAGTAAATTGTTGAACATGCAATTCTTACTTTGGGTTTGAATTCACTTCTTTGCCAATCATACCCTCATCGAGAATAATTGAGACCCACCACTAAGATTTATTGGTAGCACCACATTCTTGTATCTTTGTTGTTACAAGCAATAAAAGTTTATTTGAGCATATAACAGCTACATTGAAGATTTGGTGTGTTCACTTTTCTTTTCTAACAATTACCTCCATTGTGTCAATGGAACATTTTGTTTTACATGTATTTTGATATTTCTTTTTATGAGTGAACTACTACCTTTAATGGTCATACGATTTAGTCTCGGTCTGGAATCTGAGTTAATTTATCATTTCAGCTTGCATCTGGTGAGGTTTTCGGTCCAAATCAACCTATTGCGCTGAAATTATTGGGATCGGAAAGATCGATTCAAGCTCTTGAAGGTAAGCTTCCTGCATCTTCCACCTAAGATATGTAAAGCTAACCCAGCCTCCTGCACCTTCCAACTCTGGCGCTAAAAAACTGAATAAAGACTAAAGGTTACTAATGAGTCTCTTACTTACACGAAACATAAAATGTGAAATTTGTTAATTCAACATATTTTTTGTAGGATGTAAATTAAAACAAAACTAAGGAAAATGGAGAATCATGAGTGTATATCAGTATGTGGCCAACAAAGTAATTATGAAAATAGATAAGTAAAGACATAGACTTGGATGTTATTAGGAGAATGAACAAAAATAACTCCAGCAATTAATTCTTAAGCTAAATAGTTTAAATTCTCAATATGTACTTATGTTTTATATTTCAACATATAAAACAAGGGACAGTAGAGCCAACTAATAATTTTTTATACCGAAAACACCACTCAAGTCCTTACCCCCAGATTTGATGAACCACATTTGTGTTGCCTCCTTCATAACGTTCTATTTCCCCGTCGTTATAACCTCGACGCAACCATGACATTTCTCATTCTTGCTCCAGTCAATCCTTCCCATAAAGCTTTAACGGATTCCACTATTGAGAGAGTGATATAAAGTTCAAACCTGTTATAGAAATTTGAGTTACAACTATTATGTGAATATTACTTGCAAGGTCAAAATAGGTTCATATTTATGTTAACATTTTTATTTATGTATACTTCTAATTGAAACAAGATACTCCTTAATGTTGACTCTGATATAATATATCACTGATCATGCTTTTTCGATCTGAATGTTCTAATTCAACGTACAGGTGTTGCAATGGAATTGGAGGACTCTTTGTTTCCTTTGTTGAGGGAGGTGAGTATTGGTATTGATCCTTATGAGGTGTTCCAAGATGCAGAATGGGCTTTGCTAATAGGTGCAAAGCCTCGAGGTCCTGGAATGGAGCGTGCAGCCTTGTTAGACATAAATGGCCAGATCTTTGCTGAACAGGTAAAATGGTATTCAAATTTAAGCCATTTTTATTTCCTTTTTCTAAAAAGATAGTTAAAGTATGCTTACATCATATGTTATCATGTGTTTGACAGGGAAAAGCACTAAATGCTGTAGCTTCTCGCAATGTCAAAGTTATAGTTGTGGGAAACCCTTGTAACACAAAGTAAGCTTGCTGTTTTAAGTGTAAACATGTATAGCATATTCCCAGTAAGTGTTAATGCACGTGTTTTTCGTGCAGCGCATTGATATGCCTAAAAAATGCTCCTAACATTCCTGCAAGAAATTTTCACGCCTTAACTCGCTTAGATGAGAATAGAGCTAAATGTCAGGTAAACATAGTTTAAGAACTTTGAGCATTTTTAAAATACTTTGCGGCAGAAAATTAACAACTATAACCTTTTCTTGTCAATTAAATATGCAGCTGGCGCTCAAGGCAGGTGTCTTCTACGATAAAGTGTCGAATGTGACAATATGGGGCAACCACTCAACTACTCAGGTCATTGAAGAATATAGTAGAATAATGTGCTTGAACTGAATTTCTCAAGTTCTATTTTATGATCAGGTCTTAACTTGTTAACAGGTCCCTGACTTCTTAAATGCCAGAATCGATGGTTTGCCTGTCAAAGATGTGATTAAGGATCAAAAGTGGTTAGAGGAAGAGTTCACTGAAACGGTTCAGAAGGTAAAAAATGTAGTTAGCAACTAGCAGCTATAGTTAAATATGTGGAATGATACATACTTAGTTTCCTTGTTCTAAAAGGTAACAAGTACTATTTGTTTGATTGGCAGAGAGGTGGTGTGCTTATTCAAAAATGGGGAAGATCATCGGCTGCATCGACTTCTGTGTCAATTGTTGATGCTATACGATCTTTAGTCACTCCTACTCCTGAGGATGATTGGTTTTCTACTGGTGTAAGTTGATATTTGTTAAATCACCTCATGTAGATTTAGATGAGATTTTCAGAATTACAGAAAACTTGTTTTGCAAGTTAACTGAGGAAAACCAAAAAAGTACAAGTCAGTGCAGTTTATGTTCCTTCCCTGAATACTAAAATCAACAAACATTATTGGGAGTTGTTCTATTCTACAGACAGTTATATCTGATAATTGTTATTTTAAAGCTTATTAAATTGCTAATAACCTATTTTTCGTTTTACAACTTTAAACACAGCATAGTCTTCCATTTATGTAGAGTAAAATGTCTTCTAACTTTTCTTGTCTTTCTTCATTAATTTCAATTTCAATACCAGGTATATACCAATGGAAACCCTTATGGAATAGCTGAAGATATTGTTTTCAGTATGCCTTGTCGATCAAACGTAAGTGTCTCTGTTGTGTTCTTCATTCTACTTGACTTCTAAAATTGTTTTTGTCCTCCTATGACAATTTTTTGTCCATTAGGGAGATGGAGATTATGAATTTGTTAAGGATGTTATATTTGATGACTACCTTCGACAGCGAATAAACAAGGTAAATGTCAAACTTCATTACTTTATACAATAATACACTATCTTAGTTTTGAAAAGTGAAAACACATCTTACAAATAGGCATGTATTTATTTACAACAACAATAATAAAAGTCTTTTCTTACTTAGTCGGCTCGGCTATATAGATTGAAGTCTTTTCTAATGATTTCGTCTGAAATTTTCGACTTCCTCTTCCTTCGGTTATGAGAATACATCAATATAACCTTTCATAAGTTGCACAATGACTGTTAAAAGAACCTTACAATGCAGTTTAACTATTATCATATTCATATGTTCCTGAACCTTGAGCACATGCACTACTCATAATTGCTGAGTTCAACTTATCATATTTCGCAGACGGAAGCCGAGTTGTTGGCCGAGAAAAAATGTGTAGCTCACCTAACAGGCGAGGTAAAACATCTTATCGTAATACCCTTTGTTCCTTCTGGTGATGTTAGTAACATTCATTGTCATCTAAACATACTTTTTGTATCATATCAGGGAATAGCTGTTTGTGATCTACCTGGTGATACAATGCTCCCAGGGGAAGTGTAACAAATGAAGCTACCAAGTGCTGAATCAAATATTGAAAATAAGATCACACTCAATAATGTAGAACAATTGTAATGGAATAAGCATGCAAAATATTTAAGACTACACTGGTTAAGAAAGTAACAAGGAAAATAAGTTTTTATTGGGAAACTTATACTTTTTAATGTGTTAGATGCTACACTTCCCAATAAAAAGTTATGTTTGCTTCCTTTATGAGCACTCTCAAGGTCACTCACTCATTATTATTCTCCAAAATTTATTTAGCAATTGCAAAGCATTAAAAAACATTCATTTGTTTTAAGAAAAAGCCCCTCAATATTGTGAGTAGACTATTGTAAAAGTGATGTTGCATCTTATGTTATGTTGTACTACACAATCTTAAGTGTGTATCTTTTCTGTAGTTAAAAAGATTCAACTTTAACTTTTGAAATTGAAACTTTTGTTTTATGCCTTAAGCATAAAACATGTCTTTTAATTGGGATGTGCACTTTCTGTTGAATTCTAAGCCACATTCAAATTTGATCAATGGTTATACTTTCACAACACCCTGCCATTGTTTCCCAACCATCAAAGGCTCCAACATAAACATCAACACATCTATATGATCTTCCTTGTGTATGTTGCTTTCTCTTAATGCACTTGTTTTTTTAATTATTAGTATTTGAGCTTCAACTTATCAAGGGTAATCCCAACAACCAAAATGTTTCATTCAAACAACCACATTTATCTTTTCCTTGAACAAACAAAAAATGAGGTACCGTCCATAACAGTAAATCAAATTAATCATTAAATAAAAGGAGATGAAATTGCAAACATGAATAAAGTTGTTAAAGAAAAATGAACGTGTGGTTTAATGGGCATAGGATTTGGGGAAATCAATTTTAATGGGCATGAATTGCTTTGTACCAGTCATGTTACCTATTGAGTTGGATCACTTCTTGAAAAATAATAATAATATATTGGTACTATACCTCCAGGAATAAAGCAACATTGTGTAGAAACAATTACATTTTGAAGAATGTTGCAAACTTGATTAGTTATGACCTTTAATGGCAACTATGTATAAATTACATATCAGTAATTTAGTATGACTAAGTAATCCTGAAGAAACCTAGAGTCATAGGATCCTAGTCATTCAATAAAACACCATCAATATCACATGATAATTAACCAATGCAGCAGTGCATCATAGCCCACTGTATAATTATCATTTACCGGCAGCAGAAGTGAAACTTCCGAACTTGCAGACCAGTGAAAGAATCAGAAGTGGAAAGAGCATCATCATGAAGAAAATCCATTCATGGGACAGCACAAACGCAGTCTTCCTAGAGAACAAACCCATAACAGGTACCAATGTAAGAGAGTATACATCAGACTGAGAAAACTCGGTAGATATCATGGCCTTCAACCGTCCATTCTTATCCATCACATTGCCTGTTGAAGTAATGTCTGCGATACTGATCATGCCTGCAGTCACATGAGCTGAACTGGAAGGCTGAGCTGCGAGCCCAAGAGCAATGTGTTTAGGTGGAAACTCTGAAGCAAATGCAGGAGGAGCAGATATGCTAGCCAACAATTTATTGGCCTGCTTCACAAAAGGATGTGTACTTCCTGCTAAAAAGAGAACGGAAGAATTTCCCCACATTAGTACAAACAAGAAATATGAGTCGGGAGAGATAGGTTACCAGTTTACAAACTTTTTTATTGATCCAAAGGTGCACACGTCAAACAATTCTTCGAAGAAATTAGGATGCAGAGGAAACGTGAATCTCACCTGATAGAGGTTGTGGATTCTGCTTTGAAGAAGCTTCATTGCTAGAAAGTGCTTCCAAATCATGTTTGCTAGACATGGGAATACCATTGTTAACTCCCTCCGCATTCTGTTAAATGCTCAAAAAGTTAAATAGACAGAAAAACAGTGAGGCGGAAATGGCCATAAATTATTTACAGTAAGCCCTAACCTGTTGAATAAGTGGTTTCTGGTCAGGAATGGTGTTTTCACTCTCCACAGACAGAGGAGAATCAAAAGATAAATACTTGGATATATCATCATCCGAGTAAGAAAGATATTCATCTATCATAACAGTGCCAGAAGGATCTGCCTCAGTGGGATTAGCCCCACATGGATTTGAAAGATCTTTGGTTTCCAGGAATGATCCAGTATCATCAATCAGAGGATAATCAGCGGCATCCAAGTATATACCTAGATCATCAAAAGTAAAATTGAAGTCGAAAGCATTCTCAATATTTCCCAGTTCACCACTGTTACCATCTTTTACAGAAGAGGCTTCCACAGTATATTGCTCAGCAGTATTAGAAAGCTGGCCATTTTGAGGCTCAGAAAGTCCAATATTGCCTTCCAATGGCTTCTGATCTGTAACGGGTTCTTGTGAATGCTCAGGATAGCTACTACACTCCCCATGATAAAAGTTTGATGGAGGACCAGCATTTTCAATTGGCACAACCATATCAACCTTCTGGTAATTAAAGGCATTTTTAAAAATTAGAACTTGAGAGGAAACATACAGAAAAACAAAAATGAGCCATATCATGCATGTATGAACAAGAAATACATGGGGGGGGGGGGGGGGGGGGGGGGGGGGGGGGTTGTTAGACTAAAGATATCAATCATTCATTGATGAAATAATTGGAAGGGGAGATCCGTGAATGATAATCGTGAGAACATATACATAAATCTACAAGCATGGGCATGCTAAGTTAACAGTCAAGTTAGTAATTCAGAATTAACATTTCTTAGTATTTTTCAAAATCTTCCTTGGGAAAAACAGTATTAAAATGTCAATGTAATTACCAACTTCTAAAAGTAATAATTGTAAGGAATACATTTTTCAAAGAAATTACAAATGATAATATAAATAATATTAAATCTTAAGAGTCCTAAATAAACTAATACATGGCTACCGAACATGTGAACACAGTTAGGGAATAAATCACATAAGACTCCACCCATGATAAGATTAGAACATAAATGGAACATACCAATGATTACATAAATATTCATCCAATTACACCACCAAATACAAATTCTCACAGCCAACACAAGGAGGAAAATTTAATTAGTTCATAAAAACAAATATGCAATTTCCATTATTCGGGATAGAACACAAACCTTCTCAAAGTCGTTAGTTTCAATAAAAGGGTCAACAGCAAGTAGTTCATGTAACACCTTATCACCAGCGCTGGGTACAGGAACCACCTCATCATCTTCCCATTCCTCCTCAATCAATGGAGCACCATACTTCTCTCCATTCTTCGGACCAGCGCCGCTCTTCTCGAAAATTCTGCACAGCACAAGAGCATCCTTCTCCCCCAAAACAAAACACAATTCATATCCAATGAGAATCATCAAAACCATCCCATTATAAAAAAAATAAAGGCTTGAATAAGTTTTAAATCCATGTAAACTGCGATCACTTCGTTAATAGTCCCTGTTAAGTAGGATAGTTTTGTTTATATAGCCCTAGGAAAACAATTGTTGAGTCCCAAAATCAAGTTTACTTTGATTCTTGTCTGTGCTGCTGAAGTTCATCAAGTGATGACATGGCCGACACATAGATAACATGCGACACAACACAAGGAAGACACATCAGCACTTAATCAAACAAACTATGTTTGGGGAATCAACAATAAATTTAATTTCTAAAAACTATATACAAAATATCCTACTTTTCACAAATTAAAAACATATTTAAGTCATAAAGAAAGAAAAAACCACCAATTTAGTCCTGAATTAATAAGCAACCGTCATATTAGTCCTTCATTCTAGGGAATCAGCCCCTGAAATTGTAATTACTAGTCTTATGAGCATATGATTTTTGGGACTCGATTGATGGATCATAATTTGAAGGAAAAAAATACTATGAGTGGTGCTTAAAATTGATGAAAACTTCCTAAAATAAGCGACCAATACTTACAAATTGAACTGAAATAATAGTTAAGTCTTAAATAAATAAACACATAATCCAACATATATGAATAAATTGAATACCAGCAGAATTCCAGCTTGAGCCAATTGCTCATCAACAAGTTTATACTCATGCATCACCCAATTGGTGCGATCACCGTGAGGCGCACGGCCAGCATGGTAAACAAGAGTCTTCTTCATTCCGACGACTCGGCTTCCGTGTTTGATCTGGCGATCCTTGCCCGTTGTTTTCCAGTAACCTTTCTCAGTAATACGCTTTGTCCTAGAGCCATTCCCATACCTCTTATCAAGTGCACTGTAGAAGTACCATTCCAAATCCCTCGTCTTCAGCTTCGACATGTCTATTAAAAAAAAACACACACATGCGAATTAGGAATGAGATAAAGCGTAGAGAAAAAATTAAGAAGGTGCAGAAAATAAGATACTAACGAGGAAGGTCCCACGGTTCGTTCTTGTAGACATCAACTTCAGCGATGGGATCAAATCGGAAGTGTTTACCGGTGAGCTTGCGCTTAAGGTAGAACCGGACGAGTTCTTCGTCGGTAGGGTGGAATCGGAATCCGGGGAAGAATGAAGTTTGGGAATTATCAGACATAGTGGAAATTGGATGAAATTGATTGAGAGAGAGAGATTGGGAAATTGGAGATTAGGGTTTTTGAATGAGAGAGTTTGGGAGGTAAAGAATGAAGAAAGGGGAGAGAGTATAAAAGGGAAGGAAGGTCGACGTGGGTTTTTGAATACTCACATGTTAGACACTTGTCACATGAAAAATTTAATAAAATACTCACTCAAAACCTAATTATCTTCCAAATTACAATAGAAGGGATGATTATTTTGTATTATATTTATTGACTATTATCTTTGTTAATAATTCATTTATTTCATTTCTAATTAGTACTACTTTCTTTTTACCATGTGAATTAAGATAATATTAAATAATAATAAATATATAAATTAATCATTTATATTATTTTTACATATGTCAAAGGGTGGAGTGAATAAGTTGTGTTTTCATTTGTCCATTCTATGTGTGATTATTCATGTTGATAGTTATATATTTTTGTAATAATCAATTTATATAAAATAATTATTAAATTAATAATAAAATTTATGTATATGTTAAACTTATGTACATATTAAATTTATCATTATATTTCATTCAATAACAAAATAGGTAATATATAATTATAAAAGAAAAAATATAATATATATGAACTATTTAATTAGAAAAGTAAAATTTATAAATACATCGATACTCTAGGGTAAATATCATGATACTTATTTTTACTCATAAACTATTTTTTGTGTACTCATTGTGAACAATATTTACAAAAATACTCATAGAATTAGTATTTTTGTCATCCACTTTTTGTTGATACAGTGTAGTGTTAGTTCCTTTTTTTATCTTTCATTAGTAATTATCTTGTATAAAGACTAATAGATATTGGGTTATCCTTGAATTATTAAGGGTGTTGTGTAGACATGTTATCCCTTTTACTCGCAACCACTAAGCTATTGCAATAGCTTAGTGGTAGTAATTCAATAAAATTTGTGAGTACAAATATCTTAGGTCATATATTTGAGTCGTAAGATATGCCTTCTGTAGAGAATAAAATAATATAAGAGATACATAAGTTAAAAATGTGGCATGCCCAATTAAATCATGGATCAAGAGAGATCTGTGTTAAGGTTGGGATATTATATTAACCGCTTAAAAATATTAAGAAATTAAGAGCTACAACTACATTATTGTAAAGATAAAAGATGCAACTCGTAATTAATTTTTTAATTTTAACATTTTATCAATGATCTACACCATGTAGAATTTGAGGCAAGAAATAGGCATCATGGAAAATCAATTGTTTTACAATAGAGAGATTGATCATGGAGGCTACATAATTGTTACGACGATTGATTGAGAGATATTGAAGGGACCAAAGAGGCTTATACATAATTTTCATTGATTTAGAGAAAATATATGATAAGGTGACTATAAATGTATTATTATGGACCCGATCATGATCAGATCATATCGGATAAGCGAGTAAGATCGGATCCTACAACCCCTACTTCAACCATTCTAATGATACCAATCGAACTAGTTGAACACCTCCTTTTGAATACTTCAACTAATAAACCAACTTTTCAAAGAATGCTTTTATACTTGGTAATATAATTTTGAATACTGTAACTAAAGATCTTGTGCATCAAAGTGTGGGTAATAAGCATTTCTCTACCTAAAGTCATGTATCAACTCAATTATACTTAGTAATATGCCTATAATCTGATTTTTTATTTTCTAAAACCCACCAAAGTTTCCATTAAGGCTTAAGATTGGGTTGCTATTCAATCACAAGGTGAAAGCAAAAACATGAAGTGACATTACCATTTTCACAACAAAGGACAATTGAAAATTGGAAGTCTTAAAAGCTACACAATGACAAGTTTAAATACAATTGAGAAGTCAACCCAACAAAAAGAACTACAATTCTAATCTTAAAAATACCACATTATCCAAAAGATACAGAACCATTACTTATCTTAACTGATACAAAGAGAACGACAATATTAGTACATGCCCACAGTCGAATTTCCTAACGATTTTCGACCATCTTCTTCAATTCCTCATTTTCTTTGTTCAAGTGATCGACCCGGGACTGGAGAATGTTAACCATAGCTTGAGAACTCATCATCTCAAACCTCATAGCCTCCCTTTCAGCAGAAAGCTTTTGCATCTCACTCTGCAAGTGTTTGATGAATTTTACTGAGCTAGGAGGCACGGTTAACTCGAGATTATCGGCATCAAAATCTGGTGACTGAACTTCCTTCGATTCAAGAGATTCCATCAGAGAAAACTCCACCAGTGCAGACAGAAAATGTTTTTTTGGCGCAGTGTTGGTAGTCGAGGGGTTAGTGATGGCAGTTTCCGCCGGGAGTGTTGTTGCAGCAGTAGTTATTGTCGACGAGCATGGATCCTGGCTGGTTCGGATTGAGTCTCCAGAAGCATTCAAATGGTTGTTCAAGTTATACCGCCTTCTTTTGTATATTTGAGAGAAAGCCTTGTGATTATCTGGTTGGGGTGAAGGACGTGCATCCTGCATAAGCTTAGAGTCCTCCTTTTCGGGTGATGGGAACTCGGCCATGCTCTCCCTCTTGCAGACAGCCAGAAGATTTTGAGTCTCTATAGGAAGCTTGTTGACATCGAATGGAGCCTTGGTAACAGATTCAGTATCCTGAAAGAATAAAACAGAATGAAAATTTTAGCAGGCAAAAGATTGAGAAGTGAAGCAAACTGTGAAGCTAGTGACTGGCGCATAAAAGTATGGTTATCAAATCAGGATTCAAATCATAAATCAAAACAACCGTTTTCGTAACATGAATTGTAAGATGCATGATCAATAATTAAAAATAACATAAATCATGTTTTCACACAAAGAAACAATAGATTTTAGCATTTTTGAAGTCAAATAACTCATTACATATCAAATAAACTGAAATATAAATCACAAAGGCAGAAGCAATTTTTACTGAACCAAGTCACACAACCTGACCCATTTTGTGCGGTAATCGCTCACCAATAAACAAAAACCCACCGAGAAAAATTGTGATTTCACGATGCCAGCTATGATGCACAGAATTCTGGTGCAAGTTTAATCTGAATCGCCAGCCTCATGAATCGTGAAAAATTGCAATTCGACACACATTTCAGATGATTCTGATAACCAGAAAAGAATCAATAACTCGGCATCAACAAAATTCAAATTGTTCATCATTATCGCTATACCATCTTCAACGTAACATATATTCTAGATGCAACCAATCTCATATAGAAACAAACACATAAAACATAAATTATAAAAAATCTTAACAAGTCATAACAGAAAAGAGAGTTACCCAAGGGGAAGGATGTGGAACACAATCACAAGAACTCCAACAAATCAAACAAAGAATAAGAACCAGGGAAGAGGAATTAAACCTTCATGGCTGCAACAATCAAATGCTGGGAGATCGAATAAGAGGAACAATGGCGCCAACAGAGGAATTGAACAAGAGAAGTTGACAAAGAGAAAATAGATATGTATTTTAGCTCTTGAAGAATGTGCCCTATATGTCTTGTATGAGATTGAATAGAGGTAAGACTGCAGAGGCTAGAAAACAAATTAATTGACTGAAAAACTGTAATGGTAACTGGCCTGCAGAGAGAATGCGGTGGAAAAAGGGAAGTGAGGGAGAACAGAAGCAACCCAGTAGTAGTCTCACTTTCAAAACAAAGATTGAAAACTCAATGATTACAACAATACTTTAGTAATGAACTACAACTTGATAACCATGGATGACAAAGATTTCTTTTAAAACACATCATATATCTTGCAATAAACATAAGAACCTACCACGCTAATTAACGTCGGAAATATTCAGAAACAAGAAAAACCACTGGTTAATACCCATTTGAGGAGTCAAGTTCCCATTCAATGATTCAAAGTCGGCAGATCGAAAAAACAATAATGTAGAAACAAATTCTTGTACTAATTACATAAGCAACAGCACAAACAGTCCACACCAGCAATTCTGAAATACTTAACACAATGTCAACATAGAATAGTGGCTACAAATTGAGTGAGATCAAAAACCAAAACAAAAAAATTGAACATGTCTATGCAAGTAAAGGTGCATGATATGATGGTAGCAGAAGTCTTGTGAAGGCTCTAGAGAAAAAAGGAGCCCATGTTCCTTTTATTCGAGTAATCAAGCTATGAAGGATCAGAGATATGGTTACAAGTGTGTAAACACGTGGTGGGGTCACAAAGGATTCCCTTATAACTATATGATCATAACAAGGGTCAAATTGAGTCCTTATCCTTTTTACTTTGGTTTCCGAGATACTTATTGAGCATACCCAGGAGCTCATACCACAATGCTTGCTTTGTACAAATGATATGGTTCTAGTGAGATAGTCAAGAGAGGGAATAACTTGTAAACTAGAGTTGTGAAAGAAGCTTTGGAATCACATGGTTCTAGTTAAGTAGAAATAAAAGAAAGCATACTGAATGCAAGTTCAGCAAGACACGCCCTAGCAATGAAGGTGAAAATTTGAGAAATGCTAAAGGTGTTATTGTTACTAAAGGAGACACTCAAGGTTGATAGAAACTTTTACCAGAAAGACATGAGACGAGCAATACTGTACGGTATTGATTAGTCAGTGTTGGTGGTAAAATGTCAATATGAGCATAAGCCAAGTGTTAAGATGAGAGCGTCGGTGAAGATGAATACGAGAAAAGATAAGATTAGAAATGAACGTATAAGAAATAAATAAAATATGGCACCTTGTGAGGAAAAAAATGATAGAATCTTGCCTAAGATGGTTTGGCCATATGAGAAGACCAATAGAAGTAAGCCCATGGTTATTCTTTACATTGAAACTTGAGTTGTTAGTTCCTCTCAAATTTGTATTGCAATTAATTTTCTGTCAATCACCTTAGAGAAGCCTCAATAGTCATGGCATAAGCACCAGCCTTTACATTCCTAAATAGAGACAGGGAAGAACTATAGCACCTGTAACTGTTAAAATCGCCAAGAGCTTCCTCAATGACAGACAACTTGATAACATGATCTTTAGGAAGAGCATCTCCCAATAACGAAAACATTATCCAAGGTTTGGGGAAGAGATACCCCTCTTCTTCTTCGGGGGGTTTCCACATATCTTTATCTGAACCCATTGTTAAAACATGTTTTCCTGTGCCTCGGAAATGTTATCATTTATCAGCTTGTTTAGAATAGATTTGAGTCAACGTGTCTAAGCATTTGTGGCACTTTTATCAAAAGGAAGTCCTATATTCCTTTGCATAGACGTCGGGTGGAAGTGAAATAAAGTTAAAACAAAAGGACCCTTTACTATTGATTGAAGTCAGTAAGTGTCATATAATTTTCATATTTCCAATTATTTTCACATAAATATTCAACATATCATTGCATAGATCAAACTAAATAATCAACAACTTATTTGTAGGTCCACACAAAAAACTTGGAGAGAACAAACCTGCTCAACGTCTTTTCTCCCTTCAATACATAAAACACGGTCATTGCTTTCGACACATGGTCGTTGGGCAACAGAAATGGGTTCCGCAGATTGTGCCCCAGGAACTAGTCCTGGCTCATCATCCCACTCCTCTTCGACGAAAGGTGCATATCGTTGTCCATTTGGAGGTCCTATGTTATTCTTGTGAAATACTCTACACAAAACAAATGCATCCTTCTCCATCCAACAGAGAAATGCACAAAAATGATTAACCAACTGTTGTGATATAATAACAACATCCATATTGCAGCACATAGTAATCTATTCTTTTGACATTTACAAAAGAACAAAGTTCAAACTCTTGCATCCAAGTGTTGTCAAACACAATTTGGGTTTGGAAACCAAATAAATAACAAAGCTCCATATTTTATGAACATCAAAATGAGGAGAGCCCTTAGTTGCTGAAGGAAACAGCAGAAAAGGATAAGTTAAGGCTCATCTCACACTTCAATTTTTCAGAAACCTCACCTGAGAGGACCCAATTGCAGTCCTAGCCTTCTCCAGCTCTTCATCTACAAGTCTGTACTCATGCATGACCCAATTGGTCCTTTTCCCGTCCGGAGCACGACCGCTATGAAACACCAAAGTTTTCTTCAAACCCACAGTCCTTTGTTCATGCTTAACTGGACGGTCATTCCCGGTGGCTTTCCAGTACCCTTTGTTTGTAGCTCTGTTCATTCTACCACCATTCCCATATTTCTTGTCCAATGCACTAAAGAAATACCATTCCTGGTCCCTTGTCTTCAACCTTGACTTATCTAAACAACCATTCAAGCAAAAGAGTTTACATAAAAATAACTTTTTTTAAAGAATAAAAAACCTAAATAACATGAAACCAACAAAGACTAGAAAATCTTGAAACCCACTTCAATAAAATGAAAACCCATTTCCACAAAACCCCAATAAGATAGGAAAAAACAAACAAAACCCAGAAACAAAAAGATCAAAATTTTCAATTGTTGCCATCAGAAAACAGAAAAAGGTTGCAAATTTGTGACCTGCAAGGTCCCAAGGCTCGCTTCGGTAAATGTCCACCTCGGATATTGCATCAAATCGGAAGCTTTTTCCACTAACCTTGCGCTTTAGGTAATAAATAACAAGCTCTTCATCAGTAGGGTGAAACCTGAACCCAGGAGCAAGAGAAGTAGGAGAAGGTGCTGATAAAGCTGCACCTGCAACTACAACTGATGTTGACCCGGATGCAGCTGATGACGGCGGTGGCGCCATCACAGAGAGTGGAAGTGAAGGTGGAGGAGTGGAGGAGGTGGTGGAGGATGGGGTTGGTGGTGGTGGTGGTGGTGGTGGGAGGAGATGGGTTTCACGGCCCATGGTGGAAGGAAAAAGGGGTGGTGGTGGATTAGGGCTTCAGTGGTGAAGTTGCCTAAGCAAAACGGAAAAAAGATGGGTCCTTGATTGAGGGTCAAGCAACAAAAGAGGGGTACCTTCAATGACAAGAAATTCTACTCCTATGGATTTTTTTTATTTTTCTTATAATTTTTAGATTTTGTGTGAGTGATTGGTTTATATATTTTGTTTTATTGGTGGTAAGATGATAATGATGAGTATGATTTTATCATTTAGGTTAACATGATTTAACTTAGGTGTAATTGGATTTGTTGGATTTCATTGAGTTTAAAAATTAGACATGACTAATATTTAAGATTGTTTATTGTCGGTTTCAATCCGACTTTTGCTTACTCATGATTATTTTTTAAAGATTTTCTATTGAATGAATTGTAATTTTTCATGTTAAAAAATGAAAATGATAAACTATCGCGTTCAAATATTGTCTTGATCAATGTGGAAAAACTGTCATGTTTAAATGGAAAAACCGTAAAAGTTACATAAACAAACATAAAATGAGGAAATATGTTATATGGTTTTTTTGGTAGAAAATATAGATTAGTAAAGGCAAAATAGGAAACAAAAATTACACCATCATTGGTGGTTATTTTGTGTTTTCCCTTTATATTAGAATATAGAATAGATAATGCATTTCATTTGAGTAACTTATCAACTTATATAATATTATTTTTAACAATGTTTTGTAATTGATTTTGCTAGTAATTCAGAACATTCTTATATCATTTTATATGTCAGACAACATATAAATAAGAATAAATGATATTGACAATATTTTATAGAAAGATAAATGTATTATATTTAATTGAGACTATTGTCGGGTTCAAAAGTTAGCTCAGACGATATTTAGGGTCTAATAAGTCTTGAGTCTAAGACCAAGTATGAGTTTAGAAATTAATCCAATCAATATTTAGCATCCGGCAAAGGATGAGTCTTCCTAACTCAATCTAGTCCATGCTCACTCCTAGGTATGGTTGACAAAAATACCAAACCCGTAAAAATAACTTAGGGTGGGAACGGGAATCATGATGCCCGTACCGTGGATACATGCGCATAGGGGTGGCAATACGGACCAGTCATGCCCGACCTGCCATTTGCCTGGCAAAATATGGGTTGGGCTGGTCCTGCCCTTATTGCTAAAATGGCTCAAAATCTCAGCTCGACCCAAATTTGGCAGGATTGGCTCGTTTTTTATTTTCAAAAATACATTTATAACCAACTCAATCACAATTTCAAAAATAAATAATCATAACGCCTCATAAATGTATTTTAAACAAAAAATCACAAACTAAAATCCACAATCTCACAATAATATATCGTTTTGGTTCAAAACTTGTAAGTTCTAAACAATTAGCCAACATAGTCATAAACTTTTAGACTCCAAGGTCCACAATAAAGCTTCAAACTCCTAAATTTTAAATATTAGATACTCTGTTGGAAGAATATGACTCCACTTTTCTATGTAAAAAATATTCTTTTGAGAAGACTTGTATATGAGTACTAACCAATTTAAATAGTAAATCATACTGATAAGTAAATGTCTTGTATATAATATAAATGTCATGTACATGTTATAAATTACTTATCAATTTTAATATTACATAATACTAGCCAATTTAGTATTAATATTACTAACCAATTTAGTATAACATGTGAAACATTTGCAAAAGTTTATTAATAATATAAAAAGTAAATTACACTGATATTCCATAAGTTTTAGTGAAATTATACGAACTAACCTTCAATTTTCTACACTTGCAAAAAAACTCATTACTTTATAAATATACATTACATTGATCAACCCTGCATGAGAAGTGTAATTTTTTAAACAAAAAAGTGATAAATATAATTAAGTTAAACATAATATGATATATGATATAAATTAAACAATGAATATAAATGTCTTTTATATGATATAAATTACATTGATAAGTAATTTACTCATATATGAATAATAAATTGTTTGCACACGATAAGTGTAAAATGTTCGGTTGGAAAACAATATTAAATTGGTTATATTATTAAAATCACATGTAACTTTAAAATGCTAAAACAATATTAATGTTGGCCCGCGGGCTAGCCCAGTCCGGCCCGCCGTGACCCGTCTAAAAAAGGGCTTTCAAACCGAGTTGAATATGAGCTTTTGGGCTAAAATCCACAGCCCGACCCGCTGAAAATGTTGATCAAAACGAGTTGGCTCGTCGAGCCAAGCCCATATTGTCATTCATATCTGCGCATATATTTTAATTAAATATTTTATACTTAATTATTATTATTTTAACAATATATTTGTCTATTTTATTATTATTTCATAATAAAATTTAATGATGAGACTATAATCATAAAAGTATCATATAAATATCACATTATTCAAACAATAATTATTTTTATATATTAATTATTGTAAACTATATAAAATTATAATTAAAATTGAAAATTCGTTGGGTATATGAATATCCACTATCCGTCTTGTTGTCATCCCCACTCCTATACAATGATCCCGAGAAAAGATTTTAAGTGGACTTTTTAAATTTCCAATTGTGGCAATTTGGGTTATCCAATTTGGGTTCCAACATATTTATGTCAGCGAGGTCTAAATTAATTGGATTATGTCAAAGAATCTTGTGATTTATCTAAGGCGAAAATGTTAATACAATGTGATGGCTCAAGTGCATTTAAATTCTATCAAGTCAAGCCAAAATAGTCGTAGGTTTTTTTGGCTCAGTTTTTTCTCACACTTTTCATGTCTCTTCTCTATTTAGTCAAGTCTACTAGTTACAATTTTTATGTTGTCATTCCTTAAAAGATTATGTCATTGAATATATTTCACCATAGAGATTTTGAGTTTAAATTTTTTTATGTTGTCACTCCTTAAAATGCTTATATAACAATTATAGCTAACTCAAGGGTTACATCATTACATGAGGATATCTAGTTAAAATAATATTTTGGTATTTCAAAATAATCAATATAATGTTTTACAGGAGATACTTTACCATATGAACATAAGTGCTACATAATTCCCATTTGATTTTTAGTTGATATATTTATATTTAAGTTTTAACTTATTATGCTAGATATATATTTTGCTTCAACTCAAGATAATAAATATAATTTGATTATCAAATTTAATTGTGACAAAATATCTAAAAAGAGGTTAATGTTTGTTTATAATAAAAATATCAATATACTAATGAGATGTTGTTAGAAGGACAGATCCACATATATTGTATTAAGTCAAATATTTGATTCCTAGAACAACACTAAGGATGATTACACACCCAAAAAATATTACTTTCTTACCATAGGATGATAAAATATCATTGATTATCCAACAAATATCTTAGCATTACTATTTTCTTGCATTTAGTATTGTTAAAATAAAGTATGGAAACATTTTTTTCATCACATTTTTTAACAAATAAAGTGACATTTGTAATGGTTCGATATAAAAAGAACTAAAATTATCTATCGAGAAGGAACTTAAAAAATTATCAATCTCAACAACCCTAAAAATAAAATAAATCAATAATTATTTTCCCTCCCAAAGAGTATGTGAAAAAAATATACTTCACATCTTAGCTATTAAATCTTGGAAAATCCAATGGTTTAGATGTACTCACTAAATTAAACCATTAGATTTCCTAATAATAAATGATCATGATGTGTAGTAGGTTTTTTTCACTTATTCTTGAAGTAAGTGGATATCTCTTCTAGATTAGTATGTCAAAGTACGGTTAATTCGCCTAAAAGTATATTGCTGGCTGAAGTTTAGAGGGGAATTGAGAAAATGAAAGACTTTAGATCCATAAAATATACATTTTTCTCGGTGTCTTCTATTATCCTCACTCCCCTCCAAAAATCATTTGGTATATGGACCTATCTGAAAAATTCACTTGTTATCTATTTACAATTTTAAAAATTCACTTGTTATCTATTTACAATTTTACATATAGATGAATTAAGAAAGAACACCTTAATGTTTTAGTATCCTTAAAAGATATATAACTTTGTTTTTAAGTAACTCAACTATCTCTAACATAAATCATAAATGACCTAAAAACTTTGCTTTTTAGAGCTGTTACAAATCTCTTTCTTATAGTTTTTTTTTTACGAGCTTCTTTTAGTTTATTGCATTACTGTAAATGAATAAACAAATGTAGATATGAAAATATTAGGGACCTTTACGGAAAGCACATGATTGGTGTTCTTTTTTTTTAACAATTTATTGATAACAAAATTTGGAAGTAACTAAATAAGGGGAATTTTTTTCCTTTTCTGTTTGTGAGGTAGTAATTAGGGACCATTCTAGGACACTTTTCCCATCTATGACCCATTGTTGTTAACCTTTTATTATTGGAGGACCAAACGTGTAGGGGACTCCTAATCATGCAAAAAAATAATAATTTGTTACTTGAAATTTAATGGATGTTGTATTGCTAGAATAGGAAAAAAAATGACACTGAGCAAATGGTTCATGGCATTAATTATTTTTAATTAAAAGCATTAAAATTTTCTATTTCATACTTTTTTTCATCTTTAACTATTTAATTTATAATAAAGTGTTTATGTAATTTAAAAATTTAGGTATTTTAAATAAGAGACAATATTTTTAGAGTAGGAAACTTTCACAATCTCGAAGACAATGAATGTTATTTTTCTTTCCTTCCTCCCCTATGAGTTTGTCCAAACAGAATTAGTAGAGAAGTGAATGTTGTTTGCTTAACTTAGAAGTGTTTAATGAATTTAGATAACACCAAATATATATATATACTTAATTACCAAAGCTTATGCCATGAGAAATTCATGTAAAAGCTAAGGAATTACCAAAACACCATAGAGAGGATATGTTGATTGAATAATGAATAGTCGTTGGAGTAGTTATAGTTTAGGCTTTAGAAACTGAAGCAAGTTGATTTTATGTCACCAAAATGGAATTACCACAACACCATTCACCCCAATTATATATTTTTCAGTTTTAATTGGGTGCAAAATGTTTGGTCCTAGCATCAAATAATTGAACATAGATAAAAACTTATATACGTTTTCATAAAAATCTAAAAAAATCCATACAAACTTAATTATATTACAACTAAGCTAAAATACTTGGACAATATTTTTATGAACTCTATGTAACCTTATTATGCTTTATGGAAAACCCAATAGAAAAACTCGACTGTAAAAGCAATTGCAAGCTTTTAAAATTAACCAAAATTATACAATTTTTCTTCTAATAATTTGCCGAAAAGCAAGCCAGGGGGATTTGGAGTGTGAATTGAAAAGGTTAATTATATATATTTTAATATATTAACGTAAAATATAAAGGTAGGGTAGGTTGAGGGTGTAATAATAGAACAAATTGTTGTTGGGGTGAAAAAATGATTGAGTTGCATATTTATTAAAAACAGTAAATAATTATAAAATAAATTGCACAGTCAAATTATAAACGCTCTAAAAAATATAATTAATGATCATTAGAAAATAAAAAATAATGGAAGTATTTGAAAGAAAAAACAATAAACATCATATGTGTATTTTTTGAGCTTTCTACTAAATCATTACATAAATCTTTCTATCCATAATAAAATAATCATTAGTAGATAATATTAATTTGTGATACATGTCATTTTATAATTATAAGAGAATTGAGTAGGAAAAATATTATTTTTCTTTATTATTAAACAATAATGGAGATTTACTTTTCAAAAATGGTTTTCTATTTCTAATCCTAACCAATAATATTTCAACAACACAGTGATGTGACTAGTCAGAATTTCAAAATGTGGTGCGCGTGGGTCTTTTGTTCCCCAGCTTTCATTGTCACTCGACAGTGACATGTGTTGCACGTGTACACATTACATGCTTTCACCACGTGTCCCTTTTGTTTGTTTATCTTCTATTTATGTACATAGTTTTATTTGTTTTAAACTTATTCTTGATAAAATAAATACTTGGGAAGATTGAAGCAGATAAAATTGGATTTATTTTGGTCAATTGATAGAACTGAATTCCTCTTTTACCATATTCTCTGTATCACTTCCAATGTTACCAATAGAAAAATGTCATATAATCACTTAACTGCATAAAGTGAAAAGATAACACTGTTAATGTTTATTTTCACTATCAGAAAATTGCTCTCTTTATCTAGTTACTGCATTATTCTACTCTTCTATTCTGATTGTAGTGCTCACACTTTACTCTATTGTTTCTACACAGCCTCTGGTAAGAGACTTTCATTTAATACTTTGTAACGGCACAGTTAAGGATTTGCTCTCTCTTTCTTAATTACATGTCTTCTTTCATTGTTTGGGAACTGTGCAACTCATCTCGAAAGAGAGGATATATGTAAATATTATATTTTTTTTAATGATATGAAAAGAAGTATGATGGATTAGTTGCATATAAATTATGGGTTGAGGTCTCTTCGGTACTGGGCTGTTCAGTATTAGATTGTCAGTCCATGATAATTTGAAAATTTAAAGAATATTTTAATTTAAAATAATTTAAAATCTGTACCGTTACTTTTTTTGAAAGACATGTTATCATCTATGTTGATATTAGATTGTAGCACATCCTCCAATGTAATGTCTATATTTTAGATTGTAGCACAATCATCCAACATAAGACATGGATTAGATTGTAGCACAATTATCCAACATAAGACATTGATTAAGGTGTAATCGTAAGCCGGGTTGTGACAAGTTAAGGCTTGTTTTTATTCGGCCCTAAATGTTGTACGAACAATTTTTTGAATTCGGATCCGACTCTAGACTCGAAGTTAATCCGACCCTAAATATTCACTGGGCCATCCTTTAAACTCGAACCCGACCTTAAACCCGATTAAATATAACGTATATTCATTTTACATAAAGTCTTCTAAATATTTTTATTATTGTGAATATGTAATTTGACATATAAAATAATATTGTGTATATATATTATTAAACATATATATATGATGAAAAATTAGAAAATCAATGATATTTTCGACCAAAAAATACCATTACTCTGTATATATTTGAAGAGAGACACACACAAACATCATGAGTGAGTGATCATGAGACGAATCAGGATGGATCATATTTGGTCCCTACCCGACCCTAAATATTGACCGGGTCTAATTTTTGAACCTGAACCTAGACCCGATGAGACCCAACCCTTTTCAGACCCGATCATAATCGGGTCATACCGGATGAACGGGTAGGGTCGGGTACTGCTCACCCATAGGTGTAATAGATCCTCAAGGGAGAGGAGAACAACACCATCCATGATATATCTTCACAAAACATATGGATTTCGATTAGTCTTTTATCATAATCTTAATTGTTACACAAATTATAGTAGTTTTGTTCTTATTATTTCTTTTTTATTAGATTGAATTGAAGTAATAGCTTTTTATTCACATTAATGTTAAGGTGTGTCAATTCTTTAGAAGCAACTCAGTAGTTATAAGACATGAAACATTAATATATTTTGTAGCTTAGAGTACCATTTTCAATTTCTCATAAAGAATAACTTTGCAATAGATAAAGAAATTAAATAAATAATAATAATAATGTAAACCAAAATCTCTTGTCATATGTAATACACAAAGTAGTGTTATTATGTATTCTATTTTTGGCCTCCCTCCTTGAGCAATGTGTCCTTATTTTTTGTGTTTGAAAAGCTTCTCCTACTTTGCTTGTGAAAATCCTTTAAGTGACTTCATAAAACTAAGTAAACACACTTTTTGAATTAGAAAAGCCTTTAGTGTAATATACATGCCAACTAAGCCATAATTATACTAGGTATGTGTCCATCATACTAGTGGATTTTCTTGTATAGAACCCAACCTGGAAAAAGAATTCGCAAAAGTAAATACATAGTCATTTAACACAGCAAAAAACGTACATGTATATCAACTTTTTGATGGTTTCTTCATCAAATTGTTCAATGCATGAGGGGTGATGTGTTTAAAGTTATCATTATAAGTAGTCAAATTAAAGTGATCTACTTTAAGTAAGGTTCATGACTATAGACATAATTATCATGGAAATTATTGTGTAGATACCTAAAGTCTTTTTTCTATTTTATGATGGGCAAAATTGGAAATAAAAAAATCAAGTTGCATCATCCTTCATGGAAGGGTATGCACTTCTTATAAATAGTGATTATGGTCCCCAATTGAAGACCATATCATGACATAAGATGTCACACAACAAGACAACAAAACCAAGTTATTCTCGTCATCTCATTAGAGGAGAAACTAAAGGTTAAGGGTGATCTACAATTGGAAGGTTAAAGAACGTAGAACATGTATTTGCATACAAGACTATGGACAACTAAAGTTCATCCATCATATTCTCAATGAATACATTAAGATACGATTCCGCCCATGTTCTAATTTTATACATTTATTCTTGATGATTTGACATGAAATTCTATATTAAAGATATTTTCCATATAAAGCAAATAACTTTAAAAATCCACTTCCAATAACTTGAACATGGTCATAAATGGTTTTTGTTTACCCGGAAGAATTTACAAATGTTTACAAGATTTATTAAGTAAAATCTACCATTCATCTTATAATCATAAGAAACAGGACTTAATATAAACATCTTACAAGTTAATCACAAGAGATAGACCTCCTAATTTATATATATTACACTGCTCCATGAGAGATAAATTTACCTTTTTATACAAATAAAAAAGGCGTTAAACGTAATTAGTTAAACGAAATATGAGATATTGCGGTGACAATTTCAAATAGTATATGAATCAATATCTCTTCATTATTTTTTATTCGTTATAGTATGGTATAATAATGATTTAAACAACACATCTTTAGAATTAATTATAGATGCATTTTGTAAGTAAAAAAATAATGAAAAAACATTATCTCTTATATTATTTGGATATATCTCCATAATATACTATATTTTGTTTAACTTAATTAAACTCATCACTTTTTATTTAAAAGATCACATTTATTTCTGATGAATAGTTGTGGTTTGTGTAGGTATAAAAAAAAGATAAATAATTTGTATAATTTTAATAAAACTTCAAAGTTGCCAATACAATTTACTCTATTTTTATTAAGAGTTTAGTATGTAGGTAAAGAATATATTATTTATTTGTGATACACTCTGGATAGGTACATATTTTTTTATGTATTATATAACACTAAATGTTTTGCACATGGTTAGACCCTTATCCATCATTTATACATATTAATGATAATTAATATATAAATATTAAATAAAACACTAAAAATATAAAATACTATTACTATAAATCCATAAACATTAACTTATTTTCTAAAGTTTTTGTTCATGTATATTAATATTAATAATTTGTATCATTATTATATTTTATTTCAATGATAGTTTTAATATACTACTCAACAAATCAGACATGTTAGATTCTTATGAGCGATATTTATTGAGATGAACAATCACACATTGTAAAAATGATTAGTTTCTCATCAAAATGATAAAAATAATACCCTTAATAGTTGGAAAAATATTACATATCACTTTTGAATAATCAAGAGTTGTGTACCAAACTAGAGAGAAATATAATGGAGTACAAGGAGGTGTAAATTGTAAAGTATAGTGCACATGACAACACCAAATAATAATATAAATTCTAGATTCACATAAAAACATGGTTATTTTAAATAACAAATTTAATATATTTTTGAAATATGAATTTCACATAAAAAATTAATGTGTTTACTCCGAGACTCAATTATGGAAAATAATAATATCTATTTGAGCAAAAAATAAAAACAATAATAAAAATAAAAACAACATGAAAAAATACGAGCAAAACACCACAAGTAACAATCTAACCTAACAAGTAATACTTTTAATAAAAAGAAATTATTAAAAATACACATTTTAAATTACCAATTATAAAATTAATTAGATTTGTATATATAATTGATATTTGTTCGATCTAGTTTCTCAAATTAGAAGTGTGTTTTATAAAATTCAGTCAAACACAATTTAAACAATTTCAATTTTTTGGGTACTGATTTCTTAACAAATATTTTCTTAACAAATATTAGAGGACAAATATTCTCATTTTCAGAATTTTCATATTCCTAACCAAACAAATTGTATAAAATAATATTAAAATTTTTATTTTTGATTTTATTATTTTCTTTTTAGTTGAAAGAATTTTTTTAATTAATTTAGTACAAAAGTGAGATAAGAATGAGTGAGATATGATCCTTATGTATTAGATGCAATTAAGGAGCATGTTTTGTCCGTGTGAAGGAGAAGCTAACAAAATTAATTGGCGGCGCAATCCAAAGTAGGACTTGTGTGCACAACAGTTACATATGGCGCGTGGACTAAATCTTAACAACACAACACGATACCAAGGTTGAAGGAAATAGGACATGTGTCCAAACAGAGACTACATTCATTATCAACACTTATCCACAAGTATCTGTTCTCTCGAATCCCGTCCCCAAGTTCGTCTCACACTAATTAAGAAATAATATGTTAATTAAAAAATTAAACATTCATAACTTTTTTCTATTTTTACTCAATTTTGATTAATGCGGAACGGACTTAGGGACGAAGTTCAGGATAATATATCCTTTTCCTATCAGATGTGATTAGATGAAAAATGATTGTTAAATTGAACATTTAATTATTTATTATTTTCTTGCAATTCATGGTATACAAATATTGAGACAAAAAATATGGTCCACCCAAACCAATTGATGTAATTTTGTTTGACCAAACTCTTAACTCCTTCCACTCTCTCTATTTCTCTTTCTCTTCAAACCTAATTTTAATGATAGTTCACCCAACATTTTTTAATATGAAGTCTTACTTTTTGTTTCTGAATTTAAATTTGACCCTATTATAATCATGTTTGGCATGATATAAGCATATTTAGAAAGGAACAAAAAGCTGAAAAAGGAAACATGGGTTCTGCTACAAAAGTTGGAAATAGTAACTGTGATTACTCCTTTAAGGTTTTGTTGATTGGTGATTCTGGTGTTGGCAAGAGTTCTCTTCTTCTCAGCTTTATTTCCAAATATGTTCATGATCTCTCTCCCACAATTGGTACTTTTTTCTGTCTTTAGTTTCTATTATTGATTGTGATTTGAGACATGGCTTTGAAGTTTGAATTTTCTAATTCCTATGTGATTCAGTTCTTCATAGCCTAAGGAATTCTCTCACACTAATTTTCCTTTTTATTGTTCTTTTAACATATTGAGCTATTGTTATTCTTAAATCATTTGCAGGTGTGGACTTCAAGATCAAGCTTTTTACAGTTGGTGGTAAAAGAGTGAAACTTACTATTTGGGATACAGGTAATTTCAGTGTAAAGATTTATGCACGATCATTGTATTACCACTATGGTATATGATAAGTGAAAGTGTATAAAACTCATACACACGAGTTGTTACACATTTTCTATATAATACTCTTCTTACACACACACGAGTTGTTATACATTTTTTCCTCTTGTAGTTGTTTGTTTGCATTTTCATTCATCCTTTTCTAAAGAAATTTCTCATACATATATTTAGATAGAAAATTTTCTTTTTCTAACTATAACTTCCATTTATGTAGGGAAAATTACACCATGTGACATGTGTATTATTTTATTTACTAGTTAAGAATGATTAACACATGAATGAAGAATATTATAAACTTTTACCATACAAGTACATAGACTATTTTCTCTTTGGGTATTAACAAGGTCATAGCTAATTTGCACTATTGCTTGCTTAATGAATTCCATTTATTTGTTGTGGTTAGATTATAATATATAGTCTTTTTTTTTGCAGCTGGACAAGAGAGGTTTGGAACAGTAATAAGCTCTTACTATAGAGGCGCCCATGGAATCATTCTTGGTATGCTATAATAATTATAAAATTGAATTTATTTTTACATATATACTTAGTTTTATTACATTTAAAGATTTATACTTTGTGGCGATTATTTTTAATCTATTCCACACGTTTGAACAGTCGATGATGATTCCCCACCACCCGCTTGTTAATTTTATATTTAGCCATTTATACTAGATTTTGTTCAATTGAATGTAAAATTACACTTCGATTCGATTGTGAGGATTAGACTATTTATATCTACCTCGCCGAATTCCACCAGGAGAGAACAATTTATCCTTCAAAAATCAAAATACCATAAATGTGAACATTTCATTCTGTCCTGTTTTGATCCTCTGTAAACTATGCACACTGCTTCTATTCATATTTTAATGGTTTAATTCACTAATTTCATTTGGAAGGCACATTTTGCTATAATTGTTAGTACAAACCTATAAATCTTCTCTAAATAGCATGTTCTTCCACTCTTCCCTTTTTCTATCTCACTACTAGTTCAAGTTGGTTAATATTTTCAAAACTTGACACTCTTTCACTTGTAAATGCTTTTTCAATCTTTGTCTCATTCCTAAGATATCAATGTGAATGCAAGTTTATCCGTTAACAGGATTAACACTGTTACAAACTTATATGGGTTCGACCAGGTTTTTTGACCTATTGTTGTAAAAGTGGTTTAAAGCGATTCGACCAGGTTTTCAGCAGTTTAAAGCGGGCAGATTAACTCGGAGATAGCCATTCCCTATTCTGGTCTACGGCTGGACCGGTGGACGGTCCAAAATGACCAATAGGCTATTGCCTGAAGCACTATATGTCGAGTCTATACTCGTGTTTATAATAGAGGAACATTATACTATTGTGCCGTTTCAACTTCAATCAAGCAACCCTCAACCAACACCAATCTATTACCCAGAGTCAATGCTCAATCAGTTACCCTTGATTTGTACTTCCTTTATTCTGAAGACTTTCCTTAATGGTTTCTATACCCTTCATCAATTAAAAACTGTTATAGTACTTGGATCGATGTGGTGCTCACTCTTTAAGCTTATCGAGATTGCCTATATTGTTGATATCTAATGGCTTTTTCCCGTTCAATTTTCTGATTTAGTGTATGATGTAACTCGGCGTGAGACATTTACAAACCTGGTGGATGTATGGGCTAAAGAAGTTGAGCTCTACTGCAGTAACCATGAATGCATCAAAATTCTAGTTGGGAATAAGGTGGATAAGGTAAATTTTAAGGTGAATGGTTTTGCAGTCTTTTCCTTAACTCAGGAAAAGACAGAAAACTATAGAGATTATGCTACTCATACTAACTAATTCTGAAGTAACTTTTGAATTATAATAGAACTTCATTTTTTTCCTAAATGTTATTCTATTGGATTTGAAGATTGCCACTTTGTATTACTTTCAGGAGAGTGAAAGAGCCGTAACAAAAGAAGAGGGTATGGCTCTTGCACAGGAACACGGATGCTTGTTCCTCGAGTGCAGTGCCAAAACCCGAGAAAATGTTCAGCAATGCTTTAGTGATCTGACACTGAAGGTATATATGATTTTATCACATCTGTATTCTGTAGCCTGCAGTGGTAAGAAAAGCTTGTATCTTCTTATATTTATCAAATTAAAAGAATTTACTGTCGGCAGCTTCAACCGCCTTTTTGGCATATGCAATCTCTCAAATTAAACTTTTCTTTAAGCCATGTTAGAAAGAGCCTGTAATAGGTTCATATTTGGCATTATCTACACTATAATTGGAAGGTATTTGTGTTGAAGATATATGCTTCTAAATCATATTTCCATGCATATAGAATGAGGACTGAATTTTTTCCTCTTTAATACAAGTTCAAGCATGTGAAGTTTTACACATTTGTTAAAAGTGGTGTTCTAATGTGTTTACATTGTTGTTATAGTTTTTTGCACTACAAGCATCAACACTTTTACAGTATTAGCCTTGTTTCTATCAAACATGGTACTCCTTGTGGAGTAAAACATTTCTTTCATCTCTCAGTCTATTTGATAGTCTGGTTTAATGATTTAAATTGCGGACGCATCACCTGATGCTGCCACAATATTGCAGTTGCGATGACCGCCGCAACCACATCACACCACAATTGCGGTGTGACTTCGAATCACAATGATTTGGCCGCATTGGGCCATATTTGGACCGTATCAGGCCGCATCGGGCCACATCAGGCCGCATCGGATTCAGAAATATTGTTTTAATAACAAAATAATTCACACCGCAACGGTCCAATCCGCATCGCAACGGCCGCAGTGACCACAATCGCAGTAACCGCAACCATTACTACAATCGCGACCGCGACCGCGACCGCAAACGCAATTTAAAACACTGGCCTGGTTGTTTCAAGATAGATGCTTTAACAAAGAAGTTATACTTTTCTACATGAAACTTTTAGGAACTAGGAAGCACCAAACTGAAATCCCTTGCATGTCTTATTTCTGTTTCATGGTTGGATTAAACATGTTATATTGCTACCGGAATCGGACTCGGTGCCACTAATTAGATGCTTTTGTTCATCCATTTAACATCAATATACAGATATTAGAGGTGCCTAGTTTAAGGGAAAGGGGATCTATGGAAGCGAAGAGACAAAAGCAAAAACGTATATACGAGACGCCTCGAGGCGGTGGTTGCTGCTCACAGTAGTAAATACCATGGAACATGACCATGCAGTTTATTCAACAAACATGGATAGTACTACACTTCATAAGATTTTGTAATTGGTCTTTGTATAATATCAAGTGTCAGAATCAAATAGTTTGGATGATCATATGCTCCACTGTCTTTTGCAGCTTAGTTTCATAACTTCCACAAGAAGATGCTTGTTATGAATATTGGTTCTAGCCCCACAATATACCTTAAGGGCCTGTTTGCGAGTTGATTTTTTGGAGGGGAAAGAAGTGAAATGGAAGGCTTCGGAAATGGAAGGCTTGAGAGTCATGAGATACACTGATGAGATGGATCGGAAGCCTTCCATTTCACTTCTTTCCCCTCCAAAACTCAACTCGCAAACATACTATTGGCAATTTGGTAGTCAAGATGATCCTTGTTCGTGTTATAGTTTTGGAAAAATATAAGGTCTTGTAATCTTATGTAAATATAAAACATGTCTCCGGTTTGAATGTGTTAGCAGTTTCAGTTTGAGATTTGGTTTGGTTTGGGATATTTAGCAAAATTTCATGTTCTATTTTTGGGTTTGCTTTTCCCCTTCTAACCTTGGGTGAGAAATAATTTTGTATTCATATTATATTATCTGTTTCAACTTTTACAAACATCAAGATGTTTGGCCCCTGGAAATTTATTTTCTATGTTCTCATAGGTATGATTTAAATACATATTTGACTAGTTATTTCATTGTCAACTGGTTTTGAGATGAAATCTTATAAATGATCAATGTCATATTTCCTCTATATTGGAAATAGGCACACAAGAATAAAGATATATTAATTTTTCCACAGGTTTTTCTCCTCTTTAAGTTGTTACATCAAGAATGAAAAGCTCTTCAAAAAATTTTATTCAGTTTTTAACATGTCAATTACGTGAAGAATGAAAGCTATTGACAACAACATTGATTACTTATTACTTAAATCATGTTTCTAGTTAAATGTTCAATACACACTAGTTGATATTTGCACATTTGATGGAGGTTGCTTAATCTACAAAAGGGTGGAGAATGATGCATATTGTATGTTTTATGTTATTTAGTATTTGTGGTGAACGAGACTCGAACCTTCATCTTCCTCCACTTCACTCATTCTCTTTAATCATCAACCCACTTTATAACTCCCCAACCTCCTTCAACCTATTCTTTAAGTCTTTCACCTTAACGACTAGATCACCTTATGACTCCCTAACATCAATCATATAATTAAGTCATGATGTTTACATTTTCTTTGATTGCTTAATTAATTAATTCTCTCTATGAGTGTCCACTCTCACTAGAGTGATCACTACTACTATAGTTACTACTACATGTGTGGTTATAAGTTATTTTGTTGCAACTCTTTAAAGTTATGGAATCATAATGTTTATTGCTGTTTGATGATTCATTCTTTATGCTTCCGAGATCAGCTAATTAATTATTCTGAAAATGAGTTCCTAACAATCCAGCCATAAAATATCTTATGTTATTGATATTAGTAGGTTATATTTAATGAGATAAATATTTGGTTGATGTTGCATGTATTGATATCAATACAAGGTGCAAAATATTTCATGAACAAGTTGAAAAATACCAGTTAGCATATTTTATAATAAACATGAAAGAAGAATTAAAAAGTAGGACATTTTCTTTACCCTTACTAAAATGCTAAATTACAGAGAATAACACACGATATTGAATTCTAACTTGAATATTAACATCTAATTTGTAAAAATATTAAAGAGATGTGTATCCCTTTTCTCCATTCAACATATTTGGTTTATGAAAAAATTAAGAAGAGGCATATTAAAAAATAACTGTAATATCTATACACTATTAATATAAAAATTTATGCACGGTCAGCAAATTATCCACCATTCATTTATATTATTACTTTTTATGAAGAGTCAATAATGATTAAAAATGAATTATGAATGATAGACTAACAATGAATAAAACTTCTACACTATCAGTACATACATTTTTCTCTTAAACAGTATACATTGTACAAGGAAAAAGATATATACAAATAAGTGATAACGCCTCTCATTCAAAAAGTTAGATATATAGTTATTAAAAATGTATGTAGACACTAAAGAATAGCAAAACTTACACGTAAACTTTGAAGTAACATATAAAAGAGGAAAAGGTAATGTGTGGGGTAGAAGCAAAGTATAATGAAAACTGATGTATTACTTGTGTATACTCTACGTACAGCTTACACTTTGCATGTAGAAATAGTTGAGTATATATACTATCTATATACTCTTATTATGAACTATGTACCAGTCTTTATGAGAAACAATGACATTGTTAAAATGGAATAAATTAACTTACGTTAAAATATAAGTTAGAATTTTAAAGAGGTAATTGTTTTTCATTAATAATAAATGAAGGAGTATAGAAGATTTATGTGGTAGTATAGGTGTGGGTGTAATCTAAAAGAGGCAACATTGCTTACTATAAAGGTTTTGTCAAATTCATCAAACTCATGAACAAGAGTGTTTGTTGCATTCAAATATGAGACTCTTTCATGTTCCTTTGACAATTTGTGATGCTTTAATTCTAGTATTTGTGACAAAGTTTATAGAGAAGATATCCACTTACTCTAAGAGCTTTAAAAAAAATCTACTTCACATCATAATCATTCATTTTTTGAAAATTTAATGGTTTGAATTGATGAGTATATCTAAACCATTGAATTTTCCAAGAATGTATGACTAAAATGTGAAGTAGGTTTTTTGTGAATCTCTCCCAAAATTTATAAATACAAAAATCCATAGAACCATTGGTTTGTGGATTTGGTTCAAAATATGGTATCTCACTTAAGACCTATAAACTCTTTCCATGTCCTGGTCCAACAAATGATATTAGAAACGATAGTTCGGCTGAAATATATGAGGAGCAGATTGATAAATGTGTGGTACTCGTACTTGAGGAGAATATTGTTGATATATTAAAGTGTGAGTAAATGAAACTCAATATACATGTTTGACATGATGAATGAAGAGGACCACATGACATGATGATATCTATTAAATCTACCCCATAAAGTTTAAACTTTAAATCTATCCACTCTTAATAGTGAAAATTCTTATACACTTGAATCAATATTCTAACTAATATTGTAACCTTCTAAATTTATTTAATCTTTAATCTCTGAACACTTCATTTTTTATTTTTCAAAACAAAAAAAATCCATAACTTAATTTTTCACACCCAAGTAACAAATTGATATAAAAACTTCCATAACAAATTTAGATTTAGTATATAGAAAAAGTTGATACAACTCCAAAAATTTCATCATTCCTAACACTGCAAACTCAGAAGTGATCTCAGAACAGTTTTTGTTGTTGATAAATTTAAACAATGGATTTATGTTTAGACAATTAACAACTAAACTAACAACATGCTTAACTTAGTAAACTCTAACCTGCGCCAACCATTACTCTCATGCTCCTTTTTGACCTTTGCTTAAAAATACAAATTTGGTTGTAAAATGTGTGTTGAATAATCATATAAAAAAATACATTTGTCCTACTAATAATAGGTTCAGTGTAAATCTGTACTTCTGTAATAACTCATTTTCTTCCGCTCCATCAAAAATAAAACATACCGGTAAAATTCAAACCTTTTATGGCTATTGATGTATTAATAAAATTATGTATTTCAACAACAATTCGTTGGTCTAATGTTATAAGGTTCCACTACATTCCGAATGTTGTATTGATAAGTTAATATATTCTTATATGTTAACATTTATTCTATGAAGAAAAGTTAACATTTTTTAATGTAACATATTTGTAAAGGAGGAAAAAAAACAGTATGAGGATTCATGTGAGAGCTGCAGTTACTTACTGACTTTCAATACATTTATTCACAAAAAAAAATAATAAATATTTAATTTTTTAATTTACATGACATGTTTTAAATGATAAGGGAAATGATTTGGAACATAGTTTAAGACAAAAAAATTTGTTAGTAAGAAACAATGAAACTTCAACAAAGACTTTTTGGCACATTACCAACACCCTCTTTGTCTCTCTTTCTCACAGTAGTCATAATACATCACATTCTCTTGCACTGACAAAGAAGCCAAAAAAACATTGAAAAATAAGAACAAAAAGATACCCAACATGCACTATCCATGAGTTGTGTAGGTCTTTTCAGATAACATATTAAATATAGTATTTTTCTTTTGCTTCATTGAACAACAAAGTTTCACCCATAATCAGCAAGTGCTGGATCAAGTTGATAAAGAATTTAAAATATGGAACAAGTAAATTTTTTGTAATATATAAAAGAATCATGCATACAACAAATGTGTATACTGTATAGCTAAAATTGCATATAATTAAGCACCCAAAAGTTTTTGGTCTTTGCATGGAAATCTCAGCCATAATAATCTTGCTGATAAAGTTCTTCTGAGAATATAGTCCACTTTCACTGTAAACACAACTATTGTATGTAGAATGCCAAATCAAAACATTGTTAATAATGACAATCCACCAAAGATGGGGTTGAGAAAACAAGACTAGATTGTTGTTGTTGTTGTTGTTGTTGTTGTTGTTGCTGTTGTTGTTGTTGTTTTGTTTGTCCTTGTTGTTGTTCTTGTTGTTGTTGTTGCTTGGATGGTAAGGCAAACTTGGATTCTCTAGGATCATCTTGTGGTTCTGGTGCAGGAAGGTTAAGATCCAAATCCAAAGGCAAAACATTCCTTCTTTTTCTAGCTTGATGATCTTCTTCTGATTCCAAAGCCATTGGTGTTAAAGAGAGTGTGGTGTTAGTCCCAACCGGTGCTCGGTGCCGCCTCATATGGCCACCCAATGCTTGCCCTGATGTGAATTCAGCACCACAAATAGAGCACTCATGTACCTTACACTTATTGTTGTACAAATTCCCTCTGATATTGAATTGAACAGAAATTGGTCTACTATTATTATTGGTCTTGAATTGGAACTCTTCTTCATCTGAAGATAACAACAAATTTTGTTGCTTTTTCTCTTGAGTACTAATGGCCTTAGGTTTCTTGTGACTAGCCCTGTGGCCTCCAAGTGCTTGAAATGAAGGGAAAGTTCTACTACATGTCTTGCATTCATATACATAATACCCTTCTCTTCCAGACCCTATACCAGCTCCTTCCAAGAATTTTTTACTGCTGTACTTACTGTAATTCATGCCTCCTGTCAAGTCTTCACTGCCACCGGCCGCCGCGTGTTTCGGGGATTCCCGGGATTGTCCTTGTGCTAAAAGGATAAGGCAATTGGCCATATCCTCTTCTTCATTGGTGTTGTCCTGTAATCCTCCACAAGAAGTGGTAGGGGTGCAGCTGCTATTTTTGTTATTGTTATTATCTTTGTTGTTGTTGCTGTTATTGTCATGAATATTATTATAGTAGCAGAACCGGTTTCCAACCAAAAATTGGGTCGCGACATCTTCGACCCTGTGGTCTCCTTTTTGTCCTTCTCCGGTAGGCGAAATAAGAGTGATTGAGAAGGGGATAGGGGATTGTGGCCTTACCCTTTTGGTTCTTTTACCTTTGACAATGTTGATTTGCTCTTTGGACCCACCCAAAGAGAGTTCCTCTGGTGCTTCCATGTTGATGTTCTTAGACAGCCAAAGACAACCTTAAAAGAAAGAGAGGTTAAGAGAGTTGTAAGGAAGCAGAGAAGGGAAGAGTGTTCATTATTATATATATGTATATATATATATATAGATAGATAGGTAGTGAAGAAAGGAATGATATTTATTAATAATAACTTAGGGGGGGGTCAAAAGCCACCCAATACAACAGTAACTGTGAATCATACTTGTAATACAAGTTTTGGAAGAGTTTAATTATAGGGTACTTGATATTGGAATAATAGGAGTTGAAAGAGAGAGAATATAGCAATGTAAGGAAAAGATAGACAAAAAATAAAGGTATTTAACTGAAAGTGACCAAATATGGAGAGTGTTGTTAAGGGTAAGAAACAATGGTTTGTATGGTTTGTATCCATCTCACACTTTGCCAACGCACTTCACCATATTAGTATGCTCTTTATTGAACCGCCTGTCCCATTTGGTGTGTCCCGGACCAATCACATGATCTTATTTAATTAAAATAAAAAATTATAAAAATATAAAATAATATTTTATATTATTTAGTAGATTTTTATTGGATGGGAATAAGGTCCATTTGGAACAGAAGATCCTTATCCCTCTTTATTAATATTTTTATATTATTATTTATCATCGTTACTTCTAAAGACACATTCTTATTATTCATAGTGACATATGCGTTTAGTTTATACCCAAAAAAGAGAGTAATTATTACTATTTACCACCCACTACTCTTACATTCATGGGGTGGATTTTCCTATATATATATAGCTTTCATGTGATTCTTCTAACCTCACAACTTTTTTCACTAACTTGGAGGACTAATCCACTCGGACCGTACGGTCTGACCGGTTCGATCGTTGACCAGACTTAAAAGCAGAGTAGTTGGATCGCTTTGAATTGGAGATATTCCGGTTCAACCATGTTAAACCCGGTTAAACCGGAATAACCCGGGGAAAACTGGACGGTTCACTTAAAATTTAAAAAAATGTAACATTACTCTAATGTTTTGTTTTATTTCGGCCAAAAAAGATAGAGAAATGTTATTTCAGTATAGTTATATAAATTATTAATTATATAAAATTTTATATTTATATATAATTATATATTTATAGATAGAAATTATTAATTATATTTAAAATCATTTGGTTCGACTGGACGACTTAACTGTTTAAACCGATTAGACCTAATACGGAAGCTCTTTCGGCTTGATATTTGGCTCGGGTTTCACAACATTGCTCTAAACCACATAAAGATTTGCCATGAATGTTGTACTTTGCATCATTTTGGGTCAAATGTTAACCACTGGATCATGAATTCTAAATTTCATAAAGAATTAGTTTTCTACACATTTTCATCTACACCATAGAAAAGTTTAGTATGTTCCATAATCCATATAACTAATCCATGTTGAGGAAAAAGTAATATGTTATTAGTGGTTTTTTTAGTTTCGTTCTATAAGAGAAAAAATTGTTATACTGGGTTTTAAGTTATTTATTTTAAATTGGTCCCATAAGTTTTTTTCCTTCTAAATATGTCATTAAAATATATATATATATATATATTTAAATTGTTTATATTCTAAACGAGTCATATAAGTTGTTTTTCAATGGTACAATTTCAGAAAACAATTTTTTTGTAGATCTATTTATTCAGAGTTAGTGGTATCAAAATTGTGAACTTTAGTTAAGAATTGAGAGAGTTGTGAAGAAAACATGTTGGTAGGACCAAAATAAAACAAAAAGGTTGTAAGATGAAATTGGAAACATAAAAAAGGTGACTTTAGTAGTTTTATCAAATAAAATTTTGGTTGAGATTCATAAAAATTATTTATTTTAAATCTAGTCCTTATTATTATTAGTTGACACTATACTCTCACAAGTTTGAATAGGATTCTTCTATAGTACTGGGCTTGTGAGAGAGGAAAGTTTAAAAAAAATTAATTTAAAAAATATAAATAATCTATACAATTTAAGTTTTGATTTTGTCATGTGTCAAAATCTTAAGTATACTGCCCTCTCCTGTAATGGTGTTATAATATATTTTTATATTTGTCATATTTTTTTCTTCACAACGACCAAAATTAAAAATATCAAGAGTTAGAATATTATTAATCAAATACTTTTATAACTTCAAGTTTAATTTGCTAATATTCATTATTAAATTTTATATTTATAGTTAATTATGTGGTATTATATATTATATTTTTAAGAATGTTAATTATACAATCAACTCTAGTAATTAAATCGCACGAAAATGGTGTGATAATACATAATTTTTGACCAATTAGATATGGGGTCACATGAATGAGAACAAATGTTCACCCTGCAACCAACTTTATAACATTTTTTAAGTAAAAAATGGAGAGACCCACAATTTTTATTTCTCATTGTTTCCACTTTTTTGTAAGAATTGGTCCTACAAATAAAAGTATTGTTTTATTTTTACTTACAAAATACTAAATGGTATGAAGGTAGTTTCATGAAATGACGTATGAACGTATAAAGAGATTTTGAACAACTATGGTGTGTGTTCTGCACTAGTGTCTATGTTTATTTTTCATTCCTTATTTCAATTTAAATCATACATGTTGAGTCCTTTTTTTTTTTTTTGTAAAACCATGTATAGAGTAAGTTGTTTATATCATAATTAACACCTATGTTTTACTTAAATATTAATACTTTCGTGTAAACCATAATTTTTCTACATACATCAATTCTAGAAAACGTGAAAATGCAATATTAAACTGAAGTTCTCAGCATGGGATATAAATAACTAATGATTGTTTCACTTTCATGGGTACTTCTTTCTCATGCATATATTTATAATAGTTGTATTTAATTTTTATATATTTTATTTTGGAGAATTAGAATTTATTTTTTGTGTTGAACATATTTTATAATTACAGTTTTTTTTGTTTTTATTATAATGTTCGAATATAAAAATTAAATGAGGGGAAATTTTCATAACTATATTTAATTATTAATATTTAAGTATATAAATGAAATTAGAGAATGAATCCATTTATTAAGGAAATTCAAAGTTTAGATCTACTCACTAATTCAATTCATTAGAGTTCCCTATAATTGATATCTATGATGTGGAATAAGTTTTTTTAAACTTACTCTTAAAGTAAGTGGATCGCTCTCATGAAATTATACATGTTCAATTATTTGGCTGTCATTTAGCTATATTTAACATTTATATAATAGTAAACACAAAATTGAAATATAAAAATTACACCAATTCAATTATCAAAACACCCATTAGACATGTTAGGATAGATGTTTTGAAGTTTGGTTATTTAAAAGATTGATTTAGAATGGTGAGATAGAAGTATATAGGGAAGTTTTAGAGAGAAAGAGAACGGAATTAAGGGTTAAGGGAAGAAGATAAGCAAACAAGTTCAAATTTCTTGTACTGATTCAATAAAAATTTCTTGAATGTGATATGTAACACAAATAAATGTCTAAGGATTATAGTTTTAAATTATTTTTAATTAAAATAATGTTTAAATTTAATAGAGTCAGTTTGTTGTTGAATGCTGTAATAACAAAGCGAGATTGACATAGGAATTTGTATTTTGAAATTCCAAATTAAATCATACCAAGAATGTCAAATTCATGGCTAATAGCACAAATAATCAAATAATCTACATTTGGATAGGAAGTTTGTTTTTTCAGTTGTAGACTTTGTAGTGAGCCAATCATTGAGAATGACTTATAATACCCAATTATTCACATGAATAATCATATTTCTCTGGTTATGTGTTACAAGCAAAATAAAACCAAAGAAATCACACTTTATAGACTTTATAGGTGACAGTAGAAATAAACAAGAAGAAAATGATCAGAAACACCATCCCTAGGGGCATGCAAAGTGAAGAAGAATAAGAGAAAATTTTAACATAACTTTCTGTTCTTAAAATAGATAAAATGTCGCAACAGAGTAAGAGAAACTCTAATGATACATATCAATCATACTGAAGCAAGAAATTATTATCTTAAAGCAAATATGAGTATCATAATACTCTATTCAAGGACTCCAACACTGAAATTGTTCATAGTACAGAGTGAAAAATTCTGCAAAGTCTAGCCAATATACATCCAAGTGCTAGATTTGTCGAAATCATGCAAAGGTTATATGATCATTTAGACTTCTTTCCTTGTTTCTTCTTGATAACTTCATCAACATACATTATGCCCTTACCTTTGTAAACTTCAGGTGGCTTACAATTCCGAACAGTAGCAGCAAACTGATGCACCCTTTGCTTGTCTATTCCAGTGCAGCAAATTACATTGTTTTTGAAGCAGAAAACACGAACTGCGGGAGGCACAAGCAACTCAACCTCATGACTGTATCCCAATTTGAGATACAATAGACGCCCTGCATCTTCAGCTCTAGCTTTGTATCCAACACCCACGATCTTAAGAAAGCGAAAAAAGCTGGCCTCCATCACCGCAGAAGGTAATCAGTCGCCTGAATTGCCAGAAAATAATACGGAAAATTGGAAACTTAAAGCTTTGATTCATGAATCAAACCAAAGTGAAAATTTGGAAACTATAGAGAATGCTATACCCATTAGGCCATAACTATTATTGCGTAAAAACATATGTATTGTCATCTATGAGTAAGCCACTAAGTCATTGGATACAAAAAATCAGGCACCGGTAATGAAATCATATTAAACAATGTCAATAATATGCATGCAATAAGAATGGATCTAAATTAACATATGAAGTGAAACAGATGCGCTGTTGAAATTACATAACTAAAGGAATCTTATTCTGTAATTAAACTAATAAAAACATCTGAACAAAATACTTCACCACACCGCTGGTTCTTAATTAACAAGTCACTTAACATCTGGTACGGTGAATGATACGCTTTAAAGGAGTTACTTAAGGGAAGTCTTCGAAACATGGGTGTTACTAGAGCATAGGTATCAAACTTTCCTTCAACACAATGTATCTTATTCCTTCAAATGTTATACTACCAAGTGCATAGACCTAAGAACTCACTCTTGAAATGAAAGAACAGCTGTACCAAAAGATCTTACCTTTGTAAGCTTGCACAGGATCAAATAATAAGAAATATGTATTGCAGACCACGAAATGGAGATGACGGGATTGAAATAAGGAACAAAAATCATTATTTATAAACACTATAACTATACGTTGGATTAACTTATTTTGCGTTTAAAACAGCTTATAATCAAAAGCTCTACGAAAAGCAATTATTTCCTAAAATTAAGCACTACCAAACATGTGAGGGTAGAATGAAAATTGGCATCACCAATAACAGTGTGCTAGTGCTTAAGTTAATAGTTTTAGGGTAGAAAAGTAAGATACTTAGTGACTTGGATCTAATACAAAAGGAAAGGAATTTTCAGACCATTAATTTATGAAAGTACAACGGTTTGTGGCACTGGAAAGTTTGTGCATAAACTACAGCAATTCTTTAAACTGCACTCCGCAATTGCAGTCACAATATTGTAGTTTCAGAAGTCTTTGAAAAAACGAATCACAATTGCGGCCGCATCAACCACATTTTCTCACAATTACAGTAAACACAACATAACTGCAACTGCAATTTAAAACGCTGACCACATTTTCTCACAATTACTACTATGTGCAAATTTGAGCATAATTTTATAAGCATCATGAGTGTTAAGTAACAGGAAAGGCAAATCAACTTGAAACATAATTAGTTTATTTGAATATCATAAACTAATGAGGAATATGATATTTGAAATGATTTTATGATTTGGAATCGATGTTAAGAGTCTCATAAAATCCAGAGAATAGGTTGACATTATATCAAACAGTTGACGAGCAAAACTCGTAAAACATAGAGATAGAAATATAAAGCATATAAAGAAACCAGAAAAAGGTTACAAAGAGAAGTAGATGGAAAATAATTGATAGTTACATATCACAGATCAGAACGAGAAGTGACCTTACGAATAATGCCGGAGACAGGTGGTGGACGGCGGTGCCGAACGAAGGAGGAGAGGGTGTCTACTAGGTGAAATGGAAAATCAATAATAATATCTTTATCACAACTTCACTGATTTTAAGATAAAAAAGAGCATGCACCACAATGAAAATTACGTAAATTACACTCACATCACACTCTAACTTTTAATGAAATTACACAAACCACTCATTCTTTCTTTGTCCTTATACCAACCACTCATTCCTCATACACAAATTACCCTAGATTTATACATAAATTGCACAATATACAATATTTTGTTTAATTAATTACACATTTTTTTGTTTAAAATATTACACTTTTATATCATGCAGGGCAGGGATAGTCAATGTAACATATGTATAAAATTAAGAGTGGTTTGTGTAAGGACAAAAAAGTTAGAGATAATTTGTGTAATTTCACTAAAACTCAGAGAGTGTAAGTGTAATTTACTCTTACTTTAATAATCTTATAATTTAATTTAATATGAATAAATCATTATAGTAACATATATATTACACTCAATTTTTAATATCAAACAACATAAAGATTTATTTATCATTCATGATTTATTTGTATTACTTTTAAAAATATCTTATATTGTCAATGTATATATTTTTTATTTTATATATAGACTAAAAAAGAAAATATAGGGACTGAAATTAGTACATTTTTCCCCATGTGATTTAAGTTTTTTTAAGCAGCCTGTGTTTTGTTTTAAGTATTTAGTCCATTTATATTAGAATTTTTCATTCAAACGAGACAAAACTAAATAGACTCAAAATAGATGAATTAAATGCATAAAAACCAGAATGATTAAAATTAACGCCACCAATAAATATTTGGACAAAAATATATTATAAAAGTAAAGAAGAAGATTTATTCATCATGACAAATGAGTGATCATATGACGAATTAGGGTCGTGTTATATTTGTCTTATACTCGACCCTAAATATTGTACTGACCTAATTTTTAAACTTGAATGTGATCCTAGACCTAACCCTATTTGGACCCGATCATAATCGAGCTAAATCAGGTGAGCAGGATCAGGTCTTATAGGAAACCGTCAACTTTGCATATTTGGATATTGGGCTATATCGAATGGGCCTAACATACATCCTTATGCTTGCGGGATAAGGCTGCGTACATCTATCCTCCCCAGACCCCAATAAGTGGGAGTTTCGTGCATTGGACCGCCCTTCTCTCGAACCAAAGTAGTATGTTATATATTATTAAATCCTTTAATGGTTTACAAGTTTACAAATCCATTTTCAAATCAATCAGACATTCAGACCTTACTCTCCATCCCCATCCCAGGCTATGGCCGAAAAGGCCGAATGCTTTAACCCAGCTGGAGGCAAACATGGAATCATGAATCATGGAATCAGCATAACTTTCTATCCCTAACCACAAAGTAGTAAACAAGTGAAGTTAGCATGGTTTTCGAATCCCTTTCCTTCCTTATTCTTTCCAAAATCGCAATAATTGTGCCGGAGTTTACTAGTGTATGAAGGTACACCCAATTCTTTCCACAAAAAGAAAATAGCTTGTTCCAAATTTTGATACTGCATAAGTGTATTTAAACAAGTTACTAATAGTTTCTGAACTCAGAATATCACACCATACAAGTGCCAATTTTGTTTCACTAACGGTAGTCTTATAAGCTTCAGCGTGGAGTTCCAACTTCCGAAGCATCATGCAATGGGAGAAAACACATAAAAGTCAGTGAAAACAACTTTGCATTGTCTCTTTTTCCTTTCTCATCATTTCTGACTCTCAATCAAAATTCCAAGTGGCAAAGCTCATACTCAAGCAAATGTCATTATTTAACCCTAACTCTATAGGGTTAAGGACGAACAAAAGGCATACTCAACCTTAACTCTATAAATAAAAAATGGAAAATGCTAACCAAGGACACTGATTAAATAATCCCAGCAGGCCAATTGCCATTGACAAGTGATGTATTTAATACATTGAGAAGTAATATACTTAGCTTTCCAATAAAAATTCACCATTTCTGATTCCTTAGCCTCTTTAGAATCTACCACATCATAATTTCTTTCACTGAGGCTTAACTTCAGACTTTTATACTCCATTGCTAAGACTCAATTTCAGACCACCTTTAAGAAGTGTCTTGAAAATGAATGAGTCATTTTAAGATTCCAAAGTAAGACTCTAGACCACATTGCATTTAGGACTTCGGTTTGAAGTTAAGACTTGGGATAAAGATGCCTAACATTTTGCCCACTAATAGTTGCAACTTGCAAGGAACATTGATCCAATTGAAAATCATATATGTAGGATTCCGATAAATGCTCATAGAAATCCTCCTATACTATAAGAAAAGTATCATGTGTCACAATGTGTCGTTTTCTTCACGATTTGGTAAGAGAATATATTCAATTTTGACTGAAATTTATTACATTTTCCACCTATACCCTTAAGCAAGACACACCAATTCCCAACATTTGCAGCATTTATAACACAATAATTTCCAAAAAGGGTAATTTAGGCAATACATTATGCCTTTTGGATTACTAATTAATGTCATTCAATGAACTTCTCAATCATGGTACAAAACCTTAAATGGCAATTATTTTCAGGATGAAGCTACCAACTTCATCAAACGGATATGCCCTCATTCATGTCTCACTATGTGTATCAAGCCAATCAGAGTGCTCCATTCAATTAAAAAGAAAAATAATAAAATCAGGAATTAATATTTTAATATTATTTTGTGAAGTTTTATTAGCTAGGGACATGAGGACCGAAAAATCCAGAAGATCCTTGTCCACATCAAACTGACAAAATACTAAGAAGAGAAAGACTTGTGTGGAAACGTATGCATGTAGAGACAACCAATAAAATTTTGACAACACATTAAAAATTTAATTATAATTAAAATTTAGTCATAAATGATGACACAAATACAATCGTCTCCAAACTACGTGTTGACGTGTTGTATATATGTTTTTTTACCATTTTTGTGTGAGAATAAGGAACAAATGAACTTACTAGTAGCACCCCCAAGTTGAGTAACAGCATCAACAAAACGGTTGTGAAGGTCAGAAGTCCAACGAAGACGAGGTTTTGGATCAGATGTCAAAACAACACACGTGTCTCCAATGTGACTACTATGGTTTGAACCATCACTGTGCAACTGCATCATCATGTCTTCATTTCCTTCAAGTGGATGTATCATTTTAGAAAACATCCTCGTACCCAGAAAGAAGAAGGAAAAAAGATTGAATTTTTATCTGATTAATGAAGAAATGGAGGTAGATTGAGGTGACCCATTTGGTGAAAGAGGGTAAAAAAGTAAATGAGTGTGAAAAGTACAAGACTTTGGGGGAAGGGGTGAGTGAAAATGGAGGGAAAGGTAGCATATGGTGCAGGCACTGTCACGCTTTACTGGGATTTAGTCACTTTCTGCTGTTTTTCCGAGTCAGAATCCGAGACAGTACTATTTTAATATTTGGATTTTTAAGGTTAAAAATATAATTAGTGTAAATTAAAAAACAGAATGAAGGATCTTCTTATATATCCTGAATTCTTAAATTTATTCACTGTTGATATGTGTGTTTTATTTTCACTAGAGAAATTTTTATTTTAAAATACATCATAAAATTAAGATACAAGTCAAAAACAATAAATTGATTTAAAAAGATAAGTGAGTCAAGGCACACACCTAATTATAATCAATTGTATGCTCTTTTGCATATAATTAGGGACACATTTTAAACACTCATTTCACACCAATTTTCTTAACTCCATTAGGCAGAGTGGTTAGCTCTCATGTCTCATTTTTTTCCAATAACTATTATTTCTAAATCCATAACTTTTTTTCACTTTATACTTTTCACAACCTTTTGAAATGTAATAGGTTCAAACAAACATGACAAAATTGTCAATATCTTCTTTAGATAAATCTAATCTCTCTTAAGTGATATAATCTTTCATCCAAATTGGAGGCCTTCTGCTCCTCCCTTCATTGAACTTGGTGAACTTTGATCTCAAGACTCCGTTGAGGGGAAAATAATTGGTAAGGTAGATTTAGCTAGAGGAATTTGTTATAGCTTTACTTGTTCTCATTCAAATGGTTATAATGCAATGTATTTGCTCTTCTCATCAATTGATAATAATACATTAACTATTAACTAGCCAAATTTCAGAGTAAAGCCTTATATGTTGATTGGAAGTAAAGTCATGTAACTATCATTGCAAAATCTGATCTCCTAAGTTTAGATATGAAAAATGCAAATCAATTGTAAACTATCAACATATTTTATTAGCAAGGTTTAATAGGTGGATAAATTTTGAGAGATTATGTGCATTGCATGATCTCCAACATTTTTTATTTTTTAGTCAAACTAGGGAATGGAGCAAATATATGATTTTTACCAAAAGGGACAGATGATATAGTGTTGCCTGTTGGGTCCTTTTTGTAGCTCTATTGCTCACAAAGTTCAATCCTTTCAGATTTTTTGGTTAGATAATTAATGAGTAACTAATGAATTAATTCATTTTGGAGTGTACGTATTCCCTTCCTAAGTATTGCACTTAGGAATGGAAGCTTTTTTGTTTTTTCTCTTTGTGAAATTTTGAATATAGATAACTATTTTCAGAGTAAAATGAGGAAAATAATGTAGCAAGAAATAGGAGGAAGATAATAGCGGCTTAGGCTGCACCAAAGAATGTTGTTTTTTTGAAGAAAAATAATGGCAGTGATTTCATTGCAACCGTGTGGGTCTTCATAACCTCTTCACCTACTTTTTAAATAAAAATATAAACCTTTAAATTTGTGTATGAATGCAATATTGACTATTTTGATGATATTTTTTTAGTACTACCAATAATATTTACTCATCATATGAATAAGGAATTAATTTTTTCGGAGTATAATTGTTCTCATAAATAAATATCATTCCCAAGAATCGAACATTTAGTTTTTTAATTTTTCTGGGATCCAGCATAGCCTCCTCTTGAAAATATTTGTGAATAAAAAATAACCAACTAACAATTTTAATTTAAAACCCAAATTTTACGGCATTTGTTTGAAAATTATCAACATATACAATCAACCATTGTATTTTACAGTGGAAAATTAAACCCTGTGGAGATATCGAGATAACTAAAGTAAGTTTTGCATTTATCAGTAAATTTATTTTATATAAATAGTAGAGATTGAATGCATTTCGTTTCCATTGAGGAGGGGAGAGACGGAGAGCATGATTTTTAGATGGAAAATGATATATCCTCCCACTAAATCTTCCTACTAATCTTCCTACCTACGAGAAAGTGACATATGTCACAAAGTGATACTTTATTTATTAGTGATTAGTTTACAAGTAACATATATCACTTTTTTTGGATAAGATGATTAGTAAGAGGATATAGTATTACTTTTTTTAGATACCACATAATAATGCTCTATGTCTTCCGGGTTAACTCCTCTCAAATACTAGAGAGTTATATCGGGAGGAAATTTTGTTAAAAATATTTTGTTTTTTATTAATTGAAAAATAACGAGTAAATAGTACTAGAATCTCTGGTACTGAATAAGATTTGATCCCATATCCACGTTAAAATGACAAACATGAGGACGTAGAATTTTCTTGCCTTGTCATAAGTAAAAAGGATCATTCCCTAGTGAAAATTTCAAGTTACAACTAATACATGAAGACAAAACATACATAACCAATGTTTTTTGGTTCAAACATAGCTACAACAGCAACCAGACCATTAACAAATTACAATCAATGAAAGGGTTAGTTCCCAGGTAGTCTATATTTTTTTATTTCAGCCTAGCAATGAGTACAATCCACATTCTACATAAGCTAATGAAATGAAAACCACCCAAAAAAGAAAGAAGATTACATCACTAAGTGGATCAAATGATATATAAAAGTTACATTAGAAATATGTTAGTTTTCTACTATGCATAGCTCAAAACAAGAATGTGTTTAAGAAATCAATAATTCTCTATAACCATGCACTATAGCATCAAAATGTAGAACATGCTTCAAGCTTCCACTCCATTCTTCTCAACAAAATTAATGATAGTTCAGTGAGAACCTGATATAAAATTGGCTCAAGTAGGTCTACGCATCTTCATGTTAAGTGGAATTTCCTTGTAAGATTGAATCTTCACAACTGATTGACGCAGTGGCCGCCCAACGGACGATCTTCGAATTTCACGAGGATCAAACCTACGGCCATCATTTTCAATGTTTTCTTGTCCAGAATTTAAACTTGATGATGTTGGTCCACTTTTTTCAGACATATCATCACATAACAGTGAGATAGCAAATTTTGCATCATCTATCTCAAAGGAGTCTATGGCAGGTTCTAGATTCTCAGACTTGAACCTAGCGGATTGCCTTCTTGAACTATGCCTGCAAATAGTTGCCAAAGACATAACAGGCTCTTAATTTACAAATACAGTCATTCAAATTCAGTCAGAAAGTGGAAGCATATAAGTATACCTCTTCTTTTCTATATTCTTTTTGGCAAGAACTTCACTTTTAGTAGGTCCTGAAGCTGCACGCAGACAATACACATAAGGGTTGATATAATGAGAAAATAAAAAACAGGGATAAGTATTGTACAATTACATTCAGCATCTTCTCTGGCTTCTTCATGAACTTTGGATCCTAATGACATTTCTTCACTTTTATCTGCCAAATTTTCTTGCAGATGCAAAACATCATATTTGACTTCATCTACCTCAAAGAAGTCTTCTTCAGGTTGTCTTGGTTTTTCAGCTTTAGATTGCCTTCTCAAACTATACCTGTTTGCATATTGCCATATTCAATGGAGGCATATAAGCTGCCATGTTACAAAGTATCTGAATTGCAAACATTATTAGTCCAACATGGTAATGCCTCGAATTACTTCCAAAAAATATAATACATATTAATAGAGGTTAAATTTTTGTCTTTCCTTTAGAACAATTTTCGAAATTCAGAACATTACAATGACCTTCCATAACATCGCGGAATATAAGGTCGAAAATAAGACTTTTCGAAATTCCTTTAAACATTTTGCTACTTATTTCATTTTGCCTCACTTGCCTTGTCAACATCATTCAGAGGTGTTGCATAGTCAAGTAATGATATCTTTTACTTATGATAATGGGGTGCTTTCAAATAAAAGTCTTCTTTATTTATAGCTTATTTTTCAATCACAAGTTTACATTCCACGATGTAATAAAAGATATTTAGAAAGTGTTCTAAAGGATAGACATAATTCTTTATGTACTTCAAAAAAAACTAACCTCAATTTCATGAAAATAAGTTCATATCGTTTGAGAGCCATTTATTTAGTATACTAATATGTATTAATTTTGGAAAGTAATTCGGGGCATTACAACTATAGCCAATAATTCAAACTCATACCTCTGGCTATCAACGGTACCTATGGGTTTGACTTGTTTAACAACAGCAGGTGCAGAAGCTGCATGATCAAAAGATTTATTTAAAGGATATATGAATATATCAACACTAAGTTTTTTGTGTGTATATACACATAAAAAGTAGGTACAGTACACAAATTACATTGAGATTTGGAAACTCTCTGCCTTTTTGCATGGCAAACATTATCCCCCTTGTCATCTTGAAACCTTTGGTTTGGCTTCTTAATCTGAGATGCAATCAAGAAAGGGAAAACTGTTGCAGTGAGCTAGGAGACCAACCACAGGAAGAAACCAATAAGGGAAAATTAAGAAAGAACCTTATTTGTATGACTTTCATGCTTCATTTTATGCTTGTGCTCTTTTGCCTATAGAAAGTAAAATATAACAGTCAAAAACATAATTCAACCCTTCTCACTTTCTCATTGTAATTTATCAACATGGAGTTAAGTTAAACTCACTAACACCTCTAATTTCATAGCTTTGAGTATGCCATTTTTGCTTCCTAGTTCATGTTGAAGTTCCCTCAACTAGATTAGCAACAAATTCAATGTCAGTTAATATACAATAAAAGAAAAAAAGTGAAAGCAGCACCTGTCATATGCATGAAAGCTTCCTAGTTCCGCTTACCCTCTGTCGACCTGAATTAAGTTCCTGCATTGCATAGACATATTAATGCAACACACATCAAACATTGTAGAATTGAATTTCAAAACTCAAAATTTATTTAGGATCTCAATATATATACATATATGACTGTTAAAACATGTGTTCAGTACCGCCAGCATTCGACTATTTGTGAGGGCGAGTTCTGCATTTTGCTTCTGCAGTTTCTGAAAATTAGTTTGGGACTTTTGCAGCTCTGCTTTACATGATTCTATAATTGCACTGTCAATAAAAGTAGAAAAAACCCCAATACATGAACACTAAGACCATCATAATTACATTGAGCTAGATAAGTACATATAGAAGATAGAAAAACAGAACAAAAAGGATTACTTTCTATTAGCTAGAAGCTGCATCAATGTGGCATTTTCCTGCAAATCAATCAACCAGTGCATCATAAAACTAATGTGAAAAATAAGTGGAAATCATAAATCATCTCTTGACTTTTAAGCTTAACTACACTCAAATACTCTTCTTCAGTGATTTAAATTGCGGACCACATCACCTGATGTGGCCGCAATATTGCATTTGTGTTGACCGTCACAACCGCAATTGCAATGCGACTATGAATCACAATGATGCGGTCACATCGGTTCGCAACGCAACCACATCGGACCGCAATTGGACCACATCAGGCCACATCAGATCGCACCATACCGCATCGGGCAACATCAGATTCAAAAATATTGTTTTAATAATAAAATAATTCACACTGCAACGGCCGCAATCCGCATCGCAATGGCCGCAACCATTACTGCAACCGTAATTTAAAACACTCCTTATCTTGTTTCAAAAGCTACATTCGCGCTCCTCTAGTTAGTTTTACATGGAAGATTGGAAGGTAAGTGCAACGATAACTAAATCTCAAGTGATGTTAGTATAACTTTTGAAATAAGAGAAATGTCGAGAGTGTTATTAAGTAAAATCTCAGACGATGTCAGTGTAATTTTGCCTATATGTAAGTGTGGCTAATAATATACCTTGAGAAGCCGATTCGTAGAGACATCGGAAATTGCAGCAATTGATGCAGAATGCTGCTTTGTTTGTTTGTTTAATGGCGATTTTTGATGGTTGGTTATGTCAGTTAGCATTGTCTTCTCGGAACTAGAAACTACTTCCACTGAATCGTTACGGTTCCGATTGCAATTTGAGTTTTGGAGGGAAATGGAATGGTTCAGAACACAAGTGTATTTCATGGCTCTAAAGTCTCTCTAAAACTCAACTTGCCGACCGACACTTGGAGTCTATTTATGATTTGGTTTTTTGGAAAGGAATGAATGGAAAAAAAAATGTTTTAAAGTCATGGTATTTCGTGACGGTAAAGCTTTCATTTCCCTCCAAAACTTAATTCGGGAAGAATAGAAGAAAGGGAAGTGGGAGAAATTGGGTTGAAATTAAAAGAATAAGAGTGTGGGATAGGTAGTGAGAGAGAAGAATGAAAGATTGGTAGCATGGGAAGGGGTGGGAAGTGGGTGAAGGAAGAAGCTATGACCTTCCATGATTTATTCTCTATTTGAATTTCGAATCCAATCAAAGGGAGGGAAACTCTAAAATCTATATTAAATGGTTCTTTTAATATAAAAGTGAAACTAGTTAAAGTAGCACATTTGAGAGGGTTTATTTGGGTCTATTGCTTATATCCAATGGAAAGAAATTTAGAAAATCAAACATTAATTATTATTTTTAGAGTAAATTATATTATCACTCCTTAATGCTTTGTTTGGTTTAGAGAAGAAAATAGGATGAGAGAAGATAAAAAGAAATAGTATGAGTAGAAAGAAAAAAATGAGAAAATGAGTTGATTGTAAGAGTTGTTTGGTATGAAAGAGATGTGAAAGAATTAGAATAGAGAGAAAATATGTTTTTATTAAAAAACACAAGTTTACCCTTATAAATAATAATAAACATTTGATAAAGGTAAGGGCATTATAGTCATTTCAAAAAATTCTCATGTGAGAAAAGAAAACAAAAGTTGGTGAGTCTTACCACTTTTATTTTCTTTCTCTCCAAACTCTCTCCTACCAAATGACAGAAATAATCTTATTCTCCTCCAACTCTCTCTTTTCTTTCTCTTTCTTTGCTTATTCATTCCAACCAAAGGCACTCTAAGTTTTTCTGAAATTATACAAATTGTTTACCATATAAAAGAGGAAATGTAAAATGCAAAATTGGTTGTACAAATCTTTAATTATTTAGTATAGAAAAAAACACATTCTTCACGAGCTTTCTTGTATATAATTTGTTGATTAGACAATATTGTTTGAGCTTAATTGTAAATAACACCATGCATAGTGTATATGAAAGATTTGCATTTGGTTAGTTATACCAACTCTCATACTAGTTCATGAGAAGCATGCATAGACTATGAAGTAATCACATATAGTCTAGAGAGGCTAATATAGATAATACTTAATAAGTATGTAGAGAATACTTAATTTTCCAAACAGACTTATAAGATCTATATTTTTATTCGTTGTAGTGAAATTTTGGTTATGTTGAGGACTCGAGATAATGTATATTTTAGGTGAAATGGGATAAAATCTTTGTGTCTATATACTCTTACTTTTTATTGCCCCTTTTGAGTATATGTCTAAACAAATAGAATTTTAATTAAGATACCTTAACTTCAATCGAGTGTCTATGTGTTTAGCCAAACATAACTCAAAAAGGTTTGCTTTAATGAAAGTTTGGTTAAGCCAAAAAGTTATTAAGAAATACTTAATTATGAGTAAACACAAATCAATCATATTAACGTGTTAACATTCTCTACTTCGAGCCCAACCCAACCCTAATTATAAAGTGAGCTCTCTAAACTAGAGTTTTATTTATTCACTCTACAACACAATTCTAATGGGATTTTCATGGAATGGTATGTATAAGAATACCATAATTTGTGTAGAACTCATTAAAGTCGCTATTACGAGACTTTATTTCATTATTCGTTTTGAGCTTCTTGATGTTTTCTCTTTGTCTGAGCTTCTACAAAAGTATTTCACCTTTTAAAAGCAAGGAAAATCTTTATAATCAAGAATACATTTTATAGGATGAGTCACGTTGGAGAAACTACTTTATTTTCCAAAGACGTACTTTTTCACAAAAATCCAATAACTTTTTCACCATGTTTATGAAGAACAACCATCATCATTCAAATATTCAACTAGTCTTCAGTTTTGAGAGATAGCTCAAATAGTAATTCCTTTTTAAGGGATCTAATATCACCATTGAGACTTGAGTGCAATGTGAAAATGGAAAGTTAAATTCCTTTTCAAAATACCACTCTTCTATCTTTTCTCATGTATTTGCACCTTTAATTGTAATTTTAAACAAAAATAAAAAGACCATGGATGTAATAATTCTCATTTCTTAAAATAACAATTGTTCTCAATTGAATCTTTTTGTGCGCAAAATAGCGCTTACCATCTTTCACCCTCCGACATCGAGTAAGGCTTAGCTTACACAATTCTGATAAAAATAATTACAATATGAATAGTTTTAAAAATCAATCCTATCATCACACACCCACATATATATGCTTTGATGGCTATCATCTCACTCAGAAAATCAAATTCACTATACAAGCAATGTAATGAAACATAGACATTCACCCCAAAATTTGTTGCAACATCCAATATAATGTTATGGTAACTCATTTTCATTTCCTTGAATTCTACAATAAGATAGGAAGGTACAATGGTACATTCAGCCACCAAATACAATCTGGTGAATTATTATAACTGAAGTAGGAAAAGAAACCAATCTATAACAAAGGCATTAACCTCTAAATACCATTATGCACAATATAAACATGCCTACCTTAGAAGTGATTAATCTAGCGCCTTGTTTCGATCGATGATTTTCCTTCGAAAAATTCACCCAACATTCGATCTAGATCTTCCGGTGTGTATTTGATGTATTTCTGATGAGACTTTCCACTCTCTACAAGAGACCTGAAATACAGCAGGTTATATTAGACACATGAAATCACATCAACCACTGAGTTGTTAAAGACTGAATCAGAAAAAACCATATAAAGTGTAAGATGGGTTAGTTTCAAAATAAGAAAAGTTGAAGTGAGGAATACTTGCAATTTAAGATATCTTCATTTTTTGAAATTTCAAATTATTTATAGTATATTTCAACTTGATTTGATATTAATATGTATTTCTGTCTCAAAGACATTATTACATATATGATACTTATCCCCCATATACAATAGTAATTATGTAATCATATTTGCAGTTAATTAATGCGAGAACGCACCCGAAACGTTTCACAAATGATCTATAGGCAGGCAGCAAGACTTCGGCGACTGCAAGCCTAAGCGATTCCCGCAATTCGCTGTCAGGAACTGTCCATTGAGATTGTCTCAGATGGAGTTCCTCAAACATAACATTGAATGTCTTAAACCTGAGAGAACAATACACATTAGCATGTCAAAAGATAGACAATAGAAAACACATTCCTTAAAAGAAAGTCCAGAAAGAATAAGGCTGAAAGGTTACCTATCTTTAACAACTGCTCTTGAAGCACCACTGCTACTTCCAGGTCCACCATCACCGGCAGTACCACTCCCGCCACCCGATGAGGCAAGGCCCTGGATAGATAGGCACTGAAGAATCTGCCAAGGGAAAAAGAATTGAAGTTCAACATTGGTGCAGTAGCTTCTTAAATAATTCAAATCAATTCAAGAGATGGGTTAATAAATTACTACAAGAAAATTTTAAAATTTAAAATATGAGATGACTTAATCTCGATTTATTATCACAAAAAATGGCTGTAGGTGGGAGCCTGGAAACAACCTCTTTGCTTGCGAGGATAAGATTGTGTACATCTACCCTCCACATACTACATTGGGTCGGAGCCTAAAAAAATGGCTCTGAAAATAGGAAATTCAATCTAAATTCAAATGAATTGAAAATACAAGATAACTTTAGGTATATTTTGTACAGCAATGTATGCCACAAAGGAAGACATAACTTCTCAATCATACACATGCAACAAGAAAAGATCAACAATGCTGCAAGGCTTCCAATCACTCTTCATATATGAAAAGGCTAGTCCTACTAGACATAAACGAGAAGATCGCCTGCACGAACAGCATTTCAACACACCGAATCACCTAGATCAAAACCCCTCTCTTTCTCATGCCTGCAACAAATCTTTAGGATAACCCGATGATTTCTCCCACTAATTGCAACCCAGCCAAATGGAAAACACTGGTAACTTTCTTAATCCTCTAAGCCATATACATCAATCAGTTGAGGATTCAAAAAAGGGTCAAGAGACTTAGCATATAATGGTTTTAAATTGACGACTTGTTTAAAAAAAGAGGAATGTGTCAGCCCAAACTTAACCCTCCAGGGACAGTGTATTTGTCAGGCTGGCCCATTTAGACCAACATAAAAGTTAAAAACAATATGCAGAAAGTAGAATATCGTAAAATAAAAAACATTAAAAATATTAATGTGAGAATAAATAGAACATTCACATCAAACCAAACATCATGAAATTTAAATCAATCTGCTCAATTTAACACACAAAAATGTCCAAGTAACAACTAAGAAACCAGCAAGATATAGCTATCAGTTGTGTCAACGGAACAACACCTTTGCCCAAGCGTTTCTTTTGTATTGATTTGCATGCTGCTGAACAATCCTCCTATGTCTTTGTACCCAATCGTCCCCCAGCAAATCCTTCGCTTCAGACCTAAATAGAATAGGATTAGGAGAGAAAATATTGAATCTGTAGAGAATACAACTATGACTCAAAGAAGTCAATAACCAATAAATGTAGATGACATACCTCCGAACTGATCTAACAATATAATGAATATTGTTCATGAGGAAAAGATGTGTCAATGCGAGGTCTTTATATTGCTTTGATTTCCCATTTAAATTAGTTTGCAAAGCTTGCATTATGCGCATTGTTACAGATGCTAGCTGTGGAGAATCCTCCGTATCTTCAAATTCTTGGAAAAGTTGCTTCAAGGTGGACCGGTAGCTGCAAAGATTTTTAGAATTCTGATCAGGTCAAATATGTATATATATGATGAAAATCATGGCAAAATTTACACCCACACAAAGGAAAGTAAATAAGCTTAAGTGTTATCCTTAAGTAGGGAAGAAAAACAGAAAGTTTGATAAGTAAATACTCTTAAATATCAAAATATAAACTAGAAGTACACAAATACTTACAGACAGAGGATAATACACAAGGTTAAGGATTATCCTTCTGTAGGGAAGAGAAACTGAATTTAATAAGTACTTTCTCTTAAATATAAAATACAAAATAATATCGGACTGCAAAATTCCCTCATAAACATTAATGATTTAAGACATGGCAAATAAAACTCAGTTCAAAACAGTTTGAAAACTTCAGCTATTTCAAGACAATCATCAACGGGATGGTTATATAAAGATATGGCAAGTTCATAAACAACATATTTGTAAAAAATCAGATCTAATAGTATAAAATAGTACCAGCAGTTTAGTATTCACATCAATAAATAGTAGTACTGCTAGTAAAAGTGAATCCCACTAACACAAGTTGTATTATACAACTATCAACTGAAGATATTTGGTAAAATAAATACAACAACCAAGTCTTAATCCCACTAGTTGAGGTCGGCTACATGGATCAAATGATACCATAATGCTCTATCATAAATCATGTACGTTGACAAAGCAATGATCACTAAATCTTTTCTAATCATTTCAACTATGGTTTTTCTTGGCCTCCGTCTTCCTCTAGGAATTGGGCTAACTTCCACTTGATTTACTCTCCTTATTGAGGCATCTAACAGTCTCTTCCACACATGTCCAAACAACCTCAGGCACAATTCTGCTATCTTTTCTACAATAGAAGTTTCTCCAACTTTTTTTCTAATGCAAATATTAAAAAGTTCTAATGATGTAAGAAAATGAATAATCAATGACTGACATCTTAGTCATAGGTGAACAAAGCAAAGAATGCTCGAAATAATTTGATGGTGCGCCTGAAAATTGGGATCAGAAGACAATACTGATAAACTTACTCGAATAAAAACTTCACATAGTTAATGACATAGCTTGTCAAAGGATGGACAGTTCCATCTGTTATTGCAGTCTTTGTAGCATCCTTCTCAACAGCTTCTTCAAAATCTCCAAAGGTCTCCTGGGCTGTTTGTGCAAGTTGTTTTGTCAAACCCGCTGCAGCTACTCTTATTTCCACGCAAGCCTTGCCTTTAAAGAGTGTTCCGATCTGCAAATTATCAGGTGAAATAGTTAATAGCAATATTTTAACACCGTCACAACATGCCTAATGTTTTGCTTCAGTACAAAACAGCCACCAAAATCTACACATTGCCCATGCTTCAAGCCTAAGGGCTATTGTCCGAGGAAGCGTTTTAGATATAACAAGAGAGTCATTCATGTGATTTCACTTAACAGCTTAATTTTATGATCATAAAATAGCCTCCATACATCTGAAGCACCCACCATAGCCTCCATACTCTCCTCTTTCTCCAGATCATCCATATCTTAAAACTGAAGGTGACAATTCTATAACTTCAACTTTTTACTAAGATCATTTGAGGATAGAAAGTGAATGTATATTTGACCTACACCAACATCTACAGCTATAAATTTGCAGAAACGATGATATGTGGGTGGTTCAACATTGTGTTACACTCTGATACCATATTAGGATATTTGGGCCTAACCCCACCTCAAAAGCTAGCTAATCTGGGGATGATTGCCCAAGTTATTGTAAGTGCCTCTAGGTTCATCTCTCAACCGATGTGGGACTTTGGTACTTAACAAAAACGTTTAACCCCCAACAACCTAATTAAATTACAAGCCAGTTACTAGTCAAACAAATGAAAAGGAAACCACATATAAGTGAACTATCCAAATCAAAAGTCAATGGCATGATATAGCCCGAAATAACAGGGCTATGATATATAAGGAAAAATCATGATTAATTGAAAAAGGATATAAAAAATCACACAATGAGCCGTAAGATTACGAAACCAATGAACAAGACAGATAACAGCGAGACTTATGATCAAAAGCCATACCTCTGAATGGAGCTCTTGCATTATTTCGTACATGTCCAAAAGCACAAATAACTTTTCTGGGGATCTCTTGCCTCTGGCAATTGCTTCTCCAAAACTAAGTAGCATAGAAACACTGTTTGTAGTCGCCTCAGCAAAACACTGTTCGCTGAGAGAATCAAAGCCTTCAAATATTTCATCACAAACTTTCCTTTCACCAGCAAACAACAATTTGACCTGATCATGTATAATTACATGTTTGAATGAAAATTAAAAATAAAATAAAAAATAGAGAAAGTGTCATCAATTTCACAATCTTCTTACAGCTATGCGCATGAAATGAATCCAGTTTCCAATTTTGGCTTCCAAAATTTCCCATTGTAGTTTTTGAACATCGTCTGTATCGATTTTTTCAACCCCAAGCTTTTGTAGGCTTTCTACTAATACATTAGAACGAGCATCTCTACAAAATAGTAATGATGATAAACATGATTAAATTGCCGTAGTAATATTAGCCATTGTTGGAACTTGGAAACATGTATTATAAGAGTAATCTTTTGTACTTAATTGTTAGGTGCCTACATTTGTGTACAGTTCCTACACAGTAGTCACCCCAAATCATTTTATTGCCATGATTGGAGATATTCGGATCCATGTATAATCCATATATTTACTGCCACATCATGATGTATTTGGATTCTTTTGTGTAGTTGAAACACAGTTCAGCATATACCTCTGAACTTTTCTTACTGTCAACATTTTTTGTTGATAAACGTACCCTCAAAATGATATTGAAAACTCTATGATCAAGCGGTCACCAAATGAACCCCCCACCCCCAAAAAAAGAGAGTTGAATTTCAGCACATGGTAGAGTAGTCCTGTGCACAGTTCATGGTTTAAGCCCTAAGGTTTCATGACTGAGGGGATATGTTCGAGAAGTAACAAAGCCACTCGGCTCCACGAGAATTGGACCTTGAAAAATCCAAATTTTCAACAGGTAATCATATTGTTGATTACTAGATTAAGTATTTAAGTCCCAAAAAGCAGACTTTTTCGCTTTTTCGCTGTAATAGTCAACTAAGCATAGAGCTTTACCTGTATGTACTAAGTAAGTGATGTTGATGACCAGCATCAATCATTTGCTGAGCCAAATTATGTAGCAGCGGCAAAACACTTGGTGGAATAAGAGCTGGTGGTGTATATACAATAGCATCAGCAATATCGTGTGCCTCAGAATGGTGATTAGAATGATTCTTGCCATTAGGACCATCATCATGGGCAGGCGATCCTGTTGAAGGCCGCATTGAGTTTGGAAGGCAATCAAAGAGGCACTCAGGTTCGACTGGTTTGCTGTAATCACACAGAACAAAAGACAATTTCACGGTAACAAGAATAGAAAGGATCGCAAGTTGTTAAATAACCATATTGATAACAGCATAGGCAAAATGACAAAGATGCTTCAAGGAAACCATTATCCTTTAACACAGAAAACTGTATCCCTAAATAATTTTAAGATATTTTGTTGATAAATATTAATGAGGAAACCGTCATGCCTCTACCAACCTAAGAACCGTGGACAAGTGATAAAACTTATGATAGTCATCAAGTACAAAACTTACCAGAAGAAAAAATGACCCAAAGAAGTATAAAAAAAGCCGGGCATACAGGAAGATGCCAGCACCACACTCCAAAATGTGTTGGACTAGGAAGGTTTTTTGAAGCGGAAAAAATATGCAAAACATATCCAGTTGTGTCATATGTCACAGCAATAAGTTGGAGGTACCAACTATTACAAAGGCTGCTGCTTTGGTTTAGCATCAAAGATTGATTTATATGACAAAATGTAATTTACCCGACAGTCTAGCCACCAACAGTAAAAGTTCATGCAATAAACTGAACTTTTGCTCAAACATGCCAAAAATATTAATGAAAAAGTACAAACCTGTAAGATAATAATAGCTGCCTAAACCCATCTTCTAACTTAGAAATAGCTTTAGCTAGCAAACTACTGCCATGGTTGATAATACCATCATTACTCTTAAAACCTTTGATATTGCCAAAAAACTGAATGTTGCTTCTCAGCTCCGCAATGGCTTGAAGATAGTTTTCCATGCCATCGTGTGGCCCTTTAAGTATTGTTGCCTCCGCCTGTGCATTGGATCAATAAGAACATAAATCAATTTAATTTTAAAAAAAGAATATGAAAAATATCATAAAAGTAGGATATGTCTGTACCACATATCTTACAAGGAGAAAAAAAGTCCTGAAATAGTCTTCCAGTAAATCTATTTCAAAAGTAAAAAGTTTAGCATATGAGAATCAACTGGTGCACTTGACAAAGATGCCTGGATTTTATCAAGTTCTGCTGTATTTTTTGAGAGGGCAACTTTTTCCCAGCATTTTTGCATGTCTTTCATGGATGCAAAAGGGTCTCTTTATCTCTAAGGTTGTGAGTTCCTTAATATGGTAAGCTTTTCATTGATTGAAACATTTATTTTTATTTTTTATGCTTCCAGACACCTAACAGTTTTGCTGTTGTTCAAGGCATTTTCTTGGTCATTTCATGTCTTTCATCTTGTTCATGAATCACATTAATCTGAATTTTTAATGCAAAGCAAATATATTGCAAACCATTTTTATATCTGAGAACATATATAACATCCAGGAACTGTTAGAGCAGTACCCAGGACCATATATAACCCCTCTCCATGTATCGTCCGGCCAATATCCAGGAACATCCAGACACATGAAAACATAAAACATCAACTAAAAAGAGTGCTCCAATACGCGGACATTAGGGGTATACCTAATACGCGGTTCTCTTTGGTACTGGTAGGCGGTATGTTACCCTGTCAAATACTGGTACATTAGGAGTATACTTAGTTAATACATTCAGTATGCTCTTTATAATTATAGTATTACCATTAACTATTAATTATCAATAATTAATAATATATTTTAAAATATTTTATTTCAATTTTCTTTGATTTAATTCCATGATGTTGATCGGTAGGGTTTCTATAGCTCCTTCCACAACCGTTTCTTCTAGGTTTGAATCAACTCTTGTTTCACCATAGGAGAAACACCCTAGTATAAGTTTCTTTCTTGTTTGATGTAACTCATTGAAGTAAACGAGTGGCCATCACCAATTACTCTTCATTTCTTTGTTCTTTCTTTAACTTAAATTGTAAGTGAATTCATTACTTATAAGGAACGAGTTTGCAAAAAGAACCACGATTTTGATACGCAAGACCAAATTCGTGGTTCTCTACCAACTTAAGAGAATTGTGTTTGAATGGGGCTGATGATGTTATTTTGTACCTTTAATTTATGAACATAGACAGATTTAATTTAAATAACAAAGAAACCTATATTGTAAGATAATTCAACAAAAAAAATCAACATAGAATAAAGTAAAAGCATGGTAACAACAAAACCAACTTGACGAAATTGATCAAAACGAGCCAATATTCCCTCTGCAGCCTTCAAAGTCTTATCAATATTCTCATGAGCTTTCCTAATAGAATTAGTCCTAACCTGAAAACCCAAAACAGAAAAGATCCAACATTTCAACTTTTCAAAAAAAAAAAAACTTCATTCAGATCCCAACATGGGTAAAACCCAAAATTCAATTTCAACCCAAGTCAAAGACATGTCAAACCAGTAAAACCCAGTTCCCAAAATCCAATTTTGAATCCAAATTCAAGTCCACGATTTTCCAAAACCTCCCAGATTGAAATGGGGTAAGAAAAAGGGTTGATACCTGAGTTGGGCGCATAGCGGTTTCAAGGGAAGAAAGACGGTGATCAAAGGAACCAAGGATTGAAGCAACTTTATCTGTGATTATTTGGCTTCTTTGAAGAGATTCTCTCATCAGTGATGCTTTATCACTCAGCAAATCATCAGCATTAGGCACTGCAAGTCCCATATTGCTGTTGTTGTTGTGAAATGTTTAGAATCAGAACAGAGAGAAAATGTGGAAAAGAGAGAAAGTTGAAATTGTGGGTAGAAATTTTCAATTGAATTGGTAGTATTAGTAGTAGTAGGTGTCTGTGATTTAGAATGGTCCCACTGTCCCTGTTTGGATTTGCAACAACATTGGTTCAGTTTCATGTCTTTCCTTTTATACGGTTCGGTGTCTTTGCCTTTGGATATTGCAATATAATTTTTTGAATTCTTAAGGCTTTAAGTGGGGTTTTATAAGAGTTCCCACTATATTTCGTTTTTTGACATGTTTCTAGGTGGAGTTCATTTTAGTGAGATATAAAACTTATTTCAACTAATCATATCGGTGAGTAATGGTAGAAAGATACCACACTGCAAATTAGGTGTCTAGTACTTAATCTATAACATGTCAGATTAGACCATGTTTTTTTTGGTAAATAAGTTAGATTTAGACTTCTCCAATAGCCTATTTAATCTAAATAGGTCAGACTTAGACCTTTTAAAAATCTATTAAACCTAACAGGTCGGCATATGTAATGTTATTATATATTTATAAATTATTTTTTATAATATGTACCAAAAAAAACTAAATAATAATTTTCTATGTAAATCCATTAGGACTTAGAGATTATACTATTTAATAATTGAATATTTAGTTCTAGAGACTTGCTTAATTATATAACTCAATCCATGTAAGTATGTAATTTTTCCTTGATTGTAAATAATGTGTTGAATTTTTTACCTTAATAGACCTTTAAACATACTAACAGGTGAGGTCAGGTCAGACTTTTAAACAGATCAAACCTAGATTTTGAATTTTTTTTAAATAGGCTAATAGGTCAGGCCTAGACTCCTATATGCTATATAGGTTCGGTATGTTTAAGACAAAGTCTAACTTGACATGACTTGTTTTTGTGACACCCTTAATTTAAGTCTTTAAAATTATAGTATCAATCCTGGGATTCTCGCTTGAGCCATGGATTCTCGCCTAGGCGAGAAAGGCTCACCTGAAGGATTCTCGCTTGAGCGAGAGTGGTCTCGCCTGAGCGAGAGTTGTCTCGCCTGAGCGAGAGTTGTCTCGCCTGGGCGAGAAAAGTGACATTTTGGACATGTCGAGGCTGTAAGATCATCGCTTGAGCGAGAGCTGCCTCGCCTGAGTGAGAATTCCCTCGCCTGGGCGAGAGGGTCGCTTAAGCGAGAACCCGACGAGATTACATTAAATGAGAAACTCAAACACATTTTAGGGTTAGAAATTGAAGAGAGGTGAGAGAATAGAGCTTTTCCAAGGGCAATGAGCTTTGATACTCATATAGAAGCTTGAGAATGGGTAAAACTCTTGATTCTAACTCTCTTCTTCCCTTTGAAACTTGTTTTGGGTATGTTGGATCTCTTCTCAAAATATGAGAAACCATGGAAACTCGCCCTTTTGAGTTATGGTCCGTTTTATGTTGTTTTTCTCTTGTGAACTCTTGATTTATGGAAAGAGTTTGTGGGTTGATTCATGAAAACCCCAAAACCCTAAGAGTGAAAGTGTGGTTAAAAAGGAAAATGGGTAAAATGCTAGAGGTAGAAGATGAGTATGCACTCTAAGGTTGAAATATGAGATGAATATGCATGTTTTAAATGTTTATAAACTTATGATGAAAGTAGTTTAGAAACATTGAAAATATGTTAAGTATCTTGTATGGTTAAATAATGCAATATGAGTTGTTTATGTGACATTTGGAATAAATGACTAACATTGTGTTATATGGTGGAATGAGGAAAGATCCTAAAGTTGACGGCGGTGTCGGTGGAACTTGCGAAGTTACATGAACCAAACCCAACACTCACCAAGGTAAGGATAAGTCTTTAACTTATGCATTACGTTAGAAAATGCGTGGATTGGCTGATTGTGGACAATGAATCAAGTTGTGAACCATTTATTTATTATAAACATATATCGGTATGTTTGTAATAAAAATGGAGTGGTTTTAGTGTTTATGAATTGATGGAGTGTCAATGAAAAGAAAACTTGTTTTTAGCCGACCATGATTGGTTAGCGACTTTGGCTCAAGTTATGTAGCGATACTTTGGCTCAAGTTATGTAGCGATATTTTGGCTCAAGTTATGTAACGATACATTGGCTTAAGTTATGTAGCGATACTTTGGCTCAAGTTATGTAGCGATACTTTGGCTCAAGTTATGTAGCGATACTTTGGCTCAAGTTATGTAGCGAAACTTTGGCTCAAGTTATGTAGCGAAACTTTGGCTCAAGTGATGTAGCAAAAATGAATTTCTAAAACGGTTTACTAACCCTTTAAAATGTGAATTATCTTACAATGATATTTATTGTCTTGATGACTTACTCCTTTGTATGTTGTGTGTATTTGCCGTTGATAATCCCATTGCAGGTAAACATGATGATTGATGATGCTTGGTTCGAGACCTTAGGAGCTTAGAACTTGGATTCTTTATTTTGCTTTTTGTGATGTAAATTGTTACTTGAATGATTGTAATCCTAATTGATTGACTTTCTACATTTTTTGTAATAGTGGATATTAATAGCTATGAGTATTTTGGAAACCCATATCTAGTCGTATGCGGAAATTATCGGGGAAAGGAATATACGAATTATGTTTTTCTGTCATGTAAAGAAGTGTGTAGTATAGTATGATAACCGAGTTTTTACGTAATGAATACTGAATATGTTAAGGTATAGTAAAGAACGTAGGAATAAATGGATTAAATAAGAAAAAAATTCAATGGTAGAATTTGGGTCCTTACAGTTTTCACCCCTATTTGTGAGTCACTTATGTAAAGACAATTTGTTATATATATATATATATATATATATATATATATATATATATATATATACTATATAACTACCATCATGGTGTAATTTCTAATTTCCTATTTTACTCTTACATTTTTTAATTTCTACAAAAAACATATAATCTTAGGTAACTACCATTAGCATATTAACCACCTATCTTACCTTAAATTGAACATTATAATAAATACATTTTTTAATATAAAATATTCTTAAGACAAAAATATTCTAATGCTATAAAATAAAATATATAAAAATTGAATATTTACTATAATAAAATAAGAATGCGGGTCGACAGACACGAAGTGTTTGTCGACACGCTAACTATAATAAAGTAAATAATTAATATGAATTATTGAATTTTATTTGAATGATATTAATTAAAAATAGATGCACATGATTATCATGTGACCAATAAATAATTTTTAATCATAATTATTCATAAGGGTTATAAGACATAGATTTATTGTTCTCACAACTTTTATATGAGAACTATTATGAGTCAGACATATCACATGTTTATATATATATATATGAGACGACTCAAGTGATAACAGTTCTCATATATGAATCGTGAGAACAATAAATTTTGGTCTAATTAGAATTAAAATTTAAAAGTTAATTATTAGTAACATGAAAATAATGTGCATATATCTTACACGTGAATTATTTCTCATATCCATATGGTATGACATCATACTAGTCGTGTAATCAAATCAAATAAAATTGAAAAATAGCATCTAATTTTATCGCATCAGTCAGTTTGTTGTATTAAATTTTTCATATTTTTCAAAATCACACAATAATGATTTTAACTTTTAACCATATTGTTATTTATAATATAATGGATCATTGAATCATTCGTGAGTATACCTTAAATTATACTGACACTCCCGAGTTTTATTAAAATTACATAAAGCCCAAGACTTTTTCTAAACCTACACAAACCACCCCTAGTTATATATATACATTATACTGACGACACCTATGAAATAGATAAGTGCAATTTCTTAAACAAAAAACAACGACGAGTGTAATTAAGTCAAATAAAATATGATACATTGTGAATACAATTCCAAATAGTATAAGAGTCGATGTATATTTTTTATTTTTTATACGTTATAAACTGCATCAATAATTCTAAGGAGATGTTTAAATTACTCTTATATTATATTCTAACTAACCAAAATAATGAATAGACACCGACTCTTATACTATTGGACTTGTCTTCACAATGTAATATATTTTATTTGACTTAATTACATTTGTCGTCAGTTTTTGTTTAAGAAATTACACTTATTTTTGTTACATGGGTAGTTAGTGTGATGTGTATATATAATTAGGAGTGGGTTGTGTATGTTTTAAAAAGGTGTGAGTGCTTTGTGTAATTTCACTAAAACTCAGGGAGTGTTAGTATAATTTGCTCTAATATTTATATCACTAAATTATATTGATACTCTATGAGTTTTAGTAAAATTATGCAAATTACTCACACCTTTTTAAAACCTACACAAATCAGTCTTAATTCTTAATTATATATGCATTATAGTGACTACCCCTATAAGAGACATAAATGTAATTTATTAAACAAAAAATGAAGACGTGTGTAATTAAGTCAAATAAAATACGATACATTATGAAGACAATTCTAAATAGTATAAGAGTCGATGTACATTCATTATTTTTTATTTGTTACAAACTGAATTAATAATTCCAAGAAGATATTCAAATTACTTTTATATTATAGTGTAACTAACCAAAATAATGAATAGACATCGACTCTTATACTATTTAGACTTGTCTTCACAATGTACCATGTTTTTTTTACTTAATTACACTCGTCGTCATTTCTTGTTTAAGAAATTACACTTATCTCTTTAACAGAGGTAGTGAATGTAATGTATATATATAACTAGAAGTGGTTTGTGTATGTTTTAAAAAAATGTGGGTGATTTGTGTAATTTTACTAAAGCTCAGGAGTGTCGGTAATTTACTTGATTTATATTAATAAATTTATTAAATCGTTAATTAGACTATCGTATCAACCTACCAAAATAGAAAAACATTATGAAGTATTCCTTTTAAATAAAAATCATAAACAATTTTTTGAATAAGCAATGTGAAGAGTACACGTTATTATGAGATTTTTAAAAATAAGATAATAAGTTTATGAGATGCTAATTCAAAAATGATATATTCCCTATCACAATGCACATTGGTTGAGGACACACCAAAAAATATCAAAGAGCCTAGTCATCAATGTCTAGTTTCACCTACCTAATTCTCTCACTAAAAAGTTGCACATCCAATTTATACTAGAGAGAATAAGAGTTGCATAATCATCAATGTCTAGTGATTGATTTCTGTGACGACCCGATTTTCTACCATTGAAAATTTTTCATTTATTTTAATCATTTCTTACATACAGTCGTCACCTTCATTGAAAACTCTCAAGTATCACTCTTTGAAAATACTCTTTACCCTATTATCTTATCATACAAATTTATTTATGCGGAAAAACATAATTCATTCAAATAGCATTTACCACATACAACCAGTTACGGGTCTCCCAAAGTTATAAAGCTCATAACTACACATATCCGTATTAATCTAAACGGATTTACAGTAATCCCATAATACTATTAAATCAACTACAACGTCAATTAGCAATAAAGACAAGCGAGTAATTAAACACAAAAGCTTCCTAATTGAGCTTCATCCTCGAAAATCCTTCATTTACCTACAATTGAGATTATCATAAACAACACATGAAACAAAAGGGAGTAAGTCATTAGTTCAAAACTAACTTCACATGATAATCCACTTTCATATACAATTAAGCTTTACTATAACTCGTAAACACACATACGTAATTGAAAATATTCAAATTATCTTACTCGTTATTCATATCCACCCTATAACATATATATCCCATAATATATATCTTATAGCCTGGATATTACTTTCTTTCTCAACATCTTCCTTTTTATCACTCATATTCACCCTATAGAATATATATCCCATACTATATATCCTATAGCATGCATACAAAATTCATGTGACATTTACATTCCTCACCATTCATATTCACCATATAGAATATATATCACATACTATATATCCTATAGCATGCATACGACATTCATGTGACATTCACATTTCTCTTCATTCATATTCACCCTATAGGATATATATCCCATACTATATATCCTATAGCATGCATACGACATTCGTTACTCCGAGTCTTATTTCCATTGGTACTCCCCCAATAATATTATTTCATTTGAGTCATATTTCCATTGGTACTCCCCCAATAATATTAATTCGTTTGAGTCATATTTCCATTTGTACTCCCCCAATAATATTAATTCGTTTGAGTCATATTTCCATTGGTTCTCCCCCAATAATATTACTTTCATTGAGTCATTTTTCCATTGGTTCTCCCCCAATAATATTACTTTCATTGAGTCATTTTTCCATTGGTTCTCCCCCAATAATGTTACTTTCATTGAGTCATCTTTCCATTGGTTCTCCCCCAATAATGTTACTTTCATTGAGTCATCTTTCCATTGGTTCTCCCCCAATAATATTACTTATATTTCGTTCATAATAGAAAAGCTAAGCATTTTCCAACATAATGCATAAATTACAAACGTATCATTTTAAACCATTATCTCTTTCACATACCTCATTCATATCAGCAAGTATGATTTAGAGACACTTATCCCTTACCTTGGTGAGCGTTGGGAATCAGTTCCGAGTAACTTTAAAAGTCTCCTCCTCGATTTCCTCCAACCTTAGGATCTTTCCTCATTTCCACCAATAACAACAATGTCAGTCATTTATTCAAAATAACACATAAATAACTCGCATTTTATCATCAAACATACAAGAGATTCACATATATTCAAGATTTCCAAAACTACTTCAATACAAGTTTCCAAACATCTAAACATACATGTTCATATCATATAACAACATTCAAGCACAAACTCATCATCCACATCTAACATTTCATCTCTTTCTCTTTATACCCATATTCTCATATTAGGGGTTTTTGGGGTTTTCATGTGTAACCCACAAAACCTTTTCCATTCATACAATATCAACTCTAAATCAAGAGTTTACAAGAGAAAAACAACATAAAACGAACCATAACTCTAAATGATGAGTTTTCATGGTTTCTCATGTTTTGAAAATAGATCCAACATACCCAAAACAAGTTAGAGATGAAGAAGAAGAGTTAAAAACAAGAGGTTTACCTCTTCTCAAGCTCTAAGATGAGTCCTAAGGCTCTTTGCTCTTGAAAAGCTCCATTCTCTCTCTTCTCTTCAAGTTCTAACCCTAAAATGTGTTTGGGGTTTCTATTTTTAAAAAGCAGTCGTCGGGTTCTCGCTCAAGCGAGCCCATTCTCGCTCAAGCGAGAGTCTCATAGTGAGCAATTCTTGCTCAGCGAATAGATGTAATCGATTACCATATGGTGTAATCGATTACATCAGTTAAAAATGCACATATCTGATGCTTTTAATATGTTGTAGTCGATTACGAGTGTAGTGTAATCGATTACATCATGTAAAATACACATATCTGATGCTTTTATCAGCATGTAATCGATTACTAGGACTGTGTAATCGATTACATCATGCAAAATACAAATATTTGATGCATTTATCAGGACTGTGTAATCGATTACACTGCCCAAAATTGCCATTTCTTGCCGAGGCGAGAATCCTCCAGTATAGCCCAGGATTTCACCCTCCTAGGCGATCCTTTCTCGCTCAGGCAAGAATCTCTCGCTCAAGCGAGACTTCCAGGACTGATACTCTAATTTTTAAAGACTAAAATTCGGGGTGTTACAATTTCTCCTATGACTCTAATGGCAGTCAACCCAGAAGGAAGGCTCGTTAAAACCAAGTCTATTCCAAATTGCAGACGACACCCAACAATCCCTGAAAATATGCATAAGTTCTTTGTTACCATATGACATCTAGTGCATAGCGGGCTCAAAGACATGTTCCTCATAAAACGAAACTCATTAGAAGGAATTACCTCATGGATACCAAGCCAGCACATAAAATTGACTTTCTCAGGAACCTTAATGTGCCACACCCACCGCCAAACCTCGGAAACAGGGTCAATAACCTCAACATAGTAGTTAAGCCACCAATAACGTGAATTTGCAGAATAAGCATCCGTAGCATGACCCTCCCAAATACATCATTCTTCAGCATTCTTATTGCTAATAGGGTAAGTATCTCTAATGAAGTTATTGACAGTAGGAGGAACCATAGGGTAAAGAATGTCGAAAGTCCACTTATTATCATGCCAAAGGTCTTTCACTAAAAGTTGTGTATCTGAAATATTGACAAAACTAACAAAGTTACAAAGCTTACCAAAACTAGACCAGTTGTCATACCAAAAGGACTTAGCCTCGCTTCCCAAATGTAAAGAGAAATCATCCCGAAGGTAATGGCTAGCCTTAACAACACTCCTCCACATGTAGGAAGAAGAAGTCTTTCGGGGAGGGAACACCACAGAGTTGTCCCCAAGATATTTGCCCTTCAAAACTCTACACCATATTTCCCCAAGAAGAAGCCTTAACTTTTGATCTCTTTATTAATGTAGATCTTTATATGATTCATTTTTTATTAAGATTTAGAGGAATGGTCATGAACACTTACTTCTTTTTTGTAACTCATCATTTAAAAAATTGTTATATGTCGCTTTTATTCTTTAAAACAGTTAAAATATATCAATAAACCAAACAATTTTCTAACTAAAATTATATAGTCTTAATTTACTATTACCCATGAGTGATAAATATGAGCAAGATAAAACTTTTGTGAGACAAAAAAATGTTTTTCCTTTTTAAATAAATAAAGAAATAATCAAACAACTTTATTATATAAATTAGTCCATAAAATCATATATTAACTTATATGAATATCACTTGTCAATCTTAAATCAACTGTTTCAATTCAATAATAATTACTTAAAAATTACAAGAATATATGTTAACTCCGAGCCAAAAATGATATACTGGTCCTACTAGTGTTGGTAACATGGTGAGAGAGGTGCATCTACCCACACACATACTTTTTTCGAGTACTTGGGTAGGCATCTCCATGTAATCAATGAATTTTCAATTTTAATATACATGAACAATAAATTATATATCATAAATTTTCTGATCATCAAATAAGGAAAGATTTATTGACTCTAAGAATAAGTTTTTCAAATTTACTTCACATCTTAGCCATTAATTCTAAAGAAATCCAATGATTTGAATTAGTGGGTAGATCTAAACCATTGAATTTCCCTATAATTGATGTCTAAGATGTGAAGTAAATTTAAAAAACTTACTCTTAGAATAAATGAATACACACCCAACTATTCAGCACAAGTTGTCTATGCCACTTTTATGTGTCACCAATTACAAACTCACATTTATGTTTTGTTAACTTTTTATTAGTTATTATGATGCAACTTTAATTGACATGTCAATTTGTAACTGGTGGCACATAGAAGTGACATAGACAACTTGTCTCCCCAACAATTAGGGTGGACAACAAAGATTTTTTAACATCCACGTGTCCTAATTTAATTGGAGGTTTGGAAAAGGAAAATTCTAAAGCGAACTTGCTTGGACGGAATCGCAATAATTTCGTGGAAGGTTCTATGTCTGTATTCTATCTCCAAACTACAATCATTAAATTGAAAAGAAAAAATTAAAAATAAAAAGAAGAAGGAAGAAACGGTTCTTACAATTTACAATCCCAATTGAATAACCAAACCAAAATCAATAAAAACGATTCCTTACGTTGTTCATTGATTCTGTTATTTTCTCTTTTTCACATCTTCATATTCAAAACCCTAACGAACAAAAATATGAGGAGGGTTTTCGGTGCGAAGAAGAACAACGATCCCCCTCCTTCTATTCAAGATGCATCCGATAAAGTATTAATCTTTTCTCCTCTCTCCATTTTTATCATAATTTACATTTTCAATTTCATCTTTTCATCCTAACATTATGCTCCAAACATTGAATTTGTAGAATATGTTATTCAATCAATTGCTGCTTTAGTATTTTTTTAATACATATTTGTTAGTGTAAATACTGAATTCATCATGTAATTTAGCCCTTGAGAAATGAAAAATCCCATCTTGCTCACTAAGAATCTCAAATTTTGGGCAAAATAGTGAGCACAAATTTTAGGGATACATTGGTTCTATTGTGGACTATTTTAACTAGCATTTCAGATGCTTAGGTCATGTTTGGTTTGTGAAAAAGTTTACTACTTTCGTTCACAATTATAAATATGCCACTTTGTTTTCATTCTGTTTCACAACATTTTAAGTTGGGAGTCTATATTTTCTGAGACTAAACTAGGGGCACATTTTTTTTATCAGGGACTAATTTAGATATTTACTTTTGTGCTTTTATCTTCCTATATTTAGTGAATCGATTTATTTTCTTGAGTTATTAAAAACACTTCGGTTTTTGGTAATATGAATTATATATTTGGTGAAGTATAACTGATGTTTTTTCCCCCAGATAACTAAACGAGGTGATTCAGTGGAAGAGAAGATTAAGAAGCTTGACTTTGAACTAAGTAAATATAAGGAACAGATCAAGAGAACCAGACCTGGTCCTGCCCAGGAAGCTGTTAAAGCTAGAGCCATGAGAGTTCTTAAGCAAAAGCGGATGTAAGTTCCCCATTATTTGTTTTCTCAGCTTATTTGTAGCAGTTTAATCATCAAATTGATCCGAGGCATCAAAATTAGGAATTTGTTGAAAGGTTTTGATTTATTCTCATATACAAGAATGAGACAGCTTTGTGTTAAAGAAATTGGACGTTGATCAGAAATTTGGTAAAGCCTTGCGGCTGTACCTTCCAACTCAACCCTTACATTGATATGGTTTGTTATTTTTATTCACTTTGTCTAGTCACTTTGCAGTAAATTTCTTGGTTATCGTTTATTATTCTTTTTTTCACTTCCGTTTCTGTTTTCTCTGTTTCCTTTAGCCTTTTTTTACTTCATACTTTCATTTGGCTCTTATATAGGGTCTTTATTGCACATAACTGGTCTCAGGTTTTTTCAGCCTAATTAGGGAAAAATAGTTAGTTAAGTTTGTTATAGCCAGCTGTGCTAGTTAGGCTTGAGCTTTATAAATTGAGCTACCTACTTATTTTTCAGTTAGCATTTTATGTAATAGAAAAGTTAGTTTCGATTTTCAATATTCTCTGTCTAAGAAGTAGTTACATTTACAAGCCTGAATTTCTTATCTGTTCTTTTAATTAGTTCAATTCCTGCATTTTGAAGAGATGCTCATTGAATTTTTCAGCTCTTAATTTCTATCTTAGTACACTTTTTTACAAGAGGTTGTGAAGTAGCAGTTTCTGATTCTATTTACTAGTGTTGTAAGTGGTCAGACTTTATTTCTAATTAAATATCACATGTTTTTTCCTATCCTCAATCTAGAATACTTCTTGTTTTATGAATGGTCTTGGCTGTCAAGAGTTTATGTCGATTTGAGCTGACTTTAAAAATTTATGTGTGCTTTTGGCTTATGTTTCTATTTTTTTTTACTTATGAAGAACATGCAAATATGATACAAACCCATGCTTTCACTTTGATGGCTAACATTAGAATTTTATGATCACTTCTACAAATTGTCTTGCATTTACTTAATGTTGCAAAGTTTATAATCAGCATATCAATTTTATTATATTTGAGAATCTCATTGCAGGTTCTATTGTAATGTTGCTTGTGAGTTGTGTCGGTTTGATAAGTATCTCGTATGCGTGCGGTATTTTGGATTTCTTTACCAAACTGAAGAAGTCTTGTTTTAATTCCTTGTATCCATGTAATCGGTGTATAGCCATGAGATTAATCTTTTTTCTTAACTTAAAAGTTTGGGCTGTATCTATAGATGCTCATTCTATTCATAACTAACGCTACAAGTGCTAGGAATTTTCCCTTTCAATAAATGTGATTGTTTATGTTCATGAAGTTAATAGTTTTTATTAACTCAAAAGGCTGTTGCCAACTAAGTAACAATTTTACTGTCAGTATGTAGTATGTTGGACTTAAATAAAGTGAACAATTTTAGCTCTATTCACATCATACACTACACCTTTGGTCAGGTATGAAGGGCAACGTGATATGCTGTATAATCAGACATTCAATCTTGATCAAGTTCAATTTGCTACTGAGGGCATTAAAGATGCTCAACAAACTGTACGTATTCAAGAGCTTTGAGTATTCTTTGTAATTCTTGTATTGAACTCTATTTTTCATTTTTTCCTTTATCCATCTGTATATCATACTTTGATATTTACAAGAACATTGGATTTATTACATAACAGAAGGCATATATCATCAAAATTTTCTGTAGATCAAATCAACTAGTTTGTACCACAGCTTCATCCCCTTCTCTGAAAACATGTACTAAGATTGGCTTCATTACTGAAGTTGTGCTCAAGGCTATTAAAAGTGAAGCTTAATAGACGTGTGCCTGTGTTGAAAAGCGAATCTTATTAATTTGTGGATCCCTTTTTTAATTTATAATAAAAAAGTATTATTAGATGAGAAGAGAATAGAACAAAAGAAGCGGACAAGACATCCCTTTGTGAGAAACAAATCGAAACAGCTAAAACTGGGAGATAGAGCCATGCAACAAAGCTCACCACTCCCTCTGCATGCCTACCATAGAAGTCCCAATGAAAAGCCTATGGGCAGAGCAAATATTGCTTTATGAAATATCGCGTGTGAGCCTTGTCGCAATGGCGAGTTGGAGTGCACATCTTATGTCCCAGAGTGTGTACCACTCCACATATCCTTTCATTCCAATTGGTCAGAAAATATAAATTATTATATATTTAATTCATGTTTTACTTATCTGACCAATGGAAAATGAGTGGTACACGCTTTGGGACAGCAGATGGGGCTCCAACGAGTTGCTGCTTTGTGGGCCTAGGGTCAGAGGTTTTAGTTGCAGGAAAGCAGCCTCTCCTCTACCAGGGTAAGGCTGTGTTTGTTTAACCTTCCCTATACTGTGCAATGGTTGGTGCCTTGATCACAACTGAGCTGCCCTTTGTTTTATGATTGATCCTAAGGAGTTTATCTTGATTTTTAAACACATTTTTTGGATGTCTATAACTATTTTTAATTTCTACTAAAGATGTCAATTGTATGATATATTAAGTGTAGTTGAATGGGGTACCTGTATTCACTATAAAACATTCGTTTGTCTTGGTAGCGCTCTATGAGGCATTCGAGGCGGAGCTTTATCTGTAACCTGTTTGGAACCTGCTGCCTACCTCATGAGAGGTAGTGGATGAATGGTTTGTAATTTGGGAGGGGTATCTTCCTATAGATGTTATTATGCCGTATTCTTCTGTTATAACTTGAAACAAATTGTAGTATATATTAGGTTTTCAGAAATTGGATGGCACCTTCAAGAACATTTTTGTCAAGCAGTATATAATTTGGATGTGTTCACAACTTACTATTTCTTTTCCCCTTTCCCTTTTTCAGATGTCAGCTTTGAAGTCTGCCAACAAGGAATTGAAGGGAGTGATGAAAACTGTGAATATCCAAGACATTGATGTACGTATAACATATTTTCTTTTCTTTTCTCTTATAGTTTCAGTCTAGGTATCACTGCTAACATTAAATCTTAACTATTGATCCATGCAATGTGTAGAATTTGCAAGATGAGATGATGGACCTGATGGATGTAAGTAATGAAATACAAGAAACTCTGGGTAGAAGCTATAATGTGCCTGATGACCTTGACGAGGATGAACTCATGGGTGGTAAGTTAAGAAATTGTTTAGGCTTTTGAAATATGTTGGAAACTGTCAAACATTCTTACCAAATGTGGCGACACGATTGGGTAGGGCAGCTGAATTTTGCAACTGTTTAATGAAAAGGTTTCCTGGTTTGAATGAAATAAGTTTGATCAATTGTATGTGCGATGTTCTAACCAATATATTTTCAGCTTATAACAAGTGTAACCGGCTACATCTTATTGGTTACATTCTTCATAATGTACAGTACTGTTTTTAGAAACACACTCCCATTAAGTTTAAGGGAAATAATTTTCATTTTTTCATGAAGTGTTTAAATTATCTGTTTCCTTTTGTTTTTGGAAAAACAGAACTTGATGCGTTGGAAGCAGACATGGGAGACGAGACTGAAGCTGACGGGGTTCCCTCCTACCTACAACCTGATAAAGAACCGGATTTGGATGCAGAGCTGAACTTGCCTTCAGCTCCCGCAGGACATACAGCACCTGGCCGATCCAATGCCCAGGTACCATTTCCTTCCTCATTTATTTTTTATTCAATTAGAAAAATGTTTGTCTTTTTGTTTAGTTTTTAAACTGTAATTAAATGAGGTTCTTAAGACGGGAAAACTTGGTCAAGTCTCATTGCAAGAGATTTCGTGTTAAAAATGTCAGTTGCGTCTTTTTAAGATATATTTTGCTGCAACTTTGTGAAGACAATCATGTTGTTTATGAGTGGAGTCAGTGGACATTGTTTCTCTTGTGAAGAGGTCAAGTTCATGGAGGATTTAGATAGGGCATAAATTAATATATAAAATTTCGGACAAGGTTGTTAGGATTTAAGCACGTGAGGAGAGTCCAGCCCATAAGACTAGTCTATTAGGTGGCAGAGCCTCATGGCTTAAATAGCACATTGAGTTTTTTTTTGGTATAACTTAAGCACTGAAAATTGTTAAAGTCGAATGGAAATTTTTTGAAAGTGGAAAGCCTATACTTGGGACCATTTTTAGGACTTTATTGCTTAGTAAACCTGTGTGCATGTTGAGGTTGCATTCTCATGTTTGGTGGGTTTATAACTTAAAAACAAGTTGTGCCTTATCACTATGTGGTTCCTGATTTAGGCTTATCTCAAATTTTCTCTGGCAAGACTATGTTTCGTTCACTGTGTATGTGATTATTGAAATTTGAAAGTATTCACCATCTTTTTTCTGGTAAACTGCTTACTAACCTCAAATAAGTGATCCTTGAAACAGTTTAATACTAGAATCTGAAGTAAATTAGATTAATCTATTTTGTGCCTTTTGTTTGTGTTATTTAGCTTTTTCATTCCTGATTGATTGCTTTGATACATACAGACTGAAGATGAACTGGGTTTACCTGCTGTCCCCCGTGCATCCTTACGCGGTTAGAGCAACGAGCGCGGCCTTATAATGATGCGATGAACTTGAGAATGTTGATTGATACAGTTATTTAACTGGTTTGGTGTTGGCATTATTTGACTTGGCACTTTCTTCTTCTTCTTCTTCATGTAATTGACCTTTTGGAAACATATTTGGTAATCTATATGGAAAAGATTGTGACACGGGAAAGAAATATAAGCCTAGTTTTGTAAAAGTGTGGAACTTACTAGTTATCAACCCATTTTCATTGTCTTCATTGAAATAATTATAATACATTTCTTGATTTATATAAACATTAATCTGAAAGATATGGGTTGCCTGATTTTGCATGACAATTTGGGTAGAGCATCCTAGATTTCTTGACAAGTTTAATTGATGTGGGGTTGGTTTGGTGGAAATTTGATAAGAGAAATAAAAAAAATATGATGGTTTGTTATATCTTGTTGCATTCCAATCATTTTATGGTTAAAGAACTAATTTCTTTCGGAGTGTTTGACCGTCTATCTTAACAAGTGTCGCTTCCATGAATTTGACCATTTATTTTAACAACTTTATTGATGAAATACATTGTTAGTGTTACATTCAGTTTGATATGCTAATAAGATACAATAAAATTATTTTGTTGACTTATTTCATTATGTTTATCTAGTACATTTTCTAATCTTATGGGAGATTTGAACTAGTATTGAGTAAATATAAAATAGGGAAGTGTTTTCATCTTACACATATATAGTTGAATACAATTATCACATCAAATTCACATCCCCCCAGTGCACACTACACACCAGATTAAATAAGCGCTTTAATATATTATATCTTATCATACTCTTTATTTTATCTTATTATTACTATCAAGTGTCATATAAAAAGATTACATTGATATGGATGGGTATAATTCTGTTTAGTGAAGTAATAATTAGGATAATTTACTGAGTCAATTGTGCCTAAAACACCACATGAGGCTAAATGATGGTTTTTATTATAAATTTTGGAGGTTATCATTTGCAATTAGGATTGGCTAGAGTGAAATATCCTCTTATAAAACTAACCTATAAATCATTTTATATGATGAAAAGAGTGTCCTATCACATAATATATTTTAGAATAATATTTTATGATGTGCTATTTTTTTGTGGTGTATAAGAATTTATATGTTAATTCTACAGAAGAATATATCATTTTCCTAAATGTTTTTATATTTCAAGAAGTTGTTCCCGATTTGTTTATATTCATTTTATTTTATTCTATTCATGTTCATAAGTTTTAACCAAAAACTAATTTAACATTTATCATATAGATTAATTAAGATTTTTTCCTATTATTATAGAAATATAGAAAGACTTTTATAAAAATTCTTGTTTTGTTTTTGTTTTTCTAATACTTGTCCCTCAATTATTAGAGAGAATTTCGATTCAACACAAGGTAACACCGATATCAAAAAAATCCTTTGATAATGGAGACGCATAATCATTGGACAATGTCAAAATATCCACATATCCATAAATCAACGAAGCATGGAACCATGTGTTAATTATTAAATCGAAAAATGTTACAAATGTAATCTTAGCATAACACCCACCAAACATTATAATTCTCAATACAGGTTCCAATTGATATTGATGAGAAATCTCAAATTCTGGTTTTGCTTTCCACTCTTTGTTCTTTTTTGCTTCTTTGTTTCAAACATGACACAATCTCATCTTCAATAAGTTTGGTATAGTGAGGTGAGTGCACTTTCTTCTATTTACATAAATTATCATAAACTACATATTTAATCTCACTACTCATCTTGTTGGGAAGTAAGTCTCACATTGCATATCTCATTGTCTCGAAAATTGTTTAAAAAATGGTTGATTACTCTTCTCATTATTAATTGATTTTGAGATGAAACCTTAACTCATCTTTCAAAAATTAATGTAATAATATTTTGGTAATAAAATCAATTAATTTACTAAAACTTCCTAAATACTCAAGATCAAAACTAAAACCAATAAAGAATCTTATAAAAACTTGCTGAAATAAATAATATTTTACATGAGCAAGATTATGAGTATCTCAAACAAACTCTCTTATTATATTAAAATACCACTCTTTAAATAATTACATTTCTCTTGCAACTTGAGTGAGGAATAATCACTCAAATGTGCAAAAGTTCTTCATAGAGGCTCACACGTCCTGGGTTGTAAAATAATTGATTATATAATAGAGTGGAGCTTATAATTAAATGTGAGTTGCATAAAAATTCTATATGCACTATACACCTCAACATTTTTTTCCTATTAAAAATCAAATTCTTATGCCATGGTTATACAAGGTTCTTTCAAGGATGTCATAATGATGGGTATATTACGATCAACAATCAAATCTTAATCCTATTACGGTCCATAACGATATTTTATATTAATTTAAAAAAAATATTTGTATACATATTTAATAATAATTTTTATATATGATGAGTTTGACGCAATGATAAGGTCATTACTTATTAATTATGAGCTCAATGATTCAAATCATTGAAACAACTTCTTCACTTGTGGAATAAAACTGCTTATATTTATGATTTTTGTATCTCACTAGAGTCTCGTACACTGAATCACCTTTTATATTTAATAATAAAATGATGTCACATACCATGCTTAATTGTGAACGACTTCCTCAACAAATGTCATAGATATATATTGCCAAAAAATGTCATATTTTTAATACATTTCATAAAGTAGAAAATCATGAATAACACTTCAAATTCTGATAACCCTTCAGGTGAATCAAACTTATCTCATTATTCTGCTGCATTATGTGTTGGATTTCTTCTCCTCATCACATTCATGGCTATCACTGCACATTGCTGTTCACATAGAAACTTGCAGAACACGCAATCTACTAGTCACAGAACTATAGCCATACATAGAGATAATATTTCAGATATAAGTATCCAAGTTCTTGGTGAAGAAGAATATGAAGCAATTGTGAAAAATTATCCTGTGTTGTTGTACTCTCAAGCCAAGCTTCAAAATCTTGATAATTCTTCATCATTTCTAAGTTGTTCAATATGCTTAGCAGATTATAAGGATTCAGAATTGTTAAGGTTGTTGCCAGATTGTGGTCACTATTTTCATAAGGATTGCATTGATATATGGTTAAGGGTACATATGTCTTGTCCAGTTTGTAGAAACTCACTATCCCCAACTCCTATTGAAGAATTAAGTTGCAACCTTGGTTACGGGACTTGATTGAATATGTGCAACATCGGATCAGATCTTTTGTCCCACAATATGTGTCATTCTATGTGTCATTAGCTGTGATTGGTTAAAGAAAATATATTTATTAAGTATTTTTCTGACCAATCACAACTCATGACACATAAAATAACATATATTGTGGGACAGAAGATGTGCTCCCAACGATATTATACGTAAGTTTAGTTTCATAAGGTAATGTACCAATAATGTTTAGTTACATCTATTTCACACCTCGTGAAATATGTAAAGTTTTATAAGGTAAAGTACCAATAATGTTTAGTTACATCTATTTCACACCTCGTGAAATATAGTACATTTTATGAGTGAAAATGGATATTACCATATACTGTTACTATATATATGATTGTTGTTGCTATTTGATGTGAACCATTTTGTACACAGATTTGAGAAATTTGTTTTTTTACCAATCATATAGCTTATGTTATTAATGATGGGAGAGATAAATTTAATCCCATAGAAAGAAAAATTGGATTTCACATAGTATGAATTTTGTCTTCCAACTTTCACTAGAAAGAGTTTAAAGCAAATATCTATATATATAAAATGGAAAGTGAAACTTGTATGCTTAGAATGTAAACAAATCTTAGGATCAGCATTATTTTGATATATCTAAGTGTAATTATGATGTTTTTATACATGCATAGGGCACTTGCTGAGTTGTTATTTTTACACAATACTTAGCTTATTGTAGTTACAAGATGCTGATAAATAATAACTCCATACATTTTCACAAAACATGTTTGGTAATTTGAGTTAATGTTATATTGTGATAAGTGAGTTAAATTCATTTACTTCCTGCATAATTTCTATGATTAAAGCATATATAAAATTGATTGGTTAGTTAGTTAGGGTTAAAGTCTATTGTATTTTCTATATAGTAGGTTAATAATTTGTTTGTAATTCAATTCTATTCATTGAATGAATGAAATACACATTCTTTTTTCTCTTTTATTTCAAGTAGAATAGGTTCACATCACTTCAAAAATACACATTCTTTTTTCTCTATAAATTAGCTGTGAGTCACTGTAGTTAAAAAAAGTTTGTTCATGAATTGGTGGATCATAAGTATATTTAACTATGAGTTTCTCTACAACCAATAAGGCACAATATGGATACTTTAATTTGATCTGTATGATATTTGGGCTTAATTTATACACTATTTTCTCTTTATATGGAATATTGTAATTTTTTAAAGAAACTTAACCATTTGAAATAGCTTTTTAAAAGTTATAAGCCATTCCGAAAAAAGAAGTTCATTTTCAGCAAATGACATCTTTTAACTAAAATTAATATATATGTCATTGTGAACCTCGTTGTTATTGTGGAGAATAAAAGAAAAATTGTATGAACTAATTTATACCTTATAAAGATTTTATTAAATAGTTGAATCGCTAATTTTATGAATTATTTTATATGCTAAATTTATTTATCTATTTCTTTTAATCATTTATTTATTTATAGAGGATAAATAATATATTTTTATTTTTGTGTATGATGAAAGTTTATTTTGTTCCTAGATATCCATATGTTCAAAAAAGAAATCAAAACTACATAGTTTTAGGTAGATAACTATTTTGATTATTGAATGTATTTTAATTGTCGAAGAATAAAAATGGCGTATAACGGCCGTTCAAGGGATTAGTTGAATAGAGGTGTCAAAATGGGCTACTCGGATGGGTCCGAGCTAGCCCACATCGAGTTCGGGCTAATCCAGATCGGGCTAAAAAAACTCGGATATAATTTATACATATCACCTTGTCTCTCAAACCCGCCCTAAGTGGGTTGTGACGAGCCGACCCACATAATACTAAAAAATATTTATTTATATTTTAACATATTTAATCTATTTAATATATAGATCATATGATATTAATGTATAATTTTTTAACAAACTTGTTATGCCCAATGCAATCAAACTTATATATCAAATGTCTTGTGTTTGTGTTTGAGTTAAGATGTGATGTCAATTCCACATATATGAATTTTAACACAACTCATTTATTAAATCTCTCATTTATATTTAATTCTCACTCTCTAACACAATATAATATGTAACTTCATTTTAATATATAAAAATATTTGAACACTATAAAAAATAACATCATTTTCGTTTATAGTAATGATAGTATAGGCTCAAGTTCATAATGAACTCTACATGTCAAAGTATAACTATCATCATGATATATGATCATTGTATTTTCTTTTCTCTTTATCAACACTTTCGTTTTGGCCAAAAGGTTTAATTAACAAGAAGGCCCAATTAAGAGAAGGGTAAAGGGTTGAACGTGGCATAGCCTCTAAGACCGGTTGAGGAAGCAAAATGGTGATAACTTAAAGTACAAGCAGTGTACATAGAACACTTATCTCTTAAGTTTTAACACAGCCAATATATACTATTTTTTTGATTGAGAATACAATCACTATGTTGTGTAATTTTGTTTTGTTCTACAACTCTTTTCCACTTTTAGAGAAGCTTAAAGTTAAAGGCCTTAAATTCCTATTCAATATGTGATCTTATATGTACATTTTTTCTTTGTACAGTTTTAAAACATAGATTATTCTTCTACAATGTTTAAAGATCTAGAAAGTGTTGAGAATTAGATTTCATAATGATGTAAATAACATGCAATTTCATAATGATTTAGAAAGAATTAAGATTACACTAAGCATGTACTAGATCATTTTGGATTTTTTTTTCGCAAACCCGCTCTACGCCTCTACCCATGTATAGGGCGGTGAGAAATAATATTTTATGCCCTATTTAAAAACAGACATGTCCACGCCCACTTTAATTTAGGTGGACATTGTGTAGGAGTGAGAATCATCTTCATTAATGAAGAGAGGAGTACATCAAAAGTAAAGGAAAAAACAATATGACGTGACCCTTCTATCCCTTAAAACACAATAATATAGTATTTCTATCCTTGAAAGTAATAGTAAAATCAATAACTTATCTCTTAATAGAGATGAGTTTTATTCCATGGATAGGGCGGACAAAACAACACTAATAAGGATATGAATACAATTGGGCCTTATATATATATTATACTGATTTCCCTCTAATAAGGATGACAATGGATAGTTAGACTCATGAGTACCTATAAATAATACTTGCAACATGTTGTGTTTGGATCTGTGTTTTTGGACCCATGAATAATTGAGATCTGAGATTTTAAGATCCAATGTTGAATGAGTCTGGGTCCGAGCAATGAGGACCGAGACCGCTGGTACCTGGACTCACTTTTCCTTCCTAATTATATAGAAACATAAATGTAATATAATGTTAATGATAATTATGATGTTATATTGTGTAATCTAATATTACATTGATTAAACAATTGTTAGTAATTCAATTTTACATCATAAAGTGACTTTATTTTTATGTTTGTTTGAGTTAAATCATATATGTTTAGTTTAAAATGTGTTCAAAAATTTAATTTATATTTTATAATTTTTCCGGTTATAGATTACCTAAATATCATATAAAATTGTAGGAAACAAACACACAATTACATAAATTGCTTGCAATTATTTTTAGTGTTTTTGAATATGTGGGTACCTGGAGATCTGCTGGGTACCCAAGGACGTGCAGGTAGTGGATGCAACGGGTATTAGCAAGAGTCTATGGTGAGTTCGGTAATGCACTATCGAGACTCAGTGCCATCCCTACCCATAGATAAACGTAATTTCTTAAATAAAAAAATGGTGAAGAGTATAATTAAATTAAACAAAATATGATATATCGTAAAAACAAATCCAAATAATATAAGAATGTATATTCATCATTTTTTATTACAAAGTTAACACTAATAATTTTAAAGAGATGGTCAAACTATTTGAATTTGTGTTAATAATATATCATATTTTTTTAAGAAATTATACTTATATTTGTTACATAATAGTATAATTTTGGAAGACCTTTGTGTAAGGTTAGAAAATAGAGATGTGATTTCTATAATTTATAAACTAGAGTGGTTATCGGGTCTCCCATTGAAGACTCAAATGAGCTATTGCTTCCAACTGCAACATAGCATCTTCCTCCCACGTCACTTTCCCTTCCACTGCTTTTCCCATTACAACATCTCTTCAAGGTTCATTTTCTTAACTTCCCTTTTTCTTCTTTTTAACATTACTTTATCCCTTTTTTGTGGTTATCAATTATGGATAATTGAGTGCAATTTAAAAACATTCACAGTTATTAATATCCACGTGTTAATAGTTTATATATGTTTTTAATTATTCTCATGTTTTTTGTATATAGAATACCATTTAGCAGTTTTAGTTGTGAGAAAGATTTGGATATGAAGGATTTGAAAGAAGATTCAGAAATGCTGGTGGCTGATCCTGTTTTGTTGGAGAAAAAAATTGATTCAATTCGTTTCGCTGGTCCCCACAAGCTTCAGGTTTCTACAACGCATTTGGGTTCATAATTTTATTTGCTTGTGTGTAATGGTTGATAAATAAGTTTTAGTTCATCAAGGAGTCACATTTTGTATTGGTATTACATAATTTTACTTTGCTTGGTGAATTGATTTCAATGTAGTGGCATAGAAAATGGGTATCATTAAAAAAAGTGATTTTCCCAGCATAAAATGTTTATACTTTTATGATTGTATTTGTTGAGAAAATTTAATCATATGCACGTTTTGGTTGTCCTAGTATCTAGTCGTATCAATAAAGTTTGTTTTCGTTGCATCTCCGTTATGTTTCGTAGTTAATAAGACTTTAATTAGTGACTATTTTCATGATGATTTCAGTTATGTAGCCTATTTATAGGCTGTTTTGCTTTATCAATGAATAAGAAGAAAACATATATCCTCTGCTTCCTTCTGTTGTTAACGGTATTTGCATATTCTTGGTGTCAGGTGATTGCTGATTTTGATGCCACGTTAACGAAGTTTTGGGTTAATGGAACTCGTGGGCAAAGTATGTTCCATGAACATTTTATTTCCCTTTTTTATGGTTCTCTATGATGCAAAAGAAATTTTTCATCATGTTTGCTATTGATTGTATCTAATAGAATCATTTGTAGGTAGTCATGGCCTTCTGCAGCAGGGTAATCCAGAATATGATGCCAAAAGGCAGCAGTTATATGACTATTACCATCCATTGGAATTTTCGCCGACTATTGGACTAGAAGAGAAAACAAAGCTCATGGAAGAGTGGTATGTGACTCAGTTTCTCAATGGTGGAGCTTGTGATAAAGGAACTAACTTGAACAATGACATATTTACATTCAATGTTGACATTAATGTTGGCTGCTGAAACTCCAAAACTGGTGTATTAGGTGGGGAAAGACACATGCTCTTCTTGTTGAGGGAGGACTTACATATGAATCGATAAGAACGTCAGTTGCTGATGCAAACATTGCTTTCAGGGAAGGTGTTGTCGAACTTTTTGAGTTTTTGGAGGTATATTTCTAATCTTTCTTTGGAATATATCTTGTATGAAGTTCTTACCTTTCGATATTTTCATTTGATATCAGTCTTCAGGTGAACAATTTCTGACACTGGTTTCCGTTTTGTAACTTTCAGGAAAGAGACATTCCCGTGTTAATATTCTCTGCAGGGCTTGCTGATATCATTGAAGAGGTCTGAACAACCACTTTTTTTAATGATGGCAAGGTTGCTCAACAAATGCCCTCATTTTCTGTCTCTATTATTGCTTGTTCCTCTTAATTGCAATGTATCGTTGTTCCTGATAATAACAGGTTCTAAGGAGTAAACTTCACAGAACCTTCAAAAATGTGAGGATAGTATCCAATAGGATGGTATTTGACGATGATGGCCGCCTTGTATCTTTCAAAGGTGATTCTACACTTCTATGTTTCCTACATTCATCAGCTACATATTCGTTGGATTTTCCTCTCATCTTTCTGAGCCACTACACAAGCGCTTTTAGGTTTCACTGTCACTAAAGAAAAGCACACACACACAGATATATAAGTATATATGTACGTATATGCATGTTTAGACCTTGGGTGAGTGAGTTAGGAAAAACAACGTGGAAAGATCTACAGTGTCTACTTTGTCTTCCAAATAAACAAGGAGCTCAATGGGTTGGGTTGAAAGTGTTTGAAACATGCAAAGTTCATTGCATTCTACTTTGAAGGGTTCCATGAATGGGATAAAAGACAGCAAAATAATTTTTTATCACAATACCTTAATATATATGGGCAATAGCATTGACAGGGTCTAACATGGTGGCATAACAAAAAACCTGGGTGAGCTTATGCGTTCTTTCATGACAGCTTGATCTAATAATGTGACTACTATCTTGTATGTGACCCAGATATGGTCCTTGCCAGTACCAATCTCAGCTAAGGATTTTGAAAGCATGCTTGAACCTACTTGAAATCCCTTGATTTCCAAATTATAGAAACTTCAGATACATGCATGGTCTCTCGTAGGGCAGAAAATAACTTTCTAAAATATCTAACTGTAGATATTGCCATTGTAACACACCAATGCTACCACTCTGTTACTAATGGACCCAAAAAGTGTATGATATGTGAGTCAAATATTATTGGAATTGACACTTACAAATGTTAGTTCTATTTCCACCTTCTACAATTGCACAACATATCACTACTGCAAGTTGCAACTAACAGACGAATTTTGGTTTGGTGTAAATAAATATATTTTATGCAAATTCTACCCTCATCAATAGAAGCTATAACAATTAACAAGGAACTCATGTACAGATACCTGAATAAATGTAGAGATTTATAGATGTTTTGTCTTTTCTCCCAGATTCTTGGAAAATTTATTTTTCTTCTAACATTTGCAATGCTTTGCCATACTGGACAACCGTAACTCAGTAGATTTATATCAACCCACACATATATCTGCTTCTTCATATGCTCGAGCTTGTTGATTATTGGAATGGGGTATTTTGGATAGTAGGCTTTTAAGTACCTTTATTTGATAAAATTAGCTCCTATTGTTTACTTACAAATCTCAATTACAGGAAAATTGATTCATAGCTTAAATAAAAATGAACATGCTCTTGATATGGCTGCTCCTGTTCATGAGCAATCGGGTGATCTGAATGGTCCAAGTGATGAAAATGACTCAGTCAAGAAGAGAACCAATGTTCTTCTTCTCGGTGATCACATTGGAGATTTAGGAATGTCTGATGGTTTGAATTATGAGACACGAATATCCGTGGGTTTCTTGTAAGTGCCAAATTTGCTTTGCCAAAGTTCATATATTCTAATTGCTGCGTTTTTTTGAGTTAATGAGGTTATAGCTAAGGAAATTACCTAGTTCTATAAGGATTTTTATGCTGAAAATGCAAATATTCTGGCAATAACTGAGGTATTTTTTTTCATGAAGTTAGTTGTGAATGTGTTAGGGATAGAGCGCAATGCGGAAACATAAGATCGGATCAATTGAGAACAAAAGAGAAGCAAGAAAAAATAAGACACAAGATTTAAGGTGGAAAAACCCCCTCAGTGTGAGAGTTAAAAAACCACGGGCGCTCAAGAACAAAATTCCACTATGTAAAAAGGGAGAGTACAATAAATTCTCTTATAATAACGAGGATAAAGAACAATATTTAATCTCACAAATACTCTCTCAAATGGAACAAGAATTCTTACCAAAATACAATTGTGTAGAAAATCTAAAACTCTGTAATTTTTGATGTTTTGATAATATGTCATAGCATTGCCCTTTTATAGGTAAGTGAATAAGAGAGAAAAATCTTATAATATTTGATAAGATTTAATATACATATGAGAGACACAAACTTCTCAACAATGCAATCAATAATCTTATTAAATAATATTTAATAAGATTTAATATGTATGAGAGACACAAACTTCTCAACAATCTCCACTTTGGCTCGAATTTGGTAAGTTGATCATCGCCAAATAAAGACCCGAAGGGCGGTCAAATGCTGTAGATATTAACCAAATCCAGGCAGTGTTGGAATTTGGTATTTGGAAGTGGCTTGGTAAACATATCTGCTGGATTCTCTGATGTGTGAATCTTCTCCACCATAATTTCACCAACAGTAACAATATCTCGGATAAAGTGACGTTTCACATCAATGTGTTTGGTCTTGTCGTGATAACGATTATTCTTGGTCAAATGAATAACACTTTGATTATCACAAAATATTCTAAGAACACCTTGTGTTAAACTAAGTTCATTTACCAAACCTCGGAGCCAAATAGCCTCCTTCACACCCTTTGTTACTGAAATATATTCTGCTTCAGTCATAGATAATGTAGCAATAGACTGAAGAGTAGCTTTCCAGCTGATAGCACTATTACAGAGAGTAAAGATGTAACCTGAAAAAGATCTCATTCCGTCATTGTCACCAGCATAATCTGAATCAACATAACCTACAACATCATCGTTTGTAGCCTTGCTTCTATCAAATACCAAGCCAAAGCCAAAAGTACCTTTTAGATACTGAAAAATCCATTTTACAGCACTCCAGTGATCCTTATCAGGATTATGCATATATCGACTCACCATGCTAGCAGCATATGCTAAATCTGGTCTTGTGCACAACATAGCGTACATAAGACTACCAACTGCACTGCCGTAAGGAACGTGTGATATACGTTCCATCTCCTCCTCTGTATGTGGGCAAAGATCTGAAGATAACTTGAAATGTGCAGCAAGTGGAGTAGAAACAGGTTTGCAATCATTCATATTAAACATTTCAAGCACTCTCTCAATATACTTCTGCTGAGATAAAAATAGTAACAAATATATGAAAGATCTATCAGGAAATTTTTGGAAATAAATACAGTCATCAAATTGACTCCTGTAATAACCTTGCCCAATCATAAAAGAGTCAAACCTCTTTTACCACTGTCTTGGAGCTTGTTTAAGGCCATATAAAGATTTCTTCAATTGGCAGACAAGACGCTCCTTATCATGAACAATAAATCCCTCGGGTTGTTCCATGTAAATTTCCTCTTCCAACTATGTAAAAAAATTGTCTTTACATCAAGTTGCTCTAACTCCAAATCAAATAAAGCAACAAAAGCAAGCAAAACACGAATGGAAGTATTACGAACAACAAGTGAGAATATCTCATTAAAGTCAATACATTCCTTTTGATTGAAGCATTTAACAACTAATCTTGTTTTGCATCTTGGATCTTCAACCCCGGGAATACCATTTTTCTTCTTATAGATCCATTTACATCTCAATGGATGTTTGCCTTTGGGAAGCTCTGTCAAAATCCAAGTACCATTCTTATGAAGACTTTCCATTTCTTCATTCACAGCCACTAGCCACTGTGAAGAATCAACACAAGAAACAGCTTCTCTATAGCTGGCAGGTTCAACACCATCATTTACCTCTCGTGCTACTGACAATGCATAAACAATTAAATTATCACCATTAGTGTACCTAGTTGGTCTTTTAATTAGTCTTCAAGCTCTGTCTCGGACAAGACAATAATCATTTTATTGATGATGAATATGAGAAGTAGTATTATCATCACAATCAACATAATAATCATCAATGCTTGATTCATTTGTAGAGGAAGATGAAACATCAATAGTAGGAGCTGCAGGCTTTACTATCAACTTCACATTCTCGCTAGTACCCTGCATATTACCTGTACTAGTAGAAGAAGACACAACAAATTGTTTTCTAGAAGATAATAATGCATACTCGTTAAAAGTCACATTTCTACTAAGAATTAATTTTCATGACTTTGAATCGGAACACCATAAGCGATATCCCTTATACTCAGATGCATAACCAAGAAATATGCACTCAACAACTATTGGAGCTAATTTACCATCATTAACATGTGCATAAGCAGGACATCCAAATATTCTTAAATTAAAATAATTAACAGGATTACCTGACCAAATTTCTTCTGGAACTTTGAAGTCAAGTGCTGAATGTGGAGAACGGTTGACCAAGTAACAAGCAGTAGATGCTGCCTCGGCCCAAAGTTCACGCCGATGCCATAACCCAACATTTGAGGGCATACAACGAGCTCTCTCAAGTAGAGTCCTGTTTATCCGTTCTGCAACACCATTTTGCTGGAGATTCCTTGGTATGGTTTTGTGTCTAGCAATACCATGATTTGTGCAAAATTCATTAAAGTCACCATTATAGAACTCTAACCCATTGTCTATTTTGAGCTTTTTCACCTTTTTCCCTGTCTGGGTTTCAACAAGAGTTTTCCACTTTATGAAAGTGAAGAATGTTTCATTTTTATGCTGCAGAAAATAAACCCAAACCTTGCGAGAAAAATCATCAATGATAGTCATCATATAGCGCATCCTCCATCGGTTAGCCTTTAATAATACAAGAGCACCTTTCGATACATTTGGAACTCCACCTTCAGCTGAATATCTGCACCCGAGAGACTTTAGGGTGCCAAGAGAAATTAAGTTTCGCTTCAAATCTGGAATATAGCGGACATTAGCCAAAGTTCTGACAACACCATCATGAGTCTTGATCTGAACTATATTTATTCCTATAACTTTGCATTGGGTATCATTTCCCATTAAAACAATATCACCACTGTCAACATGTTCAAAAGTTGTGAATAAGTCCTTATAAGGACACATATGAAAAATACATCTATAATCAAGAATTCAGTCTATTTTACTCCTCTTACTAAAAGAAACAACAGATAAAAGAACATCACCGTCAGAGTCGGCTTCAATATTAGCAGCTTCCTGGTTTCTTGCAATAGCAACATGTTTTGTTGAATTTGCGGCCTCTGGATTTGGATCTGAACTTTTTATAACTGGTACTCCCTTTTTCTTGAGTTCTACCTCGAACACTTAAGCTCTCACCATTGTCCACAGAATTAACTTCAAGATCAAACTTTTCTTTGAACAATAAATTAGATTTAACATCTTCAAAGGATAAGGTATCATTATTTCCATACAACATGATTTCTTTGAAGTGTTTGTAGGTAGAAGGTAAAGAAACAACCAACAAAACAACTTTGTATTCATCTTCAATATTGATATCAATATTTTGCAGATCCATAATAATAGAGTTAAAATCATCGAGATGAGTTTGAATAGGAGTACCATCAACCATACGAAAGGTATATAATCTTTCTTTGAGACGAAGCTTGTTTGCGAGACTCTTGGTCATGTATAAGGTTTCTAACTTCAACCACAAAGCCGCAATGATTTCTTCATTGACAACTTCTCGAAGAACCTCCTTAGACAAACAAAATTGAAGTGTTGAAAGTGTCTTTTCATCCAACTCGTCCCATTGGTCGTCGAACATGGAAGTTGATTTCTTTGACTTCTCATCTAAAGCTTTTTTTAATCCGCTCTGGATAAGAACGGCCCTCATTTGGACTCGCCAAATAGAAAAGCTAATCTTGCCATCAAACTTCTCAATGTCAAATTTAGGCATTTTGAAATTCTCAATTGAGTAAGAGCTCCGATGTCACTTGTTAGGGATAGAGCGCAATGCAGAAGCACACGATTGGATCAATTGAGAACAAAAGAGAAGAAAGCAAAAATAAGACACAAGATTTAACGTGGAAAAAAGCCCTCACTGTGAGAGTTAAAAAACCATGGGCGCTCAAATGAAACAAGAATTCTCACCAAAATACACTTGTGTAGGAAATCTAAAAACTCTATAATTTTTTATGTTTTGATAATACGCCATAGCATTGCCCTTTTATAGGCAAGTGAATAAGAGAGAAAAATCTTATAATATTTAATAAGATTTAACATACATATGAGAGGCACAAATTTCTCAACAATGCAATCAAGAATCTTATTAAATAAGATTTAATAAGATTTAATATATATGAGAGACACAAAGGAATGTTTATTTAACTGTCATTATAAAGAAATTGTTATATACGAGGAAGTGAAATTTCCTTGCCAAATATGAAAATAGAAAAGGATGATTGGCAATTTAGATGGTTTCTTACTCTTTCCACTTAGAGGGGCTAGTGCCCTTGTCAACTCTGAGGTACATCATTTTACATCCATTTTGAAGTGGTGTATGATAGATGGATACTGAGATCAGTCATGAGGTGTAATTATAACAATAAAATATTAGTATTACACAAACTGTACTCTCCCTAAGTTTGGATTTAGACGTGATATATAAGCTTGAACGCATTGGGTACTAGTAGTGAAGTGATTAGAAACATCCTAATAACCATCACATAATCAGGAAAGAGGGCTACTTGAGTATGCGGTATGCCACAGTTTTTCAGCACGGATGTCTGCGTTTATTTTTATTTTACAACTATTGTTGCTTATAGTGAGGTTGTTTGTCTTGTGACCTGGAGGTCATGGTTCAAACCCTGGATAGCCTCTTCGCTTGCGAGAGTAAGGCCACGTACATCTTTCGTCCCCGTACCTCTCTAGGCGGAAGTCTCATGCAATGGGCCGCCATTTTTTAACCTCTGTTGCTTGTTGTAATATGTAAATTCCAGACTTCCAGCTTATGGCAGTTAAATTTTTATTTCCCTATCCTGTTCTTCAACTATCTCTCTTGTGTAAAAAAACTGATACCTAGTGCAGCTACTCAACCATATAAAATTATTATTTTGCAGGAACCACAACATTGAGAACTCACTTAGCTGCTACCAAGAAGCTTTTGATGTTGTTTTTGTGGTAAGTGCAATGGATATTTGAGTTAGATTTCGGTTAGTTCCAATTTGTATTATGAGAACAAGCCTATGCAATGTGAAGAATAACATCATATTAAACCAAATTAATGCACAAATACATGTTAATATGTGATTACTGTTTTGTCTTAAAATGATGTTTGAAGATTTTCATTGATAGTATATATATACCTAATTTATAGTTCCAAGAATTTATATTTCCAAGAATTGTTTCCTGCAGAATGATGCAGCCATGTGGGGAGTTATCAAACTGGCCTCTCAGATGTGTTCAAGTGAGAGTTGATTAATTTCCAGTACTCATATATTCTTAGCAGTCTCATTCTTTTATGTCTTCAACATTCCATGTTTCCTCACTATAATATATAGTCTGAGACTATGATTAACTATTTAAACGAATTTGAAGTTAGTGCTTTGCACAACTGAATAGAAAACATTTGAAACTCATTGAAGTAATGAAACTAAAATTTGAAATGTTTGACTGAAAGACTAGTCACAACGTCATGATCGTGCTCTGGGTGATGGTGGTTACTGATGGATATGAGACGTAATCGATCGGGACATGGTCACATATTCACACCGTTGGCTGTCGCATTCGTTAAAGCTCAACGATGGCGTGTGACCGGGTGTAAGCCCTCGTCACGCTTCCCAGCATGGCACCTCCCAGAAGGTAATCTTACTTTAAGTTGAGTAAGACCTCTATTTGACCCTTGAATTGGAGGAATCATAGTTTATGAAGTCCTTCATAAGCAAATTAAAGTTACTAGCAACAAACTTCTCAGCCTCAATGTTAGTTAGTGTGCATCAAATAAATAGAATCTGGATCATCTCAAGTGAGATCCATAATCAAACACTGCAGCTTTGCATGTATCAAAACTTATTGAGTGAACCAAATTTCAGTGGGAAATTGATTGAGTAGCACAAACTTCATTTAGTAATATTAGAGGCTAAATCATCAAATTGATGATTTACTCCAATCACTTGCAATTGCTGGTAAATCAATATTCGTGGTATCTTATCAAACTATTCACACCGCCAGATTGAACTTGTTCTCACACCATTAAGACATTCATGGTGATTGTTTTTAACAGATTAATAATGTTCTTACTTTGTTCTTTAGTGTGACATTCTTATTTCTTGAGTTTTATTCTTAAATTAGAATAGTCTTCGTAAATAAGAATAGTTCTTAGTAGTGATTATATTTTTTTATTTTTAATTTATTTTTTATTTATTTTATAATTTATTTTTTATTTATAAGAATAGTTCTGGGTAGCAATAAAAAAAATTATATTTTTTATATATAATAAGTTATAGTGATTTTCAATTTATTAATAAAAAGCTAAGTAATTATTTTTAAAAGTGTGGTGTAGGTTATGGGACCCAAATAAGAATAACATGATATTTGTCATTGTTAGTAAAAAGTAGATGTTCTTTTATAAGGAGCTATAATAAATTATAAAATAATGTGAGACCCAAATAAGAATGAAAATTTTATTTGCTGGTGAAGATGCTCTAAGTTAACTACAAAAATTCAAGCAAGAGAAATTTGAGTATATAGAAGTGACAAAAAAAGGAAATTTAAATAAATTAAGGTAAATGCTAACTAATGTCAAACACTGATTAATCACTATTAAGCAGTATTCCTTCTTGATGGAGCCATTAATGAAGAAGAGCTAAGAGGCCTAGGAGGGGTCATGACCAAGGCCAAAACCAAGAAGGCTCATGACACCTTTAGTCAGCTAAGCATCATATCGGTTGGGCTAAGTGATGACACAAGGTCTACAATTAGGGGTGGAAACAGGCTAGGTCAGATCAGACTTTGGCTTAAACAGGCCAAACCTATATAGCACATAGGAGCCTGGGTCTGGCCTGTTAGTCTGTTTAAAAAAAAATTCAAAACCTATGTCTGGTCTGTTTAAAAGTCTGGTCTGACCTGTTAGCCTGTTTAGAAGTCTGCTAAGGTAAAAAAAAATTAAAAAAATTATGTAAAAAATTATAAAAATTTACATTGTTATCACAATTATTTCCATCATATTCCAATGTTGCGTAATGTATTCGAAAGATTTGTGGTGTCTTTGAGGTTAGAATATGCAAAACAATGTTTTTTAATATCATAGTAAAATATGATATTGTTCTAATATTTAACATGAATCTATTACTATATAAGAAAAGAAGGTCCTCTTAGCCACATGTCATATCCTCATCACTTTTTTTCCCTCCAAAAGTGTTCTATGCTATTATTATGTACATTACCACACTACATCTTCACTTTTTATACATTTTATATTTTAATAATTTAAATGCTAATTAAAAATACAATCTACTCCTATTGATGATTCAATTCATCATTCCTCTTATTTTTCACCTATTTTTTTTCATGGACACAAATGTTCATAAATAATTTTTGTAGAAGAAAAAGAAGTTGGAAAAACTTTTTATCATTAGAATTGAAAATTAGAAGTAACAAATGTATTTGATATTCATGTTTTCCGTTTTTTCTCACTTAAATGTATAAATATGGTCTATGGATCTCTCCCATTTAACATATACTCTATTAACCAATATACCATCTAATTTGAGTAGTTAATTCGTCAATAACTCAATAAGACTAAACAAATTTGTTTCTGCAACCTTCTCACCTTTACTAATTATATTCAAGTATATACACCTAACCAATTCTAAATCACTAATAATATTTTATCATCCAACTAATTACATTGAAAAAAATCATACAATTTTACCTCATTTAATATTTGCATTAATCTATCTATTTTATTTAACGTTTACTAATACTATAAGTTTACTAATACATTATTTAAATTGAAAAAACCATATGTTTACTAATACTTTATTTAAATTGAAAAAACTATACAGTTTTACCTCATTCAATATTTGCACTAATCTATCTACTTTTCATCTCATCAAAGCTTTGTGATACTTTACCAATTGAATTTTAATATCATATTTCTTGGATTTTAATTATTCCCTACTATAATTAAAAAAAATCAAATTCGAAATTGAAGTTTTACCTCAAATTCGATTTCTTATTTTTGTTAGAATATTCAAATTTGAAAGTATCATTTTTTTTCATCATGTGTTTGAATAGGCAAATACACGGGTAACACTTGTGTTCTTAACAATGTGAATGTACGGTTAACATGTGTGTTTTAACTAAGCGAATGCACATGTAACATGTGTTTATAGCATTGAGAATGTTCACATGTGTTCTTAAAAATACAAATGCATGAGGAACATGTATTTTTTTAACCATGCGAATGTACGAGTAACATATATATTCTTAACTATATGAATGCTCATATAATTTTTGTGTTCTTAATCATACGACAAAAAAGTATTGCCTCGTGCGAATGCACGGGTAACTTACTAGTTGAATTATGTACTTAAGCTCAAGTCTCAACAATTAAATATTCAATTATTAAATAGCTTAATTTCTAAGTCCTAATGGATTTACATAATTATTTTTTTATTTAGTTTTTTGAACATGTTATAAAAATAATTTATAAATGTATAATAACATTACATAGGTCATTCTGTTAGACTTAATAGGCTTTTTAAAAGGTCTGGGTCTGGCCTATTTCGGTTTAAATAGGCTTTTGGAGAAGTCTAAGTCTGATCTGCTTACTAAAAAGGTCTGACATGACCTATTATAGGCTAGGTAATAGATCCCTGATAGGCAGTTTGACCTGTTTCTACCCTTACCCACAATCTAGAAGATTTCTATGACCCATTTTATATTATAATTTACATTTTTATAAAATATTTTTCTTTCTCCATTTGCACCTAATAAGTGGTTTGACTCTAAACCATTGAGCAATATTAAATGAGGGTAAATATATTTTAAAAAATCAAGAAAGGTATTCATATAACAGCTTAATGTGTCTATTTCATATAATTGTAAACTCTTCTTTATATAATGCTTTTTCTTCTATACAATTTTTTGTTGATAAATAATGGTTATTATACAACCAATCTAGACACCTATATGGAATATTTGATGATGGTAGGAGTGGATACTGAGTGACATAGATATACTCTATAGTCTATGCTAATGCATGTGAGAAGATAAAACAGAAGACATTAACAAGGGTATAGAATTTTGAGAGTTTGAAAGCATTGCTTTTGTAATAGCAGAGGCCATTTTGTTTATTGCAGCATGCTATTCATTGTATGGTATATTTTTTGAAAGATACAAGTTTGATGTAATGGGTTATAGTACCCCTTGATTTATCTAGTTAGAATTGCTTGCATGTGAAGGAACAAGTTGGTTCTAGCATAGGATTCTGTTACTGGTATAGCTGAAACTATTTTGGTAACCTTTTAAATAGAATTATGTTGCTCCCACATGTTGAATTTGTTGTGGGGTTGTGGTCTGAGACCAAAACCTACAATGTCCCTATCATATGCTCTTGTATTGGTAACTTGATATTGGTTAGCCATGTGTTTTTATACATGTAGTTTTGCTTTCATATTTTTATTAGCTGGTGTTTTATGTTTTATATTCATTATATGTTTGTTTAGACTTTATATGGGTTATAAACAGTGTTGGAAAAAAAAATATTTAGTTTTTTACTTGGGTTTTTCACTTCATGTATTCTACTTGTTTACTTTATTTTCTCCACTAAATAAGAAAAAATAATATATTCTACTACAAATTCTCTTACACAAAATTCTCTTACGATTGGTTTACTTTTATTTTTAAGGGTAAAATTATCATTTCATTATAAATAAAAGAATTAATTTTTATCTTTTCTTTATTTTTCATAGTCTCTTCGGTACTTAAAGATGATTTTCACCAATTTCTCCTAATAAATATTATCATTTAGTTATGGTATGACTTACAAGTCAATACAATGATATAATTTTCCTTATATGGTATTAGTTAGTACTTACTTTCTTCAGAGCTTAAGAGAGTAATATCAACCCTTTTTCCATGCCACTACCAACCAGGAGAAGAATGTGTTGTCTCGAACCCCGTCTCCAAATCTGTCCCGCACCAATCATAATAGAGTAAAAATATAAAAAATCATGAACGTTTAATTTTTTTAATTAACATGTCATTTTTGATTGGTGCGTGACGGATTTGGGGACATGATTCGGGACAGCAAATCCTTGTCCCTCCAACCATACTTCACCTCTCACTAAACTCAATTTTGCCTCCATTCTTTCAATTCAAAGGACAAACTTGACTTACTTGAGTACATGTTATCTTCTTTATGATGAAGGTGGTAGAATGAATTTCAATATATAAATGAGAGAATTATATAACAATTACTTTAATCTAATATCTTTGTTCATTATAAACGTAGTAATTATGTCTTTAGATTGTACAAGTCTTTCTAGGTCTTAAACATTTTACTATTAGAATTAATCCCTAAATGATAGGGATTTTCAAAACTAAAGAGTTCCCATACAATGAAGGATATAGCAAACATTGTAAAGAGGGTTCCCTCTGTTAGATCAGCTGCATAGGAAGGAAGAGAGAAGGGAGAGGAGAAATGCAAAATGGAATTAATCATTATAGAGATAAGGCCAAAGGGCCAATACATATAGGAAGTTAAGTAAATACAAAAGACAAGACTACCCTTTACTAATAACTAAAATACATTTAACATTCCCCCTCAAACTCAAGATGCGTTAATCGAAAGCATCGAGAGTTTGTTAGTCAAGAAACGAAAACGTTGAGTAGAATGAGGTTTGGTAAACAAATCAGCAATCTGCAACAAAGAAGAAATGAAGGGTAAGGTGATGGTGCCATGTTGGAAGTGGTGACGTGTGAAGTGACAATCAATCTCAATGTGTTTAGTACGCTCATGAAAGACAGAGTTATGAGCGATTTGAATAGCACTCTTATTGTCACAGTACATGGGAGTGGGTTCAGGTTGATCAACACCCAAAGAAGCAAGTAACCAACGCAACCAAACTATTTCAGCAGTGGTGGTTGCCATAGCACGATACTCAGCCTCTGTAGAAGAGCGAGAAATAACATCCTGCTTCTTACTCTTCCAAGATATGAGAGAATCTCCTAGAAAGATACAGAAACCTGTAGTAGACTTGCGATCAGTAGGATCCCCAGCCCAATCAGCATCTGAATAAGCAGACAATGTCAAGGAAGAAGTTGAAGAGAAAAGAAGACTCTGAAACTGAGTGCCTCGAAGATAACGAAGGATCCGAAGAACAGCTGCCCAATGAACAGTAGTAGGAGAACTCACAAACTGGCTAACAATGTGCACTGCATAAGCAATATCGGGTCTGGTAATGGTCAGATACACCAAACTACCAACAAGAGTGCAATATAGAGTAGGTTCAGAGAGAGGAACACCATCAGAAGATGTATATCTAGCATTAGTCTCAAGAGGACTGTCAACATCTTTAGTGTCAGAGAGACTAACCAGGTCAAGAATATCAGCAATATATTTCGATTGGGAAAGAAGATAACCCCTAGGAGATGAGGCTACTTCAATTCCCAAGAAATATGTAAGAGTACCTAAATCCTTCATCTCAAATTGTTCTGCTAGTTGCGTCTTCAACTTTGTAATCCCATCAATATCATCACCAGTAATGATCATATCATCGACATATAAAGAGATGATAATGCAACCATGAGGAGTATTTCTGACAAATAAAGCAGAATCATGTGGACTTGAAGAGAAGCCAAGAGAAGTTATCACAATAGAGAATTTCTCAAACCAAGCGCGAGGAGCTTGTTTGAGCCCATAGAGAGATTTTTGCAGCTTGCATACTTCCCCCGGATCATGAGAAACTCCAGGAGGAGGAACCATATATATTTCTTCATGAAGATCACCATTTAGAAAAGCATTTTTGACATCCATCTGAGAGATATGCCATTGACGAACAGATGCAATAGCAATAAGAGTGCGAATGGTTGTCATCTTGGCAACAGGAGCAAAAGTTTCTTCATAATCCATGCCATATTGTTGAGCATATCCCTTGGCAACAAGACAAGCTTTGTAACGCTCAATAGAACCATCAGACTTGATCTTGATCTTAAAGACCCAACGAGAACCTATAGCACGTTTGTCTGGTGGTAGAGACACCATAGTCCAAGTACCTGTTTTGTGCAAAGTAGAAAGTTCATCGTTCATAGCCTGCTGCCAAAGAGGATCAAGAACAACCTCTTGATAGGAGGATGGCTCAGATAACCTGTGGAGAGAGGTCAAAGCAGAAGCAAAAGAAGTGGAATAAATGTTGTAAACAAAGTCAGGGAGCTGAGTGGACTTATGGATACGTTGAGGATAACGACGAGGAAGATGAGGTGGTTGAGGATGAGGATCACCAATCTGCAGAGGGTCATGGGCAGGCGGGGGGGTATGAGGAGCTTCATCCCTGAAATTCTCAAAATTAAAGTCATTTGGACCATCAATATCCGCAACAAAAGGATCAATATGAATGAGATCAGACCTGGTAATGTTTTGAGAGTCAGATGGAATAGAATAAAAAGGCAAATGCTCAAGAAAAACAACATGACGAGAAATATACAATTTACGAGTAGAAGGATTATAACAACGATAACCTTTCTGACCATCCCCATAACCAAGAAAGACACATATGGCAGATCGAGGAGTCAATTTACTCCGTTCAACATGAGGAAGAAGAACAAAACAAGTGGAACCAAAAACCCTCAATGATGAATAATCAGGAGGATGACCATACAACCTTTCAAAAGGAGACAAACCTGAAGTAACAGAAGAAGGAATTCTGTTAATGACATGAACCGCAGTTTTGACAGCCTCACCCCAGAACTCAGAAGGAGCCGATGCTGACAGAAGCATAGAACGGGCTGTTTCAAGAATGTGACGATGTTTTCTTTCAGCAACTCCATTTTGTTCAGGGGTGTCAGTACAAGAGGCTTGGTGAACTGTTCCATCAGAGGAAAGTAACTCAGAGAATTTGTTAGAGGTGTATTCACCACCTAAATCACAGCGGAAGCACTTAATAACAGAGTTATATTGAGTATTAACCAAAGCACGAAAATGACAATAAATACCAAAGAATTCAGAACGATGTTTCATAAGAAAAATCCAACAATAACGGGTGTAATCATCAATGAAAGAGACATAATATTTTGATCCACTTTTAGTAGCAATTGGGGATGGACCCCATACATCAGAATGAACCAAATCAAAAGGTGCCTTAGAAATTGAAACACTTTTAGGAAAAGGTAAAGCAGAAAACTTGGCAAGTTTACAACCACAACAGTCAGAAATGTTATTTGGTTGTAATGATCCTAAGACTCCCGTTGATGCTAAGTATTTCAAACGAGGAGAAGATACATGACCCAGACGAGAATGCCATAAATAAAACTTAGAAGAAGACAAATTCAAACGAAAAGATGATAAATCAACAGTAGGAGCTGCAACATGTGGAAGCTTCAGTTCATCCAAAATATAAAGCCCCCCCTGTCTATGGCCTGTCCCAATCAGCCTCTTCGATTGAGGATCCTGCACATAACAATGAGTTGAGGAAAATAAGATTGAGAAACCAGAATCACACAGTTGACTAACAGAAGCAAGACTTAAAGTGAGGTTAGGTATATAATAAACATCTGAGAGAGATAGGTTAGGTGTAGAAACAGAACCAACTCCTTCCAATAACATAGGAGTTCCATCAGCAGTCATAACAGATACACAGGACGACTTATGTACAGATGTAAAAGATTTAAAGTCAGATGACATATGATGGGACGCTCCGAGTCAAGGATCCATATGGAGGATGATATACCTGATGAGCCAGCAGAAGACAGACCTACATTAGGAGAGACTGACATAGCATTGGGCTGAGATGCAAGAAACTTCTGAAATTGTTCTACCAGGTCAGACATGTTAGACCCAGAGTGAACCATCCCAGGGGTGGCAGATGGAGAAACAGCAGTAGCAGCAGCAACATTGGAAGATTGAGATGTGTGCTGAAAGGTCCTGTATTTCGACTGAGGCGGACACCATTGAGGTGGTTGATAAGGTTGCTCCTTCTTCAATAATTTTGGCGATCAGTGTACGGTGTGAATGCTTGCAATTCTGCAGATTCAGTGAGTGCCAATTGGTCCCAAAGATTAGTCATAGCAGAATAAAACTCTTGGATGCTCATGCTATGTTGTTGGAGAGCTCGAATATCAATCTCTAACTGATATTGTTTTGCAAAATTGGACTGCACATACAATCGTTTAAGGTGCTCCCAAACCTGAGATGCTGAATCATATTTTGCAAGTTGAACACCAATAGATTGCGAAACAGAATTATTAATCCAAGTAATAATTTTCGAGTTGTTCACTTCCCAAGTTTCTAACTCCTTTGCATAATTTTCAGTAGCACTATTTGTAGGTTTAACAAAAGTTCCAGAAACATATCCCCACATTCGTTTACCAATCAGAAAATTTCTCATCACATAACTCCAATATGCATAGTTGGAAGATCCATTTAGTTGCACACTAATGGATTGCAAAGAATCATCTCTTTCAGTTGCCATAACTAACAAGCACAACAGCAGGGAAATCGAAATGCAAAGGGAAAGAGAAACAGAAAACCTGAAAAATTCGCTCAACGAAAACTGCGAATCTGAAACTGAGATCTCCGATCTGCGAAATGCGGAGGCTGATCTACCACTGCAAAGAAGAAGAAAAGATGATGGAACCCAGAAGCATGAACAGGATCTGCGAAGAAAAGTTGGATCCGCGAAAGCTGTGGCCTTAGCAAACCTTGCTCTTGATACCATGTTAGATCAGCTGCATAGGAAGGAAGAGAGAAGGGATAGGAGAAGAAGAAGAGAGAAGGGAGAGGAGAAATGCAAAATGGAATTAATCATTATAGAGATAAGGCCAAAGGGCCAATACATATAGGAAGTTAAGTAAATACAAAAGACAAGACTACCCTTTACTAATAACTAAAATACATTTAACACCCTCTTAGATATATGTAGATGGATTATTTATTCTTATTTTAATTTTTTTTGTTTGATTTTTATGTTTTCTATTTACTTTAAGGATGGTACCTTGATTTCCCTTCCCTCTTACTAAATTTACCCCAAACTTAAAATTTCGAATAATTGGTACTTATAAAACTAGTCAAGTGTTCTTCACCTAGTAACTTAAATTGTACATTTGATATGGTATTAGAGTTTTTTTATAAGGATTTTAATACACCAATAATACATTGATCTATTCATGTAATGTTCATTGGATTGTCAAGTAGACCAAAATGTCAAAAATTAGATTATATGAATGACACTTATTGAAAGTAACAAACACACATCGGACAAACACTTTTGTGTCTTAGATATTAAACCAATATATCAAAACTCCTTCGGTAACCACTTTTGTCCTTCAAGATTATAAGCACATGTCACACTCCTTCCATAAAGGACATGATGAGTAGTCTCTAAAAAATGGATTCTTGTACCAACTTAACCTTAACAAAATTATTAATGGCCCAAATTGGTGATGAAAACATTAACTTGAATGGATGAAAGGACTATAGTGTCCTACATTTAATATTCTGATATTGTCACTTAATCGGATTTGATTTTATTTTATGTTTATGATTTGATATTTCATTACTTTCTTTTTGCAAGGATATTTCTCTAGTTTATCATTAATGTCACATGATTTTGGATGGGTTAAACATTTACGTTATAAAAGGTTATAAATGGTCATTGAAAACTATTGAAGAATCATGATTCTTAGCCTTTTATTCCTATTCATTATAATTATTGTTACAAATAATATTTTTCTACTATTGAAGATTCTTGAAGAAGAGAAAAATGTTGTAATGGGTTGATCCATGTTTGTCATTTTTTCAAGAAAGTGAAACATTGCTGTGGGTAAGATCAAATGTGATATTTATATTCTTTTAGAGTACTTCTCCCCTAATACTTTTTCTTTTTTCTTTTTTCTTTTTTCTTAGCTATCCATGACTATGTGACATTGGCTGTATCAGAGGATGAGAATTCAAAGGTAATACATGTCTATATTAAATCATTTATCTTCATTTTTAAGGCATTTTTAATCTTTATTGGTCAATTTCTTGTGGAACATTTGGGTAATAACCAGTTATCATAATAATCTGGTCAATTTTTAATCTTTATTGGTCAATTCTCTTGTGTTACTTTTTTTTATGTCTATGGATTCTAAAGGCTGGAAGACCTAAATTTTTATGGGTAATAACCAGTTATCATAATAATCTAGAAATTAGTTAAAATAATTAAATTATTAGACTTTTGCCATAAAAATATGATTAATTTGACACGTAACAGGTAGGGATGACAATGGGTTATCTAATCCCGAACCCGAAATTCAAAACTCGAACCCGAATTAAGCTAGATTGGAAACAATAATACTATATCCGAACCCGAAAAACCCCGAACGAAACATATATTTATATATATATATATATAGCTTATATATATATATTTATGTGTAATTTTATAATTTTACATATATTAATCGGGTTCGGGGTGAGTTCGGGTTAGGGTATTAACAGGCTTTTGTACTAAGCACACCGCCTATGCATTGAGCATGAGATCTAACTTGCTACGAGCGCTTCTTAGACGCGCCAAGTTGCGCTGAAGATGAGTTTTGGTGCTGAGCGCACCACCCATTGCTCTCAGCGTGATAAGGGGCAGTGAGCATATTCAAGAGAGAGATTGACTTCAATTCTTTTAATTTAGATGTTCAACACACGATTGGCACTAAGTATGGACTCAACATTGACCATAACTATGAGATGTTGTCTTTTTCGCTGAGCATGATCTTTACCGAATCTTTCCCAGAAACTTAGAATTTTCAACTCTTTTGTCCAAATTAATCATGCAAAACCAGTTATGGGTAATACTTAGTCAATCAAATGAGTTCTTAATCATATATAAATACATTTTCAATTATTTTTGGTGATTAAGTTGTAAAAGTACCATAAAGTAAATGTAAAATATTGATCAAATTGACACTTAACAATCACATAAAGAGACATTTATGGTGTTTGCTAAGTTTATAGTAATGGACATAGGTGTTGAAACTAGTTTAGCATCATTCATGTTGGCTTTATGGGGTAAGTCACAAATATAATGATATTGAGTCATAAACTTGTTATCTGTTGTTGTTGGAGTAAGTCACGAATATAACATCGGGTTCAAGCTTCTCTTTTTGGCTGTTCTTTTCATTTGAAATAGAAAATGACTTCTGCATATCCCTCTCAGAAAATGTTTTATTATAAATTATATTTATTGATAAAACTTTCATACCTAAGTATTTCTTAATCATTTGTCATGTGGTTTTCTATTATCACATTCTTCCTCTCGTATTTGAATTAACTTTCATTTGATCTACTTTCCTTATGAGTTTTATTACTTTCCTCCATACATGTTCAAAAACTACTATAACTTTATTCCTTACATTTATTTCTAATCATATATTTCTCTAGTGTATCAAGTTATCAAAACAATACTCTCATCTCTACTATATATATATATATATATAGTCTAATAGGGATGACAATAGGACGAAATCGGCGCGGGTAATATTTTCTTGTACACTTACCCATGATATTTGCGGTACTTATATGGGTACCAGAAGTACCCACCAAGTTTTTAAATTTAAATATATATAAATAATTAATATATAAAATAATTACTACATAGATAATAAAATTTATGTACGTGTTAAATATATCACTTATATTTTACTCATTAAAATTCATTATAAACAAATAATAAAATAGATAATATATAAATATAAAAAAATAAAAAATATACTATATATAAAATATTTAATTAGAAAATAAATTTATAAATATGCTAATTTTCTTACGCTTCTCATTTCTGGAAAAATAGTGTTTTAAGAAAACTATTGAACACACAAGACATTGGTCTAGTGGTGTAAGGCCCCGCTAGGTTTCAGAATGATCAAAAGGTTAAGAGTTCGGTTTCTGAAAGCGACACTTGGTGGGAGGGACATCCATGCATCCCGAAAAAGATTAGTTAGAAGTTACAACATATATATAGTAAGCTCATACATCAGTAAAAGAACAATTACAGCCTAAGAAAGACAGAATTTATGAGAATAATTGCAGGGAATGCCAAAAGAATGTAGGGACCTTAGAATCTGAAGTTCAAATCTCTTCTATAGATTGAATATTTGATCCCTCAATATTCACCATAAAACACACATGGATGGAAAGAGTATCAAACAGTAATAGAAACTGAGGGTCAATAAAACACATTGTCTCAAGTCTAGGCTCCATGCAGCAGAAAATAGAGTATAAACAGTATGGAATGAAACTTTACCCCTTCACAAAGTTTTGGGTATAACAATACACCAAAACATAAAGTAGCACCAAATTTTGGGTCCCATGTAAATAGTCCATATTTATTTAAAAGGGGTTCTTTCTTTAAGAAAAAATACTAGATTTTCCTTAGGTTGGGGAATCTGAATTCTGCTTCAGGTATTTTTCAAGAATAACACTACAATCATTCATCACCTCTCCATCAATAAGATTATGTTTCCATAGTTTTATCATCAACATTCTCCAACACCTGCCAAAATAACCAATTACTTGCATATATTTTATAAAGCCAAAAAAAATAGGACTATAAATCTTGGTTATGTTTATAGATATAAGATAAAAATCAATAAGGTAACCATTATAAGATGAGAAAACAACAATGTCAAACATGTTTTAAATTGCGGATTCAGAAGTTTCCGTAACCAGTTCCAATATAGTTTTTTTTTAATTTTTGGGATTTTCCATGATTTTTCATTATGCGCTAAATGCAACTACATCCACATTGATAAATATATCTAAAGTTGGAACACTCCAACACAAGAAATATGACTACTTACAAGTTCAATTCAAAGGATTGGACAAGCACATTGGAATGCAGTGTTGTGAAAGTTTTACATGCCCAAGGAATGTGACAATCTGACAACACTCTGCCACAAGAAAAAAACCATTAATACCAGAAATTAGAACTCATTATGGAAAATCATATACTTTTCAAAGCTCAAAGGATGCATTCATCATAAAATACATAACAATGGCAAGAATATTAAAAGTATAATTCTAAATTATTAGTACTAAGATGATTATAGGCTAACATATTAATAGGATTTAGCATTACTTTGTATTCCTAAAAGAATCTAAAGAAAATACAAGTAGTGAACATGACTTGAGCCAAATTGATAATAACTTGCCTTTGCCTACGAATAAATGAAGACCACAAAAACATGATTTCCTTCTCTTCTTTGGTCACACCCTCACACTTCTCAGTCAACTGCAACCAAAAAATATGGGTCAATGCTTCCTCAAAACATAACAAGAGTGTGAATAGTAATAGTAGGTGCAACTCATATTTCCATAATGCCAAACCCAACACATATTTTCACAAATTAAGCTCTTAAATGAGGTCTAAAGCTTGGTTAAACCAACCCATTAAAGTGTGCATTGTGATGTAAAATAACATATACTGCAATTTTGGCCACATAAACTATATTTGCATATACACAAAATCACAAGTTTAAGAGAAGGACTTATACATCATATTCAGACTTATATGTATTTGTTGGATAACAAGAGTTACTATTAAAATACTAAAACCATAGAAAACCAAAACCAAAGATGACTTATATATTTGTACATACCTTACGATGTTCAATGTCTTTAGTTTCCTCATCAATTTCACCCTCACTGTCATCATCTGATATAACTTTTTCAAGTGACATTGGCTTTAAGCAAAAGGAAGAGACAAATTAGTAACAAATCTATTAGACTTATTTAGCAACATATAAAGGTAAGTGTTAAACATCTTGAATAAAATAAAACAGGATACCATAATGTTTTTATAAGGCTAAGAAATATTATTAAGGAAAAGTCACCAAAACCATAAATTACTTGAAATAAAAAGCTAAAAATAGTAAACTTAATACATGAAGAATAAATAAATAAAGGTACATAGATAAATTAATAAAATGGTTAACCTGGTATTTGACAGAGTGATAAAATTGTCTCTTGCACAGTCGTGCATTGCTGAAATGTATTGAAAAAAGGCATGGTCAAAAGCTATATCCATTAAGTTATTTATAGCAAGAACCAAAATCACAAGTTAAAAAGTGAAATATGACAACTTATTTCATCAATTAATGCTTCTCCTATAAAATCTTACACTGACACGTAAACCAGTATAGGTGTCACATATGAAGAACAATTTTACATTATATTAATTTAATACTAAAGTAAAAATAAATCTCCAATATTTGACTTGTTTAACTCTTTGTTGGGTACATGTTTAGGATCTATTTGTGAGTTAGTTTTTCAAGGTTAATGGAAGGAATGGAAAGACTTGTGAGCCATGAAATACACTTGTGAGATGACTCTAAAGTCTTTCATTTCCCTTTCTTGTTCTCCAAAACCTAACTCGCAAACAAACCTTTTTCCACTAACTCATTGCATATGTGGTTTGATGGAGTAGCATGGTTCTTAAGGGAGAACAAATTTAAAAACTCCCAATGTACAAGTTCTAGCATGTATCTATATCAAAGTATATGGGGTGGAGAGAATTTCAAAACAATGTGAAAAGTAAAATAGCTTACCGTAAAATGAAAACTTGTCTTGGATTAAGATCACCAACAATCTGCATGGAAACAGTTTACAAATGCATTCATGCTAAAACTTGAAACAACATTATCATGCTTTTTCCATGTTTCTTAGGCACCATAAGAATAGCTAATACCATTCAATTGAACCACTAATTCCAAATTAAGCAGAAAAACTTATATTTCAAATTAAGCAGAGAGATATACAATGTTATAGCTGCAAGTACCTAAGATATTAAGGTTATTTGCAACAAAAAGCAAGGACCATCTTAATAATCTTTAGTCTTAGTTCAAAACTACCTTTTACTAAAATTAAACATTAACATTGTGGTTCCGCCCAGAAGACTTATACTTAGTACAGTATAGTACAATAATTATATACGATTTTACCTTGAGGAGAGAGAAACAATTTTTGGGACCAGAAGTGATAACCTATAAGTGAAAAGCAAAGTTAAACATTAGTTGCACTTAAACTAAATAATATATTATAAATAAAATACAACTAATTTGATATCACAATGATTTTTCTAAGGTATGTTTGGAATACTTTGTATAATATATAAAGTATAGATAGATGTATGCAATTGAAAGATTAAGATTAACATTTCCAATTATTCAGTAAGATTAAGAAGTACTAATATATTTACAAAAATAATTTTTTTTGAGGAAAGCTGTTCTGACCTCCAATACTTCAGGTTTGATAGACACATTTATAACTTGATCAGCCTGCAAATATTCATATTTGAAACTAATAGTTTATTATTTTATAATTTTTAGAAAGCTTGAAGAGTTAAATTAAAGAAGATTACTGACCAAAAATTCATAGTCGAAATAGTCATGTGATGATTGCATGTGATATTTTATACCCTACAAAGTCATGACAGAAGCATTAAAAATATGTTTATGTTGAATATCTATATCTTTAAATTTGCAGTCAAAAGTAGTGTCAACCTTATAGCTTCCACATCTAACCAAACATACTGGACATGAAAAATCATTGGTGACTGCAAAAAAAACATTGACATTAACAATAAGGTAAAGAAATAACAATCTAAAAGCCTAAGCATTTATATTAGAAGGACTAATGGCTTCTAATATGACAGAATCATCTCTAACTATGGCATGAGACAAATGTTTTATATATGATAATATATAAAAACTCCTTTCAGCTTCTAATTGTTAGGAAAATACATTGATTACTCTATGAAGAAAAAAATAAAAGAAGATAAGAGAACAGCATTTACATTACCTTCTGTTTTAATCAGCTTATTATCGAAGTACCTGCAATATTTTTTTATAAATCACAAACAATTAAAATAGAAAATCAGAACAAAATATATACATTATTTCTTATAATAGCAACAAACAAAAAAGGAAACCAAAAGAGAATTACAAAACATTAGAACAAAAAAAACTCCCTGATCCATTTCCCTGTGTAATATCTATACAATGTCATATATAGTCACTACAACATCTGTCATTCATTTGGATTACTTTTTGAAGAGTCGGTGATGATTAAATAACAGTGACAGTGTATAGTACTTATACACTTTCAGTGTGTTTTTTCTCTAAAATTAATGTCTATGACTCAGAAAGAAAAGATGTTGAAATGTGCCATAACTTTTTAGAGAGTTCTATAAGAATGTGGCAGTACATAATATTTAGCTTGTGTCAAGAAAGTTCTAGATAAATTACATTATGATAAATATTACATGTATTGTCTAGAACCTTCATGAGATTTTTGATGTGTTGACAATAGTCCTATAAATAGGACTTATGAGGTTAATTGTAATGTGTGTGGAAGTGAAAGGTGTTCTACTATGTATGAAAATCTAGGCCCTTCAACCCATCAAAGTACTCCTCCAACTATTGATCATCAAATGTATGATTTCCTCGTATAATGTCTATGACTCAGAAAGAAAAGAAAAGGGTATGCTGTCACAATGAAGTTAAAATGTAATACCTGTAATTGAAAAAGACACTTCGTTCTTTCAACCTGAACCATACAAACAGCTAGAAGTTAAAATATATACCAAATCTATTGTATAAAAATGACATGAAAGTTCAATTCTCAAAAGAAAAAATGATCATGGTTGCATATGAATATGAACTTTTCATATAAAAGCAACATGGTTTCATAAGTATGGTGAATTTCATGATATTGAGAAAAATGAAATTTACCTTATGATACTAGCTATTTCTGGTGACAATATATCACGGCTTGAATATGTGAAAATGGAAGATTTTTCTTTAGCCCCATATTCTTCTGCAGTCACTTGGACTTGTAGTTTATGTGTTGTTTTCTTTGGAAACCAGCAGAATATGCAAAACAAAAAAGAAGCAGTTAATACAAAGTTCAAAGAACTAAGTCTTAGCCCAATGAGCTTCACACAAGTTTCAATGATAACTTCAAGATTGGATAATGAGTTTTGCCAGTAATTTGTAAGAAATATCTAAATATGTAATCTGTAAGAAATATCTCTAATAATATATTGATAGTCGTTCAACGTTCTTAAAGACGTAGACACAATTATGAAAATATCGTTAACAAATACTCTTGTGTTCTTATACGTTTTTTTGTTTTCGTTTTACATATTTGATTGCTTGTTCCGGACACATGAACCTAGCTAGAAGTCCAGTGTTTTAAATTAAATTGTGGTTGCGGTCGCAATTGCGGTAACGGTTGCAGCTACTGCGATTGTGGTCATTGTGGCCATTGCGATGCAGATTGTGGTCGTTGCGGTGTGAATTATTTTATTATTAAAACAATATTTTTGAATATGATGGGCCTGATGCGGTCCGAATGCAGCCCAATGCGGTTGCATTGCGGCCCGATACGGCCGCATCATTGTGATTCGGAGTCACACCACAATTGCGGTGTGATGCAGTTGTGGCGATCACTATAACCGCAATATTTCGCCTCATCGGATGATGCAATCGACAATTTATATGACTGGCTAGAACTAACCTTCTCAGAATTACAAGGATCTTCAATTGACATAATCGAGTCTTTCCCTTCAGTCTGTAAAATAAGAAATATGTAAAGTAGTATACATATAGTAATCCAGAAGAATAGAGGAAAGGATTTGAAATGGATTTGAGTAAAAAAATCTTAAACACAGTAAATTGGTGCAAACTTCTCTACATTATTCTAGCAATGCCTTAGAACAATTAACATAAGTACTGTCTAAATGTAAATGATGTAAAATAAACAAATAAGAAGATAAAAAGTTATTTATATATTAGTCTATACAACACAGAAACAATATATCAAAATATAACAACTACAAAAGTAACAAAACCAATACCCATAGAATAGAGTATCCTTTAACTTGGCACATAATAAAAACAATTTTAGTCATAAGCCTTTTATACCTTAATATAACATGGAGCTAAATCCATTGTGAAATCCGTCTCTGCTTTTTGACTAGAAGCAAAAGTTGGAGAACAATCCCATGTAGAATAAATAAACTCCAAAGATGCTTTCCCACATAAGCATAAATCTCTGAACATATCTGTCAACACAGAATGAAATGAGAAAGGAAGATGAATGAATTCTAATACTGAAGAATTTTTTGAAGGTTTACAAGTCATATTACAATGATTTTCTCCATAGTGAGACATATTTCTTTTAGAGCATTGTTAGCCAGCTGGAATTTCGGGATATGCACTTAGAACAAATAAATTTGAAGACCCTATTTTCCTATGATGACTTAGAGAAGAAAATTTATATGACATGTCTAAAAGGTTCGGTGCAGGATAGAGCCATTTGATTCTTTAAGTTAAATAAGTCTCTATATTGGTTGAAGCAATCTCTCAAGAAGTCATACATACGTTTTTACACTTATTTGCTAAATTTTGATTATAAGCGTTATGCTTAATTGAGAAGCCTTAATTACACTTATACGTTTTTACACATTTATTTTTCTGTTATTTTATGTTGATGATAGTGCTATCTTAGGGATTGAGCAAGGTAGGTAAAGTTCGGTTGCATTATGACAATTATTTACATAGCAAAGAAATAGGTATATCATGTTAGAACCAAACATATTGATGCGATATTTTAAAAGATCATAGAGTTAATAGCTTCTAAGCAAGTATTATCGTAGAACACCTCATAAAATGTAGTTGATTTTTTACCAAGTCGATTAGGATACATGAGTTCAAGCATTGCATGAATTCATTGAAGCATATCTCAATTAAAGCATATAAAAGTATATAAAGTATATAAAGCATATAAAAGTATATTAAAGTATACTTTTCCACTAAAAAGAAAAGTATATAAAGTTAATAACATATAAAAGTGGCTCAGTTAAAGTATATCTCACATTTATCAGAAGGCACCAGGTCAGCATTGGCTTCACATGATGAATTTTTATCTTTAACTGCAAGCAGAAAATTAACAAAATGTTTAGTAAAACTTGAAATATTTCTTTAAATCTACATTGTATTGTATAAGCATAACCATACCAGTGGTGAAAACCAAGATATAAAGTGAGCCAGATTTTGCCTCCTCAGTAAACTTATTAATTTCAGGAAGGTTAAACATTGCATTGACAGTATCCCCATCAATCTCAGAAGAATTTTGAAACCTGAACATCCCGCTAAGTTGATAATCAGCATCAGCACACTGTTTTTGTTTGCAGTAGGTTAAAACAGTAAGTATTATGCAGCAGATACATTTATTAGAAAGAAATTTATAGTTACGAGTCTATTTGCGAGTTGGGTTATTGAGGTAAATGAAGGGGAGGGAAAGACTTGAGAGTCATGAAATATACTTGTGGGATGACTCTGAAATTTTCTCTTATTGTTCATTATCTTCTAAAATCCAACTCGCAAACCAACACTAAGAAACTGTATCAGTTATTAAAGGTTAAGAGGTACTGTTCTTACCTCTTCATCATTGTTGTTTTGAAACTGTCTTCCCAGACAGACATACAAAGGTACAGCATATTTCTCAGTTTCGTTCATTCTCAATGACACAGAAACTGTCATCTTTATCCTGAATATTCAAATGATATATATCATATTAGCATCTCAAAATAAATGTTTAAACAGAAGTACTAATCAGCAAAACTAATAAGGCAACAGTATAATGAAAATAATGACCAAAATGAAATCACTTGGAAAAATATATCAATACATGAATAAAGGTAAAGGGAAAAGGTATAACAAGGTTCACATAATAGAAACCTAATTCATCTTTAAATCTTATCTTGTGCTAACAAGATTGCAAGTTAATTACTCTAGGATGATGAGGTAGGTCATCAAGAACTATTGTGCATGCATTATACATCAGGTGTGACCAAGAACTCGAGACACTGCTATTGAATGTAAGTCTCGCATTGCTTGGTTCATTCTTAGACATGATTTAAATACAAGTTTGACTACTCTTCTAATTTTCAATTGATTTTAAGATAAAAACTTAATATGATATCAAAGTTATAGTCCAACTTCTCTCCAGTTGCTATGAGCTAAAAGCTCTTACGCATGATTTAAATAAATATTGCAATACTTATAAGCTTTTAGGTATGGTTGAAATACATACTGCACTATGGGGATGTCAATTGGCCTCAATGTGCAGCAATTGTCTTTCTCATCCTGAAAGACTCACAGCCTTGAATCTATGGGATTGGCTTAGTAGTATTTTGTAATTTTCACATTGAAACTTCCTCAATTGATAACCTATTTCTGGGCTACAATGGGAGATGGAGTCCCTAGGTGAAGGGTGTTTTGGAGGCTGCCATAATCCACACTATCAATACAGTGTGGTTTTGTAGGAATTTAAGCAGATTTGAGAACAAGAAATTTTTTGTGTTGCAGGCAAAGTAGAGGATTAAGCTTGCTACTTCCTTTTCTGGAAATAATTCGTCATTGCTCACCAATAACTCAGTGGATAACTTTATGATCCTGCGTGAATTCAGAGTGAGACAGAACTTCCAGAAAGCTCCCAGAGTTAGAGAGGTGGTCTGGACTGCTCCTCTTGAGGGGTGGATCAAAATAAACATCGATGGTGCAACTCATGGTGCACCTGGTCTTGCTGGTGGTGGCTGTATCTTCAGGGATAGCACTGGTAGCTTTAGGGGTGGATTCGCAGCTTTCTTTGGGATCACAGATTCCATGATGGCTGAATTGAAAGCAGCCCTTATGGCTATCGAGATTGCTTATAGGAATGGGTGGAAAGACATATGGCTTGAGTGTGATTCGGTGTTGGTAGTGGACATATTCAATGGGAAAGGAAAGATTCCTTGGAAGTTAGCTTACAAGTGGCATACTTGCTTGGAGTGGATTTCTTCAATGACATTCAAAGCAACTCATATCTATAGGGAAGGTAACACTTGTGCTGATAAATTAGCAGCATTTGGTGTCTCCTCTAAAGTGTACACATGGTGGAATTCTACTCCAAGATTTATTCTTGAAGAGCTTAACAAAAATAGATTAGGATTGCCTAACTATAGATGTAACTTCTTGTAATTGGTACTCTACTATCTTTCTAATATATTTGGCTGCAGTGTTTTATTAAAAAAATACATACTGCACTATTTATCTGATTACCAACTTGTCTTGAAGATGAAGGTTTCTATGACACACATGAGGTTTGTTACCCTAATATATGGTATTAAATATACATTATATTCCTAAACCCAACATAACATATACATCCCCTTTGGCATGTGACATATAATTGACAATTTGACATAACCTGTCAAAGAAAAAGAAGGAAATAGGAGAAAGAAGACACGGCATGATATATTTTACCTCTTGTTCCTAGCCTTTATGCGGTAGTTTAAGCATCTGTTCAGGAATGATGCCTGCAACACAAGAGACATGTACTCTATTGGTTAGAAGATAACAGTGAAAAATATTTGATTATTAATGGACCATATATCAGGAATAACCTAGAAAAATCACATAACATAATTTAGCTAATAAAATAGACTATACATTTTCTTTAGCACGAAGCATAAGACAGTTGTATAACTCAGTAGGCTGGCAATAATGTTCGAAGCTGGCTTCTGCATCAATCGCTTCTCCATCACGTGAATGTTTAGTACTTGAACGACTTCTCTTTGTTATGCTTCTCAATTTTCTGCAGGGTCAAACAAATATAAGCATTGTTTATGTTACACCCCTTTAGAAAATAAAGTTATAGTTGTTTCCCTTTTTGGGAAACTATGAAGACAAAGTTTGAGTTTGACACATCTGGTGTAAAAGAGAACATACAATGATGGTTCACCAAGTTCACGTTTAGCTCCTTTCATTCTGGTTCAAATCTTGAAGTATGTGAAGTTTTCTCAGGCAATGAATCTACAATTGAAAATTATGTAAATAAGTTATCAATATTCAATACTAAATGCTGCAAATATAGTAATTCTGACAAGAGGAATCATTGAGCATCAAACAAATAATACATATGATTTCAAAAGTTAAGGAAAACTACCAAGTTTACAACCATTCCATGAGCCTTTAAGTTAAGGAAAACTAAACCAAAATTGACAAATATAACACTTAAGGGAAGAAAGAGTGCATGTTTATGCAGCAGATGCAGTGTTGCATATACCTCTGCGGATGTTAACACATGAATGGAACAAAAAGTTTCAAAGAAACCCTAAATTCTCTTCTCTCACTCTCTCTCTCTATATATATAACCCTTTTGTAAGTCAAAGCTTAGTCTTCTATTTCTTTTCACTGTTATTATGGAGGATAAAATACTCATTGTGCATGAAGAATGCTGCATTGTGCAACATCAACAGTAACAAAAACAACCAAAGCATACTCTCTACAAGATAATATGGAAGGTGTTATGAATTTTGTCTCTCACAATAAAGTGTCAAATGATAGGACTAAAAATCAATATTAGCACCAATAAAAATATTACAACCTTTGCAAAATGAATACATTTATAGTTATGAGGGCCTAAAATAAAATAAAAATATTTAAATTCATTAATGTAGTAAATTAAGAAAATTATAATCTACTTATTTTATTAACTCTCATTATTCTACTCATGTATAAGAGATTTTTTAATGGATATTTATAAAAGAAAATTAAAAAACATGAAAAATTGTGATGGCTTCAAGTTTTAGATATGATTATCAAGCTGATTAGGACATTAAACCGGAAGAGATAATGTGTCATGTTTAACCGGTTTAAATGGTTAAACCGTCCAATCAAACCGAATGATTTTATATATAATTAATAATAATATATAAATATATAATTATATATAAATACAAAATTTTAAATAATTAATAATTATGTATAATTATATTAAATTGTTATTTCTACATCTTTTTTTACTACTGAAGTAAAATAAAAATATTACAAATCGAAATTCCCTAGTTTAAAATGGTTAAAACCCTCATTCTATTAAGAATATAAACCATAATTGTTTTCAAGTATGGTCAGCAGTAGAACCGGTAAGACCGTTTGATCTTGTCCTCACAAAAATGTGATTAACACTAACATTTAAAGATTATAATACACTAATAAAATATTACCAAGGAATGTGCAATTTTCACAATGTCTATATATTGGTTAAGGTACACAAATGTACTCAGTACAAAATCCCTAGAAATGTAACCCAAGTAATAAACTTATTTGGGCTAATGTAACCCAATTATTATGAATAAAGAAAAAAGAAATAACTTCAATATTTGAGTACAAAAGCAATTGCTTACAAGATTACAACAAACGAAGGAAACAATCACCCCCGATCCAAATCAAATATTATCAACAATTGAAAAAAAAAATGAATAGAATGAAAAGAAAACAGTTTTGAAATATAAGATTTAATTCAAGAGGTCAAACTCTACATTCATTTCTTAACCAACATTAAATTTTGTTTAACCTTTAATTTAACCCATCAATCTAGATCATGATCTATTTTATAAAATGAATATTAGAATGAATATTTAAAAGTATGTACCTATTGGATCAAATAATAAATATCTATATGGATGAGAAGCTTGGAACTATGATTTCAAGTTTTCTCTCTCTAACAAACATATGAAATCCCTATATATGAATGAAGCAATCAACACAGAAAAAATCAAATTATAATATGTTATCAGATCATTAAGAAATACCTTATATGAGTTGATCCTCGATAACTTTCTCGATATCTAAGAATAGATTTGAAGAATTCTCATATCACTCTCGGCGTTTAGGGTTTGAAAGCGAGAAGGGGATGAATCAGATAAAACACGAGCTTTTATACAATTTTATAATAAAATTAGGGTGAGAAGCAACAAATCATAGAGAGACAAATGTCCTAGTATGTATTTTAAGAGAGATTATTTATGAGAGAAAATGTACACAGTTACAACGTAAAAGTTTTTATGTTGTCTACGTATTATCTATCATTCATATTTCATTTATTATAGACTTTTAAATATAAGTAATCCACATAATATATGATCCATTAATTGTGTATAATATTTTTCATTAATAGTACATAAATATTACGGTCATTAATTCTAATTTAAGTGAAGTCATTTATTCATAGGAAAAAGATGTGTTTATTTCCATTTATAATAAAAAACACATTTTTATTCGTTTATCATATACATTATAATTTAATATTTTGAAGATAAGATTGTTCTTTATTTAAATAATATTTCTATTTAGTCAAAAAAAAAATTAAAGGATACTAGGCCCATCTTACCATGTCCCAACCTTAAATTCTCTTCTCTTCTCTCAGTCCACAGTAACAAAAACAACCAAAACATACTCTATACTAGATATTATGGAAGGTGTTATGAATTTTGTCTCTCACAATAAGGTGTCAAAGTGAAAGGATTAAAAATCAATATTAGAACCAATAAAAATATTAGAACATTTGCAAAAATGAATATATAATATAGTGATGAGGGACAAAAAAAAATTAAAACATTTAAATTCATTAATATGGTAAATTAAGAAAAGTAAAATCTACTTTCTTAATTAACTATCATTATTCTACTAATGTATATATAAGAGATTTTTTTAATGGATATTTATAAAAGAAATTTAAAAAACATGAGAAGTTGTGGTGGCTTCAAGTCTTAGCTATGATTATGAAACCGATCAGCACATCAAACTAGAAGAGATTTTATATCAGGTTTAACAGGTTTAAATGGTTAAACCATTCGGTCAAACCAAATGATTTTATATATAATTAATAATAATCTATAAATATATAATATATATAAATACACATTTTTATATAATTAATAATTATGTATAATTATATTAAATTAATATTTCTACATATTTTTTCCACTGAAGTAAAATAAAAATATTAGAGTAAAATAAAAACATTACAAATCGAAATTTCCTTAGATTAAAATTGTTCAAGCCCTCTCATTCTATTAAGAATATAAACCATAATTGTTTTTAAGTCTGGTCAGCGATCAGACCAGTCAGACCGTCTGATGTGGTCCTCACAAAATTGTGATTAACACTGATATTTAAAGATTATAATACACTAATAAAATATTATCAAGGAATGTGCAATTTTCACAATGTGTATACATTGGTTAAGGTACTCAAATGTATTCAGTACAAAATCCCTCCAAATGTAACCCAAGTAATGATCTTATTTGGGCCAATGTAACCCAATTATTATGAATAAAGAGAAAACAAACAATATCAAGACATGAGTACAAAAGCAATTGCTTACAAGATTACAACAAATGAATGAAACAATCGCCCCCAAATCAAATCAAACATTATTAACAATTAAAAAACAAATGAATTGAAAACAATTTTGAAATATAAGATTTAATTCAAGAGGTCAAACTCTACATTCATTTCTTGTCCAATATTAAATCTTACTTAACCTTCAATTTAACCTATCAATCTTGATCATAGATCTATTTTATAAAATGAATATTAGAATGAATATTTAAAAGTATGTATCTATTGGATCAAAGAATAGATATCTATATGGATCAGAAGCTTGGAACTATGATTTCAAGTTTTTTCTCTGTCTAACAAACATATGAAATCCCTATATATGAATGAAGCTATGAACACCAAAAATATCAAATTATAATATGTTATCAGATCATTAAGAATTACCTTATATGAGTTGATCTTCGATAACTTTCTCAATATCTAAGAATAAATTTGAAGAATTCTCATCACTCTCGGCGTTTAGGGTTTGAAAGCGAGAAAGGGATGAATCAGATAAAACACGAGCTTTTATATAATAAAATTAGGGTGAGAAGCAACAAATCATAGAGAGACAAATGTCCTAGTATGTATTTTAAGAGAGATTATGTATGAGAGAAAATGTACACACTTACAACGTAAAAGTTTTTATGTTGTCTACGTATTATCTATCACTCATATTTCATTTATTATAGACTTTTATATATAAGTAATGCACATAATATATGATCCATTAATTGTGTATAATATTTATCATTAATAGTACATAAATATTACGGTGATTAATTCTAATTTAAGTAAAGTCATTTATTCATAGGAAAAAAATGTGTTTATTTCCATTTATAATAAAAAAACACATTATTTATTCGTTTATCATATACATTATAATTTAATATTATGAAGATAAGATTGTTCTTTATTTAAATAATATTTCTATTTAGTCAAAAAAAAAAAAATTTAAAGGATACTAGGCCCATCTTACTATGTCCCAACCTTAAATTCTCTTCTCTTCTCTCAGTCCACAGTAACAAAAACAACAAAAACATACTCTATACTAGATATTATAGAAGGTGTTATGAATTTTGTCTCTCACAATAAAGTGTCAAAGTGAAAGGATTAAAAATCAATATTAGAACCAATAAAAATATTAGAACCTTTGCAAAAATGAATATATAATATAGTGATGAGGGACAAAAAAAAATTAAAACATTTAAATTCATTAATATAGTAAATTAAGAAAATTAAAATCTACTTTCTTTATTAACTGTCATTATTCTACTAATGTATATATAAGAGATTTTTTTAATGGATATTTATAAAAGAAATTTAAAAAACATGAGAAGTTGTGGTGGCTTCAAGTCTTAGCTATGATTATGAAACTGATCAGCACATCAAACCGGAAGAGATTTTATATCAGGTTTAACAGGTTTAAATGGTTAAACCAATCGGTCAAACCAAATGATTTTATATATAATTAATAATAATCTTAAAATATATAATATATATAAATACAAATTTTTATATTATTAATAATTATGTATAATTATATTAAATTAATATTTCTACATATTTTTCGACTGAAGTAAAATAAAAATATTAGAGTAAAATAAAAACATTACAAATCGAAATTTCCTTAGTTTAAAATTGTTCAAGCCCTCTCATTCTATTAAGAATATAAACCATAATTGTTTTCAAGTCTGGTCAGCGATCAGACCAGTCAGACCGTCTGATGTGGTCCTCACAAAATTGTGATTAACACTGATATTTAAAGATTATAATACACTAATAAATATTATCAAGGAATGTGCAATTTTCACAATGTGTATACATTGGTTAAGGTACTCAAATGTATTCGGTAAAAAATCCCTCCAAATGTAACCCAAGTAATAATCTTATTTGGGCCAATGTAACCCAATTATTATGAATAAAGAGAAAACAAATAATGTCAAGACTTGAGTACAAAAGCAATTGCTTACAAGATTACAACAAATGAATGAAACAATCGCCCCCAAATCAAATCAAACATTATTAACAATTGAAAAACAAATGAATTGAAAACAATTTTGAAATATAAGATTTAATTCAAGAGGTCAAACTCTACATTCATTTCTTGTCCAATATTAAATCTTGCTTAACCTTCAATTTAACCTATCAATCTTGATCATAGATCTATTTTATAAAATGAATATTACAATGAATATTTAAAAGTATGTATCTATTGGATCAAAGAATAGATATCTATATGGATCAGAAGCTTGGAACTATGATTTCAAGTTTTTTCTCTGTCTAACAAACATATGAAATCCCTATATATGAATGAAGCTATGAACACCAAAAAAATCAAATTATAATATGTTATCAGATCATTAAGAATTACCTTATATGAGTTGATCTTCGATAACTTTCTCAATATCTAAGAATAGATTTGAAGAATTCTCATATCACTCTCGGCGTTTAGGGTTTGAAAGCGAGAAAGGGATGAATCAGATAAAACACGAGCTTTTATATAATAAAATTTGGGTCAGAAGCAACAAATCATAGAGAGACAAATGTCCTAGTATGTATTTTAAGAGAGATTATTTATGAGAGAAAATGTACACACTTACAACGTAAAAGTTTTTATGTTGTCTATGTATTATCTATCACTCATATTTCATTTATTATAGACTTTTAAATATAAGTAATGCACATAATATATGATCCATTAATTGTCTATAATATTTTTCATTAATAGTACATAAATATTACGGTCATTAATTCTAATTTAAGTGAAGTCATTTATTCATAGGAAAAAAATGTGTTTATTTCCATTTATAATAAAAAACACATTTTTTATTCGTTTATCATATACATTATAATTTATTAAATAATATTTCTATTTAGTCAAACAAAAATTTTTAAAGGATACTAGGCCCATCTTACCATGTCCCAACCTTAAATTCTCTTCTCTTCTCTCAGTCCACAGTAACAAAAACAACCAAAACATACTCTATACTAGATATTATGGAAGGTGTTATGAATTTTGTCTCTCACAATAAGGTGTCAAAGTGAAAGGATTAAAAATCAATATTAGAACCAATAAAAATATTAGAACATTTGCAAAAATGAATATATAATATAGTGATGAGGGACAAAAAAAAATTAAAACATTTAAATTCATTAATATGGTAAATTAAGAAAAGTAAAATCTACTTTCTTAATTAACTATCATTATTCTACTAATGTATATATAAGAGATTTTTTTAATGGATATTTATAAAAGAAATTTAAAAAACATGAGAAGTTGTGGTGGCTTCAAGTCTTAGCTATGATTATGAAACCGATCAGCACATCAAATTGGAAGAGATTTTATATCAGGTTTAACGGGTTTAAATGGTTAAACCATTCGGTCAAACCAAATGATTTTATATATAATTAATAATAATCTTTAAATATATAATATATATAAATACAAATTTTTATATAATTAATAATTATGTATAATTATATTAAATTAATATTTCTGCATATTTTTTCGACTGAAGTAAAATAAAAATATTAGAGTAAAATAAAAACATTACAAATCGAAATTTCCTTAGTTTAAAATTGTTCAAGCCCTCTCATTCTATTAAGAATATAAACCATAATTGTTTACAAGTCTGGTCAGCGATCAGACCAGTCAGACCGTCTGATGTGGTCCTCACAAAATTGTGATTAACACTGATATTTAAAGATTATAATACACTAATAAATATTATCAAGGAATGTGCAATTTTCACAATGTGTATACATTGGTTAAGGTACTCAAATGTATTCGGTAAAAAATCCCTCCAAATGTAACCCAAGTAATGATCTTATTTGGGCCAATGTAACCCAATTATTATGAATAAAGAGAAAACAAATAATGTCAAGACTTGAGTACAAAAGCAATTTCTTACAAGATTACAACAAATGAATGAAACAATCGCCCCCAAATCAAATCAAACATTATTAACAATTGAAAAACAAATGAATTGAAAACAATTTTGAAATATAAGATTTAATTCAAGAGGTCAAACTCTACATTCACTTTTTGTCCAATATTAAATCTTGCTTAACCTTCAATTTAACCTATCAATCTTGATCATAGATCTATTTTATAAAATGAATATTAGAATGAATATTTAAAAGTATGTATCTATTGGATTAAAGAATAGATATCTATATGGATCAGAAGCTTGGAACTATGATTTCAAGTTTTTTCTCTGTCTAACAAACATATGAAATCCCTATATATGAATGAAGCTATCAACACCAAAAAAATCAAATTATAATATGTTATCAGATCATTAAGAATTACCTTATATGAGTTGATCTTCGATAACTTTCTCAATATCAAGAATAGATTTGAAGAATTCTCATATCACTCTCGGCGTTTAGGGTTTGAAAGGGAGAAAGGGATGAATCAGATAAAACACGAGCTTTTATATAATAAAGTTTGGGCCAGAAGCAACAAATCATAGAGAGACAAATGTCCTAGTATGTATTTTAAGAGAGATTATTTATGAGAGAAAATGTACACACTTAGAACGTAAAAGTTTTTATGTTGTCTACGTATTATCTATCACTCATATTTCATTTATTATAGACTTTTAAATATAAGTAATGAACATAATATATGATCCATTAATTGTCTATAATATTTTTCATTAATAGTACATAAATATTACGGTCATTAATTCTAATTTAAGTGAAGTCATTTATTCATAGCAAAAAAATGTGTTTATTTCCATTTATAATAAAAAACACATTTTTTATTCGTTTATCATATACATTATAATTTATTAAATAATATTTCTATTTAGTCAAAAAAAAAATTTAAAGGATATTAGGCCCATCTCACCATGTCCCAACCTTAAATCCTCTTCTCTTCTCTCACTCCACAGTAACAAAAACAACCAAAACATACTCTATACTACATATTATGGAAGGTGTTATGAATTTTGTCTCTCACAATAAAGTGTCAAAGTGAAAGGACTAAAAATCAATATTAGAACCAATAAAAATATTAGAACCTTTGCAAAAATGAATATATAATATAGTGATGAGGGTCAAAAAAAAATTACAACATTTAAATTCATTAATATAGTAAATTAAGAAAAGTAAAATTTACTTTCTTTATTAAAATCATTATTCTACTAATGTATATATCAGAGATTTTTTTTAATGGATATTTATAAAAGAAATTTAAAAAACATGAGAAGTTGTGGTCGCTTCAAGTCTTAGCTATGGTTATGAAACCCATTAGCACATCAAACTGGAAGAGATTTTATATCAGGTTTAACAGGTTTAATTGGTTAAACCATTCGGTCGAACCAAATAATTTTATATATAATTAATAATAATCTATAAATATATAATATATATAAATACAAATTTTTATATAATTAATTATTATGTATAATTATATTAAATTAATATTTCTACATATTTTTTCCACTGAAGTAAAATAAAAATATTAGAGTAAAATAAAAACATTACAAATCGAAATTTCCTTAGTTTAAAATTGTTCAAGCCCTCTCATTCTATTAAGAATATAAACCATAATTGTTTTCAAGTCTGGTCAGCGATCAGAGCAGTCAGACCGTCTAATCTGGTCCTCACAAAATTGTGATTAACACTGATATTTAAAGATTATAATACACTAATAAAATATTATCAAGGAATGTGCAATTTTCACAATGTGTATACATTGGTTAAGGTACTCAAATGTATTCGGTACAAAATCCCTCCAAATGTAACCCAAGTAATGATCTTATTTGGGCCAATGTAACCCAATTATTATGAATAAAGAGAAAACAAATAATGTCAAGACTTGAGTACAAAAGCAATTTCTTACAAGATTACAACAAATGAATGAAACAATCGCCCCCAAATAAAATCAAACATTATTAACAATTGAAAAACAAATGAATTGAAAACAATTTTGAAATATAAGATTTAATTCAAGAGGTCAAACTCTACATTCATTTCTTGCACAATATAATATTAAATCTTGATTGTAACACCCCAAATTTTTTATCTTTAAAAATATAGTATCAGTCCTGGAAGCCTCGCTTGATCGAGAGATTCTCGCCTGAGCGAAAATGGGAGGGTGAAATCCTGGACTATATTGGAGGATTCTCGCCCGGGCGAGAAATGGCAATTTTGGGCTGTTGACACAGTGTAATTGATTACACTCTGCTGGTAATCGATTACACACTGATGGTAATCGATTACACTCTGCTGGTAATCGATTACATCGTATTAAAAGCATCAGATATGTGCATCTGACACAGTGTAATCGATTACACATTTCTGGTAATCGATTACACATTGCTGGTAATCGATTACACATTGCTGGTAATCGATTACATCATATTAAAAGCATCAGATATGCATATTTTTCACGTTGTAATCGATTACACCATGTTGGTAATCGATTACAACCCGATGACACCTCTTTAAAACAGAAACCCAAACACATTTTAAGGTTAAGAACTTCGAAGAGAAGAGAGAAATGCGAGCTTTTCAAGAGCAAGGAGCCTTGGGACTCATCTTGGAGCTTGAGAAGAGGTAAACCTCTTGTTACTAACTCTTCTTCTTCCTCTCTAACTTGTTTTGGGTATGTTGGATTTATTTTCAAAACATGAGAAACCATGGAAACTCATCTTTAGAGTTGTGGTTCGTTTTATGTTGTTTTTATCTTGTAAACTCTTGGTTTAGAGTTGTTATTTGATGAATGGAAAGTTTTATGGGTTATTCATGAAAAACCCCCAAAAACCCCCAAAATGAGAATACGAGTATAAAGAGAAAGAGATGAAATGTTAGATGTGGATAATGAGTAGTGCTTTGATGTTGTTATATGAGATGAACATGTATGCTTTGATATTTAGAAACTTGTATTGAAGTAGTTTTGGAAATATTGAAATATGAGATGTTATGCATGTTTTAGATGGTTGAATATTGATGATGAATATTTTGTATGATTAAATGATGCAAAGTAAGTTGTTTATGTGATATTTGGAATAAATGACTAACATTGTTGTTATTGGTGAAAATGAGGAAAGATCCTAAGGTTAGAGGAAATCGCGGAGGAGACTTTTAAAGTTACTCGGAACCGATCCCAAAACTCACTGAGGTAAGGGATAAGTGGCTCTAAATCATACTTACTGATATGAATGAGGTATGTGAAAGAGGTAATGGTTTAAAATGATACGTCTGTAATTTATGCATTATGTTGGAAAATGCGTGACTTTTCTGTTATAAATGAAAGTAACATTGTTAGGGGAGACCCAATGAAAAGATGACTCCGATAAAAGTAACATTGTTGGGGGAGGCCCAATGAAAAGATGACTCCGATGAAAGTAACATTGTTGGGGGAGGCCCAATGAAAAGATGACTCCGATATAAGTAACATTGTTGGGGGAGGCCCAATGAAAAGATGACTCCGATAAAAGTAACATTGTTGGGGGAGGCCCAATGAAAAGATGACTCGATGAAAGTAACATTGTTGGGGGAGGCCCAATGAAAAGATGACTCCGATGAAAGTAACATTGTTGGGGGAGGCCCAATGAAAAGATGACTCAAATGAAAGTAACATTGTTGGGGGAGGCCCAATGAAAAGATGACTCAAATGAAAGTAACATTGTTGGGGGAGGCCCAATAACTTGGCCAATGAAAAGATGACTCCGATGAAAGTAACATTGTTGGGGAGGCCCAATGAAAAGATGACTCCGATGAAAGTAACATTGTTGGGGGAGGCCCAATGAAAAGATGACTCCGATGAAAGTAACATTGTTGGGGGAGGCCCAATGAAAAGATGACTCCGATGAAAGTAACATTGTTGGGGGAGGCCCAATGAAAAGATGACTCCGATGAAAGTAACATTGTTGGGGGAGGCCCAATGAAAAGATGACTCCGATGAAAGTAACATTGTTGGGGGAGGCCCAATGAAAAGATGACTCAATTGAAAGTAACATTGTTGGGGGAGGCCCAATGAAAAGATGACTCGGAGTAATGAAAGTCATATGCATGTTATAGGATATATAGTATGAGATATATATTCTATAAGGTGAATATGAAGGATGAGAACTGAATGTCAAAATGAAAGTCATATGCATGCTATAGGATATATAGTATGGGATATATATTCTATATGGTGAATATGAATGATGAGAAACGTGAATGTCACATGAAAGTCATATGCATGCTATAGGGTATATAGTATGGGATATATATTCTATAGTGTGAATATGAATGACGAGAAATGACATGAATGCTGTATGCATGTTATAGGATATATAGTATGGGATATATATTCTATAGGGTGAATATGAGCGATAAAAAGGAAGATGTTGAGAAAGAAAGTAATATACATGCTATAAGATATATATTATGGGATATATATGTTATAGGGTGGGTATGGAGAACGAGACCGATGATGTTTCGAACGAACGTAATATGCATACTATAGAATATATATTATGAGATATATATACTATAGGATGAATATGAGTAAAGTGGAAATTAAAGGAAGATGATTTGAATGTTTATAATTTCGTATGTGTGTTTATGAATTACATCAAAGCTTGATTGTATTTGAATGTGGATTATCATGTGATGTTAGTTTGAACTAATGACTTACTCCCTTTTGTTTTGCGTGTTGTTTATGATAATATCATTGTAGGTAAATGAACGATTTTGAGGATGAAGCTCAAATAGGAAGTCTTTGTGTCTATTTACTTGAGTGTCTTTATTGCTATTCGACGTTGTAGTTGATTCGATAGCATTTTGGGATAAATGTAATTTGATTAGGATAATATGGTGACATGTAGTTATGGACGTTATAACCTTGGAAAACCCGTAACTGGATGTAGGTGGTAAATGTTATCTAAATGAATTATGTTTTTCCGCAACATAAATTTGTATGATAATATAATAGGGTAAGGGTATTTTCAAAGAGTGATACTTGAGAGTTTTCAATGAAGGTGACGACTGTATGTAAGAAATGATTAAAATAAATGAAAAATTTTCAAGGGTAGAAAATCGGGTCGTTACATTGATTAACCTTCAATTTAACCTTTTAATCTAGATTATATATCTATTTTATAAAATTAATATTAGAATTAATATTTAAAAGTATGTATCTATTGGATCAAAAAATATATATCTATATACATCAGAAGCTTGGAACTATGAATTCAAGTTTTTCTCTGTCTAACATATGTATGAAATCCCTATATATGAATGAAGCGATCACCACAGAAAAAACAAATTACAATATCTTATTAGATCATTGAGAATTACCTTATATGAGTTGATCTTTGGTTACTTTCTCAATATCTAAGAATAGATTTGTAGAATTCTTAATCGCTCTCAGCGTCTAGGGTTTGAAAGCGAGAAATGGATGAATCATGATTAAATGAAATTCGAGTATTCAACATATAAAACACGAGCTTTTATACAATTTTATAATAAAATTAGGGTCATAAGCAACAAATCATAGAGAGACAAATGTCCTAGTATATATTTTAAGATACATAATTAGATGTATCCATAATATTTACGAGAGAAAAAATGTACACATTTACAATGTAAAAGTTTTTATATTGTCTACATATTATCTACCATTCATATTTTTATTTATTATTGACTTTTAAATATAAGTAATACACATAATATATGATCCATTAGTTGTGTATAATACTTTTCATTAACATTACATAAATATTACGGTGATTAATTCCAATTTAAGTGAAGTCATTTATTCATAGGAAAAAATGTGTTTATTTCCATTTATAATAAAAAAACACATTTTTTTATTCGTTTATCATATGACATTATAATTTAAGTACAAACATTTGATATTTTGAAGATAGTATTGTTCTTTATTTAAATAATATTTCTATTTAGTAAGAAAAAAGAATATTTTTAAAGGATACTAGCTAGTCCCAACCCTAAATTATCTTCTCGTCTCTCACTCTCACTCAATAGTAACAAAAACAACCAAAGCATACTCTCTACCAGATATTATGGAATGTTTATGAATTTTGGCTCTCACAATAAAGTATCAAAGTGATAGGACTAAAAATCAATATTAGCACGAATAAAATATTAGAACCTTTGCAAAAATGAATATATAATATAGTGATGAGGGACAAAAATAAAATTAAAACATTTAAATTCATTAATGTAGTAAATTAACAAAATTATAATCTACTTATTTTATTAACTCTCATTACTCTACTCATGTAAAATATATATTTTTAATGAATATTTATAAAATAAATTTTAAAAATTTGAGAAATTGTGGTGTCTTCAAGTCTTACCTATGATTATGAAATAGACTTGGACATCAAACTGGAAGAGATTTTATATCAGGTTTAACCGGTTTAAATAGTTAAACTGTCCAGTCGGACCGATTGATTTTGTATATAATTAAAAATAATCTATAATTATATATAATACAAAATTTTATATAATTAATAATTATATTAAATTTGTATTTCTATAACTTTTTTTCGACTGAAGTAAAATAAAAACACTAAAGACCGAAATTTCCTGAATTTAAAACGATTTAAGCCCTCATTCTATTAAGAATATAAATCAGAATCATTTTTAAGTCTGGTCAGCGATCAGACCGGTCAAACTGTCTGATCTGGTCCTCCCACCATTGCAATTAACAATGTTATTTAAAGTTTATAATACACTAATAAAATTTTTAGAATGTGCATACATTAGTTAATGTACTCAAACGTACTCATTACAAAATCCCTGGAAATGTAACCCAAGTAGTAAACTTATTTGGGCCAAAGTAACCAAATTACTTTGAATAAAGAGAAAACAAGACTTGAGTACAAAAGCAATTGCTTATGGACTAACAAATTAAGGAAAGAATCACCCCCAAAGTAAATCAAACATTATTAACAATTGAAAAACAAATGAATAGAATGAAAATAATTTTTTTTTGAAATATAATGTTTAATTCAAGAGGTGAAACTCATAATCATTTCTTGTCCAATAATATTAAATCTTGCTCAACCTTCAATTTAAGTTGTCAATCTAGATCATAGATTTATTTTATAAAACAAATATTAGAATTAATGAATGTTTAAAAGTATGTATCTATTGGATCAAAGAATAGATATCTATATGGATCACAATCTTGGAACTCTGATTTTAAGTTTTTTCTCTGTCTAATATACATATGAAATCCTTATATATGAATGAAGCTATAAACACACAAAAAATCAAATTACAATATGTTATCAGAACATTAAGAATTACCTTGTGAGTTGATCTTCAATAACTTTCTCGATATCTAAGAATAAATTTGAAGAATTCTTATATCGCTATCGGAGTCTAGGGTTCGAAAGTGAGAAATGGATGAATAAGGGCTAAATGAAATCCGAGTACTCAACATATAAAACACGAGCTTTTATACAATTTTATAATAAAATTTGGCAGATCGAGAAGCAACAAATCATAGAGAGACAAATATAATATTATGTATTTTAAGATACATAATTAGATGTATCCATAATATTTATGAGAGAAAATGTACACACTTACGATGTAAAAGTTTTTATATGGTATGTATGTTATTTATCATTCATTATTGATTTTTAAATGTAAGTAATGTACACAATAGATAAAGCAATAATTGTGTATAATACTTTTCATTAATAGTACTCACTAATTCCAATTTAAGTAAAGTCATTTATTCATTGGAAAAAAATGTGTTTATTTCCATTTATAATAAAAAAACACATTTTTTTTTATTTGTTTATCAAATGACATTATAATTTAAGTAAATTCATTTAATATTTTGAAGATAAGATTGTTATTTATTTAAATAAAATTTCTATTTAGTGAAAAAAATATTTTGAAAGGATACTAGGCTAGGGATGACAATGGGTACCCGGATTCATAGGTACCCGCAAAAAATACCCATAATGGGTCGGATATGGGTCCATGTTTTAGAACCGTAGGTAATTGAGACCAGCAATTTTAAGACCCGCTGTTAGATGGTCCGGGTCTGGGTAATGAGGTACTCAGACCCTTTGGTACACAGACCCGCTATTTCTTCCTATATATATATATATATCAACATAAATGTAAAATCATGTTAATTTATATTGTAATATCGTATTAATCCATAATTATAATATCATATTAATTAATAAATATAATTGTTATGTTGTTAAGCGTTGTGGTGTTACATTGTTAAGCAATGATATTATGTTGTTAATTTATATATACGATATAATGTTTTGTTAATTGAAGAATTATCACTTAATGAATTTTTCATCCTAATGTTGTAGTTGTTTTTAATGTTTGTTTTAGTAAAATGAACTATGTTTAACAGTACAATTAAGTTATGTTTAAAACTTTAAATTCAGTTTTATAATTTTTTTCTCTTGTTCATTGTCTATATATCATATAAGATCGTCGGAAACAAATATACAAGTGCATAAATTACTTACAATTATTTTTAATATTTTTGAATTTATGGGTACCCACAGATCTGTTGGGTACCCAAAGATCCGAGAGTAGCATACCCAACGGGTATTAGCACGGGTTTAGGGTGGGTCTGAGTCCAAAATGATGCAACGGGGCGGGTCCGAGTAATGTACTACCTGGATCCATCCAGACCCATTGTCATCCCTATACTAGGCTCATCTGACCATGCCCCAAATCATAATACTTACATTATCTCTAATTATGTTTTTTAAGAGTGAATTGTAACTTTTTTCTTCCCGAATTATTATTTTCCATAATATAGGTTAACAGTCTATCAGCTCAATTGATTAAACAGTAAAATATGAATTATGAGAATGAGTGCATAAATTCAAACCCCATAACAATTTGATGGGTTTAATCAATCCTTGTACAATAAATGTAATAACACGTTAATAAATTTTATTTTTGTTATAATGTGTTTATTCAAACCTTAATGATATGTTAATGAGTTGTATTATTTTTCTATAAATAGCCCAACTTATAAAGGAAGTCATATTTCGCCAAAAGATTCATAACAGAGAAGAGGAAAGGTGACATATTTTAATGGAAGGGAATGTAAATAAAAGTAAAATATATTTATTGATTAATTTAAAAAATAAATGATGGATAGAAAAAGTATATAATATAAAGAGATTTTAACCAAGTATTTTAAACTAAAGTCACTTATTGTCAACAAATTTAACAACACTATAATGAGATAAAAATTATTTAATAATTCTATAAAATATTGAACTAAGACATTTCAATCTATCACATATCCATAAAATCTTCATTAAAGATGATACACAAGGAACAATAAGATACATCATAATTAATGAAGATACCCATAACAATGAATTGTATAATTCATGAACCATAAACATAGATCACACCTAAACATCATAATATATTAACTTAAAATCTTTAGTCCTCACCTCCTCCCACTTTAACCTATTAATGAATTCAAATTTATGCCTTTAACACATCACTCTTGATGGAAGAGTGTACCCCTCACATGATTTGTCCTAATGTCTAACACTACACCAAAATTCATATTTAACAACTCACATTCAACATCGTTTATATATAGAACAATGTTAAATAAAAGGAAATTAACAGTGTTTGATAAAACAAACACCATTAAATGTAATATGTGGATATATATATATATAATCATTAGTGTTATTGATTGTATAACTCAAACATTTAATTTGATTTAGTGAGCATTCTTGTGTAATTAATTTTTTTTTCTTTCTGTTTATTAAATATATTGTTTATTGACTTTATAATTTATAAATTTTTGGTTTGGTTAGAATTTATTTAGGTTTTGGTTTGGCCATTTTGTTTAACATGATTTGTTTGATGGCGAGGGAGTGGTTAGAAAATCAATTAGTAAAATCATTAAATTACAATAACGTATAACTATATTGTTTATGTTTCTTTTTAACTAAGTTTTGTGATTATGTATACTAGCGTGTTGACAGACACTCACGTGGCTATCAACTCGCTTTTCTATTGAATGAATTGCAATTTTGCATGTTAGAAAATGAAAATGATAAATTATCGTGTTCAAATATTGCATTGATCCATGTGGAAAAACTGTCGTGTTCAAATGGAAAACTGTAAAAGTTACATAAACAAACATGGAACATAAAATGGGGAAATAATTTATATGGTTTTTTGGTATAAAACATAGATTACTAAGGGCAAAATCAGAAACAAAAATTAAATCATCATGAATGGTTATTTTATGTTTTCCCTTTATATTAGTATAGATATAGATAATATAGATACTAGTGTGTGACAAACACTTCATGTTTTGTGTCTGTCGACACACACTCTTATTTTATGATATTAAATAATTAATTCTTATATATTTTATTTTAGAGAATTAAAATAATTTTTTTTGTATTGTATCTACTTTATATTATAATTTTATGTATTAATTGTACTTTATATTATAATTTTTGTCTTTATTAGAATGTTTAACTTACAATTAATGTGTTGAGAGTGTTTACTTAGGATTATATGATTTTCTTTTTGTAGAATTAAAAAATGTCAAAGACAAAATAGGAAAATATAAATTATACCATGGTAGTGGTTACACCATGTTTTGGCTTTGTATATAGTAAGATAAGATAGATATAGATATAGATATTGTAACACCCCAAATTTTAATCTTTAAAAATATAGTATCAGTCCTGGAAGCCTCGCTTGATCGAGAGATTCTCGCCTGAGCGAAAAAGGATCAGCTGGGAGGGTGAAATTCTGGACTATACTGGAGGATTCTCGCGTCGAGAAATGGCAATTTTGGGCTGTTGACACAGTGTAATCGATTACACTCTGCTGGTAATCGATTACATCGTATTAAAAGCATCAGATATGTGCATCTGACACAGTGTAATCGATTACACATTTCTGGTAATCGATTACACATTTCTGGTAATCGATTACATCGTATTAAAAGCATCAGATATGTGCATCTGACACAGTGTAATCGATTACACATTGCTGGTAATCGATTACACATTGCTGGTAATCGATTACATCGTATTAAAAGCATCATATATGCGCATTTTTCACGTTGTAATCGATTACACCATTTTAGGGTGAGAACTTCGAAGAGAAGAGAGAGAAGAGAGAGATGAGAGCTTTTCAAGAGCAAGGAGCCTTATGACTCATCTTAGAGCTTGAGAAGAGGTAAACCTCTTGTTCCTAACTCTTCTTCTTCCTCTCTAACTTGTTTTGGGTATGTTGGATTTATTTTCAAAACATGAGAAACCATGGAAACTCATCCTTTAGAGTTATGGTTCGTTTTATGTTGTTTTTATCTTGTAAACTCTTGGTTTAGAGATAGTATCTCAATAATGGAAAGGGTTGTGGGTTGATTCATGAAAACCCCAAAAACCCCAAAAGTGAAAATGTGGTAAAAGGAGAGAATGAGTAAAATGTTAGAGGTAGAAGATGAGTTTACCCCCAAATATTGAAATATGAGATGTTATGCATGTTTTAGATGGTTGAATATTGATGATGAATATTTTGTATGATTAAATGACGCAATATACGTTGTTTATGTGATATTTGGAATAAATGACTAACATTGTGTGATGTGGTGGGATGAAGAGAGATCCTAAGGTTGGAGGCGGTGTCGGTGGAACTCGAGAAGTTGCCAAGAACCAAACCCAACACTCATCGAGGTAAGGATAAGTCTTTAATGTTGCATTTGAAATAGAAAATGTGTATTTTCTGGTTATGCAAAGACTAAGTTGTGAATTACGCATTTAGTATGAACATATATGGGTGTGTTTATACTAAAGTAGGCGTAGATTTACGGAAAAGGAAAATGTGAGTATTTTCTGGTTATGAAATGATCGAGTTGTGAATTACGCATTTAGTATGAACATATATGGGTGTGTTTATACTAAAGTAGGCGTAGATTTACGGAAAAGGAAAATGTGAGTATTTTCTGGTTATGAAATGATCGAGTTGTGAATTACGCATTTAGTATGAACATATATGGGTGTGTTTATACTAAAGTAGGCGTAGATTTACGGAAAAGGAAAATGTGAGTATTTTCTGGTTATGAAATGATCGAGTTGTGAATTACGCATTTAGTATGAACATATATGGGTGTGTTTATACTAAAGTAGGCGTAGATTTACGGAAAAGGAAAATGTGAGTATTTTCTGGTTATGAAATGATCGAGTTGTGAATTACGCATTTAGTATAAACATATATGGATGTGTTTATACTAAAGTAGGCGTAGATTTACGGAAGATGGAAAAGGTGTGTGTTTCCTGACCATGCAATAATTATATTGTAAATCACGTATTAGTATAAACAGATATGGAGTGTTTATACTAAAGATGACGTGGATTTACGGAAAATGATTGATGGCAAATCGATGGAAGGAAAAATATATTTTTAGTCGACCAGAAATGGTTAGCGACTTCGGCCCGATTTATGAGGCAACACTTCGGCCCGAGTTTATGAGGCAACACTTCGGCCCGAGTTTATGAGGCAACACTTCGGCCCGAGTTTATGAGGCAACACTTCGGCCCGAGTTTATGAGGCAACACTTCGGCCCGAGTTTATGAGGCAACACTTCGGCCCGAGTTTATGAGGCAACACTTCGGCCCGAGTTTATGAGGCAACACTTCGGCCCGAGTTTATGAGGCAACACTTCGGCTCGAGTTTATGTAGCAACACTTCGGCCCGAGTTTACGCGGCATGTTTTCTTTATAAAAGAGATGAGAATTTGTTTTTAGCTAACCCTAAGGGGTGTAGCGACTTCGGCTCGAGTTTATGTAGCAACACTTCGACCCGAGTTTACGCGGCATGTTTTCTTTATAAAAGAGATGAGAATTTGTTTTTAGCTAACCCTAAGGGGTGTAGCGACTTCGGCTCGAGTTTATGTAGCAACACTTCGGCCCGAGTTTATGAGGCGTGTTTTATTAGTAAAAAGGATGAGAATCTGCTTTTAGCTAACCCTGAGGGGTGTAGTGACTTTGGCTCAAGTTATGCAGCAAGACAAAATGAATTTCGAAATTGGTTTACTAACCCTTTTTCTAATGTGGATTATCTTATAATGACGTTTATTGAATTAACGACTTACTCCTTTGTGTGTTTTGTACTTTTGTCATTGATAATCCCATTGCAGGTAAATAGACGAATGGAGTATGCTAGTTCGGGAGCTTTAGGAGCTTTAGACGTTGGATTCACTATTTGCGTTTTTGTACTTTAAATGACTACTTGTGGATTTGAATGATTGTAATCATGACTGACATTTATTTGGGTATTCGTAACCAGGGGTATTGTTATATTTGGAGTATTATAACTTTTGGGCTCTTAGTACCCAATGAGAATAATAATGAATGAATTATGTTTTTCCGCAATTTAAATTATATGATAATATAATATGTGTAAAGAGTATTTTTAAGGAATGATTCCTGAAGGTTTTAAGTAAGATGATGAATGTATGTAAGAGAGAATTAAAATGAATAAAAAAAAAAATTTCAAGGGTAGAAATCGGGTCGTTACAGATATACATAAGTATACACATTCTATACTATATTTATATCTATCTATATTGTATATAAAGCCAAAATATCTTATAACTACATATGTGGCGTAATTTTTTATTACCTATTTTGCTATTCTAATTGACTATTTTTTTACAATATTTACCACACAATAAAAGAAATATCAATAAAAGTTAGAAGAAGTTACATATATAAAAAATATCAAGCTATCAATGTAATTTTTAATATAAGTTTTAATGATATCAAAATTTATTTTCATATTTTTTTATAACATAAATTATAATATCATGCACATTCAATACAAAAAATATGATATAATTCTCTAAAATGAAATATATAAAAATTAAATATTTAATAAAAATGAAAATAAGAATGTGGGTCGACAAGTACGAAATTCCTGTAGACACGCTAGTATATATAAAGTCAAAACATCTTATAACCATCTAGATGATGTAGTTTTTATAGCCAATTAAATATTATTACAATATTTACCATACAATAAAATAAGTTAGAAGACGTTACATATATCAAAAATATCAAACCACCAATATAATTTTTAATTTAACTTTTAATAATATCCCAATTCATTTTCATATTTTTCTACTACATAAATTATAATATTTATATCTATACTTCTATACTATATATAAATCTAAAATATCTTATAACTACCTACATTGTGTAATTTTTATTGTTTATCTTGTCCTTATAATTAACTATTATTACAATGTTTACCACACAATAAAAGAAATATCAATGAAAGTTAGAAGAAGTTATATATATCAAAAATATCAAACAATCAATGTAATTTTTAATATAAGTTTTAATAATATCACAATTCATTTCCATATTTTTCTATTACATAAATTATAATATCAAGTACATTCAATACAAAAAATTGATATAATTATCTAAAATAAAATATATAAAGATTAAATATTTAATATATCTATACTAATAATCTATATCTATATTTTTATACTATTAATAAAGAAAAAACCCAAAATAACTATCACCATGTTGTAATTAATGATTTCCTATATTGTCATCACTATATTATAATTTCTACAAAAAAAAACTACATTTTTTTAAGCAAAGTGCTATAGCACTAAATATATTAAAGATGAACCAAGAGTAACATTACAAATAGTACTAAATGATTAAAAGATCAAAAGCTATTTTTGTCTCCTCAAATGGAAGCTCATGAGTGATGAAATTGTCCAACCTCACCACTCCATGTATGCAATCTGTAGCAAAATTATAATATATTTAACTTCAATTATAATATATTTAACACAATTCATTTATTGCATGTAGAGCATACATTACAAATAATAGCAAAGCGGGTTAACGGGCACGACGGTGTCGGTCAACACGCTAGTTATATATAAAGGCAAAATATCTTATAACTACCTAAATTGTGTAATTTTTATTGTATATTTCGTCCTTCTAATTAACTATTATTACAATGTTTACCACAATAAAAGAAATATCAATGAAAGTTAGAAGACGTTACTTATATCAAAAATATCAAACTACCAATGTAATTTTGAATATAAGTTTTAATAATATCACAATTCATATTTATATTTTTCTATTACATAAATTATAATATTTATATTTATATTTATAATGTATATAAAGTCAAAACATCTTATAACTAAATACATGATGTAATTTTTATTGCATATTTTGTCCTTATAATTAACTATGATTACAATGTTTACCACACAATAAAATAATTATCAACGAAAGATAGAAGAAGTTACATAAATAAAAAATATCAAACTACCAATTTTTAATATAACTTTTAATAATATCACCATTCATTTTCATATTTTTCTATTACATAAATTAACAGGCACTCCCGTGTCTGTCAACCCGCTTTCCTATTGTTTATAATGTGTATTCTACATGCTATAAATGTTCATAACGATATTAATGTGAACCTCATTTCAACAAATTAATGTATAATTTTTAATATAATAGAAATTAAAAAATATTAAGGGCAAAATAGAGAATTGAAAATTAGTATATGGTGGTAGTTACATCATGTTTTGCCTTTATATATAGAAGAAGATATATAGAAGATCAATAGATGTTAAATTTAAGGTATAAATGAAATGTATCTGCCATGGAAAAATTAGAGAAAAATGGAATAAATTTAAGTCATGAAGTTGTGAGAGAAAATAACTATTTTTGGTTATTGATGTATAGTTATTAGCAAGGGCAAAATGGGAAATTAAAAATTTCATCATCTTGGTAGTTATAATATGTTTTTCCTTTATATTAGTATTAGCGTATCGACAAGTATTTCGTGTCTGCCTACCCGCATTCTTATTTTCTAATAATAAATATTTATTTTTTTATATATTTTATTTAAGAAAATTATATCAAATTTTTTGTATTGAGTGTACATGATATTATACTTTATATAACGTAAAAATATGAAAATGAATTGTCATATTATTAAAACTTATATTAAAAATTATAATGTTGGTTTAATATTTATTTTAACTTTTTATAACTTTGATGGATATTTATTTTATTGCATGGTAAACATTGTAATAATAGTTAATTAGAAGGGTAAAATAGGCAATAAAATATTACACCATGTAGATAGTTATAAAATGTTGTGACTTTATATATAGTATAGATAGTATATATATGTGTATATATATAAATTAGGGTTAGTTATTCTAGTTGTTTTTTTTAAGGCAAAGAAAGGTGCATTGGAGCACCCAGCAAATATTATAAAAGAACCATTCTTACAAAGGAGGACAAACCCACCTACAACTCAAGAACCTAGAAGAGGTCCCTAACAAACAACCAAAACAGAATAGACAAGCACAAATTACAGGATGAAACGCAAAAAAAAACTAAACACCATAATGCAGAAAAATCAAAGCCTAAGGTGCTTATCAGCAAACTCCAAGCAGCTCCACAACACTAAGCTAACAAGATAAAACCAGCAAACTGAATCCCCCAAATCTGTAAGAGATTAACTTGCAAACAAAAATCAACACCCTGTGAGACCAAAGCTCCACCCAAACTTTCAATGACGAAGCCTTGATTTTTGCTGCTTGTTGTTGAAGAAAAACAATCCAATCAAAGTTGCTGCCACCAACCACCGCAGCAAACCAAAGAACCCAACAGAACAACACCAAACCACTGATCTCAAACAGAGACCCAACTGCAAGCAAACTAGCCAATAGAGCAAAATTAAAATTGTCTAAATCTATAATTAGGCAAGCCTAACTCATTTCTATAACAATCCTCCTTAATGAAAATTGGAGTAGAATCCCACCAAGTGAAGGTTCTTATTAGGATGCCAAAATTTGCCAATTTATCAGCAACAAAGTTACATTCCCTATATATGTGAGAGATCTTAAACCTCATTGAAGAAAGAAGATTCTTGCACAACAACCATCTATTCCACAACTTCCAAGGAGGGTTGATTAAGTCATTGAAAGTATCAACCACCATGGTAGAATCACATTCTATCCATAAAAACTTCCAACCCTTTTGAGCAGCCAACTCAATTGCTAAAATTGCAGTGTGAAGCTCAGCATACATAGCATCTTGGATGTCAAGATAATTAGCAAAGCAAGCTACCAATTTCCCCATGTGATCTCTGAAAATAGCACCCCCTCCCGCATGACCAGGTGCCCCATGAGCAGCCCCATCAATGTTAACTTTTATCCAACCCCTTGAAGGAGGTTGCCAAATCACCTCAGAGATAACAGGAGCTTTTGAGTGATTAATATTAATGTTCAGAGATCTAAGGACGGAAAATTCCTTTATTGAGTTTCTAGAGCAAAGATTAGTAGAATTCCCAGATAAAGCAATTGAAGACTTGATCCTCATTAAAGCATGAGGAACCAATAATATCTTGTTTTTAAATCTGTATTGATTCCTACAATACCAGATTGTATTTATTATGTGCACAATGCTAGCTACTAAGACCTCTCTAGCTTGAGGACTCCAGTGACTATTGCAGCAACGGAGCAATGTATAAATATCGGATTTATCCCAAGCTAGATCAAAGAGTTGAATCAACCAAGTCCAAAGAGCATTTGCAAAAGGACACAATAAGAACAGATGTTCAGAAGTTTCTGAAGTTTCTTTGCATAAGCTACAAATAGATGCTAAAGAGCATCCCCTCCTTTGAAGATTTTCATCCGTAGGCATTTTTCTGTTAAATAGTCTCCAAATTGTGAATGACTTGGAGGGAGGAATTGCCTTAGACCAAATCCATTTGCACCAATTCCTTTGTAACCCAGAATGACTTAGAGTCTTGTAGGCCACTTTCAGGGGAAGAGACCCATCTTAAGTGCCTTGCCAGACTATTTTGTCCACAGATTTGGAAATACTAGGCAGACTAAGATCAGATATCTTAGCAGCCAAAGCAGCTGGGAAAACCCAGTTAGACTGATGCAAAAAATCAGAAACCGAAGCTTTTAGAGAATGATGTATAGCCTCAGGAATTTGCAAATGATCAACTAAAGGAATTCCAATCCAATTATCAGTCCAGATGGATGATTTGTAGTACTTAGACAACGGTTTGTTACCAAATCTATTCCTATAGAATATGGCCCAGTCTTGATTAGAGGACATCATCTCCCAAGCCAGCTTTAGAATAGCAGAGTTGTTTAGAATCCTTAAAGACTTCAAGCCCAACCCCCACCCCCCCCCCCCCCCCCCCCCCCCCCCCCCCTCAATTGTAGGAGAATAAACTTGCTTCCAAGCCACAATGACTAGTTTCTTCCCATTATTGTTGCCAGCCCAAATGAAATTTCTAATGCAGCCATCAATCTTTTTGATCAATTGAAAAGGCCATTTATAGATGAGGAAACTGTAAACCAGAGAGCTATGTATGATTGATTTCACAATCTCCACCCTCCTCATGATTGACAAAGAAGAACCTTTCTAATTAGCCAACTTCTGAAGCAATCTATCAGCAATTGGTTGAAGGTGGACTCTCTTAGGCTTTCCTTTAAAGAGGGGAATCCCAAGATAATTAAAAGGAAGATGGCCAGCATTAAACCCGAGGATAAAGCAAAGGGTAACCACTTTCCTAGGAGAGGCATTGCAAGTGTAGAACTTGCTTTTTTGGAGGTTAATGTGTTGACCTGATGCTTGAGCATAATCTGATAGAAGAGATTTGAGATGATCCAAATTCCTCTTGATACCTTTGCAGAAGATTAAGACATCATCGGCATAAAGCACATGGCTATGAGGATGGATTATGTTAGGACCAGCAATAAGGCTCAGCTTCCTATCAGCTAGCAGCTTAGAAATCCCTCTGCTGAGTACATCTTCAGCTAGGCAGAATAAAAGAGGAGATAAAGGGTCACCCTGCCTAACCCCTCTCTTGCAGCTGAAGAAACCCACATTTTGCCCATTGACATTGATGGATAACTTGGCTGAATGCAGAATTACCCTCACCCAACTTATGAATTGCTGATTAAACCCAAAAGCCTTCAGAGTCTCAAGCAAGAAATCCCAATCCATAGTGTGAAAAGCCTTCTTGATGTCTAACTTTATGGCAAGATTCCCACCAAAAGTTTTGTGATCCAGCATATTAATGGCTTCTGATGCTAAACAGATGCAATCTTTGATGTTCCTCTCTTTTATGAATCCTCTTTGCTCTTGAGATACAATTCTTGGAGCAATTAAAGCAAGCCTATCTGCAAGCACCTTAGTGATAATTTTGAACTGGAAATTAGCAAGAGCAACTGGTCTGAAATCTTCAATTTTATCAGCATTAGGTGACTTAGGGATTAAAACCACCTTGTTTGAATTCAGGTTTGGTAAGAGCCAACCCTGACTGAAAAATTGCCTCACTGAATTACAAATATCCTGCCCAACTATGTCCCAAAATCTTTGGTAAAAACACCCACCAAATCCATCAGGACCAGGGGCACCATCCCCATTCATAGCAAAGACTGCACTTTTGATTTCAACATCAGTGGGAGTTGTTGTTAACATGTTATTCTCTGAATCTGTAATTAACCTAGGGATCACATAGTGGATGAGATTGTTGTGTTGTGTATTATTTGTATAGGCAAACAAGTCAGTTAAGTAGTTTAGCACATGGGTACTAATGTCCTCTTGGGAAGTCAATATTCTCTCCTCATCCTTTAACAAGGTCATGGATTTTGTAACTTGCCTTATTTTAGTTACCTTGTGAAAGAAACTTGTATTTCTATCTCCATGAAGATGCCAATTTAATCTGGCTTTCTCCATCCAAAATGTCTCTTCCACCATAAGAGCTTGTAGAAGATCATTTTGAGCCAAATTCTCTTGGTTTAACAACTCTGCATCAAAACCAGACTCATTGATACACGTTTGGATGATCTCCACTGCATTATAAGTATTTTTCACTCTTTGGTGAACATCACCAAAGACATGAATGTTCCAATGCCTCAGATCCTTTTTGAGTAATTTGAGCTTTTGAGATAAAGCAAACATTGGACATCCGTGAACTACAACTCTCCAAGCCTCAAACACCACCCTTCTACAGTCCACATTATGAAGCCACATCTTGTGAAATCTAAAAGCTGACTTCCTGATAGAGTCTGATGAAGATGAGCAGAGTATGATAGGATGATGATCAGAAGATAACCTTGGTAAAGAACAACAAGAGACTTAATTCCAAGCATGCAGCCAATCGTCATTGCAAAGACTTCTATCCAATCTTTTCTCTGTTAAAGCAGTACCCCTTATTCTATTAGACCAAATGAAATCCACCCCTCTTGTTGGAAGGCTTATCAAATTACCAACCTCAATAAAATGCTTAAACTCCTCAATAGGAAGCCTAACAGGTGGAGTGGAGCTCCTGCATTCATGAGCACCAATGACCACATTAAAGTCTCCAATGCAGCACCAAGGACCAATATTGACCAACATGATAGGTTGAACCTCCTGCCACAGTTGTCTTCTAACTAGATAACTAGTACTAGCGTAAATGGCACAAAAATTCAGCAACTTCTTATTCACCTCAACTGAAAAAGATATGTGCTGCGAAGCTGAAACTAATATAGTCGGACAAAGGTTTATATTACAGAGACTCCATAGATTGGGCAAATTAGGACCTCTATCATTAACCCCAAAAAGCTTCAGCTTCAAGTCAGACCAAAAGCACGATTTAACTGACTCAAAAGATATCATTGGCTCTGCAATAAACACTAAATCTGGATTATTAGTGGAGCAAAGATTCTTCAAAACTAGCTTAGTTTTCCTTTTCCCAAATCCTCTGCAATTCCAGTAAATTACTTTCATTGGGAATTTTTTTGGTTCCCACCCCTCCGGGTAAAATGAATTCTTTCAGAATGACCCTTATTCTTGAGTTTTTTCTTCTATAATTTGCTAAGGACCTCAATGTATTCATCCTCAGATTCCTGTTCATCATCCCTATCAGCCCAAAATCTGCCCACAGTTTCCATATCCTTTGCAATCAGATTATTGGTAATATTATCCGTTATTATGACATTCTCCTGAAGAATCAAAAGAGCTTCCTGGTTGTTCTTCCTCAAATCAATTTCCCCCTGTATAACAGGATCCACTGTAATAGGAGGTTCCTTAGTTGAATCTCCCATTCTGATCTCATTTAACTCTGCAGCAGCCTTGTCTCTTGTAGGAGTTATTTCCAGCCTCTCCATCTCTTCAAGATTCGCTATGTTTTCAATTTCCAAGTTGATAACTAACTCATTCTCCTTTATCGGCTTGGATTTCCTTGTTTGGGCTTTTTTATTTGATTTATTCTCATCTGTAGAATATTTCTTGACATTTTTCCTGCAATTAGTCACTAAGTGGCCAATAGTTTGACATCCTTTGCAAAATTCAGGAAGTTTCTCATATTTGATGCTAACAAAGAAAGCAAACCCTTCCCTCTCCACTAAAATCTGCTCAAGTAGGGATTCCTTAAGGTTGACCTCCACTAGGACTTTGGCAAAATGACAAAAAGTTCTATTTGTTGTTGCTTCATCTAAAGCTATAGGAGTTCTAACCCCTCCTGCTATAGAAAAAATTACTTTAGGGCTCCAATATTCTAGGGGAAGACCCATCAGTTTTATCCAGCACTGAGAATGCGACATTTTCTGTTTGTTAGGATTGAAATTCGGAGACCATAATGAAAGTCTCAATATTCCAGGCTTCAAACTCCAAGACCCAACCGAACAAACCATTCTCATATCCTCAAGAGAAGCAAAAGAGAAGTCATAAAATCCTCTTCCCAGAGATATCATGTTCCATTTTCCAATCATTAACCACAGGGAATGAAGCTTAAATTTCAGATCTGCAAACCTGAAAGGAGTATCCCTTTTTACAAGAATTACCCTACCATGAAGATGATTCTTGCACCACTTCAACCCATCTTGATAATCAGCTTCTGGAATTTTAATCGCAATAGCATCACCCTTTATACAAGGTTGGGGTAGCTGGGAGATGGAAATGTCACAAGTATTTTTGAGAACTTGTGTGTCACAAGTGTTTTTATAATTTTTCTTAACATAAATACATCATATATAAATCACATTAACCTCACGGGCAGTGAGATCCTGTTGCCAACAAAGACAATAATAGAAATAACAATGTATTCCATAGAAAGAAATTAAAGTATTTGTTTGGAAAATGAAAAAAATGGTTACGGTATTGAATTGGTAAGATGAAATAGAGAGTAAAGTTTGCCGAACTCAATGAAAGTGCCTTCATTCCCGTGAAGACTTTTATTTTATTTTATTAGTTTGTTTTGACTATGTTATTAATTTCATGCACAACCTTTTATGACCCTTCTTCATATGTTAACATTTTCTATTCCAAATTAAGATCCATTTTTTTGTTAAAAGAAATAATAAAAAACCTAAGATGCATAGATCTGCAAGCTGGAACAGGTTTTCTGATGATTACTTCAAACAAGTGACAAGTTCTAGTCCTTCTAATTCTGGTCGAAGATCAACTTCATTGTTTGATGGAAACAATATTCCTTCATATAATGATCCAATTGTAGAATTGGCTAAGAGAGAAAGGGCACGTGTTAAGTTTTCTGAAAATGCTGTTCATGTTATCCCTTTGGTGCTTATTGTTTGTGCCATTATTCTTTGGATATTTTCAAATCCAGGTGAATTATATACAATTAATATAACATGCATTCTTAAATTCTTATTCCTTGATGTTTGTGATTTTATCAATACATTCTTTTTCAAAATAAAATAATCAAAGCCATAGATGCCAATACATGATCAATATTGTATTCTTTTCATAATTATAATAATTATCAAATTATTGTTTAACTATATTTCACACCCATTTTGTGTAGTTTGACTCCTCTCAATTACGAGAGGACAATGCCTAGGTAGGATTATAACATATGATGACAAAAATAAAATTTCAATAATCCAAACTTTTTTTAAATTAAATATTTTAAAAAATTTATTCACTCTCACATTCTCAATACTGGACTTTCCAGTATTAGAGAGAAATTCTTTTTCATTTTGTGTTATACACATATTTAACACACAGCTAGTCACAATCAATTAAAACTTTATTATTGTATTATTTGTTGTCTTTTTAAGTTATCTTATTATTTAAATGAAATTCTAATCGGTAGTAGTTTCACTTTAGATAACATTCAAGATATATATTATTGTTGACTAAGATTACATTAATTACCATCAGAAAATGTGAGTAAGATAAGAAAGATATCAAATGTAAAAAAATACCAAATGCTAAGGAAGATCAATATAACTTCTCCTTAATTATATCTTCTATTATATATAGTTTGTTTATTTATTTGAGTTTAAAGTAAATAAAGTTTGAACTTTATTACCCCTTTGAATTCTATGACTTGATTAATCTAAGTTTATGTTTTTTGAATAGATGTGGGAACTATAGGAGATCCTATTGGAGCAAGAATTGAAGGATTAAGTCTTGAAGGAGAAATTGAAAATGATAGTGATGGTACTCAAACAGGTTTCTTACCTCTTGTGAATTCAGAAGACACTTCCACAAAAGAACTTGAAGCTGAAAAGGTTTCAATAAATCTAAAGAACTTTTAGTAAACATATATATGTTTATTTCTTAAGTTCATATTGTTTAATATGTAGTAGATAATGTGAAATCTCAAATTTTAATAAGACAAAGAAAATGGAAAGATAATGTCACTAATATATTAAAGAGTATAGAAACTACTACATGTAATATTTATTGCTTGGATTCTTTTAACTATTTCCCAAATTTCTATATGAAGAAAAGCCATTTTTGAAATGTTTTTAGACAAATGATATTTTTAATGAAGAAAAGCCTTCCTAGAAGTGATTATGAGTTTTACTCTTGCTATATTTTTCTCTTGTGTTTTATATTTGTCATGGTTGTACTATTTTTGTTTTAGCTTTGAGCATAAGATTGAGTCATTACTCTTCAACTCTTCTTACAAAATGGGGAGTGTAATTATTATGATACTTAAGCTGAAATTTTTATGAATAAAATTATTCTAATTTAAAGCAATATAGGCAAGACCATTTTCAACTTTTCTATTAAATTGAAGGAAAAAAATATGTTTGAAGGAAAGAAATAGGCGAGTAACAACTAAGGACAATAGAAATTGCAAATTTATATTGTCTTACAAGCTTGTTAACATGTTAAAATTTATTATTTTATGAAATTAGTGGGTGAATTTTAAAAGTAAAAATAGACTTGTGCACAATATTTATGCACTAATTTTATATCAATTAATAACCTATAAAATTTAGGAAACAACACGTATAAATAGAATAACAATAAAAAAAATCGGATTTTATAGTTCTACTTTGCATTAGAGAGTTTATGCATGGACACTCACACTTCATGTCTTGATTTTATAACTGTTTTTCTTACATAAATTGAAATTAATTCTAACACCATCTAATCCTCTCTTTGTCAAAAATGTGTCTATAAAAAAGTTTAGCATGCTTAATTTGATGTAAGATATCGTCAATAATGTCTGATGAATGTAGAATAGGTAAAGAGACGCAAGATATTAATTAATAAATTATCAAATAAAAAGCTATTAATAAACCCCATCTACTCCACCTAAAAAACATATTCTTGAGTAGACACCCCATATGTTTTTTTTGAATCTTTAGTTTATAAAAAAAAAATTGTTGCACATCTTCTACATTCTTGAATTCTTAAAAGTGTGCAAACTTATATGCATTTCACTAAAACAAGATAGAATGCTCTAATCTCTTTAATCACTTAACGGAATTGAAAACGGCTTTGGTTTACAGTCTTAATTGAATAAGGGATTGAACAACTTTAAATTGGAGAAATTTCGGTTCGATCATGTTAAACTCGGTTAAACCGGAATAACCTAGAAATTGATCCATCCAGTTTAGTTAAAATTTTAAAAATGAAACATTAGTCTAATTTTTTTTTACTCTAGTCTAAAAATACTGAGATATTTACTTCAATATAAAATTTTACATTTATACGTAATTATATATTTATAAATAAAAAATATTAATTATATTTAAAATCATTTAGTATGATAAGAACTATTTAAACCGATTAAACAGAGAAATAAATAATAATGATACTTCTAGCACTCACTATCACAATCAAATATTATTCTCTTTTAAATAAAAAAAATCAAACATATTTGGTAATTTGTTCAATCTAATTGAAAATAGCACAAGCTAGCCTTTAAATGCAGTTAATATTGGGAATTTCATAAAATTGTGAGCATGTCTTATAAATGGAAGGTAAAAATTATTCCAACAACAACCACCAAATTTCCTAACTACATCTTTGATATCTCACTATGTTACATGAATGCCTTCTGAGAAATATGAATAAAAAAGACCCAAGTATTAATAGTCATGAAGCCCTCTAATAATCCATGCCACCACCCATTGCAGGAGCATCTTCATCATCCTTTGGCAGTTCAGTCACCACAGCTTCAGTTGTTGTCATCAATGATGACACACTGCACAAAATTTATTATAAGCAAAAACGCGCGCGCGCACACACACATATATATATATATATAAAAAATACTAATATCATAGAAATTCGACAAAAGTTTTACGTTGGCAGTCGACTGTGTAACATAACCTTCACCTTTATCCGGCCTTAGGACTAGTAATGTTTAGCATCTAGCACCCATAGACATGTATATAATAAACGTACCGAATACAATATATCAATATCTATGTCAAATTTCTTATCATCCTACCTTGCTGCATCAACCAAAGCTGTCCTAATAACCTTCAATGGATCAATGATTCCAGATTTGATCATATCAACATATTCACCTAATTATGAAGCAGGAAAAAATTCCCAGAATAAGTAAATAATGCAAGAGCCTTATCTTTCAACATTTAAAAGTAAAACACTATCAGGAAAACGAAAACAAGGAACACTCACCTTTGGCTGCATCGTAGCCGAGATCAGGGTCATTCTGTTCCAATAGTTTGCCAACAACAACAGCGCCCTCGACTCCCGCATTTGATGCAATTGTGTGCACAGGTGTCTGCATTGCATTGTTTGTTAAAACAGGGAAGTAAAAGATTGAGCAATTCATATTGAAATTTAAGTTAACCTACACTAATCTTAATGGCACATTCGGCACAGAATATTACAAAATGAGGCATTAGATGAATCAGTAAGTGTGAAGAACGAAAAATAATGTTACAGGTTATCGTTACATAAGTTATCTAGCGCGTTGGTGCCCAGCCAAAAGCAATTGCTATGGATGATCTAAACTAAAAATCAGGTATAAATAAGACACTAACCTTTAAAGCATTTTGAATAATCTGGACACCAATCTTTTGATCAAAGTTGGCAGTTTGAAGCTTAGACAACTCATTTGATGCATAAAGAAGAGCAACACCACCACCTGTGCAAAACATCATATGTCAGATCTGATTGGAAGATGTGAAACGAAGCAAACAACTATTAGCATTAATAATTTACCGGGCACTATGCCCTCCTCTACAGCTGCCTTGGTTGCATTTAAGGCATCGGTGACTCTGTCCTTCTTCTCACCAACTTCGGCCTCACTGGCTCCTCCAATCTGCAAAATGGAAGTTACGAACGTTAATTTTATCATTAGAGAGCCTTGGGGTGATTACCAGGTGAGATCAACTTAAATAAGCATACCTTAAGGACTGCAACACCCCCGGAAAGCTTGGCTAACCTTTCCTGTAGCTTTTCCTTGTCATAATCTGAAGTGCTATTTTCAATTGCCGACCTAATCTGTTTGTCAAAATTCATCACACGAAACATCAATTAAAAAATCTAATCTATCACCTCACGGAAACAGAATACATTAACAAAGGTAAAAAGCTAGTAGGGGATTCACTGAAACCTGTTCAGCTCTTTCCTCAATCGCTTTCTTGTCACCGGCTCCATCAAGAATGACAGTGTCATCTTTAGAAATTGTTATCTAGAACATTAAGAACCATAGTTATATCAACTAATCGAATATATCATCAAGATAACAATGCTGACAATCCAATTAAAATTTATTTCGAGCTAAAACACTATGTGCATCTACCACAAGAACTGTCTAATCATGAATATTAACAACAAAAGGGTACCAAAACTCTAATGTGAATGCAAATGTCATTTAAAAGGTTACCTTTTTGCAAGTGCCAAGCATATCCAGATCCACTTTTTCAAGATTCATGCCAAGCTCGTCAGTGATAAGCTAAAAGGGATAGAGAAAATGCATCATTCATGGGAGTATAAGATAGCATTCAGTATAGTAGTAGCCTCATAGGGAATAGAAAACTTACTTCACCTCCCGTAAGAACAGCAAGATCCTGGAGACCAGATTTCCTATTCTCACCAAAACCAGGGGCTTTAATAGCACACACCTAAGGCAATGTAATAATACAAAATCAAATAAGCATAACAAATAATCCAAAATTTAAGGTCAAGACGACGTAGAAAGTAAAACTGTAGCTTGGTAAAACAAACCTTGATTCCAGCACGAAGCTTATTTAGAATAAGAGTTGCGAGGGCATCACTTTCCACATCCTCAGCAACAATCAGTAAAGGCCTTTGTCTCTGTTGATAAGAAAGTGTTAGCCAATATCAATCAATGTATTTTAAAAGTCAACACAAAATGAAGCAAAAACATTGCTAACCTTCAAAGCCAGCTCTAACACTTTAACGATAGCATTTATACTGGAGATTTTCTTTTCATGGATTAGAATGAGAGGATCCTCAAGTTCCTGGACGCACAAACATGACATGGTTAGAAAAATATATCAAAACAATAAAGAGTGGTTCATGAACAAGGTATTCTACAAAACAAATTCCTAGATTGTGAAGTAGAGAGAGAGAGAACATACACATTTCTGGTTCTTCTGGTTTGTTATGAAATATGGAGAAATGTATCCCCTGTCAAGCTTCATTCCTTCTACTACTTCTAGCTCATTATACAAAGTCTTGCCATCCTGAAGTAGTTCATAAGTTAGGTGGCAGAAAATCGAGAAGTGCACGGCATAATTGCATAAATATTCAAACCATGGGGTCATGGACCCATTTGGAGATAAGATTAAAGCTAAATAAAGGGCTGAGATGGAAATTAAAATCACGAAGGAAAAGGTCAAGCAAAAAAATAAAAAATGAGATTAGCATATAAAAACTTACCGAGATTGTGATCACACCCTCTTTGCCAACTTTCTCCATAGCTTTTGCAATTAACTCACCAATTTCTCTTTCCCCGTTAGCTGATATTGTCCCAACCTATAGTCGCAAATTTAAAATAAAAATTATAACTCGCAATTCTTGATGCTGTCTCCCAAACTAGGCCAATGGCTCTAGCAAAATCTAATACACAAACCTGAGCTATTTCTTCAGAGGTGCTAATCATCCGTGCTCTGCTTTTAAGATTTGTTACCACAGCATCAACAGCTAGATTTATACCTCGCCTCAAGTCCATTGCATTCATTCCAGCTGCAACTGACTTGCACCCTTCCATAAATATTGCCCGGGTAAGAACTGTAGCACATGTGGTTCCTACCAAAATTTAAACTGCTCCGTCATTATTCGGTAATAGTATCAACTTCACCAAATAATTGCATGATGCCAACATGTCAAAATGTAACAGTAATGAATACCTAACATTTGTAGGATGCCTTATGAATATAAGAAAATAATGCAATACAGCATTTCTTCCATAATCCATAATAACAAATAGCAAATGGTGAAGATTTGACTATAACATACAATCTATGAATATAACAGCTTACCATCACCAGCCACATCATTGGTAGCATTCGCAACCTGCTTTACAAGACTGGCACCGATATTCTTGACTTTATTCTTGAATTCAATGCTCTTTGCAACAGTTACTCCATCTTTTGTCACTTTAGGGGCACCAAAACTTTGCTCAATCACCACATTACGCCCCTTAAAACAGAAAAAACTTATCATCATTAAAATCGATGCCTTTCATTCATAACCAAAAATTTTACTCCACCCTTTTTCAGCTCTTTCCCCTTGCTCTACCTAACCACAGTATTGCATATTTCGCGTACCGCATATCACTTACCAGCTTCGTCATGAAAGAAGTCTTGTAATAACAATAATGTAACTATGAGCAATACCACGCACACCGAAACCAGTAATGCCTATCATGTAACTATGACTAAAACTAAATGATCTGATTAGTTACCTTAGGACCCATGGTTACTTTGACAGCATCAGCGAGCTCTTCAACACCGTTAAGCATCAGAGCCCGAGCCTCAACCCCGAATTTAATATCTTTGGCAGCATAGTTCCTGCTCCAATTCAACCTACTTCCAACCTATATAATGCAACAACAGATAAAAAATCATATATTAAAAATGAACAAAAAGGATCATAATCTCAAAAACATTATCAGAAGAAAAATCAAATAAGAGCTATTAAGATGATATGGTTGACCTGTTTACTACTGCTCCTAGCAATGCTACAACGAAAATAAGAATAATTTAGAGTTAGAACCAATCAAAAGAATATACTAAGAAAAAACATCAAAAACATGACAAAGAAACAATTTTGATCCATTTAGAAGCATTTTAAGATAGACCAAGAAGGAAAAACTTCATAAAAAAATGAAGCGATATGAAGGGCAGTTAAAAAATGAGGCAATGGCATTGGTGAGTTACCGAGCTTTGGAAGCAAGGGAAGTGGCAAAACGGTACATTATGAAGTGGATTGAATTGAGAGTAATGAAGAAATGGGGTAACTGAGAAACACAGTGAAGAATTTGCAGGTATACAATGAAGAATTTGCAGGGTTCCTTTTCAAGAGAAGCTATGAGAAGAGAAGCATCTAGAAGTAGCAGCTTCTAGGGTTTAAGGATTTATGATAATTAAACAAGAATGAATAATAAATTGACATTACAACAAACTCATACATTTTTAATACATACATATATTTCTCTAAATATTGTATATACATTATCAAAATTCTATTACTTTAGTTTATATATAATATTTTTTATTACTTCAAAATGAATTTAAATTTAGTGAATTGACCAAAAGTTATTTATACGTATATTATTATTTATGTAATAATTATTTATACTAGCGTGTCAACAGATATGAAATTTCATGTATGTCGATCCGCATTCTTATTTTATTATATTAAGTATTCAATTTTTATATATTTTATTTTATACAATTTGAATGTTTTTGTATTAAGAGTATGTTAAGAAATATATTTATTATAATTCAATTTAAGTTGAGATAGGTAGTTAATGTGCTAATGGTAGTTACTTAGGATTATACGATTTTTTTTTGTAGAAATTAAAAAATGTAATGGAAAAATAGGAAAATAGAAATTACACCATGGTAGTAGTTATTTCATGTTTTGACTTTGTGTCTGTCGACCCACATTCTTATTGAATGTTATGATTTATAATATGTGTCGTGAAAAATCATAACTATTTTATTCTAATTTTGATTACCAATTTATAATATGTGATGAATAAATAGTGTGAATAAATAGACCATAACAACACATATATAATTTATATAAAAATGGTGCATTGTTTAAAAATAACATAGAATATGCATTGAATATAAAGGAACATTGAATTATATATGATTTTTGGTAGAAATTATAAAATAAAGAGAGCAAAATAGACAACCACAAATTACACCATGGCGGGTGGTTAAGTTGGATGTTAGCTTTATATATAGTATATATACAGATAGATATACATAGGTTAGTATAAAATATATAAATAATTAATTAAATTGAAAATCTTGCTAATATTCCTAACTCCTGAATGGGTGGAGGTTTTTCAGAATAATTTTGCTAATATTTCTATTTAACCATCTTGTTGTGATGATATTGAAAATATTGTTTGTTGCATTATGATTACTAAATTAAAAAAAATGTTTTTATGCTATATTTTTTTTTGTTTAACCTTTGAAGGACGTTATTGGTAGAGCTTAGTTTCATGTAGAAATAATATCTCAATATTCCTTCACTATATGAATAAGAAATCAATAATTTAGCATAAGAATATATCATTTTCTTATGGTTCAACATATTGTTATCTATCATGTTTTCATATTTATGATTGTGAATCACAATTTAAGATTAAACATAATGCTATTAATATTTGAAAATAATTGACTTTTGTTAATAAATTAACCACTTTATAAATCATCATTAATAAACTAAGAGTGTGAAACAGTGCTAAAAACTAAATGTTAGATTCAAAATCAAAGAAAATAAAAGAAAGAATGTGTTCTTCTCCCTTCTATGATAATATAATAGCAACATTCTGAAACGCAAAAGAGAGTTGCAGTTACTTACAAATTAAAGTTGTAGGTAATTCGTAAGTCACAGGGAGTGGAACTATTATGGATTATATCTAAGAGATTTTTAAGTAGCATCATTTATCATTTATTTTCCATAATAATTGACTTTTAGATAAAAGTAATTCAAATGAATGGTAAATGATGTGCTGACTATATATAACATACTAATATTTTGTCTTTAAAATATATATATAAATCTTTATATTACTTATATATTACTACCATCCACATAATCAATTAACCTCTGTTATTAATTCTGAAACAAGTTAAAATAATCAATCAATACAATATTAAAACCAATCTAACAAATTTGAACACACACTCAAATAAGTGCATAGAAGTCACTCACTCAATTTTCTTACAAATATTTAATAAGAAAACAATAATATGTTTTTTGTATGCACTAATTGATGTTGAACTTTAAGGATGAAGTTATTGGTACTCCTAAATACAAAAAAGTTAAGCAATTTGGATTTTCATTAACTCCACCTGAACTTTACATATCAATGCCTCTATCTTAATTATCATAAAACTTGTCATTCTATGCAATGTTGTAAATATCACAATCATACAAGTTAGCTACTTGAATACCATATTAATCATCAAACTATATACTAGGATATGTGTTCATCAGTTTAATGATTAATTCACCAATGAAACCACATGCGATTAAAGTAGACATAAATATATTTCCATATGTATATACATGTAAAAAAAATTAAATAAACAAATATTCAAAATTAGATTCACAATCTACTTAAAAATCAAAATTTCCATAAACAAAGATAGATACTTTAACAAGTCCATAATTTAACTTGTAAAGATGAAACTACAGAGTATTTATCTCATCTAAAAGCTCAAAATATAAACAACAAAAAAACAGTGGTTTACAGGTCAGCATACCAAAAAAAATGTATTATAAATTTGAAGCTTTTACAGAAAGCCAAAATGTCTCATATTAACCACATGTGTAGCTTATTTTTTTATTTGCATTTTTCCTCTTTGGTTTTTCTGTAAAAACATTCAAGTGAATAGCTTGGTTTGTTATTCTTTAGTGTGGAAGAGGTTAGTTGAAACAGAATCTCTCTACTGTATCTAGGCTTTTAAGAGTAAGTAATTGTGACATTAAGTTAGTATAATTGTATCCACTTGTATACGGGTAACCCTCTATTTATAGAGAGATAGAATGAGATATACTCCCAAGTATGTGTTTCCATCCTTACGGATGCCTTACTTTTTGCTTGCACATACTAGCATTGTTGTAGGTTTGGTATACCTATGTTGTATAGGAGGTTTTTCTACTTTGTAGATGTTGACTCGGCCATGTTTTGTCAGTGTCGTTCTTTCTCATAGCTAGGTCAACCTCCTAGACATGATCAACAGTCATCTGGACCAAATCTTACTTGCGCACTTATGGGCTTGATTCATAGTGATAGAACAATATTGACCAATCCTTACATTGAGATAGAATACTAGTTTTCGCTAAAATCGACTAATATTTACTAGTTCTCTTTGATATTAATGTACGGCAGGTTAAACAATTGTAATGTATCATTGGTTTTCCAAATGTACATGCCCATGAAAATCTAATAAGAGTTTAATATATATACATTGTTTAAAGATTTATACACAATTAGTACATCATTCACCATCTATTTATATTACTTTTTCTGAAAAGTCAATAATAATTAAATATGAACGGTGAATGACACAATAACAATATATAAAATTCTTATATAGAACTCATCTCTGTATGGTGGCTACATCTTTCTTTAATTCAACTTAGCCAATTGCAATACAATGATCCTGAGTTTAAGCAGAGTTGATTGGAAGAGAATCATAATTCATTATTAATCTCTTCTTGATCATCATGCTGAGGCACAACAAAACAAGGCAATTAATTTAACAATCAAGCTTGATGTGGGAAAAAAGTTGACAGCTAACTAAAGCAGCATCTTCTATACATGACCTTATGTCGTCTTTATTTTACTTTTTGTTGTCTTATACATCACATTTCTTAATATTTCATCTCAAAACCAATTAACAATAGAGAAATATTTAAATCATTCTCGATACAATGAGGTAGACAACGTGAGACTTACTTCCCAACAATATTCTTTCTTGGTCGGAACCATGAGCTTTATTTATAAAGTAGTTGAGAAAACAGCTTCAAATATTGGATGACCCTGACTGTGAATAGTATAAAGTGCTATAAAAAAAGTTACATACGAGTGAAAGAAGCTTAGAAGGTTACAATCTGTCTTTTTTTTTGGTATAAGTACCCTGTATTTCTTCATCTTATCGGTAAAGAATTAGTCTCTTTTTGGGTATGTGGTTGTCTTTCCAAACAACCGGAATCAAACTTTTGGTCTAGTATGATACTTCGAATGAAACCTTACACCATTAGACCAACACCTCTTTGTGATGTTCATGACATGTAACAAATGGGACCACTTAAAATTAGAGCAATGAATCCCACTAAGGTGCATTTCTAATCATTATAGCCTCAAGTCTTCAAGTACAATTTTATTTTTGCATCTACCATATGTGGAATTTTGTGTCTTTAAGCGATTCTCAAAAGACACATTAAAGTTTGGTGCCAAAAGAATAAACAAAAAGTGCATACCTTTGTTGTGCTCATGCTCTTTTTGCCATTTGTTTAATATCAGATTTAGAGAAGGTGGCAACTAGCAATGATTTCATCAAATTAGAACAAAGGATAACAAAATTAAGTCCTAATGTATGTACATTCTTAGAGAATGAGAAGATTGAAGAGGGAAAGATATTTTTGAGAATTCCTCATTGAATTGAATGAATGAATAACAATAACTACCACCTACTATTTATAGGTGTTAGTTAAATAAAAACTTGTCATAGATGAAAAGTTTAGCAAGATAGCTTAATCATCAACACAAATAAACTAGAATAAGCTTAAACTAATATCCAAACACTAACACCATTCCTTATTCCTTATGCTAATAATTTAACATACATGATAATATATATTATAAACCTCTCTTACCTACACCACTAAGGTTCCCAAAATTTATGCCTTTTAAATAATATAAAAATAAAGAGGTTTGCCACCTCATTCAGTTTATTAGAAAAATGTTTCAATTAGTTGAGAAGTGGCTATTTGTCTTTATAAATTTACAATTCTTTTCCCAAGATTTAATGTTTATGAAATGAAATGTATGTGACAAAAATAAACTAAGTGTGTGACTGATTATTTGGCTGTCAACATTAAATTACATTAATATAGTGAGGTGAAGAGTGTAGCATGTGGGTGTTAACAAAATCACATGACTAATAATAAGAAAAACGAGAAACTAGTTTGTATACCAATAATAATAACAAGAAGTTGGTCTATTAGTGTATGACCCTGTTAGATCTCAGGAAGACCAAAAGGTCAAAAGTTCGATTTATGTGAGCGACATTTGTTAAGAGGGTCAGTCATGCAGGCATAAAAAAATTAGTTCCTTAACTATAAAGTGAGAAAACTCATTGATAGTACCAAAAAATATAAGCATTTTTACACGATTAGTGCATTCACAATTTATGTGTTAATAAAGTCGGAAAGAGATTAGTTCATTGACCATAAAGTGAAAATATATTTGATACTACCAAAACAAATATAAACATTTTTACATGATTAACACATTATCCACAATTTCCGTGTTAATAATCACATACTCTTTAATAAAAGTAATATATATGATTGATGTATTCAATATAAAAAACCTTGCAATAATGATGCAGAAATATTAAATGGTAAGATAAGGAATAATAGCATATATTATATGAAAGCATAAACATAATGGTGTTAGAATAAGGAAGTTGCTATCATGATAGGAATGTGAATTCTCTATACATATGCGTTGTATCTAGTAAGACAGCTAATCTAAAAGTAGAACATAGCATGCAACCATGAACTTTTTGGAGAACATGGAAACCTTATAAACAAATACATTTCATTGAAGTCATAACAAACTCCAAATGAAACACAAACTAGGTTCTTTAACTATTAATCATGAGAGGAGTAACCCAACATGTACTTAAACCATTACCGAGACAATGAGGTAGGCGATATGAGACTTACTTCTCAACATGCCCTCTTCACATAAGCTTCTTAGACCAGGCGAATGATTACCTTTGACCCATAACTAAAAGACATCTTTTTGGCCATTGACAACCAAAAAGAAGTTGGGTTCTAACTTTGATACCATGTTAAAGTTCCATCTCAAAACCAATTAGCAATGATATGAGTAGTCCAATAGATATTTAAACCATTCCCAAGACAATGAGGTATGCGATGTGAGACTTACTTTCCAACATACATCTTGTCTTATACCTCTTAACATGAGGTGTACCTTACTTAGACCTTAGGAAATATATCTATTATATAGTTCTTCCATTTGAATCATTAATACCTGTCTCTGTTTTACTTAGATACATTTCCCAAGATGGAAATCTTCTCTCTAAAGGAATTACCAACTTGTTTCCAAGAAATGGCAACAAGTACTGGATCAAAGTTTTTGGAGGGTGCAACTATAAGAGATTCTCATTCTCTCACTTCTTCTCATCAAGTTCATGTACTAACAAGTGAGGTAAACTTATCAAATTCTACTTCAATGAAAAAAGAGGTACCTTTTGCCACTTTCATTACTCATATCCCTACAAAGTTTCATGAAGACATCAATAACATGCAAGAGAAAAATCAACCCATTTTTGGTTTCAATTCTATATTCAACCCTTCTGTCACACCCTCAGATACCACAACACATAGCTCCATTCCTTTTAATCTTTTGCAAACTCTCCCAGCATTAACCAAAGCACCAAATTCTAATGAGAAAGTTGCTTCTTCTTCCACATCAAAGTTTCCAAATTTGACTTTGTTTTTGCATGAACCTTCCAAGGTGTACTCAAAATCCTCACATATCAAAAGTGGCAAAGTCATGTCAGAAGCATCTTCAGACCCTACATTTCATGCACCCAACATTTTCCAAACACATCATCATCAACCAGTTAGTGATAATGATTCACTCAAAATGAACAAGAACAATGTAACAAATATGAGGCCCAAATCATTCAATGAAAAATGGTTAAGCACCACTAGGGCTCAACCTATGAAGTTATGTGGTGATGGAAGAGAGAAGCTGTTTAAAGGGGTGAGGCAAAGACAATGGGGGAAATGGGTAGCAGAGATTAGATTACCAAGAAACAGAAAAAGGGTTTGGTTAGGAACATTTGACACAGATAAAGAAGCTGCATTTGCATATGATACAGCAGCATATATTCTAAGAGGAGAATTTGCTCAGCTAAATTTCCCACATATGAAGCATATGATTCAAGCCAATTCTTTGAATGGAACTATTGCTGCACTTGTTGAGGCAAAACTTCGAGCAATATCATCATCATCACAAGGTGGTTCTTCTTCTTCTTCTTCTTCTTATAGGAAGAAGATTACTGATTCATCATTAACAAGTGATGATAATGGCATATTGAAAAGTAGAAAAGGCAAGGAATCAATTTCAAGCTTAAAGGAGTGGCAGTTTAGTTGTGAGACAAGTGAGAGAAGCAGAAGTGTGCATCATGAGGTATCAGATTTGGAAGCTGTTCAGTTAAGCAGAATGCCATCCTTGGATATGGATATCATTTGGGATGCACTTTTAGTCTCCGATTCTTACAACAATAACTAAACCTTAATCTCATTAGGTTCACGACCGATTTAACTTTTTTTATTACTTCCAAACCAAACATATTAGCCTTGTTTGGTTCATTCATATTTCTCATTAGTATGATTTTATTTCAATTTTAGTTATGTATAATTTAAAAAACATGATATAACATTATTATTTTAATCTTATTTGATTGGGGATGAATTCATTTACTCCAAAAGTAAGTTAAAAAGATTTATTTCACATCATAGTCATTCAATCTTAGAAAAACCAATGATTTAGATGTACTCATCAATTCAAATCATTGAATTTCCCAAGAATAAATGATTCTGATGTGGAATAGTTTTTTTCACTTACTCCAGAGTAAGTGGATCTCTTCCCTAATTTAATGTAATTTATATTTTTTGAATTTTCTTTATTTTTGGCCCAAATTATCAATCTATTGATATAAATGATCAAGCATTGTGACTAGCAAAGGTTTTCTAACATATCCCATGTGTGCCATTTATTTTGTTTTACCAAAAAAGGCATAATGCTAGGGAAAAAAGAGAGGATCATCACATAAATCTCTAAACCTTTCACATCAAATCTATGTAGAATCCAATTGATTTCGATTCAAATCATGAAATCAATAAAATTGAACTAAAACAAGTTAAACAAATTGCTTCATTTTAGTTTAAACTTATGAAATTGTTGTAATATAGTTTAGAACATGATTTTACTCTTAAGAACCTATCCAAACAATATAGCATTCAATTATTATTATTTTATTATTTTGTCAAAGTAATAGACTTATTGGATACATATTGCTTATTTGGGGGGTTAACTTGTTCTGTTTCATGTTTACATAGTCCAAATTTTATTTTGTAAAGTGTTATTTATATCTTATCCATACTACTTATAAATGGATACTACTTATAAAGGGAAAACATAGATTAATCACCCATGATATAATTTTTCCCTATTTTATCATTTACCATTTATAATTTCATTTTTATACAAATCATGACCCTCTCAATGTCCAATTGATGTGTTATTTTTTTAAATGATCAGCAATTCTTAAACCTCCATCTCATTCCCATTTTTTATGTTATAGTTACCTATTAACTACCTCAGTTTTTGGTTTGTTCCCCCTGTTCACACTAAACCAAACAATTTTCTTTTGTTTGGTTTGTTTCTTATTCTTCTCCTAATGTTGAATTATTAGATATCCACTCCAACTACCATATTACCAAAATTACCTTAAGCTGAAACTTTGCAATTTACCAGCCTTCATCATCAAGAAGAGTAGATTGGGAGGATCATTTTCAAGGAGTCAAAGCATTGCTTTATTTGCATGACATTTTTTTAGAGATAGCTTAAGTATAACGTCAAAGAGGTGAAACAATAGCATATAAGATATTATGAGAAAATAAGTGATTTAGAAGGTTCCTAACCGATGAGCTCTAACCACCGAGGAGTCATATTGCTCTAGAGTTATGTGAAAAAGCTACCAACAAGTGATATACTACATTTTGAATTAAAATCTAAAGTTAATGATTCTATGAGCTTTTGTCATTTATAAAATCTTCTAATCATACTTCTATTCATACTTGAATATCCGCATATCTCTGAAATGAAGTCCACAAAAGTGTTAGTCACTCCTCCATAGATCCAACTTATCTAAGTGAACTAACACCATATATTGAACCAAAACAATGAGTTAACAACTCTTCGACACTTATAAATTCCTCTGATTATCCTTAGCCCACGTTATTATAAACTTAAGAGTAATGATATATCATCTTCATAAAATTTCATACTAAACCTTCTTACAGATTATTAATATATAAATATCATTTTGTATTAATAATATAGAAATATAAACCATTTTCCATATTTATAAGCTCCTTAGATTAGAAAAGCATGTGCAAACATGACCCACGTAGCGTAGAGCTATGAGGTTTTGCTCTAATGAGAATATTATCATTTTATTTGGTTAACATTAATAATTTATGAACAATTATTGTTCTTCCTCTCCACTCCCAAATTGATTTCGGTAACTGAATCCGATTGATCCTTAACCAACCCTAACCGCTTTTCTCTCTTCTCAGATTCAAACTTGAATCAAACGAAACGATGTCGTCAGGGCAAGTGATTAAGCGTGCTAAATACAAAACTAGTGTCAAAGACCCTGGTACACCCGGTGTCATCAAATTGGTAACCTAATTCAATTTTATTTACATTCGATTTAATGCTTTATTGTGTTATCATAGATAATTAGGTTTATGGAATCATGACATAAAAATTAATTCAAATGTGTCATGGTTTTGCTGCTTTCTATCAAGTGTAAGTGTGTGTGTTTGGATTAGCTTTAATTTACCTTATAATGTGGAAAAAAGCGAATATTTATGTTACAATAATTGTTTCCAGAAATGTTGTAAGAGCATGTTTGTTTAGGATTTTTAGACAATGTGAGTTTACGAAAGTAGAGGGTGGCCGTAGGTGCAACATAATCTGCTGTGTGATCTTGAGGTCGTGGGTTCAAATCCTGGAAGCAATCTGTCTACTTGTTTGTGGTGGTAATGTTGTGTATATTTACTCTCCCTATACATTTAGGTGGAAGCCTTGTGCAATGGCTTGCCCTTTGTGATTCCACAAAAATCATTATTTGAGAAGCTAAAAATCTAAGAAAATCTGAATTTCGCTATTTTTTTTTCAGTTTAATTTTTTGTAAAGGCTCAACCTGTCAAATGTGCAAGTGGCATAAGTGATTTTTATCAAAATAATCACTTTTTGTGAGTGAAAAGGCTTAATAAAATGGGCTCTGAATATGTTAAATTTGGCAACAAGCTTGTATTGTAGCTCAATTGACAGTTTGACACTGACCCTAGTCTTTAAGATTGTGAGGTGTATGTAGTAGTGATTTTGGAGGTTTGATCAAAGATTTTGTATTGTCAAGTAATTATATCTCTTGGGGTGTTGCCTTTTGTGTCTTTTTTGAGAAATGTTTTGTTCCCTCTGTGCAGACTGAGGAAAAATTTGTTTTCCGGCCTAATGATCCCACATTACACAACAAGCTCGAAGTGGATTTCAGACTTATAAAAAGTACTTATGATCTGTTTTTTATCTTATTGTTAGTTTTTATTTCGTTGATCCATATCATAGAGATTTGACAAAGCTTTACGTTGACTGTTCATCCATCAATGACTTTGTCCGACGTGCAAATGTTGCCACCACGAAAGGTAAAGCAAGACCGACACTATGGCAAAGTGTCATAAAAAAAGACTTAGTGGAAGGCTTGGTTGTTAGTTTTCAATTTTTTTCTTATCCATGTTGTTGCCACCATTAAACCAGTATACTTATTATAAAGTTTAAAATGTGTTTTTTAATTGGGGAAGCACTTTGGTTTCCTGGGCTCCTCAATTGTCTGAAAAACTATTGAAGCTGATACTGTTCTTTCCCAGTCTTTTGTTTCATGAAATATTCAACTAAACCTAACAATCTGTTTCTTTTTTTCTTTAATAACAAGTATGCATTAACTTGACCATGGGACATTTCTTTGATGTCATTTTGTATCATGTTTGCAAAATTTAGGTCATAAACACACTAAAGAGGGATCAAACAAACCACCCTGGCTTAACCTTACCTATTTGCAGGTTATTCTTTACTTTAATTTACTTCTTGCTACTCATTGCATTATTTATCTTGTAGCCTGAGTGTTGTGTTGGTTCCATGTCTTCCGCTATATTTAGGTACTGCCCATAGAATGATTGATTTCTTTCCGTTTGCTATGGTTTACTACTTTACTTGGTAGTACATCACTTTAACATGCTTAATATCTCTTCATTTAGTTCATTGTATTGCGTGATTTTCCAGGGAAGTTACATTTTTGAGTTGGAAAGCTTTTCAGATCTTCATGTTTGCCGGGATTTGGTGGGTAAGTTTCTTACTTTGGCTGTTTTCTTTTCTTAAAAAAGTTCTTCCATGTGCTTATTTTGTATTTTTGTTATTCCTGAATTTTGGTACACTAGCACTTAGCTTGAGGTGCTAATGTGCTACTATGTTGTTTACTTGTTTGACTGCAGGCTTAAGTCTTAGTGTTAGACTTTCTTTCAGTAGTTTTTTAATCGATTTCAGCATTACCAGTGAAAATAAAATGAAGATATGATATTGGATGGGCTGCATTATATAATTACTATTCAGTTCCCCCATCAATGGTTTGATTAAGCATATATAAACAATTTAAAATAATGAAAATATGAGTTCGGATGAGCTGCATTATATAGTTACTAATCAGTTCCCTCATCAATGATACACAAACCAGAGGGAAAAGTGATGCATCACCAAATAACGTTCTTCTAAAGAATTTGAGTCTGTTATTATTTTTGTTAATTTCTTTAATGAAATTATACTTGACACCTGAAAGAAAACAATGGCATATCAGATAATATTAATATAAAATGATATTTAGGTTATTTTGAATTTTATTTTATTTCATTTCTTTTTTTCCATTTTTAGTATTTTTATTTTCAATCGTATTCTATATGCTTTCCTAATGGGTTGTTTGGTCTGTTTGAGCAGGTGTTGCCCTTAGCAAGCATGGGGAAGCTGCAAAAGTTATTTCTGAGGAACAACTCAGCCCTGCTGAAATGACACTCAGGATTAAGCTACTTCAAGAAGATAGGTATCTGGTTTATAATAGTTCACTGTGATTGTTTCATTAGAAAGCATATTGCTTATCAACAGCTTTGTTTGATCATGGCCCAAATTTTCTTCTTGTCCTTTTCTCTTGTTATAGAAGAAGAATTTTTCAGGAAAATGTAAGTAGTGGTGCAAAACACCTATAAGTGCTACAAGAAAACAAAGAATTGTTGAATATATCACAGTAGAGTTTTCAGACTTGATGCAGCGTTTTCTTTGACATCTTGAACTAATTTTTCATGCTGCTGACACAAGTACCTAAACCCGGTTACATTCTGAATTGGAGCTTTTGTTTTCCCAAACCTCTTAGTCAACCATTTCCTCAGCCACTCCCCACACAGCACCTGCTCAACCAGCTCGCAACTCCCTTGCTTCCAACTCTCCAAACCACATTGCCCATGGCCATACCATTCTATCTATACGAAATTCTATTCATAGATAATCACCTTTCTCAAGCCATGGGAATACATAACAAGTCTTTTGAACTTCACAGCTACCAGAACTAGCTTTTGAAATTTTCCACTCAAAGATACAATCACAGTGCTAAACAAACATGCTAAGCAAACCTGTTTTTTTCAAATAATGAAAAAATGAAAATGAAGTTATTTTTTTGAAAATGAAAACAGGAGTCAGGAAAGTTTCCTGAGATCAAACGGATCCTATATGACTTATTGTTTTTGGTTTCTGAACACATAGGAAGAGAGTGTGTGGGGCCTTTGTCTGGACTCTAGAGCAAGTCATTTATATCAATCCTTTGAAGTACCACTATTTTAACAAAGATCTGGCCTCTGAAAATATTGTCATTTATATTTTGCATCCAAAGAAATGCCAAGTGACTCTTGATTTGATGTGCATGGTTCTGCTTTATAATTTATAGAGCATATAAATGTAGTTCCTTTATTTTCTTCACCTGTTTCTATTTCTACTGTTTTCAAATATATTTTATAATACAGTTCCTCTTCTATGGCTTACATCTGAGAATGATTATTATGAAACATTCCATTTCTCTAATTTTGGAAAGGACCTCAAGCTAGAAGTGATTTTAAAACCTTTTTATTTTTCTTCTTTATCTAAAGCTACATTGGGTTTCTTAATGAACTTTTGGTATTGTGCTTTTTCAACAACAACCAAGCCTCTCCTCAATGAGTAGGGTCGCCTACATGGTTTAAATGATGCACACTATATTTGGTCAAAGACCATAATTTCAGAGACCATTTGGATTAAGGTTCTTTTATAGTGTGCTTTTATTTCAAAGTTATCCATTTCAGTTGCTCTAGCTCGAAATGTCATGGAGTAGAGATAGGATATAAGAAGATTTTGAATGTTATGTTTTATTTTATAAGGTTAACTTATTTATCTCATTGTGAATCTTGGCCACAGTCAATGTTATTGATTTTGCTGAAGTTCAACTTTTGCAGCAAGTTGCAGAAGCTTCATAAGGAACTTGTGGCTAGTGGTAAGCTGACAGAATCAGAATTTTGGGCTACAAAGAAGGTAAATATATTCTGAATATAATAAAATGTGATGTTCTCTGTAATTCATTCCTGATATGCAAATGGCTTTTAAATGTTAAATTCTACCTTGGCCAATAAATGTTTACTATTGATAGATGTTTGGGTGATATCGTGATGATTTCAAGATGTTTTACTCATTTAAAGCACTATGTGAAGTTTTTTCTTTAATAAAATGTTGTATAAAGCAATGATATTTTTTAAGGGGTTTCACTTACAGATATGCAGAGAAAGTGGGCATCTTTTCACCATTGATGTTTTCTCTTTTTTCTTCCAATTTCTGTATGGAGTATATTTTATCCTCCAATTTCCCTGTAATTTTCTTTTGCCACCGTGCCTCATGAGTTTCTTCTTTTATATAAAAATTATTTTGCAGAAATTGCTGGATCGAGATGAAAGCAGAAAGTTAAAACAACGGATTGGTTATAAAAATTCTCTGATCTTTGATACTAAGCCTACAAGTGATGGTCGGGTATGATGCTGCTTCTCCTTTCTCTTGCATTGATGTTCTAACTGTTAGAGAATGCATTTAAATGTGTCACCACATACCTGATTGTACATCTAATTGTCTGTATTTTGCTGCTAAATAATTTCTCAAATGCCATACTGTAGTTTGTTTCCAAAAAAAATAGTATTCCACTCTCTTATAGAGTCCAAAATTCAGCTTTGGAAGATTTTGAGTGCTTAACATTACGAATTTAGGAGTAAGCCTGGTCCAAGTCTTGAATGGTGAGAGTGAGTTTACTTCATTAGTGAGCTAAGTGAACAAGAAGATAAGTGGAGGGGACATGCTGGGAAGTAAGTCCCATATCTCCGGCCTCATTATTTTGTGTGGTTTAAATACCCGTTGGCTTTCGATGGAACCTTAACGCTTAACAACACTAATTGACAACTGGACATAGTACCTGTTGAGTATGGTTAATTAATTTTTTTGTAAAATGGTTTACCATAACAACTTTAAAAAACAAAGTAGCTAATAGTTGTATGTGTAAGTTTGATTAATGTATTGAAAAATATGCTTTTAAAACTAATAAAGCAAGCAACTTGCTTGGGAAAAAGAACACGCTGGCCCTGTTTTGATGAGCAAAACCAAATTTTGGCCATTACCTTTTTTTTTGCTATGTATTCTTAGTTCTAAGAAGTTGGCAAAATGGTACAAGATGAAACTCAGTTTGCTATCTTCTTTGAATGGTATTTGAATTTTTACAGATAAAGCCCATTTTGTTACTTTTTTCAAACGGGGGTTTAAGTCTTTCTCTTCCTCTTCATTAGTAGCAAAGCCTTCCATGGCTATATGCTGACTTTTATGCTTTTCCCTGTATATTGTATTTAAAAATGCTTTTGATAGAACCTAATAGCATTCTTCGATCTATGTAGCCAAACATACCTAGTGAGATAAGCTTGCTTCTTCTCTTAAATTGTTATGCAGAGTTCACATATTCTTATGCAGAATTTCTGGATACTTTTCATTTTCTTCTGGTACATGCATATCTAATCATGACAAAGTTATTTTTTCTTGTGCTGTTTTTCAGATAAACCAGGTTAAATTTCAGTTGACACCAGAGATAAAATATCAGGCATGCTTCTTCACGTAACTCCTCCCTTTATTAGTCAATTACATTTCAAGCTAAATTTATAATGGTTTAAAGTTATCCTATGGTACTAATTGTTACCTTTACAGTAAATTACATCGACACCCCTGAGATTTAGTGAAATTACACAAAACACCTTAACTTATATACATACATTACACTGACTACTCCTACAGGGGAGGTGAGTGTAATCTTTTAAATAAAAGGGGTGATGAGTGTAATTAAACTAGACTTCAGGGGTGTCAATGTAATTTATTCTAATAAAAAATAACGAAGAGACATTGACTTTTACACTATTCAGATTTGGCTCCATAGTATACCATATTTGTGGAAATCTTGTGTGAGATTAAACAAAATTGTTTCCTTCTATATGGCCATTATGGATTAGTATGGTGGGGCTAGGATGCGTGTTCATACTGGTGTAGCAGAATAATTTCTTATAACAATAGCAGAAGATATTCAACACATGCTTTGTAATGAATGAGTAAATTATAAACTTCAGATGTAGAGAAAAGCCATTGAATAAGATTGTTTTTTTAGTTACTGTGAGTAGGACACAGCATAACAATTGTATTTTAAGTAAGATGTGAGATAGTGACATTTTGGAGTGAAATTGGGGATTACATCATATCATACAAGATTTTGCTAATTCATTTGTGTGTGTTTTAGTTAGGAAGATTCCTTATCCTCCTCTTGTACTTCTCTCCCTTTTTCCAATATAATTTTATCTTTTGATAACAGAAAAGAAAAAGAAATTACACATGGACTTACTTATTTCTCTTCTTGTTTGGTCTACCTCATTCATGTTTTATAACTTTCTTTCCAGATTTTTGCCCTGAAACCAGCTGTTCACCAGGCATTCCTCAATTTTGTACCTAGTAAGGTATTTTGACCATTAGTAAAATGTGTATCCTCCCCCTTGATAGTCATTACTGTGAATTCAGCAGTAGCTTTGTATACTAATTTTCCCCCATGATCTCAATTCAAGATGAGCGAGGTAGATTTCTGGAACAAATATTTTAAAGCTGAATATCTCCACAGTACCAAAAATGCTGTTGCGGCAGCTGCTGAGGCGGCTGAAGATGAAGATCTTGCTGTTTTTTTGAAAGATGATGAGATATTGGAAGTTGAAGCTCGAAAGAAGGTCGTTCTCTTCTTTCTCTGTTATTCGCGTTGATGATCTTTTGGCTGTATTCTCATTTCCATTTATATTATCTAAGTATGCTTTTCCGTTTTTTGTATGCCTGTTTGCAGGTTCGACGGGTTGATCCAACTTTAGATATGGAAGCAGATGAAGGAGACGATTACACTCATCTTCCTGTATGGTGAATGAAACTATTCCTCAATCTTACATAGGAGATTCTTCTACATTGTGTTTTTCATATTTTATGTAAACTTCATCCATTACTATTTAAAGTTTCAGTTGCAACATATAGTCATTCTTTGCGTAAAACAGCTCCAGCATCTTCTATTAGCTAATGTAAAAATATAAAAGAGAGAAGAAAAGACTAAAGAAAGAAAAAGAGTATTGAATTTTATTCATTGATACAAAGAAGAGCCTAACCCTTTATATAGCCAACCCCACCTATTGTACTTTGTGGCTGTGACTGCCCTCTTCCTGTTACCCTCTTTTCATTACCAGTGTGATCCTGACTGACTTGTTCTCGAGTCGCTGCCTCAGCTTCTGGTGAACTGAACATTCCCCAACTCACTGTCAACCTTCCTCTTTCTTCTGCACTCATGTCGGTGATGATGACAGGATGGCAGGAGGAGTCAAAACCATGCAGTGCTAAAGTGAATCAAAATCCAAGCACAGGGGGAATGTCACCCTTCTACGAATGGCAGTAGCTAGAGAGAACACAGTTGTCTTTGTTGTCTAGCCCTTGTATCCCTTGTTATCGTATTAGAGCCTGTCCTATTCAATACTTGTAGTTATCTTGTTGTAGACCCTGATAAATTTTCTTCTTTTTTCCACAAAATGTGCAACATTCATATTTTATACCTTATGCTGCAGAAGTGCAGATCATTTAGTAGTTAATGAAATGTCAAATGTTTCTCAGTTATCTATCTGTGCTATTGGTTCAGAAGTGCTTGAATTTCTGTATTTTAACTTTTTTCTGTACATGATGAGAAGGATCATGGGCTCTTTCGTGACGGTAGCAAGGAAATATCTGGAGCTCAAAATAGTCTGTATCAGAGAACATTGTTGCAAGATCTTAACAGACAAGGTGCAGTTGTTCTTGAAGGAAAAACTTTAGGTAATTTCTCTCTTGGATTTGATGTATTTTTCATACACTTTCATTTTTAAAAAAAAAATATTTAATAAAAAGAAAACTGCAAATAAACTATGAGCTTTTAAAAGTAAAATAGCAATTATTTAAAACTGAAGTTGAAATAAAAACAAGTGTTGAAAAATAAAAATGTAGGGTAACTTGTCCACCGTGCTAGATAAATTTTAAAAAGTTGCATGATCGAAGTGAAAAATTATTTGACTTGCATTGAATAAAGAGATTGGGTTATGTTTATAATGCAACTGTTAAACTCCAATTTTTTTGGCAAACATCAATCTGGTCAAAAAAATCAATTGAGTCGAATGCATTCAAATCCGGGTAGGGAACAACATGCTGCCATTATAAATCTTATGCTCACCAAAAAATCACATGTCAATTGACCGCCTCTTACTTTTTCTGCAAAAGTTAAGAATGAAGTTCAAAATCCATAAAGATTGGGACTCTACTACTGAAATCATTGGGGAGCTTTGTACTTGAAAATAAACCCTCGTTAATGCCTAGCAAACATAAAGCCTAGCCAGTTGCAACCTAATTCCAGAAAGTAGAAAAACTGTGCTATTCCCCTGATCTATCGTGTAAAAGTAATGACATGCAATATCATGAACAGTAAGTTTTAATGCTCATATATAAAAGTTGTGGAAACATACTCCACTAGGTGGGAGCCTCATGCAATGGCCCCCTCCCTCTTATACAAAAAGTCGTGGACCAAATGTCAAACCTTCAACCAGTTAAGAGTTGCTTACTGACACTTAGATGAATATTTACAACTTGGTTATGTTATTTTACTATGTTGATTATATCATATAGTGGAACTGAGTAACGTAACCTATTTAACTGTAGGTATTCCATTGATTTATTGGGAATATTAAATATTCCTAGTTTTGAAAGAACATGTGGCTGTTTTTATTTGGAATGTTTTGGTCTGATTAGTCACAAACTCACAATGGAAAATATTTACATGCAGATATGGAGATGGAGCCGCCAAGAACAGTTGCAGAAGTCCTTGCTCGACGAAAACAAGGGGGTTAGTATAGCAACGTATGACTTGTTATTTTCCATTCCATTTATTGTGGATAAGGCTCTTATTTCATATCACTATACAGAATCTGATGGGGCTGTAGAGGAGGAGAGACGTAACAGAATTTCTAAAATGACCCAGATTGAGGATCTTCAGGCACAGAATGATCATCATTTTGCACCACTCTGTATCAAGGTCCACCTTTGTCCCAAGAATTAAATGACTAATGATTGTTGTAGCACTGTTACCATCTTTTTAGTGAATAGCTCAAAATATAAATTTAGTATAATAATTAAAGAATTTTCTTTCTGGATTAAATATTGTGATTTTTATGGTGTTACTTGATCAGGATCCCCGTGAGTATTTTGATTCCCAACAAGTTAATGCCATAAAAACTTTGAATGATTCCCAAGGTGGATCCGAGAAAATAAGATGCAGTGTGAGTTCTGAGGAGGCCTATGGCTGTTTGAGGGCGTCCATAGCTGATATCAAAGCTATAGGATTAAGAGATCCTCTATTTAGTCATGAGGTTGCCGTAAAGGTAATGACATATTTATTTCACATAATTGTTTTCATTTAAATTAACTTTTTGAATAACTGATCTGTATATGTTTAAATGCTCAATATTCTACTCTATTTTTGTTTCTTTCCCATTAAATAATCCTCTCCTATTGGAAATTAAATTCACTTGTTGTTTTCCAGGTCTTTAATGGGTTGACTAAAAATATTTCAAGCACCAAATATCATCTTGGGAAAAATTCTCAGGAGAGTGTACTTGACATATTGCCCAATGCAACTAAGGAGAAACTACTAGATGTGAGTTAACCCCAATTGTTTCTGAAGTCTTTGAAAAGGGAAAATGGAAAAAAAAATGAACGGGCAGAAAGAATAAGACAGCAGTTGATAATCTTATGAACTTGTATTTATACATTCAGAGTGTGCCACATGTTTCTCTTATTTTGCAGCTGTAGTATAGCTTTCAATGATCTTTTTATTGTTGATTTGAGTAGTTCTGAATGTTATTATTTATATTTTTGTAATACATGCTTCCTTCTTTTACAGCATTGGGTGAGCAGTCAGGAATTGCTGAGGCATTATTGGTCTTCATATCCAATTACAACACAAAACCTTGCTAGTAAGGTAAAGTTAAGCTTTTATGATTTCAGTAAGACCTTTCGCTGAATTCTGTAGAATAATTTATGAAGTCCCATATCGAATGAGTAATCAACCCTTTATAATGACTTGTGCAGCCTTTCCCCTATGAGCTAGCTTTGGGGTGGAGATATGCCTAATTATTCTAATAATGACCTATCTAATATTGCACCAATAAAATTTCATAATCCTAGGATGAGTATTTGCTTGTGATTATTTTTTTCAGTTCATCTATATCATTAGAGCAACCACAGTGGTTGTTCTTAACAGAATAAGAACATTCTTACTCTGTTCTCCACTATGACATTCTTATTTTACGAATTATGTTATTAAATAAGAACAAGGAGAGAGAACGAAAAAGGTAGATGTTTAACGTTGTGGGAAAAAGGTATATGTTGTTCTTATTTCATAGGGAGTTGTAATAAATTATAAAATAGTGAGACCCGAATAAGAATGAAGATGTTTGCCATGGTGGTTGCTCTTAGCATTTTTCATGGGTGTTATCTTCATCACTCATCCCCACTTCTCTCTCTTTACAACTCATCTAATGGCGGTACATTGACATCATGAAATTATGGTTTCACAATAGATTAACTCTCTTGCATTGTTCAGTCTGATGTCTACATTGTGCGAAGTTCTTTGACATGTCAAATTCCTAGTCTGGCTTATAATTATTTGATTGGGTGATCAGTCAATAGTAAACCAGTTTTGTCAAAATTTTGCTTGATTATATAAACTATTGCGCTGGCTCTAATCCAGATTGGTCAGTTTAATACATTCAGTCACCTTCTTAAGGCAATTAATTGTTAGTTAACCATTTGTCCTTGTAGAGAAAGCTTTTGAACCAGGCATTCACTAATTCTTTTTACAACCCCCCTTAACATGAAAGCCCATTGATTTTAATATGCTATATAGTAGCTACTTAGCTACAATCTAGATCTTGTAAAGTTATTGAGGATCAAAACCTAAATTATTTATCAAGGGGGCTTTGATATCATGTCATGGTACCGTTCAACTAAGAAATCAAGCAGGATCCTGAAATTGATGTTAAATAGTCCAAACCGTCATATAGGTACTATGTAAAATGAGTGCATGGTGTTCAATGAAGCCAAAGTGTGTTTGGGACTGGAAATTATCTACATGGTCCGATGTTTCCGAACCTTCCTTTATTTTTCCCTATGTCAAGCTTACTAATTGTGCTGATATGATTAACCAGCTAGGCATCCGTAAATTGAGAGGGGTTTTCCTGCTAGATGACATACACTATATTGCAGATGTAATTATATAATGATCCATCAAGGAACCTTTATGAATTGCATTTTATTAAGTCTAATGTCTTGTTCATTTGGAAATTAAATGCAGACCAAAAGACTTAAGGACGCCATGTCACAAGTATATTCTAAACTTGAGGTATTTATGTAGCCAAAGCCTCTACTTATATTCCCCACTTCACTAATGTCTTTGCCTTTGTTCTATCATTGCATGAATACCTACATTAATTTTATTTGTAGTAACTATTTAAGTGTTCATATTTTTATTTGTTGATTCCAGGAAACAAAAATATCTGCTCAATCAGACCTGCGGCACCAGATTTCCCTTGTTGTCCATCCTATGCAGCAGGTAAGCATACCATACTCTGTTGTTGCTTTACGCATTCACTTTTGTTTTGCGGCCAGTCGTTAATGTTCTTGTTCAATCCAATTAGTAGATGATTTATCCCTTGGTTTCTTACTGTCTTCAGTTTTTGTGATATTACTTTTGCATCTTTTTTTGGTGCAGGCTCTGGATGCTGCTTTGTTACATTATGAAGCTGACATTAAGAAAAGAAATGCTAAAGGACCTAAGCCTAATGGTTATGTTTAGGACAATGTTTTGCCCCTCTGCACTTTCTGCATTATGCTTTAACAATTTAGGAATTTCGATTCCATCAATTTTGCCCTGACCTCAAAGCCTATGGCTATTTATCTCTATATTGTGATGAAATGATTTTCTATTAGAATTAGTAAGCAAGAGTCTTACTCAAAAATTTACTTGCAACATAGAATTAATTTACTTGCAACATAGAATTAATTTACTTGCAACATACGTTATTGCTGCTTCTCTTTAGCAGTAATACAACTAATGAAATAATGGTAATTTAACTGTGTTTAGCACTTGCCTACAACTTGGTATATTTATTACTAATGCATAGTGTCATGTTGATAGCCTTTAGTTTTTTGGTGAAGATTTGTGTTTATTTTTGTTAGCATATAATGTCTTGCAAACATAAATAGAATTTTTTATAAAAAAATGTGCATACCCCAGTACCTTATAAACTGGTGCAGTGAATGAGGCCATTTGGAAAACTAATTACTAGTCAAATGAAGAAAAAAATCAGAAAAGAAAATTAATTTAATGGATTGAAATTATTTAAATTGATAGCAATCTTAGCCTTTTAAATTAGTGGTTTTTTTATAGTAATGAAGTCTATATGTCCTGTTACATGCAATTATTCAAGGAAAAATATTTTGTACCAATAAAAACGTTAATAGTGGCATTTTGAAAGTTTTTTCTGTTAGTATTTTAATGTTTATAGGCATTACTGATTATCAAATATAACTACAAAAAAAATATTTTCACTATAATGCAATATATATGAAGAAAAGTCTCACTACTGTTATTTTTATTTTTATGTAAATTATTACTTTCTAATTTCAAATTTTCTTCTTATTGTTGACATTGTGCAATTTGATATGGATGTGAAACACTTGCATTCAAAGTTCCTTAGCCATCGTGTTGAGATGTTAGCTTTGTACTTGTATATTGGTAGTAGTCAAAATGCACTTTAAGGCTAGTTTGATATGGGAATAAAAATGAAATCATTAATTATATACACACAAAATTATAGTTATAAGAAAAGTATAGTTTAGCATATTGTCCAAAATATTCAAATGCCTGCACGGATTTTAACTCTGACATTAGAATTTTGATTTTGATATTCTTTATACACATACATGTATCTATTACTTAGTGATGCAAGCACTTACGAAATTGAATGAAACATGGAACGTGATAGTTTCACAAAAGATATAATAGCAATGGATATTTTATAGCTGAAATTTGACCTTGTTCAACAAGGCAATTGAATCTTCCATATATCACTCTATAAAAACAGAGAAATTGTTAACTAGTGTAGACACAAGTTAAGATGGCAGAGCTGAACTTACATGGATTTTGGTATAGTCCTTTTACTTTAAGGGTTGTATGGACCCTAAAGTTAAAGGGTATACCATATAACAACATAGAGGAAGATCGATACAACAAGAGTCTTCAACTTCTTGAATACAATCCCGTGTATAAGAAAACTCCGGTATTAGTTCATGGTGGAAAACCAATAAGTGAGTCAACAATCATTGTTGAATATATTGATGAGATTTGGCCTCATAACTCATTGGTTCCTTCTCATCCTTATGATAGAGCTCAATCTCGTTTTTGGGTCAAATATGCTGATGAAACGGTACAGTTAATTATATGCATTTATCTACCATTTTCATCTTCTATCATCAAAATCACTAACACTTTTATACTTTGTTCAATTTATGTGAGCTAATAAATTTACCTTACCTTAGTTTTGCTAATAATTTCCTTGACTCTAAATTTAATGGAGAATATTTATGCATTGATAATGTAAGAGTTTTTTATATTATTAGTATATCATCCATTTCATATAAAAAAGTGATATTATCATTACCTCTTTAATAAAAAGTAATTGCTGGGTTTATTCAAATGTGAAACCCCACATTAGATATGCGGAGAGGAGTAAAAGATTTTATAAGTAGAAAAGGTCCATGAAATTAATGCTTTAATGTTTTGGTTCAAGACGCGGTGTATCGTTTGTGGCTCTCTACTCTTCCCATACCCTAATAACAATGGAACTCCCGAGAGTTGGAGGCTCCCCGGTTACACAGTCTGGTCCAACAATAATAGCTAATGATGACATAATGAAAGTGTAAAAAACTTTATATTATGTAATCCATACATATTAAACTTTTTAATAACCTAGTAATTATGTAATATATAATTTGATTGTAGTGTAAAAAAGTATTACATATACATTAAAACTATATTGTATTCACTAATAACAATTATTTTGTGGTCAAATTTTATAGTTTCCTGCCGTTGTTGCACTCTTCCGTAGCAATGGTGATGAAGAGAAAGAGAAGGCTATAGTCGATATCAGAGAACATTTTAGAGTTGTTGAGGAACACTGCTTTGATGATGAGAATAAAATTTTGGGGAGAGACACTATTAACATTGTTGACTTAGCATTTGGGTCAATTATCAACTTTATTGTAATTTTGGATGATATCATTCAAGTGAAAGTTTTGGAAGCAGAGAAATTCCCAAGCTTGGATTCATGGTTTAATAATTTCAAGAATATCCCAATCATCAAAGAAAACCTCCCTAACCATGAGAAAATGATAGATACCATCAATTCTATTAGACAAAAATTACTTATATCTTAATCTTTCTAAGAAAATGGTAGCTTATATGAAGTGATAATAAAGCACTAATATGATATATTTGTATGTCATGTTTCTATGTGTAATTGTGTGTTTCTTTATGTTACTAACCTTGGGTTGGGTTGGGTTAGTCTTAATATATACTTGAATGTAATAAGAGTTTAAGCTTATTGTATTTGCTTTCAATATACTAAATAAAGTTTCATGCATTGGTTCTGAGTTTTCATATTCTCTCAAATATGTTATCCTTGTTAGTGCTCTTAATTAATTTCTTGAATTTGAACTTGTTGAACAAGAAAGATTGCTCCATGGTTCATTCTATAAAGAGAGAGACAATAAGAATGTTGGCTTAAGATAAGTTAGGATGGTAAAGGTGAATCTAGATGGATTTTGGTTCAGTCCTTTACTTTAAGGGTGGTCAGCAATGGAATGCTACGGTCCCGATTAAATAAAATGTATTTTTTCTTTCTTTTAAATAAAATCTTATCTATATTACTATTCTTTTGTATTCATAGTTTAATATATGAAATTATATATTTTGAGATATTTTATGAAACATTTGAATATGTGTATATATATACTAAAATGATTAGAGAATTAATGACAAGTAGAATGATTTAAAGAGCATCCTAAATCCTAACAAAATTAATTGAAAAGTATGGTTAAAATATAAGATTACATGTTATTGAAATAAAATACATTTATCTACTGTACTTTAAAAGATTTTGTGTAATATCTATACATAAGTATTTGTACATAGGGAGTGAGATAATAGATAAGCCACCAGTCATTTATATATTTAATGATGATAAAATATACAGATGATACAATGTAATTACAATACTCATATATCATTAACACATATATGTTTTTACTCAAAAGATGTCTTTACTTTTTAGGCAATTGAATAAGAAGATTGATTTTGTCCTAGCAAAATTAATTGAAAAACATGTTTAAAATATAAGATTACATGTTCTTGAAATAAAATACATTTATCTAATTTACTCTAAAAGATTTTGTGTAATATCTATACCTAAGTATTTGTAGACAGACAATCTGATAGTACATAAACCACTATTCATGGATGATAAAATATAAATGATGAATGATATATATATATATATATATATATATATATATTTGTTTTTACTCAAAATATATCATTACTTTTTAGGCAATTGAATAAATATATTTATACACACACTATATATAAAGTCAAACATGAAATAACTACCACCATTAAGGATGACAATGAGCATGGATGAGTTCGGGTAGTACACTACTCGGACCCGCCCCATTCTTTCATTTTGGGACCCAGACCCAAGCAGATACCCGTCAGGTCTGCTACCCGCAGGTCCATGGGTACCCAGCGGATCTACGGGTACCCAAAAATTTACATAATATTTAAAAAATTGCAAAAAAGTTATAAATTGTAAAAAATTATAATTAAACGTGTGAGAATAAAAAAGAAGAAAATGATATAAAAAAATTATGAAATATAATTAAAACATAAGTCACAACTCTAAATTGTACATAAATACAATTTTTTTTACTAAGAGCATAATTTAAAATAAGACAATAACACATCAAAGGTCTAGGATACATCCATCAACAACACATGGAACAATTGATTCCTGCAAAATAAAAACCTATAATTTAAAGATATAACAATTAACTTTATAGATAAGAACATCAATAAATTTACTTAAAGATAGTTTTATCATCTAGTATAGTATTTGTAATAAAATTGAAGTCTTCTCTTGATTTGGAAGATCCTAAAAACATAAGAAAATGTGTATCAAAATATAGTTTTATAATTTATGGATAATTAAACATGGATAATTAAATTAATAAATTACATTACATCTGACATCAGTCCATAGTCAATCTTGAAGATAAAAAAGTCATACTTATATATAAAGTAATAAAGTCATATTACTAAATATTGTCAACAAAGATTAAAAAAGAATGGGAATAAAGTTCAAGTAATTCATATGCAGATAAAATTCAAGCAATTCATATGTAGATAAAATTCAAGCAATTCATATGTAGATAAAATTCAACAAATTCATATGTAGATAAAATTCAACAAATTCATATGTAGATAAAATTCAAGCAATTCATATGCAGTCACAACAAATCTTTATTACTAAATTTTGCTTCTAAATAGTGAGAAAACTGGTATCATATTACTAAATATTACTAAACAATATCATATTGATTATTGAGAGAGTCATATGTGCATATATATATATAAAGTGACAAACATGCATTTTAGGTGTACATTGTCTCAGTGTCTCAAATTCTCGGTGTTTCATTATAGAGAATAAAAATATTAGTATAATTTAAACCCTTAAAAAATTATTGATATATATATAAAGTTGAAGAATACTAACCTCTAATTACTTATGACGCTCGAGAGGAAATGAGTGGTGAAGAGAGAGTGAGGCTCTGGTGGAGACAGAAGATGAAGATAATAAAGAAAATAAGAGAATTAAGATTTAGGGAGGAAGAGTAGCTGTTAGGGTTAGAAAATAGAAAATAAGGAAATTGAGATATGTTTATATATATATATATATATGAGGAGAATAAAGAAAATATGGAAATTAGGACTTAGGGAGGAAGAGTAGCCTATGGTTAGAAATTAGAAAATAAGGAAATTGGGTTATGTATATACATGAGGAGAATAAAGAAAATAAGGAATTAAGATTTAGGGAGGAAGAGTAGTTGTTAGAGTTAGAAATTAGAAAATAAGGAAATTGAGTTATGTTTATATATATAAGAACGGGTCTGGGTACTAGCGGGTCTGAGTACCACATTAACCATACTCGCCCCATTCAATAGCGGGTCTGAAAAATACTCAGCCCCAAATACCCACGGGTCCAAAATAAAGACCCGGACCTACCCGTTGCGGGTATTTTTTGCGGGTACCCACGGATCCGGGTACCCATTGCCATCCTTAACCACCATGATGTAATTTATATTTTCCTATTTTGCGCTTATATTTTTTAATTTCTACAAAAAATACCATATAATCCTAAGTAACCATTAACCATCTATCTCACCTTAAATTGAATTATAATAAATACATTTTTTTACAATAAAGTACTTTTAATACAAAAAATATTCTTATTGTATAAAATAAAATATATAAAAATTGAATACGTAATACAATAAAATAAGAATGTGGTCGGAAGATATGAAGTGTCTGTCGATACGCTAGAATATATAAATAAAAATCAGTGGTGAGCAAAAGTCAATCAAAAAATAAATCCATACTCAATGTTAAATATTACATGCTGAAATCTTAGAATTGAATGAACATTATAAAAAACTAACGATATAAACATGTACTAGATCTTAAATATTTATTTAATTTTTGAATACAAGTTTCACCATGAACCCAATAAAACTTGAGTATATACAATTGTAATTAAAACTAACCAAAGCAGCGAATAGTGGCACCCACCCCGAGATAATGGAGTAATAATAAATAAGAATAAAGAGTTCTGCTCCTATTTATTCTCCTTTCATTATTATTATTATTTCATTATTTATTCTCCATTACCCTGAACGATCCGAGTTATCAACTCAATCCAATTCAGGAGAACGAGTCATTGACTCGGACTGCATTCATTATCGAATCGAATCTGAAATTCACTTTTTCATAACTCTGTTGCTTCAATCACACTATCTCTCTCTTCGTTCCTCTGTTTTTTTTTTGTTTTTCTTAGAGATCAAATACAATACAATATATTCTTCATCGATTTTGAATATATTAGGAAGCAGAAGCAGAAGCAGAAGCTGTAGCAGAATGGTTAGTGGGAGCATTTTTCATAGTAGAAAGAATTCATGGCCTGCTCAGGAGTATATCAGTAAATCCACTTTGCACCTTGTAAGTGCTTTTTTATCTCTCTTGATTTCATACAAATTATTGGAAAAAATAATGATGTGGAAATCTGATTGTTGAGTTTTTCATTACATGAGTTAGTTACCTATTACAGTGTTTTAATTTGCGGTTGTGGTAATTAGGATGGCCATGTTGTTGCGAACACTCCAATATTGCGGCCGCAATTGTAGTTGTAGAGTGCATTTTAAAACAGTGTATCTGTTACTACTAAATGATGGGGGAGAGGGGGACTTAGTTAAATGAATATTTTAGTTTAGGTGATGGGTGGTGCCACGTGTGAAGTGATGATATGTGTGCTTTGTGCAGCTTGATTTTGATGATGCAGCTCCACCTGAACAAGCTTGGAGAAGGAAATTAAACAGCCATGCCAATCTTCTTAAGGAGTTTAGTGTCACTTTTATGGAAGCTATCAAGATGGCAAGTGTTTTCTATCTCTAACTATCATGGATTGAATTTACATGTTCGATATTTGGAGTCCTTTGCATATAATCTTTTTTAAGCATATCGATGTCTCTCAAGAGGGTCACCTTTGACGCAATGGTAAAATTGCTTGACTTGTGACCTGTAGGTCATGGGTTCAAATCTTGGAAACACTTGCGAGAGTGAGTTTGCGTAACATCTACTCTCTATAGACCCCACTAGGTGGGAACCTCATGCATTGATCCGCCATTTTTTATATTGATGTCTTTCTATTTCTCATGTGATTTGAACCTCTAAATTCCAGGTTAAATTAGGTGTACGCATGTGGTCATATGTTAGGGAAGAGGCTTCTCATGGAAGGGTAAATTTCAATTTCTCCTTCATCCTATGGTCATCCATTGCTCTCTCTCTCTCTTTGTGTGCGTATATATATATATATATATTAGGTGTGAACCCACTTACCCTATTGAATAATTTCATCAATCCAACCTTTGGATTGAAGTTCTCATGAGGTGACCAGCTTCATAAAATTTCGTAAAATTTTAAAACTAGATGATACTTTGTCACATAACTTTATTTTCACGTATATCTGTTTTTTTAAATATAAGTTAATGTCTAAAATCTGTTAGGCATGATCTTCAAGAGAATATCACACGGTTCAATGGTTGGATTGGTTAACTTTGCTTTTTATGAGAAGTTATTCAATGGTGTAATTGTCGAAAACATACTCCTAGAGCAAGTGGATCCCTTTCCGTAATCACACTTTAGATTAGAATGTAGAAACTTAATATCACATACTTAGTTCATTGTTCTGATTTCTGCAGAAAGCACCTATAGATCCTTTCAATCGAGAAAGTTGCAAGCCATCTGCAACTCAAGGAGTTCCACTTGGAGGAATGGGGTATGATGTAGCCCAATTGGAGGGAACTCATTAATCACTTGAGTGGTTAATCCTGTATGTTATTTTACTATAGATTAACCATTCAATTGTTTAATGGGTCATTCTTCCTCAATTTGTTCCCCCATGTTCCCTTAGTAGTAATTCTCCAGAATAAATAAGCCTTTCTCCTTGTACTGATTTGAACATGTTTATGCCTACGCAGAAGTGGCAGCATATCAAGGGGATTTAGAGGTGAGTTTCGGCAATTGCAAATTATTCCTGGTGTATGTGAAGCTTCACCTGTCATGGCCAACCAGTTCTCTGTAAGTTCTGTTCTTCCACTTACTACTGCTGACCTCTGTTATATTCTCTAATTGTATGCCATTAAACGTGATTATATTTTTTTAGGATTGACTTATGTGGATGTCTGGATTTATTTTATTGATCATGTTGCTACAATTTCACTAACATATTTATAGTGCAACTTCTGAAGCGAATCATATCAAATTATTATATTAATTTGCACACACACATGCATGGTATAAATTATGTACAAATGATCTTTGTGCAGTTGTGCAGCAAAAAAGGGTCTTGCTGCAGCAGTTTGCCTGTTTATGAGTTGAAGGAGTCTTAGTGCCTTGGTAGATAGGAGCTAACCTTTGTCTATAAGCTATTGAGGAAGTTAGGGAAACGTTAAAGTAGGAATAATATCCTTCTAAGTTTATTTATTTAATTTTTGGGACATGGTTTAGTTGTTGTTGTTGGGATATATGAAATCAGAGTCAGAAAATGTTCAGGTAATATTGTAAAGTACTTTTTTTTCTTCTGAATGTTTGTGTGATGTCCAAGAATGCTGCAATTAAACAAGTGAAATCTTTTCAGTTGTAATGACATGCATCACAAATTAATCGATCAAAAAATTAAAAGAGTTTACATCATAATTTGGAATAAATCAGGAAAGCAGACAGACAACATGAGGAGTAAGAGTGCTGCTATGAAAAAAGAAATAGAAGTTAATCCGAAGTAACTATATGTATTTGAGTATTCTATCTATATTGGTGTTCATAATGGCTTCTTACTTGGTGATAGCCTTGAGCTGTTGTCAAGTGAAAAATAAAATGGAACTACTGAGCCTAGCTTCTAGTTCGATAGTTCTTATGTTTTGTATATTTTGCTTCGTAAATAGTGGTTGCATTTATGGTTATGGAAATTTCTTTGTGGGTCTCTTTTCCTCTTGTGTTCTTCTTTGGGGGGGGGGGGGGGGGGGGGTGTTCAAAAGGAACCTGTGGTCTTTCCCCTCAAGTGAAGGGGAACGATGGTTATTATTTATGTCTATTTGATTTTGAACTGTGCTTTATATTCTATTAGAGAACTAGTATTAAGCCTTGCTTGTTAGCTAAGATAGGTTAGAGTTAGTTAGAGTAAGCCTTCTTACTCCTTTCATTAATCACATCCAGTAGGCAGTTTAGTTAGAGTAACTGCTTTGTAAGCAGTTACTGTTTAGTTAGTTAAAGGAGGTCACTTGTTGTTTATGTCACCTCCAATAGTTCCTTGCTTTGTAAGCTTTCCCTCTCTTATATAAAGGGATAAGCCTTCTTTCATTGTAATTCAACAAAATACAATTCAATAAAAGAATACAATTCAGATTTCTTCTTCTCAAACTTTCTTTGCTTTTATCTTTTTACATATTCAGATTATCTGCTTCATAAATTATTCACTTGCAGATTTTTATAAGCAGAGATGGAGGAAACAAAAGTTTCGCGTCGGTTTTGGCTCCTGGACAGCATGATTGTTTAGGGTGAGTAAGAATTTATAGGAAGTTGGGAAAACAGTGTTTCATGGATATTACATTCGTTCGTGGAGACTGACAAAAGTATCTCAGTGGCCAACTCAGCATGACATTATTCTGTGATTGGCAATGAGTATATTCTGAAGTCTAGGTTCTGCTTAACAAGGCTATTTGGCATTTTTGGGTGGCATTATAGATATAGATACTTATCCATGGACTAAATTTTAATGCTATTCTTTTTAAGATCTCGCAAGAGAGCCGATGATCCGGGCATATCATCATGGGGATGGAATCTAAATGGCCAGCACTCAACTTATCATGCTTTGTTTCCAAGAGCTTGGACAATTTATGATGGTATCTTCATTTTTTAGTTCTTTCTATGCTCAATGTGTATGATCCTTGTGAATTCTTCTTTGACAGTTTTCTTATTTGTAGGTGAGCCAGACCCAGAACTAAAAGTTTCATGCCGGCAGATATCCCCATTCATACCACATAATTATAGAGAAAGCAGTCTACCTGCTGCTGTTTTTGTTTATACGGTGTGCAATCCACTTCACCTATTGTCATTTACCTGTCAAAAAAGGAATGGTTGACTTCCTTAATATTTTTAATGGTTTTTACCGTTTTATTGACATGTTCTGTTATAGAAGTTGCAGACTAGTGTGTCTGCAATTTAGCTTTCTTCATTGAAAATATTAAATAGATGTTTCTCTTAGTTTATGTCTAAGTAGCATAGCATCTGCTATGGTGTTGTGTTGTTTGAAATGACAATCCACCCATATATGTTTGGTCCTCTCATTGAGAACTCATTTTCTGAATAAAGTCATTATCCATCACATTCCCAACATGGTGTAAAGGCATCGGTGGAATAATTGGGCCTAGCTCCTTCCCAAAGCTAGCTCATAGAGGGAGGATTTCCCAAGTTACTATAAATGCCTCCTGGCTCATATTATTAAGTGATGTGGGGTTTTAATACTAACACACCTTTTCATGCCCATGAATGTTCAACTTGGAGGGAATCATAAGGTGGTTAAGTGGTTAGGGTGGAAGGGTTAAAGAGTGGAGTGATAAGGAGGATGAGGGTTCAAATCCCATCCACTACAAAAAATACTAACACGCTAAATTTGCCTATAAGAAAAAGAATGATCCACCTGGAGTGTTAAATTTTGCAAGAATGGACATCTACAGGTGGCACAATATCGAGGTAGGCTCTGATACCATGCTAGAATAGTTGGGCCTAATACCACCCTAAAAGCTAGCTCGTAGGGGGAGGATTACCCAAGTTATTATAAATGACTCTTGGCTCATTTTATTAAGCAAGGTGAGGTTTAAATACTTTAACAGCCACTATCCATCTCTTTCAAAGAAAGCCACCATTTCTTATGAATGTGAGTAGTGCAATGATATGAGGATCAGGTTGTTGGAGCAAGAGGGGAGTCAACAAGAACAAAAGGTTATTCGGCAAGGGCAGACAATACTATTTGAGCTGGTTGGGAGGAAACCTCATGTAGAATGGCCAATGTAGTGTACAGGAAAAACATCAAGACACAAAGGGATCCTCATTTGGAGAAGTTGTAAAGAAGGACTAGGGAGGTCGAAGGAAGAACGACTAAGAAATAAAGGCCGTTGTAGGATATGCTTTTGATATTGGTATGTTGTTAAGAAGATTGGATTTGACTCGACAGTGTTGGGAATTTTTTCTCTTTTCTCAGTGTTCAATTGTTGAGCTCAGCTTGAACCTGACATGGAAGGTCATGTACCAGCAGGTGTTGCTGAAGGGAAAAAATACACCGAGAAGTAGAACAGGAAAATGCTATTGATGGGTGACTACTGACTGCCATCTAAATCAAGGGTCGAATATGGGGCTTGACGAGGGGCAGGGAATGGAGGAAAGATTTCTTTTTGTTTCTTTCATGATTTCTTTTCTGCACAACCTACTTTTTTTTGAGTTTTGCATTTCATTGAATTTTACAATTCATTTTCTATTTGAAGTGAGCCGAGGATTTAATATTCAGCACTGCACATTTTGTGTGTGCATACTCTGTGATATTGTTTTGATATGAAGTATATTTCCTGGCTTATTGAAGTGTTTTACTTGTTTTTTTCTGCAGTTGGTAAATACTGGTAAGGAAAGAGCTAAAGTCAGCCTTCTGTTTACTTGGGCGGTAAGATATTATTTATTTCTGAATTGTTCTTTCAACTTGTCACAAAAGACACACGATGCTCATTTGTAAATTAACCCATGCAGTAACTGGGTCATGGGTAAAATAATAATCTATATTAATTTTCTGCAGAATTCCATTGGTGGAAACTCACACTTGACAGGAGGTCATGTGAATGAACCTTTCATGTAAGTCCCCCCCTCCTAATTTGATATGTGTATGTTTTTATATAGCACAAGCTTTAAGCAATATTTTAACTCATCTTTTCTTTTTTCATTCATAGAGCTGAAGATGGAGTCTCCGGTGTAGTTCTACATCACAAGCAAGTTATCAAACCTTATAGCTATATATGACGGTTGGTTTGCATATTTCTCTTTGTAGTTCATACCTCAATGCTTAAAGTTGCTATTGCAGCTCAGGCTTGATTAAGCTTGCTTGTATCCTTATGAACAAGCTGAACCTGATATGAATTAGAATGCGCTTCCCTTGACTACCTATGTTGGGTTTGAGAGCTCACCCTAATTAGGAAAGGCGGAACATATTTTTAATCTTTTGGGATCACACATTATGTCATGGGAATGTGATGTGGGCCAATGGTCTTAGATTTGATCTCCGAAAGAAAAATAGAAATAAGAACTAGTAGTGGGCAGATTCACTTCCTGGTTTGGGTTATCTAAGCATGCCACTGTTTTATTAGAATTTAGTTTGATCCAAATAGGATTTGCAAGGCGTCATACATTATTTTTTTCTGTGTGTATAAGTTAAGTTTGTCTTTTTTTCTCTCAAATATGGAAGATAGAAGAAGTGTTGAGGTTTTTACCTCAGAGAATAAAGAAAGATAAAAAATGAAGAAGAGTTGTTGTTTGCGCCAGCTACAATGAGTGAGTTAGAGAGAGGAAGGGGAGAAAGGAGAGCTTCGAATTGAGAATGAGAGTGAGGGTCCCATTTTTTTACTTATTGGGTAAAAGCCGAAGTTACCCTTAACTTTTGGATAAAACCCAAAATCATCCTTAAAAAACCTGAAAACCTACCATAGAGCATCATGGCGGCCCAAAACCCCCAAATGGCGGACACAGTAAAATTAGCACCATATTTTACATCCAAATGGCATTCTGCTGAAAACCACCACTCCAATCTGCCATTTGACAACACTGCAAGCTCTAATGCCATATTAAAATAATTGGGCCAGCTCCACCCCGAAAACAGCTCATAGAGAAGGGTTGCCTACTTACTATAAATGGTTCATCTTCATATAATAACCAAAATAAATCTCCATTGGAATATTCGTTGACGAGAAGAAAAGTCAACACTAATATGATTCATCAATTATATGGGAATAACCACTTATTAAGGAATTTCAAGTTCTTCAATGTTAATTTTTCCTTATTTTCGAAGCAATAACTTCTTTTATATACTGTTTATATTTTAGTTGCTATGCAGAAAGTTTCCACTATTAGGCTTGTTATATTTGTATGCATGTATATACACAATGTATGTCTTTGTAGTTGGGGTCTCCAGTCTCCAAAAATGCTATATAAATGATTATTTTAGAGGAAATACTCTTAAGTCTAAAGGTTATTATAATATTGCAGGACGGCAAAAGGCAACCCTCCTGTTACTTTTGCAATAGCTGCAAGTGAAACACAGAATGTTAGTGTTTCTGTTTTGCCATGTTTTGGGCTGTCCGAAGGAAGTAGCGCAACAGCGAAAGACATGTGGCATAAAATGGTGCAGGTACTGATCACTCGTGTTTTGGGATTTCTAAATGATATTTATTGTTCATTTGTTCACCATTAAATTCTTCCAAATATCTTTGTCCTGGAGAGTATACAAGGTTGATTCTAATGAAAATGGTTGTATATTAAGGATGGACAATTTGATCGGGATAATTTCTCTTCCGGACCTAGCATGCCGTCATCACCTGGAGAGACATTATGTGGTGCTGTTTCAGCTTCGGCATGGGTTGAACCCCATGGAAAATGCACTGTTGCATTTAGTCTTGCATGGTCATCTCCAAAAGTGAAGTTCTCCAAAGGCAGCACATACTACAGGTAATCAATGTTATACGAGAATATTTTAGGTAGTGAATATTTATCCTTGAACAATTTGCGTAAATTTTAAATTAAACAATAGTTGTAAATGCATATATCATCTACATACAAATGCTAAGTGTTATATTTTTCTATTCAAAATATGGTTTATGCTACTTTTTGTGAAGTGGCATATGTTACATTTGGCTTTGTGGGAGAATGATATTTTCATTTCTATTTAGGAGAAAGCAGATCCCTTGTGATTACAGTGGGTAATTACTACAATTTGATACCCCATGTACTTGGCTTTTGGAATGTGGATGATTGATCCTGTCAGTATATTATTCAAGTGAAATAACTTCTGCTTTATTTTAAGAGCGTATATAAAAAACTGCCAATATGTCTCTTGATATTAAGGTCTTGTTGCCCTCCTTTTCTTGGTTCCAGTATATCAGATTATCTTGCTTTTTTGTTCTGCACTACATGATCATAGTAAAACATCAATTTTCCTAAACAAAGGTTAAGCAATATCTTCAAATTGTTAGCATCACACTTGAGTTTAGAACAGCTTACATTTTTAATACCCTTCAAATGTTTTTGAAGGGGGTGGAGTTGTGTATATGGAATTTTTTTAGGAAATAATAAGATATAAATATTTCATTTATATAAGATTGCAAGACATGCAGCATACCTACAACCTATGCTTCTCTTGTATGATTTTATTTTGATAAGTTCGGTTTTTTACTGCAGGAGATATACAAAATTTTATGGGGCTTCTGAGGGAGCAGCAGTGGACTTGGCCCATGATGCTTTAACACGTATGTTCTCTGTTTTGATTGAAACTTGCTTTAGGCCTGTGGCCTACTTGTATTCCTGTTAAATTTAATCACATCAAAAGAGAAAGGACATGGACATCTCTTAAGTGATTTAAGATTTTCTTCTGTGACATTTAAAGACCTTATTATGTTTTGAATTCTAAACAGAGTACAAACGGTGGGAAGAAGAGATTGAGAAATGGCAAAGTCCTGTTCTTAAGGATGAGAAACTACCAGAATGGTAATTCTCAGTTTAACTGTTATTAGATTTGCAGCTCTCCTGTGATAAGATTAGAGTCATTAGGAGGGCATTTGGCTTCTACTTAGTGTGAAGTCTATTGTCTTATTACAAGGTTTCTGTTACAAAAATGTTGAGAGATTGGGTAGCTTTGGTTCAGTGTTCTTTCTTTGTATGCTTGTTCAATTTTTATCTTGTCCGGAGGATCTCTTATCCTATTCACTTTTTGTTATCACGTCTTTGTTTTGATGAATTTCTTCTTTTATAAAACATTAAAATAAAATTCTCAGTTCAAGTATTATCATTTCCCCAGGCATTTTATGTTTGTGCTATGGGTCATTATTGGGTAATTTATTAATTTATTGTCAAATTTTCTAGGCTTTTAAAGAAGAGGTGTATGTACAAGTCATAAAACAAAACTTGCTTTTTGTAGCTAACATTGAGCTCTTTTGTCTATAAAGAATTGCATTTCAAAATTGTTGAGAAGCTTCAATGTGTATTTATATATGATTTATGTTACCTTTGAAGCACACATATTTCACGGTATTAGTCTCCTTTATTCAGAGGTTTGGTTTATAGATACATAAGCCATAAGTAATCACAAAACACCAGATCCAACCAGGAACCTGCTTTCGTCGTATTATTTTCCAAAATATGCTGTGATTTTATGTTTTAAATTGAGCACAGGTGCTATTGTCTATTTTATCCTGTCTGTATGAATAGATAACGTATTAATTTTTCTTTAACAGGTACAAGTTTACACTGTTTAATGAACTCTACTTTCTCGTTGCTGGAGGAACAATTTGGATTGGTATGTATGAATATAAGTGTGTTGTATTGCAATCTGAGTAATCTTAAATGAAATTATATGTAGTTTGTCATTGGTGGTGTCTATTGTCGTTTTAGTCTTAGTAAAAGCATTAAGATTTCTTTGAATTTTGTGCCAGATTCTCCTCTGCTACCTTCGAATATGGGTAATGACCATTGTCAGTCAAAAGACTTGGAATGTTCAACTGTCAAAGTAACTGAGGCTAGAGTAGACTGCCGACAAGGTGCAGATAATTCCTATGATTATACTGCTACTAATGGACAATATCATGTGGATGAACAAGACATTGGAGATGTGTCTGATGAAAATGAGTCGGTGGAAACTTTTAGAGAAGGGAATTCCACAACCGCTCTGCAATCTTTAATAATGACAGACCAAGAATATGATAATGATGTTGGAAGGTTCTTGTACTTGGAAGGTGTAGAGTATGTCATGTGGTGCACATATGATGTACACTTCTATGCTTCATTTGCTCTTCTTGAGCTCTTTCCCAGGATTGAATTAAATATACAGCGTGATTTTGCTAAAGCTGTCTTATCCGAGGATGGAAGAAAAGTAAAGTTTCTGGCAGAGGGAAACTGGGGAATTCGAAAGGTCAGAGGGGCTGTACCTCATGATTTGGGGACACATGATCCATGGCACGAAATGAATGCGTATAACATTCATGATACAAGTCAGTGGAAGGACTTGAACCCAAAATTTGTACTTCAGGTATATCGAGATTTTGCTGCAACAGGTGATATGTCATTTGGAGTTGATGTTTGGCCTGCGGTTCGTACTGCAATGGAGTACATGGACCAATTTGATAGAGATAATGATGGTCTTATTGAGAATGATGGGTTTCCTGATCAAACATATGATACATGGACAGTCCATGGTGTGAGTGCTTATTGTGGTTGTCTTTGGCTTGCTGCTCTTCAAGCTGCAGCTGCAATGGCCCTTCAACTAGGTGACAGGGATTTTGCAGAAACATGCAAAAGGAAGTATTTGAAGGCTAAACCGTCATTTGAGGAGAAACTGTGGAATGGTTCCTATTTTAACTATGACAGTGGATCAAGTGGTAACAGTAAATCCATTCAAGCAGATCAATTAGCTGGGCAATGGTATACAGCATCCTCAGGGCTGCCTTCTCTTTTCGATGATTTCAAGATCAAAAGTGCTCTCCGTAAGGTTTATGATTTCAATGTCATGAAAGTTAAAGGAGGCAGGATGGGTGCTGTAAATGGCATGCATCCCAATGGAAAGGTGGACGACACCTGCATGCAATCTCGAGAAATATGGACAGGCGTAACCTACGGTGTTGCAGCTACAATGATCCTTGCAGGAATGGAAGAAGAGGCCTTCACAACTGCTGAGGGTATTTTTCTAGCAGGCTGGTCAGAAGAAGGATACGGGTAACTTTTTATGTCCATTGCTATCCATAATTGTGTGGTTTTGCCTGCATTCTTGCTTTCTCGTTCCTCTGGGTATATTTCTCGATGTCCCAAAAGGCCAAAATCTATTATTTTATGTTGGAACTGTATGCATATGACTAAAACACTACACTGTCTCCACACACAAGAAACTTTATTTATTAGATGCAATACTTGTGCTTAAATATGATTATTATTTTAACTCAATGCTCAAATTGACGAAATTGGTGTAAAAGACAAGTTTTGAATTTTGTTTCTATTAGGAAATTAATTATTTCATCTCCTATGCCCTTATGACAGATACTGGTTTCAAACTCCAGAGGGTTGGACAATGGATGGACACTACCGTTCCCTCATATATATGAGGCCACTATCAATTTGGGGCATGCAATATGCATTAACTTTACCTAAAGCAATTCTTGAGGCCCCTAGAGTTAACATCATGGACAGAATCAACCTATCCCCTGTTAATGGAGGATTGTCTCATAATGAAAAAGGTGTGAAAAAGATTGCAACAAAAGCTGGATGTTTTAGCAATACTGTGTTTCATTGTGCCTGCTGATTTTTAACATGCAACCTTACAAATTTTGTATAGGTAATTAACTCACATTGTTCCCTAATTAATCCTTTTTCCTTTAAAAGCTGTTTTTTAACTACGATGGTCAAAGACTAGGTGTAGTTTTTTCATTTTGGAAATAAGCAGATTTCGGTTGTAGTTTATATAGCCTGTTAATTTAAACAATGTTTAGGTCACCTTTTACTGTGATTAAAATTTTTATATTAAAATTCTCCAAATGTTATCTATATTGAAAGCAGATACCAATTTATCAATTGTCATATGTTTGGTTTGCAGTAGGATAAATATAGAATGTTGGATAGATGTGATGACTATTTTCTTTTGTATTATGAAAGGTATCCCCTCATCTTATAGCTAAGGAACTAATCTCTTTCACGGTGCGTGATTGTCTCTTTCAACAAACATCGTTCATAAGAATCGAACTCCTCATTGGTAAGTGATGTGATGACTATTTTTACAAGTATCTTTGAATAATTAGGCTTTTACCTTGTTCCAAAATCTTATTGTTGTCTTAATGATGTTTATAGAGAGATATCTCTCTTTTCTTTATTTTTTCTTACTCAAGTGTTTTCTAAGCTTTTTAATGCTTTCATCCTTGTGGGCTCATAATATCAAATTTACCTAACTTGTATATTGCCTAGATTCTCCTTAAAAAATATTGCCATTCTAAAAAACCTTGGACAGAAACCTTTTGTAACACTTTTCTTAGCACTTAAATCTATTAGAGAGGTTTTATCATTTACCAGGTAAGTAAATGTGCACCACTAAGGTGATTAAATAATAATACTACCTACTTATTTAAATAATAATACTTCCTACTTATTTAAATAATAATACCACCTTCTTACTCATTGCTTTTTGAAAAATAAGAAAAAGTAATATATGTGATATTTTGTTTATTAATAATTATTATTTAGAAATGATATATGTCATTTTCTAATGTTTTAAGGTGATTTGGAGAAATATATATAATTAGAGTAATATTAAAAAAATCGACTAAACTATTTCTTGGTAATATTTTTATATTTATTTTGAGGACCAAAAGACATTTTTGGATTATAAAAACTTGTGTGGAATGTGTCAAAGGATGGCCCTTTCTCCTTTTTTGGGTGAACCGACATACTCCATCTTCATTCCTACTCCACGCAGTTTCATATGAATTTTTGTGAGTTCCAAAAGCATCCACCAAAGCCCTTCAAATCAACTACAAGTACCAAGTTGTTACGTCTACTAATACAACGATTTGCTAGATATTCAGAAAGACTAAAATATTAAGGATTCAATTTTTTGGAATGATATATATTAGGAGAGACAATCATGTATTCCAGAAGAAATTAGTTGTTTATGTATATAGTGAGAGATATCATTGATAATGTTAGAAAAACCAATTCCAATTGTAAACAAAGTTTATATTATTTTTTTTGTATTAAAAAGTAAAGTTGTTAGTGACGTGAAAGGTTGAGAATATCAAAAAGTTAGAATAAATACAAACCAGAAAATGTTGACAGAATTAAATTCTTCTTTCTACTCAAACTCTGGCTTGAAGAGGGAATCAAGTTTACAATTTTTTATTATGTCAAAATCATAACAAATATTTAAGACTATGTTTCGATGTCAAACATGCTTTTGCAATATGAAGACGCAAAAGCAAAAATACACTATGATTTTATATGGTATAAGATTATACATTATTTAAACTAGCTTTTTTATGAGACACCAACAAATAATTAATTAATTTTGATAAACAAACTAGTTGATTAACTTAGACAGTACTTGATGATGTTACTAAACACAATCATAGCGTAATTTTAAAACTGTGATCGGTAACCTATTTGACCAAGTAGCTTATAAGATGATGAAGTAACTTATTTGACCAAAAATAAGGTACATGTTGGTCTTTATAAAATAGATTTATTCCAATGACCTGTTCATGAATTTTGAACCTTATATTTGGTGAACTGCTTCATGTTGTTTGTGGGATGACAAACATGAGCTTATATCACTTACACATTTTAATTACTTTATAAACTAAGCTTACCAAACCATTTTATTGTAAGACAAAAAAATGTATGCATTATAATGTAAAAGTTTTATATACGGTTAGTTCATAATTTACCATTCATTTTTAATTATCATTGACTTTTAAAAAAGAATATATATACATTTTAATCCTTCGTGTTTTTCGACCTTACCAATTTTGTCTCTCAAAAATTGAAAAATCCAAAATGGTACCTAAAAATTTCAAATGTGAGCCAAATTAGTCTTTTTAGCATGTTTTATAACATTTGGTAGGGACTAATTTGACACGCATTTAAAAATTTTGGGGACCATTTTGAGTTTTCCAATTTTTAAGGGACCAAATTGGTAAAGTTTAAAAATATGAGGGACTGAAATGACTCAAAAATAATACAAATAGTAAAAAGACGATTTGTATTATTTTAGTTAATAATACCATATATTAGCCTATTACAATATAATAAGCTGATATATATACTATTAACTAAAATTAAAACTGAACAGAAGCTAATCAAAATAGTCAAAAGTGATAGACTTTAATTGATTTCGAATGTTAACTCACTTTTCTTCAAATCCAACATATAGGATGAGGGAAAGAGAAAAATGATGAATATTATATAACTTTTAAATTTCAGAATCCATTACATTTAACAAATGAATGAATGAAATTAATTATTTAATTCGAGTGTAAAGTGTAAACCAATCCCTTATCATATAATATATTATGAGAATAATGTATCTCATGGTATAAGGAGATAAATTATCTCATTCAGCCACTAAAATCGTAACATGTGTACCATTTAATCATTTTCTACAAAAAAAAAAAAAAAACTATATTTCTAAAACTAAACATAAAAATACAAGTGTCATTCTTTTAACAATAGAAGAGGTAAGTTATCTTAAGCTAAGAGACAATGTTACCATGTTATATGTTGCTTGTATTCTTTCTCTACACTAAACCTAGTAACACTCTCTCTCTCTCAGCATTTCCAACTAAAAACACAGGTGATCTTCAAAATATTCTATTCACTTCATTTCGATTCCTTATTCTTTAATTTTATTATCTCCCAAACCAAACAATGCTTTAAATTGCAACGGTTACTAACGAATCCATCATCAATAATAATAATAACGATTCTTGTGATGTAGATTTAGTTTTTAGCGATGGCTAGGAAGATGCTTATTGATAGTGAAATTGAAGAAGGAACGAATTTCGATTTTGATTTGTTTGTTATTGGTGCTGGAAGTGGTGGTGTTCGTGCCGCTAGATTTTCAGCTAGTTTTGGAGCCAAGGTATCATAATTTCTTCATTTTCAGTTATTTTTTTAATCTTGTTTTATGAGGATTTTTTTATGGATTTATATAAAATTAATATTGTGAAAACTTTGTTGTGTTGTATAGGTTGGGGTTTGTGAGCTTCCATTTCATCCAATTAGTTCCGAAACAATTGGAGGCGTTGGTGGAACGTAAGTTCAGAATTTGTACCTTCTGTGCTATTGTTTTTGTTTCCTATGCAATGAGCATGATGGAGTCATAGTCTAGTCAATGATTTATTATAGTTAATTTAAAATATTCCTAAAAGGGCGGCCCACGAGGCTCCCATTTAGTGGGTCTGGGAAGGGTTGATGTACACACCATTTCCAAGATTTGAACTCGCGACCTCATGGTCACTAAGCAACAACATTACTGTTGCGCTAAGTTCACCCTCTTATTTTGAAATACTCATAATATTTGAAAATACTGGCAGTGTAGAGTAGTTTATTTTCCTTTTTTATGTTGCCTTGTTTGCTGAATATTTTAAATCTAATGTGATGAACTTGCATGATAATTTTATTTTGCTATGGTGGAGTGGCTTTCATTTTGTATGTATGATTCGATACTGCTTTTGTCTGGTTTTCTCTCATTCTCCTTGCTGCTCATTATTTTCCCTTCAATTACTATGTAGTTCTGAAATATGATTATGGATTTTTTTTGTTTCATAGGTGTGTTATCCGTGGTTGCGTCCCCAAGAAGATTTTGGTGTATGGATCATCTTTTGGAAGTGACATCGAGGTGAGTGTAATGTATTGTAAATACTCTTTGTTGGATATATAGATTGATTGGAGTGCTTTGCTCACTTGGTGTATCTTTTTCTTGTTTTTGTATTGACATTTTCTCTGTTGTGAATTGCTCAGTTAAAATGATTTTCATCTTTACTGTAAGAGTATCATTTTTAATTACCAACTAATCATGGGTGACTAATTTAAGTTTTTGGAACTATATGGAAAACAATTTAGGTTGTAGAATAAAAGAAATACTTTTATTTCAAAGAGCGTATGGCTCGCCCAAGCATGTAGGACTTAGTTTTATTAGATTCATGCATTAGATTAGATCTAACGCAATGCAATAGGGGTGGTTCAATTTCTCATGAAGTATGTGATGCATAGCACTCAGTGTTACCTGATTCGCTAAAATACCCACAACCTACGTATTGATACCTTCATTCCAAAACGTGGGTCGTTTGTGACCCAAAACGATGAATGCAGCATTCTCAATTACAAACATTTAAAGGGGAAGAGAAGAGGAAGGGAGGTGCGATGGAGAGTCATGCAGCAGCCAACAGGTAGCGGTGGTGGTGGTATTGGGATTTGGGTGGCCATGTAAGGGAAGGGGAGTTTGGGGAGATGAGAGCGTGTTTGATAGTGCTCTGTGAAAATGAGTAGATGAGCAGTGGGTGGAGTAAATATTGATACATTTCACATCTCTCGACTTTTTCTTTTCTATCTATTTTTACCTTCTCTCCTTATCTTCCAAAGAGAGTTGGATGGTAGTTTTTGATATTCCATTGTCACCTCATTTTTTAGACCTTTCTTGCAACCTGGGGCCTCCTATTTCATTTATGATAAAAATTAAAATAAATAAAATATACTTATTTTCTATTAGGATTATAATTACAACTAGTTATGTAATAGGTTAAAATATATCCACCATTTAACACTAATGTTTACTACCTATGCTAACATAGCTTAAAGTTTACACACAGTGATCCAATGCTAAGCAAATTTCGAATAAAGTGAACCATGTAACACTGATTGCACTACTAGTTTATCTATCAGTTCTCTTTCTTTCTCTCTCTCTCCCCCATATATATATAATTAGTTGGTTGAGTATATTTTATTTTATTGTTTCCCAGATCTTCATTTTATCTACTTTTGTCTGATGATTTAACAAATGTGATTGGTTTGGTAGGATGCCAGAAATTATGGATGGGGGTTGAGTGAGAAGGTTGATTTCAATTGGAAGAAGCTCTTGGAAAAGAAGGTATTTTAAGTTTCTCATATTTTTATTGGAATTATTAATTTTCCGTCTATGCAATGTATGATTGTTTCCTCTTCTATCAAAATTGAAAATATATTAACTGTTTTCTGTGAAAACATTGTGAGTAAATAAATATCAGTGATATTGGGCTAAGTGAAAAATGCAATTACAGAAAAAATAAAGATTATAAAGGGGGGGGGGGGGGGGTGTCTGATAAGATTAGGCCTAGTATTAAAAATATGTATAAAAGGGGAATAGGATAGTTTGGTTAGGGGTTGCCTTGTTATAACACTTTTACTAAAATGTCCCTAAGTAGTTAGTTTGTTAGTTAGTCTATAAATAGAGAATTGGCTTCTTGGAAGGGGGAGGAGAAAAATAGTTGGAATTGGTTGAGGAACCAAAGGGAAGGGTCGTGGGACTCTATTGTGTGCAATTCATTTTTCTTGTAAATCTTTCCATTCTTTCAATAAACTACTATTCACATTAACCCAACCAAGAACCACTAATTCTTGTTTGGGGAAATTGGGCATTCTTTCAATCTTTCTTGTATCTTTTTGTACCGCTGTTTATCAGGGTCACAGCCAACTTTGGTATATCATTCATCCTATTTTCTATTTGAACCCCTTCAAAATAATTCAAGCAAAATATTAGATAAGGTGAAGTTTATATTACCTTTGCCTTTTCTAGATACTACTGCATTTGTAAAGTCTACATGCTTTGCTTGTCCTCCCAGCTTATGGTTATTTATTGAATTGGAGAGCAACTTGTTTGTACCAGAGAAACATGAAACCTGTTGATCTATTTGCCATTCAGTAATCAAAGTTCTTTTGTTGAACTGCAGACTAATGAAATAAACAGATTAAATGGAATTTACAAGCGAATGTTATCCAATGCTGGGGTTAAATTATTTGAGGGTGAGGGGAAGATAGTTGGTCCAAATGAAGTTGAGGTGACTCAGTTGGATGGCACCAAGCTGTCCTATTCAGCAAAGCACATTCTGATTGCTACTGGCGGTAGGGCTCAAGTCCCAAATATTCCAGGACAGGTGAATTTAATTGTTTTGAAATATCACTGCAATCTATCCTATCCTGGCATATAGCTTTAATCCTGTGATATGCATATTATCTGATATTAGTTCATCTGGCATGTACTTGAACACATGGTAGTTATGAATTTTTATGTTCACTGCATATCTTAGACAATGTTTGAAATGAAAACTTCAGCAATGAATGGAAGCATGTACGGATATTTATTTTAATTGTTATGCAGGAGTTAGGTATAACATCTGATGAGGCTCTAAGTCTGGAGGAATTTCCTAAACGTGCTGTGATTCTTGGAGGAGGGTTTGTCTATGTCTTTTTTATTCACATGTATATTACTTCAATTACTTAATATCCCATGATTACAAGTATATAAATTTTTGTTTTCAGTTATATTGCGGTTGAGTTTGCATCTATATGGCAAGGGATGGGTTCCACAGTCAGTCTAGTCTTCAGAAAGGAACTGCCATTGAGGTTTGCTCTGATATGCATATTTCACCCATGAGTTTTCATCTGTTATTTTTGTTAGCATCACTTTCTTACTCTATGTCTTTGGAGTATCCCCTTTATGAATAAAAGTTTGTTGTAGAGGTTTTGATGATGAAATGAGAGCAGTGGTGGCAAGAAATCTTGAAGCCAGGGGGATTAATTTACACCCAAGGACAAATTTGACACAGGTTTTTCCTTTTTGGAATTTGCAACTCATTTTTATCATAATAAAGTAATTCTAAAATGTAAAAGTCCTATTTATTTTTTCTTGGAGGCTTAGCTGATGACAACAAAATTTATTTTTTAGTTGATCAAAACAGAGGATGGAATTAAAGTTATCACAGATCATGGCGAGGAACTGGTCGCTGATGTTGTACTATTTGCCACTGGTAAGGATACACATAACATGGACTTTTTAGTGATTAGTTTTTCAGAGACTGAAATGTTACTATTTACAGGTTACAACAATAAATTCTTAGCTCTTAACACAGTTTTTTCTGGCTTAAAAATTAAATACTTCACTATTGTCTTTATTAATTAAACATTTGGTGGAATCTTTCCATATAGTTCTCCAGTTGTTTGTTGATAATCTCATCAGTTCAGGATTAATGATCCTTTATATCCTAATTCCTAGCATAGAATCGGTCCATCAGTTTTTTTCTAACCTCTTGCATAAAACTAATGAATAGTGCTTTCTGTGACTTTATCTCATGGTATTTTTGCCTGCCTTGTAAAAAATTTACATATAAGTGTTCTGTTGTTGGATGCAGGTAGGGCTCCTAATACAAAAAGGTTAAATTTAGAAGCTGTAGGTGTGGAGCTTGACAACACTGGAGCTATAAAGGTTTACAGCTTCCTCTTTATGATATATGAACCCAATGTGATTCTGCAATCCTAAAGTTGTGATGTCATACTTGATTATATTAGTCTACACTGTGTATGAATATTTTATCATTAAAAGAATAGGAAAAAAACAAGCAGGGATGGGGTGGAAAGGGTATGGTAGGAATCGAGCAAAGCTACCTTTCTCGCATTTCTGTCAAATTATAATGGAATCTAAAGTAGCAACTGTACCTATAATAACTTATTATCCACCTATCTCCCTCAACTTTGGTAGAGGGAATTGTTCCCCATGAATTCCTTCCCCTTTGCATCTGTTTTAACTTCCAAACATGAAAACTTATTCAGTTCCCTTAATTCCCTTTTCGTTTCCCTTATTACCTGTCATCCAAACACAGTGCTATACAAGTACTATCAAGTGGTGTTTTCTAAGAAGGAAATATGTAAACAATTTGATCTGGATGTTGTGCTGTGTTATTATGTGAGCTCCAACGAAATTTTACAAAATGTAACAGATTCATATATCTAATATACGTGCCTCTGATGTAGAGAAACATACTCGCATCTGTGATATCTTATATCGTCATGCATAAAGATCAAGATGTTGTTCACTATGACAAAGAATTTAGAGGCTCACCTTTTCTAGTATTTTGGCTTGTTCTTTTGCAATGCATAGATTGCTTTGTGTTATTGATTGACAACTAGTGAACAAAATAATGATTATGACTCTCATAGTTTCTAAATTTTCTATATTCCATTTTTTTAGGTTGATGAGTACTCACGCACTAACATACCTAGCATATGGGCTGTTGGTGATGTAACAAATCGATTCAATCTTACCCCAGTGGCCTTGATGGAAGGAACATGCTTTGCGGTAAGTGCTCTTGGTAGGTTAATATTCCTTGTCTTGGAATTATGTTGTCAATTTCTTGTATTCTCACTTGCTTTCTATACGCAGAAAACGGTTTTTGGTAGCCAACCAAGCAAGCCTGACTACGGTAATATCCCCTATGCAGTATTCAGGTATTGTTGGTTTTGGATGACAACTTGGAAGATATTAACATTTGTGAACTTGACAAGTCACAAATGTAATTCCACTACGGTCATGAATATATGTAATTCCCTTTTTTTATTTTACTTTATTTTTTGCTTTGTTGGCTGAATACAATCACACTTTTTGTTCTGCAGCATTCCACCGCTCTCAGTAGTTGGTCTCAGCGAAGAGCAGGCAATAGAGCAAGCAAATGGTGATTTGTTGGTTTTCACATCATCATTCAATCCTATGAGAAATACCATCTCTGGGTATGTGTAGTGATTTTGGGATTCATTTCACATTTATTTGAAACCAATGTAATGCAGAATTCATGATAACTTAGACCTTTGGACATTTAGTTTTATTAATGTGCTTGATCAACCAATCATTTAATGCTTTTGTTCATCCAAAACAGGGAAAATCTTTTTGGTAATTTAAAAATCAATATGTTCACGTTAATCTAGCATTGTCTTTTTTCCTCTTCAAATAGGCGACAAGAAAAAACTGTTATGAAGCTTGTTGTTGATGCTGAGACTGATAAGGTTCTTGGAGCATCCATGTGTGGGCCAGATGCTCCTGAAATTATGCAGGTATTTTAATTCCTTCACACTGGCTGTTATCTAGGAAATGCCAATTGAGTGTTTTTTATGCTTTTCATTGTATTATTAATGTTATTTGTTCAGGATCCTTTCTTTTTTTCTTTTTTCCTAAAAAAATATATTTTTACTATCCTTCTCTCACAAATTTGTTAGCCGAGTATACTATAGTACAAGTGTAGATTGTGCTTCTGTCACAATGTTTCTATTAACAACATCAAATTGCATTAGTAAATAAAAGAGGGCAATTATTCCTAGGGTCTCCGGTGTAATGGTTAGGTTGCTTGGCTTGTGACCTAAGCTCATATTTTGGAAACCTCTTTGCTTGTGATGGTAAGGCTGTGTCTAGGTCACAAGCTCAAAACTTGGAAATCTTTTTGCTTTTGATGGTAAGGTTGTGTACATCCATCCTCCCCATACTTCATTAGGTGGGAGCATCATTGGGCAGTCCTTTTAATTGTTGTGAGGGCTTCTAGGCACACAATGCTCAATAGGTTTATTTCACAACCATTTTTTGTGGAAATACAATAATAGAAGACAAAAAAGTTAAAGTTAGGTGAGCTATGAAGTTATAGAATGAGTGTCTTTCTCTTTTTGAATTGTTTAAAGTATTTGATAAAATATGAAATTAGATCCATATAGAGTCCTAAGAATTAAGTGGTGGAAATTAAGAAAGGTGAGGAACAAAGGAGTTACCAAGAGGTTTTGGGAGGCACAATGACGTGTGAACGATTTGAGGGATAAAATGACCATGGGAATTAGGAAGGTAGCAAATAAGACACTAGGTGAATCTAGAGGCTTTGGACTAAAGGATAGAGAATTATGGCGGTGGGACAAAAGCGTACAAGATAAAGTTGCAGTGAAAAGAGAATGTTATAAAGCGCGATCCTTGTGTAAAAATATACAAGGCAGCTAAGAAAAGTGCCAAGAAAGCGGTGAGGCAAGGGAGAAGAAAGAAGCATCTGTAGACTTGAATATGGTAGGGAAAGTAAGACAAGAGACTTGGACCAAGTGAAATACATTAAAAAATAAGATGGAAAAGTCTCGATGAAAGACAAAAAAAGATATCAAGGAAAGATGGAAGAGCTATTTTCAAAGTTTTTCAATGACAACCATAATACTTTGCTCTCTGATAGGCCAAACACTAAAGAGGAGGATTAAAATCATATATTTTATTGTAGAATTCAAGAGTTGGAGGTGAAAGTAGCTCTAAGAAGGATGGAGAATGGAGGATTAAGTTCATGAGCCATAACATGAAGTTATGAAAGAGGATAATTAAGTAGTGATTGAGATAATAGACTCATTACATAACCAATTTAGTTTTATATTGTGGAGGCCGACTATAGATGCTATCTATTTGCTATAGAGATTGATGGAGAGATGCCAAGGACTTACACATGGTTTTATTGATTTAGGGAAGGCAAATGATAAGTTGCCTATATAAGTGCCATGGAAGGCTATAAAGAAGAAAGGGTTGAAATTACCTACATTCGAGTAATTACGAATATGTATGATGAAGTTAAGACCGATGTGACTACACAAGAAGAGGACTCGAAGATTTCCCTATTGCTATAGGACTATATCAAGGGTTAATATTGAGTCGATACCTGTTTATATTGGTCTTGGATGTGCTTACTTAGCATATCCAAAAACCAGTGCCATAATGCATGATTTTTTGTGGATAATATTATCCTAGGTGGAAATTGAGATGGGAATGAAATAGGAAACTAGAAATGTGGAGATAAGCTTTAGAAGTACATGACTTTTATGTAAGTCGAAGTAAGAAAGAATTGAGTGTAAGTTTTGCAAGAGGTAGTCAAGCCCTATTCTAGAGGTAAAGATTGGAGATTATATCATAACAAGTTACTAGATTTAAGTATCTCGAGTCAATTATACAATGGGATGGAGAAATTGAGGGAGATGTTAACCATAGGATTCAAGCTGAGTGGAAGAAATTGCAGAATGCATCACATGTCATATGTGATAGAAATGTGCTACTCAAGCTTAATAGGAAAATTTTCGCAATGTTATTATATGAGAGTGAATGTTGGACAGTAAAATGTAAACAAAAGAATAAACTCCACAGAGCAAAGATGAGAATGTTTCATTGAATGCATGGACATGTTAGACAATATACGATTAAAAATGAATTCATTGGAGATAGTTGGGATAACCCCTATTATAGAAAAAATGGTAGAATGTAACCTTAGGTGGTTTGGACATGTTTGGAGGAGACCGTTAAAAGCCATTCTAAGGATACTAGATCAAACATAAGTTTGTTTTATTATCCAGTACTTGAAGATGGTCTATATTGGTGATATAAACTCGAGATTCATCTGTTACATTTATTCAATCATTAATTAGTATTTACATTGCCCTCTCACCCTCCCGTTAATAACAGTAGTATTGGTATGTCTTTCCTTTTGCATATTTTGTATGCTATGCCATGTTCTTGTCTTCGTGCAACCATTGGTTTATTGCATGCTTCTACTATTTACTGCCTTTTCTGTATTTCTTATGCAAAGATGCTTATACTTTTAATGTGATATGGATGTTGTGATCAATAGGGTATTGCTGTTGCGTTGAAATGTGGAGCTACCAAGGCACAGTTTGACAGCACAGTAAGTTTACAGCTTCTTGAATCTTTTTTCTTTTTGTGTGTGGCAGTGGTGGGATATTCTCACAGGGATAGCAATAGCATAAGAGCAGCGTTATGAGAAACAAAACGGATTTGAAAACTGGGTGACAAACTACTGAACTGGTTGAAAACCTGTGAACCACACTCAGTTCAGGTTATTATCCATAAATAATCCATGTTGTGTGGAATTGAACCAAACTCAGGTCCTGACAAGCCTCCTTTAAAATCCAACAGTTACACTCCAGCCAAAGTGTAGCATAAGTTGCATTTTGCCACGAAAGTATTGGCTATGCACCAAAGTGTAGCATAGACATTTGTTTAAACAGTAGGAGCTAAAACAAAAGCCCACCGTTAAGACTCGATCGGAGTCTCACATTACATTGGTGGTGGTTTAGGTTGATATCCTGCTCTTCGCTATCATATCCACTCTGGAGACACTTGTTCTCTGTCACCCTTTCCTCAAGAAATGTGATATAACAAGCGCTTCTTCGTCTTATCCTCCTCCTGTGCTAGCTGATTTACGCTTTTGGTGGTACATAGTAGCCTTTGATAAATATACAAGTTAATCATTGTGTTATGATTGAAAAATTCTACACAAGACTGTAAAATTATGCAGTTTCAAGACATTCCTCTATGGATTAATCTTTTAACAAAATATGTGGACTGGTGTTACTAAGATATGCAGGCATCATCCACAATTTAATATGTAGTTTATTTTTAGGATAGACCATCTCCATAGGTTTTTTATCACTACATTTTTTATTCCATTTGTTTCCGAGGGGAAGGCTATATACGTTTACCCTTTTCCGACCCTATTAGGTGGGAGCCTTGTGTAATGGGTTCCCCGTTACTACATTTTCTGCCCTTTCCATCTCTACTCCCGTTTTTTTATGCTAATAAATGTTCCTAACTATCATTTGCCTCTCTCCATAAGGTTGGAATACACCCATCTGCTGCAGAAGAATTCGTTACCATGAGGTCAGTCACAAGGCGCATTGCTGCAAGTGGCAAACCTCGGACAAATTTGTAGAAATTTTTAGAGTTTGGTGATAGTGCAAAGTTTAAATCTACAACTCTTTGCTCACAATCACATGTTATAGAAATTTGTAACAATATCTACTTTAATTTTCAAATATATAGGTTATTTGTTCATTACTGTTAGTGAAACAGCTTAATAATTGTGCTATAATCGTGTTATTTCTCCATTATTTAAGAAATGGAGCCTTTGTAACTTGTTTAAAAAATAATGTTAATGCAACCATTTGTAGACAGACACTTCCCCATAGTGACCTTCCATGTTCAGTCACTTGTTAATTAAATTATTTGGGAATTCACATATTTCCTTTTAACTTAGAGATATGCAAGGATCTATACATGAGGCAGAACTAAGAGTGAATTTGAGGTTATAAATAAAGTATCTACCTAAAGAAAATACATATAATTCTACACAAACAAAATCTAAACTTGATTGAGAGACGTCACATGAGATAATAGAGGGATTATGAGTTTACACATTTTTTTATGAGTAACATTTTCTTAAGGATAAAACCTAGAAGGATCCATCTTCAACCCATAGATCAAATTGGCAAATGGAACATTTCTCCTCTTTCAATTATGGGTAGAGTGAAGTTGGTTAGTTCCATAATGCATAGTATATTGATTTATATAGCTTTCATATTTATTACCAACTATTGAAATTACTTGATAAGTGCTTTCATATTTATTCTTGGTCTGTCCAACTATTGAAATTACTTGATAAGTGCATTAGAATCTTTCAGAAACTTCTCTGGTCAGGACTGCTACTAAACCTTGTTTCCTTATTTCTACATTCCCATTTAATTCACATGGTTCGTGGATTTGCTCTATATGCACATTGAAAAGCAATCAATTTTGATCCTTAGTATCTATCCATCAAATTTTTTTTTAGTAAGTATATAGCCTTCATTGTTCTCATCATCGACATACAACTAAATTGGTTTTTAGTAATGTGTCTCTTTTATCTCAACTTCCATTTAATTATCCTCTCCAATAGCTTCACAAAACTAAATTGTACAATTTTATAAATCTTCCATGTTCTTATAAATGAGACAAAGTGCTTCACTTTCACTTGTATGACATCTTAACCTCTAATTCACATTAAATAACTTTGTCATTATATAGCCTTTTTTTAATAGATTCTTTCAATTCTAACAAAACATTGTGATTATTGAAAAATTTATAAAAATCATTATTCCATTTTTGTCCTTCAACACGACTTTCCTATCTTCATATTCAATCAATTTCATTTGGTGTAAGTCTCTTTTCTTTCTTTCCATAACATTTACAAGCTTATAGACTCTTTTGCCCCCTCAATTCTACCTAATAATTTGTGTAACTTTTCACAGGCTCTATTTTTTTTGGGTTCTCCCACTGCTTTTTTAGTATATTTCTTAGATTTTTCACACGCTCTATTTTTTTTTTGGTTCTCTCACTGCTTTTTTTAGTATATTTTAGCTTTTTCACACGCTCTATAGTTTTCCTATGTCATGCATCAATTATCTTATGAAATTCAAGCTACAACTTTATATAGTTTTTTTAAATATACAATAGTGTAATATTTATTATTTTATAATAGTGTATACGTTTACTTTTATTTAATTAAAAGTTATATTATAATACAATATCTTATTCATGTTATGCTATTAACAAAATAAAATATCATTATTTATTATTTTAATGCTACTTTTTCATTAATTTTTTTACTAATTTTGTATATTATAATATGATTTTATTAAATATATACAATTATAATATTATTTTATATATTTCATATATTTATTTATTCAAATCAGTACTATTGTATTTATAAGAATACTATATTAGCTTTAAAGTTATTGGTCATTTGTGTAAGCTGTGCTCTTTGATGCATTTTGAGATTTAAACGAGCAATAAATTTATATATGTTGAATATTATATAAAATTTGAGCAAAAATAGAAGATAAAAATATTGCATGTATTTAATTATTATTGACTCTTAAATAAAAGTAATACAAAATAATAGTGAATATTATATTAAATACGTCAATGATATTGTATAAATATTATATTAAATGATTATATATAAATATTTAAACTTACGTACATAAACATCTCACTAAACAAAATAAATAAATTACATAGAGAAAGAAACTGTGTACTACATTTATATAGGAGAGAAAACTAAAAACCTCTCCTATAATACCCACTCAACAAAACCTCTCCTATTCCTTAACCTCAATAAATGCAAAATTTTACTGTGGAAAAGTATCAGCCATGAAATCAGCTATTTTCTCTTCCTCTTTGGGGTTCTCAGCAGAATCTCTCTACTTTAATTACTTGGGAGTGCCCCTATTCAAGGGAAGCCTAGAAGGATCCATCTTCAACCTATAGCGGACATATTTATAATCAAATTGGCAAAGTGGAACGATTCTTCTCTTTAAGTTATGGGCAGAGTGGAGTTGGTTCGATCCATAATTCATAGTATGTTGATTTATAAGTTTCATATTTATTCTTAACTTGTCTAACTATTGAAATTACTTCATAAGTGCACTAAAAACTTCTATGGGTAGGAATCTAACTTATGGAATCTAACTTATTTGTCATTATATATCCTTTTTATATAGTTTCTTTCACTTCTAACAAATCATTGTCGTCATTTAATAACTTATGACATCTTTTTATATAGAAGTGACGACAATGATTTATTAGCTGAATTATTTAAAACATGCTTTTCTTAGCTGAATCATTTGGAAGATGTCATAATTGCATCCTATAGTCTTCCTAAGTCATCTAATCAACTGTACTAAGAAATTCGGGCTACAACAACTTTATATAGTCCTTTTAAATTTACAATAATTTAATATCTTATGATTACTCCATATTATTTTATTTATTTTGTACTTTAATATTATTTTATTGTCATTATATTTATTATAAATAATATACTAGTGTATAAGTTTACTTTTATTTAATTAAAAGTTATATAATTATACAATATCTTATTCATGTTATGCTATTAACAAAATAACATATTATTTATTATTTTAATGCTACTTTTTTTCATTTAACTTTTTATTAGTTTTTGTATATTATAATATTTTTTCTATTAAATATATATATAATTATAATATTATTTTACATATTTCGTATGTTTATTTATTCAAATCAGTACTATTGTTGTATTTATGTATAACTAGAAATTCTACAATAGCTTTACAATTGTTGGTTGAGGAACATTATTCATTCGTGTTATCTGTGCTATTTGATGCATTTGGAAATTTTAAGGAGGAATAAATTTATATGTTGAATATTATATAATATTAGAGCAAAAAATAGAGAGAAAAATGATTCATCCACCATTTATATTTAATTATTATTTGCTCTAAATAAAAAATAATATAATTGAATGATGAGTGGTGTATTACATACGCTAATGACATTTCGTAAATAATATACTAAAAAAGGAATAGTATTTTTCTTTCATATATGAAGAGTTTTCCTCAACCAAGAGCTCTAAAGCTAATGTATTGTTCATTGTCATACATAAATATAACAATAATAATGATTTGAATAAAATAATATATGAAATATGTAAAATAATATTATAATTGTATTTTTTTAATAAAAACGTACTATAACATACAACAATTAATAAAAAAATTAAATGAATACATAACCATTAAAATAATAAATAATGCTATATTAGGTTAGTAACATACATTATCAAATGAATAAAATATTGTATAATTATATAACTTTTAATATAATAAAAATAAAAGTAGTTATTATATTATTTGTAATAAATACATGTATAATAAAATAATATAAATAAATAAAATAGTATGGAGTAATCATAAAATAATACATTATTGTATATTCAAAAAGCAATATATAGTTGTCACACTCTATTTAAGCAATTAATTATACGACTTAGAAAGAGCTATAATCTAATTTTGTTATCAACTAAATAATTTGGGGCCTCAACTATGTATTTTGTGGTTAAAACATAGAAACCTCTTTTATTCCAAAATTGGAAAATATGGTCACTAAACTAGAGTTATGAGTTGATGAATCTGTTAGGTGTAAAAATTACCATAATTCATAAGGTTAATATAATACATTTTAATTCTAAATACTAACTTTATGTATTCAAATTTGGAAATTTGATGAGTTATTATACCAATCCTATAAGTTGATTTTTCATGACATTTCAAGATTGGAGTAAAAATAAGCAAGGATTGATACCAAATGACCAAAATTGATCAAGGCCATAATTAGCTGACATGCGCCTAACACATGAATTGCGCCGAGTATAGCCACACTGAGCGTAAAAGATGTGCCAAGCGCAGCTTGATCAGGTGAAGAGTCAGGCCAGACGCACACCACCCCTATGCCAATATAAAAACTTAGATTGATAAAAGGGAATGAAAAAACTGGAGAAGGATCCCAATTTTACTTACCATCCTTTTTTTTTTGGAGCATATTTAGAATGTTTTCAAGTTCTCTTAATCCCCAAGCTAGAAAAAATATATAAAGGTGAGGAAGTATGAGGGATGGAGTTTAGACATACTTGATTATGGAGGAGGTATCATTCTCTTTGGGTTATATTATTTTTCATCTTTCATTACTTACTTTGTATGAAAATGTTTAGCTAAGTTTCTATTTTCCTCGAATTTATTATAATGTTTATTTAATGTATACTTTTGGGAATTGTGAACAAACAATTTGGTCCAATATATTTTAAAAATAATAAAAAAGTATGGAAAACCAAAACAACAACAAAAACTAATTTTTGAAGAAAAGTATTTCTTCATGTGTCATTATGACTAATTTTATCTTCTTTGATTCTTCCACTATCACTAGAATTATAGCTACAAATGTTACAAAGTCTACAAATACGTTCTTCATCTTGTATGTTTAATGAATTTCCTTGTTTTTTAATGAAAGATATGAGATGAGACTGAAAGTTTTTCCACTATGTATAGTTGCATATATAAGATATGGTGAGTATTAGAGATAAGAAGATTGTTTTTTAGTATTAATCAATGCCTAAGTTTAGAACTTTAGATTAATGGCCTTATTATCTAATATGAGAATAAAAAGTGATTTCGATATTTTGATCCAAAAAATATAGTGTCGACTCCAAATTATTTGATAGAGATTTAAATTACAGTAAACCACTCCTCAAGCCATGTGATCAGTTATCAATCGAAAATCAGGCCATGTGAGACTTATTTTGTTTTTTTTAAATAAACAATATTGTATTATTTTTTGATTACAACATATTATTTTATTTATATTGTGCTTTTACATTATTTTCTATCATTATATTTATTACAAATAAAAAAATAATATATACTTCTAATTTTATTTTATTAAAATTTATATAATAATAAAAATAAATTATTTATTTATTGTTCATGTTATGTTAAAAGTATTTTTATATTTTAATATCATTTATTTAATGAATATCATAATATTATTAATTATAAATAATATTATTAACTACATATAATATTAAAATAATAATATTATTATTTAAATAATATAATAATATTGGTTTACATGTTTAATATATTCTTTTATTCAAATGATTACTATTGTTATACTTATCTATAATATAATAAGGAATAGTACAGTAGCTTTAAACTTGTTAGTTGAAGAATATTCTTCATGTATTTGAAAAATACTATTCATTTAAATTTTATTTAATAATATACACATACATACATATATATATATATATATACATACATACATACATACATATATATATACATACATACATACATACACATATATATATATATATATATATATATATATATATATTCCACATTTAAAATTGAGCATGAATTTTTATAAATCTAATGCATATTACAAAGAAATATAATCACATTATGGATCTCATAGAACAAGGAAGCACAAATTAATATAAAAAAGTTAAATACTCCTTAGGATACAACAAATAAAATATAATCTATCCAAGTTGTTCTCGGAATATTATTTAAAAATAATATTAAAATATTATCTTGCATGTTTAATATATTATTTTATTCAAATGATAATTATTGTTGTTTTTATCTATAACAAGGAACAATACAATAATTTTAAAGTTCTTGGTTGAGGAACATTTTTTCATGTATGCAATAAAATACAATTTAACTTTGGCTCAAATTTTACCTAATATTAAAGATATATACATGCATTCCTACATATATCCATACATACACACACACATACACACATATATATATATATATATATATATATATATATATATATATTTTGCACATTTAAATATTCACATTTGAGCATGATTTTTTTTAAATCTATTGTAAATTACAAAGATATATCATCCCAATATGGATCCCATAAAACATGACAAGGAAACACTAATTAATATAAAAAAGATAAAACCTCTTAAACATATAATAAATAGAATATAATATATCCATGTTGTAAAGACCCAAATTTTACCATTGAAATTTTTTCTTTTATTTTAACCCTTTCATGCATACAGTCACCATACTACTTTGATTTCTCGATTATCACTCCTTAAAACACTTTTTAACATAATATATTACCATACAATTTATATTGCGGAAAAATATAATTCATTCAATTAAACCATAGTGTCTACCGCATACAACTAGCTATGGGTTTCCAAAATACCCATAGCTACATATATGCGGAATTACAATAAATCGTATAAGTCATATATCCACAGTTACAAAATATTCCAAGTAATTCAATAAGCACTCATGTACAAAATATTGCTAATAATTGAAATCCAAAAATATAAAGCTCCTAAGCTTCCAAAAATAAGACCACCTCAGGTTACCTGTTCATCTGCAATGAGATTATCAATGACGAAAACACAACACATAAAGGAGTAAGTCATTAATTCAATAAACGTCATTATAAGATAATCCACATTAGAAAAAGTTAGTAAATCACTTTGAAATTCATTTTCCGTGCTACATCACTTGAGCCAAAGTCACTACACCCCTTAGGGTTAGCTAAAAGCGATTTCTCATCCTTTTTACCAAGAAAACATGCCACATAAACTCGGGCCGAAGTGTTGCTACATAAACTCGAGCCGAAGTCGCTACACCCCTTAGGGTTAGCTAAAAACAATTTCTCATCTCTTTTATAAGAAAACATGCCACATAAACTCGGGCCGAAGTGTTGCCACATAAACTTGGGCCGAAGTGTTGCCACATAAACTCGGGCCGAAGTGTTGCCACATAAACTCGGTCCGAAGTGTTGCTACATAAACTCGAGCCGAAGTGTTGCCATATAAACTCATGTCGAAGTGTTGCTACATAAACTCGAGCCGAAGTCGCTAACCATTTATGGTCGGCTAAAAATACGTTTCCTTTTCGTTGATTTCACTATCAATCATACCCAGTGAATCCACGCAATCCTTATTACAAACATACCCATATATGTTTATAATAAATACGTGATTCACCAATTAATCCTTGCACAACCAGAAAATACATACATTTTCCATTTCAAATGCGCAAATTAAAGACTTATCCTTACCTTGATGAGTGTTGGGTTGGATTCTTGGTAACTGTACTAGTTCCATCGACACCGCCGCCAACTCTAGGATCTTTCCTCATTCTCACCATACAACACAATGTTAGGCATTTATTCCAAATATTTCATAAACAACTTATATTGCATCATTTAACCATACAAGATATTCATCATATTTTCAATGTTGTTAAACTACTTTCATCATAAGTTTACAACATCTAAAACCTACATATTCATCTCATACTTCATTATTAGAAAGTAAACTCATCTTCTACCTCTAGCATTTTACTCATTTACATTTTTAGGGTTTTGGGGTTTTTCATGAATCAACCCACAAACCCTCTATTTTCTCGAAATATTAACTCTATACCAAAAGTTTACAAGATAAAATCACATAAAACGAACCATAACTCAAAAGGGTGAGTTTCCATGGTTTCTCTCATTTTGAGAAGAGATCCAACATACCCCAAAACAAGTTTCAAAGGGAATAAGAGAGTTAGAATCAAGAGATCTACCTCTTCTCAAGCTTCTAAATGACTCACAAGTCTTCTTGCTCTTGAAAATGCTCATTTCCCTCACTTCTTTTTAGGTTAACCCCCATAAATGTGTTTGGGGTCCCCTATTTAATATAACAGCGTCGGGTTCTCGCTTAAGCGAGCCCTTTCTCGCTCAAGCGAGAAAATCCCGCCTATTTTTAAAAACTCAGATCTGGCCCTCTCGCTCAAGCGAGGGATTCTCGCTCAAGCGAGAATCTTACAGTATCAACAGTCCCAAAATGCCATTTCTCGCCCAGGCGAGACAACTCTCGCTCAGGCGAGACAACTCTCGCTCAGGCGAGAATCTTCCAGTATACCCCAGGATTTCACCCTCCCAGGTAAGCCTCTCTCGCCCAGGCGAGAATCTCTCGCTCAAGCGAGGATCCTCTAGTATAGCCCAGGATTTCACCCTCCCAGGTGAACCTCTCTCGCCCAGGCGAGAATCTCTCGCTCAAGTGAGGATCCTAGGATTGATACTATAATTTTAAAGACTTAAAAAATTTAGGGTGTTACACATGTTATAAAGACCCAATTTATACCCTAAATTTGTTTGTCCTTTTAATTCACTAACATACATGCACTACTAATTAATTTTCCTCATTTTACCGCATGAATATTCTTGCCCCTTGTATTTATAATTCACGTTTCATATTAGCAGGTATCCTACTCAAGCTATTTGGGGTTCAAAACCCATAAACATCAAATATTAATTAAAGAGGGGACTTCGTCCCGACATCTTTGTCAATAATACATCAGATCCTAAAGAACGAGGTTACAAATTAAATTGTTTAAGTTATGGGTACAATTACGTGCATAATACAAAATAACACGTGAACGTCCCTATGGCAAAATAAAAAGAAACTAAACTACGCCATCCTCCGAATCCGCTAATCCTTAGCTTTACCTGTACACCGATTATAACAATTGGCACCATCAAGAAACAAAAGGGAGTAAGACAACAAATTCAAGATAATCAGTATATGTACATCGGAATAGGATAATTATAATACAAACATATATATATATATATATATATATAATTATGTCAGTAACATAATTCAACTATTAAGATGCAATAAAATATCAATCTACCATTTATCAACCTCATTTAATATCAATCATTCCAATACCACGCATGGTAAGTCTATGCCACAAAGGCGTAACAATACCACGTTGGGCAAGTCTATGTCACAAAGGCGAGTCAATACCACATAGGGAAAGTCTATGCCACAAAGGCGAGTCAATACCAAATAAGGCAAGTCTATGCCATGAAGGCTAATCAATACCACATAGGGCAAGTCTATGCCACAAAGACGAGTCAATACCACATAGGGAAAGTCTATGCCGCGAAGGCTAATCAATACCACATAGGGCAAGTCTATGCCACGAAGGCTAATCAATACCACATAGGGCAAGCCAATGCCACAAAGGCTAATCAATACAACTTCCATATAATGACATTCATCACTCTATTATCATAATAATAAGTCCAATACGTTTACCTCTCGCATTATATCATTAAGTATAGAAACGCTTCTCCCTTACCTTGGTGTGTGTTGGCGTTTGGCGGCTTGTTAGTATCTACTTCGCTTCCTCCAACCTTAGGGTCTTTAACCATTCACAGACACACACAAAAACATAATCAATAATATATTCGTAACATCACATTATAACACATTTTACATATTTCAACCAAAAAATAACTCATACTCCGATGACTCTCGAAACTATCTCTACTGAGACTCCAAACATGTATTCATAAACATTTAACCCTTCATTCCACATCATCAATCATAAACCACAACCAACTTAACATTTTCACTCCATTTCTTCACTATTTCGTTTCTAGGTTTTGGGGTTTCCTACTATCAACATTTTTCAAACACCATTTCCAAATATACACTCTATACTACGAGTTTTCAAGAAATAAGTTAAATAAAACGAACCACCACATCAAAGGAGAGAGTTAGGTTGTTTTCCAACTCAAAGAGAAGAGACCCAAATAACCATAATGAGTTTCTAAGTAAGGAGAAGTGTTAAAATCAAGAGGTTTACCTCTTCTCTAGCTCCACTTAGCCTTTATGCGAGCTCTAGCCAAGAAAATCGCTTCATTTTCTCTTTTCTCTCAAAACTGTAACACCTCAAATTTATCCTCCTTGAAATTAGGTAACAGTCCTGAGGAAGGGGGCATACTTCCAGATTCTCGCTTGAGCGAGAGGACCTCGCCCAAGCGAGAGGATCAGTGTTTTGGAAATTGGAAATTCTGGGAGTCTCGCCCAAGCGAGGAACGGGTCGCTTGAGCGAGAGGAAGCCTGTTGAGACTGTGAGATTCTCGCTTGAGCGAGAGCGTCAAATCTGAAATTTTAAAAAGGCGGGATTTTCTCGCCTGAGCGAGAATGGGTTCGCTTGAGCGAGAACCCGACGACTCCTCTTTAAAATAGAAACCCCAAACACATTTTAGCGTTAGAACTTTGAAGAGAAGAGAGAGGGGAAAGCTTTTCAAGAGCAAAAAGCCTTAAGAATCATCTTAGAGCTTGAGAAGAGGTAAACCTCTTGTTCCTAACTCTTCTTCTTCCTCTCTAACTTGTTGTGGGTATGTTGGATCTCTTTTCAAAATATGAGAAACCATGGAAACTCATCATATAGAGTTATGGTTCGTTTTATGTTGTTTTTTCCTTGTAAACTCTTGGTTTAGATTTGGTATTTGATGAATGGAAAGGTTTTGTGGGTTATTCATGAAAACCCCAAAATGAGAATATGAATAAAAAGAGAAATGGATGAAATGTTAAATGTGGATGATGAGTTTGTGCTTTGATGTTGATATATGAGATGAACGTGTATGTTTAGATGTTTGGAAACTTGTGTTGAAGTAGTTTTGGAAATCTTGAAAATATGTGAATCCCTGTATGTTTGATGATGAAATACGAGTTGTTTATGTGTTATTTTGAATAAATGACTAACATTGTTGTTATTGGTGAAAATGAGGAAAGATCCTAAGGTTGGAGGAAATCGCGGAGGAGACTTTTAAAGTTACTCGGTACCGATCCCCAAGACTCACCAAGGTAAGGGATGCGTGTCTCTAAATCATACTCGCTGATGTGAATGAGGTATGTGAAAGAGGTAATGTATTTGTAAGAATATTGTTGTTACCCTACCCGAAGTGGTAGTGAATTATTATTGTTAATCTCCCTGAGGTATGAGTGGTTTATTGTTGTTACCCTACCCGAAATGGTAGTGGCCTATTGTGGATGACCTAACCGGAGAGGTTGGGTGTTATGTGGAATAAAGAATAACTGGACCTGCCCGATGTGGTATGAGGAATAACTCGACCTGCCCGATGTGGTATGGGGAATAACTCGACCTGCCCGATGTGGTATGGGGATAAACTCGTCCTGCCCGATGTGGTATGGGGAATAACTCGACCTGCACGATGTGGTATGGGGAATAACTCGACCTGCCCAATGTGGTATGAGGATAAACTCAACCTGCCCGATGTGGTATGGGGGATAACTCGACCTGCCCGATGTAGTATGGGGAATAAATCGACCCGCCCGATGTGGTATGGGAATAACTCGACCTACCCGATGTGGTATGGGGAATAACTCGACCTGCCCGATGTGGTATGGGGATTAACTCGACTTGCCCGATGTGGTATGGGGAATAACTCGACGTGCCCGATGTGGTATGGGGAATAACTCGACCTGACCGATGTGGTATGAGGAATAACTCGACCTGCCCGATGTGGTATGGGGGAAATAAACTCGACCTGCCTGATGTGGTGTGAGAAATGAACTCGATGAATACGACTAAGGGTGAATAATGAAGGATGAAAATGAGGATCTGAAGCATAAAAGTAATATGCATGCTATAGGATATATATTATGGGATATATATATACTATAGGATGATTAAGTATGATGAAAATGAGGATGTGAAGGATAAAAGTAATATGCATGCTATAGGATATATATTATAGGATATATATACTATAGGGTGAATATGAATGAGGAAAAGGAAGATGTTAAGAATGAAAGTAATATGCATGCTATAGGATATATATTATGGGATATATATATTATAGGGTGAATATGAAAGATGAGAAATGAGGATGTCAGAATGAAAGTAATATACATGATATAAGATATATATTATGGGATATATTGTAACGACCCAATTTTCTACCCTTGAAATTTTTTCGTTTATTTTAATCCTTCCTTGCATACAGTCGTCACTTGAATTAAAAACTCTCAAGACCCACTCTTTGAAAATACTCTTTACCCTATCATATTATCATACAAATTTATGTTGCGAAAAAACATAATTCATTCAGATAGCGTTCACCACATACATCTAGTTATGGGTTTTCCAGAGTTATAACGTCCATAACTACATGTTACCATATTATCCTAATCAGATTACATTTATCCCAAAATACTATCAAATCAACTACAATGTCAAATAGCAATAAAGACAATCGAGTAAATAAACACAAAAGCTTCCTAATTGAGCTTCATTCTCAAAATCCTTCATTTACCTACAATGGAATTATCATAAACAACACACAAAACAAAATGGAGTAAGTCATTAGTTCAAAACTAACATCACATGATAATCCACATTTCAAATACGATTAAGCTTTAATATAATTTATAAACACAATTACGTAAATGCAAACATTCATATCTTCTTTCGTTCATTTCCACGTTATCCATATTCATCCTATAGAATACATATCCCATAATATATATTCTATAGCATGCATATTACGTTCATTCGAAGCATCGTTCTTCTCATTATTCATATCCACACTATATTATATATATCTCATACTATATATCCTATAGCATGTATACTACTTTTATTCTTAACGTCTTCATTTTCAGCATTCATATTCACCCTATAGTGTATATATCCCATAATATATATCCTATAGCATGCATAAGACTTTCGCTCTTAACATCCTCATTTCTCATATGTCGTATTCATCCTTAATCGTATTCACCGAGTTCTTTCACAAATATAACCCCTACCACATCGGGTAGGTCCAATTACATCTCCAAACCACCTCGGGCAGGTCTACTTCATCATCCATACCACATCGGGCAAGTCTAGTTCATTCTCTATACCACATAGGGCATGTCTAGTTATTATCCATACCACATCGGGCAGGTCTAGTTATCATCCATACAACATCGGGCAGGTCTAGTTATCATCCATACCACATCGGGCAGGTCTAGTCATTCTCCATGCCACATCGGGCAGGTCTAGTTATTATCCATACCACATCGGGCAGGTCTAGTTATCATCCATACCACTTCGGGCAGGTCTAGTCATTTTCCATGCCACATCGGGCAGGTCTAGTTATCATCCATACCACATCGGGCAAGTCTAGTTATTATCCACACCACCTCGGGCAGGTCTAGTTATCATCCCTACCACATCGGGCAGGTCTAGTTCACAATAATCACTACCATTCTCGGTAGTACACAATAACAGTCCGCTACCACTCCGGGTAGGGTACAATAACAGTCTACTACCACTCCGGGTAGGACACAATAAACAGTCCACTACCACTCTGGGTAGGACACAATAACAGTCCACTACCACTCCAGGTAGGGCACAATAATAAACCACTACCTCTTCGGGTAGGGTAACAACAATAAACCATTACCTCTTCGGGTAGGGTAACAACAATAAACCACTACCTCTTCGGGTAGAGTAACAACAATAAACCATTACCTCTTCGGGTAGGGTAACAACAATAAACCACTACCTCTTCGGGTAGGGTAACAACAATAAACTTACCAACACATTACCTCTTTCACATACCTCGTTCACATCAGTGAGTATGAATTAGAGACACTTATCTCTTACCTTGGTGAGCGTTGGGGATCGGTTCCGAGTAACTTTAAAAGTCTCCTCTGCGATTTCCTCCAACCTTAGGATCTTTCCTCATTTCCACCAATAACAACAATGTCAGTCATTTATTCAAAATAACACATAAACAACTCGTATTTCATCATTAAGCATACAAGGGATTCACATATATTCAAGATTTCCAAAACTACTTCAATACAAGTTTTCAAACATCTAAACATACATGTTCATCTCATATATCAACATCAAAGCACAAACTCATCATCCACATATAACATTTCATCTCTTTCTCTTTATACTCATATTCTCATTTTGGGGGTTTTCATGAATAACCCACAAAACCTTTCCATTCATAAAATATCAACTCTAAATCAAGAGTTTACAAGAGAAAATCAACGTAAAACGAACCATAACTCTAAAGAATGAGTTTCCATGGTTCCTCATGTTTTGAAAATAGATCCAACATACCCAAAACAAGTTGGAGAGGAAGAAGAAGAGTTAGAAACAAGAGGATTACCTCTTCTCAAGCTCTAAGATGAGTCCTAAGGCTCTTTGCTCTTGAAAAGTTCTCTTCTCTCTCTTCTCTTCAAAGTTCTAACCCTAAAATGTGTTTGGGTTTCTATTTTAAAGAGCAGTCGTCGGGTTCTCGCTCAAGCGAGCCCATTCTCGCTCAGGCGAGAAAATCCCGCCTTTTTAAAATTTCAGATTTGACGCTCTCGCTCAAGCGAGGGATTCTCGCTCAAGCGAGAATCTCATAGTGTCAACAGCCCCAAAATACCATTTCTCGCCCAGGCGAGACAACTCTCGCTCAGGCGAGAATCCTCTAGTATAGCCCAGGATTTCACCCTCCCAGGGATCCTTTCTCGCTCAGGCGAGAATCTCTCGCTCAAGCGAGACTTCTAGGACTGATACTATAATTTGAAAGACTCAAAATTAGGGTGTTACATATATGTTCTATAGGGTGGATATGAATAATGAGAAATAAAGATGTTTCGAATGAACGTAATATGCATGCTATAAAATATATATTATGGGATATATATACTATAGAATGAATATGTATAACGTGGAAATGAAAGAAGGAAGATATGAATGTTTACATTTACGAAATTGTGGTTATAAATTGTATTAATGCTTAATCGTATTTGAAATGTGGATTATCATGTAATGTTAGTTTTGAACTAATGACTTACTCCTTTGTTTTTGTGTGTTGTTTATGATAATCTCATTGTATGTAAATGAAGGATTTGAGGAGGGAGCTCACTTAGGAACTTTATGTGTTTATTAATTTGAATGTCTTTATCGTTACTTTGACATTGTAGTTGATTAGGATAATACTGGAGATATGTAATTATGGACGTTATAACTCTTGGAAACTCATAACTGGTTGTATGTGGTAATTACTAATTGAATGAATTATGTTTTTCTGCAATATGAATTGTATGATAATATAATAGGTTAAAAGATTAGTTTCAAGGAATGATTCATGAGGACTTCTAAGTAAAATGATGAATGTATGTAAGGGAGAATTTTAAATAAACGAAAAATTTTCAAGGGTAGAATTTGGGTCCTTACAAAAACCCTCTCCCATTTTCGTGTTTGGGGCTCTATTTTAGGGTTCAGGATTTTAGATTCTCACCCAAGCGAGAATACGTCGCCCAGGCGAGAAATCCCGCCTTTTTAAATTTTCAAACACTGACGCTCTCGCTCAAGCGAGAATCATTCAATGTCAACACACTCTCCCTCGCCCAAGCGAGCCAACTCTCGCTCAAGCGAGGCTTCTCTCGCCCATGCGAGCCACATCTCGCCCAAGCGAGGTTCCCAGATAAAATCCTGGGAGAAATACTGATACCCTCGCCCAAGCGAGACTTTCTCGCTCAGGCGAGAATCAGTCAGTAGCTCTTAGACTGACTGAGTTTCACCATGTTCCAATTATCAAACTTTTATGGGGTTACACAAGTTGTTCTTTGAGTATTATACATGTTTAATATATTCTTTTATTTAAATGATTACTATTGTTGTATTTATCTATAACAAGTAACAATACAATAGCTTTAAACTTGATGGTTGAGGAATAGTTTTCACATAAGTGGAAATAGACCATACATGTTAAGCTCAATTTTACCTAAAACTAAACATACATACACATACATACATACACATATATATATATACATATATATATATATATATATATATATATATATATATATATATATATATATATATATATATATATATATATATATATATTCCACATTTAAATCTTCACATTTGAGCATGATTTTTTTTACATCTATTTCATATTACAAAGAAAAATCGAAGACAAGGAAACACAAACTAATATAAAAAAGTTAAGTTGTTCTTCGAATATTATTTAAAAATAATATTATAATATTATCTTACATGTTTAATATATTATTTTATTGAAATAATTTTTATCTATAACAAGGAATAATATAATAATTTTAAAGTTTTTGGTTGAGGAACATTCTACATGTATACGAAAAAATACTATTTGTTTTAGGCTCAAATTTTATCTAATATTAAAGATACATATATATACATATACATATATATACATATATATATATATATATATATATATATATATATATATATATATATATATATACATATTTCACAGTTAAATCTTCATATTTGAGCATGAATATTTTTAAATCTATTGCATATTATGTAGACAAATCGTCACATTAAGTATGATATAATATAGAACAAGGAAATACGGATTAATAGAAAAAAGTTAACTGCTCTTAAGAATATAATAAATAACTCTTCAATAGAGAATTGTGTATGATATTATATTCTTAAGATCAGTTAAATTTTTTCTATTAATCCGTATTTCCTTGTTCTATATTATATCATACTTAATGTGACGATTTGTCTATATAATATGCAATAGATTTAAAAATATTCATGCCCAAATATGAAGATTTAACTATGAAATATGTATGTATGTATATAAGTATCTTTAATATTTGATAAAATTTGAGCCTAAAATAAATAGTATTTTTTTCGTATACATGAAGAATGTTCCTCAACCAAAAACTTTAAAATTATTGTATTGTTCCTTGTTATAGATAAAAATTATTTGAATAAAATAATATATTAAACATGTAGGGTAATATTATAATATTATTTTTAAATAATATTCGAAGAACAACTTCGACAGATTGTATTTTATTTCTTATATCCTTAAGAGCGTTTAACTTTTTTATATTAATTTGTGTTTCCTTGTCCTCTCTTATGAGATCTATAATGTGATGATTTTTCTTTGTAATATGAAATAGATGTAAAAAAAATCACGCTCAAATGTGAAGATTTAAATGTGGAATATATATATATATATATATATATATATATATATTTAGTTTTAGGTAAAATTGAGCTTAAAATGTATAGTCTATTTCCACTTATGTGAAAACTATTCCTCAACCATCAAGTTTAAAGCTATTGTATTGTTACTTGTTATAGATAAATACAACAATAGTAATCATTTAAATAAAAGAATATATTAAACATGTATAATACTCAAAGAATAACTTGGATATATTATATTCTATTTATTATATGTTTAAGAGGTTTTAACTTTTTTATATTAATTAGTGTTTCCTTGTCATGTTTTATGGGATCCATATTGTGATGATATATCTTTGTAAATTTACAATAGATTTAAAAAAATTCATGCTTAAATGTGAATATTTAAATGTGCAATAAATATATATATATATATATATATATATATATATATATATATATATGTATGTATGGATATATGTAGGAATGCATGTATGTATCTTTAATATTAGGTAAAATTTGAGCCAAAGTTAAATTGTATTTTATTGCATACATGGAAAAATGTTCCTCAACCAAGAACTTTAAAATTATTGTATTGTTCCTTGTTATAGATAAAAACAGCAATAATTATCATTTGAATAAAATAATATATTAAACATGGAAGATAATATTTTAATATTATTTTTAAATAATATTCCGAGAACAACTTGGATAGATTATATTTTATTTGTTATATCCTACGGAGCATTTAACTTTTTATATTAATTTGTGCTTCCTTGTCGTATGGCATCCATAATGTGATTATATTTCTTTGTAATATGCATTAGATTTATAAAAATTCATGCTCAATTTTAAATGTGGAATATACATATATATATATATATATATATATATATATGTATATGTGTATATTATTATATAAAATTAAGAATATTCTTCAACTAACAAGTTTAAAGCTACTGTACTATTCCTTATTATATTATAGATAAGTATAACAATAGTAATCATTTGAATAAAAGAATATATTAAACATGTAAACCAATATTATTATATTATTTAAATAATAATGTTATTATTTTAATATTATATGTAGTTAATAATATTATTTATAATTAATAATATTATGATATTCATTAAATAAATGATATTAAAATATAAAAATACTTTTAACATAACATGAACAATAAATAAATAATTTATTTTTATTATTATATAAATTTTAATAAAATAAAATTATAAGTATATATTATTATTTTTATTTGTAATAAATATAATGATAGAAAATAATGTAAAAGCACAATATAAATAAAATAATATGTTGTAATAAAAAAATAATACAATATTGTTTATTTAAAAAAACAAAATAAATCTCACATGGCCTGATTTTCGATTGATAACTGATCACATGGCTTGAGGAGTGGTTTACTGTAATTTAAATCTCTATCAAATAATTTGGAGTCCACACTATGTTTTTTGGATCAAAATATCGAAATCACTTTTTATTCTCATATTAGATAATAAGGCCATTAATCTAAAGTTCTAAACTTAGGCATTGATTAATACTAAAAAACAATCTTCTTATCTCTAATACTCACCATATCTTATATATGCAACTATACATAGTGGAGAAACTTTCAGTCTCATCTCATATCTTTCATTAAAAAACAAGGAAATCCATTAAGCATACAAGATGAAGAACGTATTTGTAGACTTTGTAACATTGGTAGCTATAATTCTAGTGATAGTGGAGCTAGGAGAAAGCTTTACTTGTGATGATTTAAAGAAGCGAATAAATCCATGTGTAAGTTACGTGACTGGTAAAGGTGGTAATGCACCTTCACGTGAATGTTGTAATGGTATTCAGGTACTAGCAGGACAAGCACCTACTACATATGATAGTAAGGTTCCTGGAATAAAGGTTGATTTGGCAAACTCTGTTTTCAAACAATGACATTGATTTGGCACCTACTACATATGCTAGACGTGTTAGTCTCACCTTCTCCTTCTCCAAGGACATTGATTGTAAAACATAAGTCTTACATTCTTTAGCCTTTTTGTTTAGTCAAACAGTTATTAGATGGATGAGGATCACATTTCCCCATTCATGTCCCATTTGGTGTACCAAGCCAATCACAAAATTTCATTCAAGTAAAAATATAAATAACAAAATCAGAAATTAATATTATAATATTATTTTATGAGGTTTGATTGGTTAGGGATATGGAGACAGAAAAATCTTGGGACGGAGGATCCTGCTCCGTTATTAGATATTTTTACTTTATTTACTTCATACTTTTTTATCACAGTACTTATTGATATTTTTGGTTTGTTTTTTTGTGCAGCATCTCTTGAGCTCATTGCGATGAAGATATTAGTTTATTAAATAAATGAGATATCCCTACTGTAATGTTTTTAAATTTGATAATAGTAGTAATAATAAATGGATATCTTTTTTAACTTTTATATAATTTCTATTATGATTATCTTGCAATAATCTTTATTCACATAATAAACAAAGGATTCCTGAAGATATTTGTTACAACTTAATCACAATTGATTGTGTTAATTAGGATTTCAAAAATTTATGATTGATATCACATGTCATTTGCTCATCCACCACTAAATTAAATTATATGTTAAAATTATGGACGGATGAATAATTTTGAAAAAATAAAATGTTGAGAACAAATATTATATCTCATATGTAAATTGCATATATATTACCTAATTTGATTTTGTGTTCCGTAATAAAAAAAATGGTATAATGTTGGTGTCTATCCATTTGTGCGAGGGAGGTAAATAAGGAGAAAAACCAAAAATAAGTACTTAATCTACAAAAAATGGATATCTAATATATATAAAAATGGATATCTAATAAATATATATATACACGCTGAATTTGTATTATGGTCATCTAAGAATAATCTTTATTAATACACATAATAAACAAAAAATTAGTGAAATATTTGTTACAACGTAACCAAAATTGGTTGTGCTAGTAAGAATTCAAGTTTAATTTTATAATTGACGTCATACATCATTTGCTTATTTGCCACTAAGTTAAATCTTGTTAAAATTAAGAGTGGGTGACTAATTTTGGTATATAATATCTAAAAGAACAAAAAGTATATCACATAAGGAAATCTGTATGTATTGTATGCTTTCATTTTGTGTTCCATAATAAAAACAAATTGTATATACGTAGGTTTCTATGCATTTGTGTGAGTAGAAATGCCAAATTCCAAAATAAGTAGCTAAACTACCAATAAAGGGAATCATCATAAACTAAAATAAGTAGCAAGTGTTATGATGTATCTAGTTGAAGTGATTCATTAAGCACCGTCCAACTTTTTGTATTGTTATGTAAAGAAACCTGTTAATATATACCTTAATTTTATTTAGTTATCGATCACCTCAAGTGCTAGGATTATAGAAGCCATATTTACAATGATCGACTCTAGAATAAAAGTAAAATATATAAATGATTGATTTTACGTTAACTTCATGCGTATTGCAAAGAAATATCATTACATTATGGATTCCATAGGATAAGAGAAGGAAATGTCATGAATAGAATAAAAATTTCAAATTTTACTAAAGAATGTTATAAATCAAAACAACTCAGGAGTAGATGTGGAGGCATTAGCAACAATGTTATCAACACCAGATACTTCTACATCGACACATGTTCTAAATAATGATAAGATAATTTCTTATTTTTTTCTACTATTGTGGTTGTTGCTGTTGAGTGTAGAGTTGCAGTGGTCAATAATAGTTGTAGGACCTACAACAATAATGATAAGGCGTAAATGAATTGTTTATGGAGAAAATTTATTGTAGAATATCGTGATGTTGTTCACTTAGTGGTAAAAGGCTTGTTGACGTGTTATTGTTGTATTACAAAAACAACATTCAGTGAGTGCTTGACAACTCACTTGGTACCGTAGAAATTCCCTATTTTTATGTTGTTTGACTCTGAAAAATATAGGTTTGCACCGTGTCCCCTCCTTCCGGAGGATTCTGATATAGATAGCTATAATACAATTCCTGGAAATTTTCTAAACTGCTATAGTTGCTATCTTAAAGTTGTGCTATTTTGATTATGTAGATATTTCCAAAATTACATAATTTCAGCTATCCAATAATGCAACATATGCTGGCTTAAATGATAAGCTATTCTAATTAAGGAGATAATTATAGAATTACACAACTCCAGTTGTAAAGAAATGTAGGATGCTGCCAGCTAATTAGGAAATTATGACATTGACATGTTAATGATTTAGTGAAGATGTTTGCAATTTGATCTGATGGGGAGACATGAGTAGTCATATATTGTGGGAAATATGCGGTTAAACTCCAAATTTATACCTTTGGAAATTGTCACCTTTCTAAAGAAAATGACTATTTTAGCATTTTTATTTTCAAAAAAACTTGATTTTCATTCACATAAGCTAACATTATTATAATTTCTCTTTTTGCAGCAAAATCATTTGGAAGACAACTTGCCACATACAATATAGATGGGAGTGAATCAAGATTTCCTATTTTAGATTCTAATTATATTTTGTTAAACACTAGTAGAGTGGTATGTATAGTGTTGCTTGTTACTTTCAAGAACATAAATATGTATTTTGGTTCACCAACTTAGAGTAACAATTCCTCATGTTTCAAACAGTCAATGTTATTAATATCTATTAAAAACTTTTACTCATATTTCTTACTATTTATTGTTCTATGAATATTATCAAAAAATAATGATTTCCTTAAAATTAAAATTTTAAATGAACAAATTTATTTACAAAAAGTACCAAAATGGACACATGAGACAATGACAACGGTTTTATAGTTGTTGTCAATATATACAATGGCAACGGTTTTTAAACTATTGCCTTTACACACAGTGGCAACAGTTTCACAACCGTTGCCTAAGAACACAATGACAACGGTTTTTAGGAATCATTTTAGACCACGGTTTTCAACCGTTGCCATTAACATTACACAAAAGCGTTGCCTATTTGAGGTTTACACAACGGTTCCAAAACCGTTGCCTATGAACACAATGGCAACGGTTTTTAGCAATCCTTTTAGACCACGATTTTCAACCGTTGCCATTAACATTAAACAAAAGTGTTGCCTATTCGAGTTTTACACAACGATTTTAATTATGTGTTGCTAAAAGTCAAAAACTCCTGGTCTAAATTAAAGGCAACGCCTAAGACTACAACAGTTAGTAAATCGTTGCCTTTGGAAAAGACAACGGTTTTTTGCTTTTTGGCAACGGTTTTCAGTCGTTGCCATAGGTCAAAAATGTTGTAGTAGTTTAAAAAAAATAAATGCTGAAATTTATATGTGGAATTTATATATATATATATATATATAATATTAGATAAAATTTGAACCTAAAAATGAATAGTATTTTTTCACATACATGAAGAAAATTCCTCAACCAACAAGTTTAAAGCTATTGTACTATTCCTTATTACAGATAAATATAACAATAGTAATCATTTTAATAAAAGAATATATTAAACATGTAAAACAATATTATTATATTATTTTAAATAATAATATTTAACTATTATTTTTAATATATAGTATTTTAGTTTATAATAGTAATCATTTGAATAAAAGAATATATTAAACATGTATAATATTCAAAGAACAACTTTATATATTATGTTTTATTTATCATATCCTTAACTTTTTTTATATTAATTAGTGTTTCCTTGTCATGTTTTATGGGATCCATATTGTGCTGATATATCTTTATAATTTACAATAGATTTAAACAATTTCATGCTTGAATATTTAAATGTGCAATATATATATATATATATATATATATATATATGTATGTATCTATATATTTATGTATAAATATATATATACACATGTATGTATGGATGTATGTATCTTTAGTATTAGGTAAAATTTGAGCCGAAAACAAATTATATTTTATTGCATACATGAAGAATGTTCCTCAAGAACTTTAAAATATTGTATTGTTCCTTCTTATATTTAAAAACAACAATAGTAATCATTCGAATAAAATAATATATTAAACATGTAAGATAATATTATTTATAATAATAATCTCAGAACAACTTGGATAGATTATATTTTATTTGTTATATCCTTAGGAGCATTTAATTTTTTTATATTAATTTGTCCCTTGTCCTCCTTTATGGGATCCATTATGTGATGAATTTTCTATATAATATGGAATTGATTTAAAAAACTTGATTCTCAAATGTGAATATTAAAATTAAGAATATATATATATATATATATATATTTTTTTTAGTGATAGATAAAATTTAAGCTTTTCGCATGCATTAAGAATTTTTCTCAACCTATCTCTTTAACGCTATTGTATTGTTTCTAGTTATAGATAAATATGACAATAATAATCATTTGAGTAAAAGATTATATTAAACATGTAAAATAATATTATAATATTATTTTTAAATAACATTCAGAGAACAACTTGGATATATTATGTTTTATTTGTTATATCCTTTAGAGCTTTTAATGTTTTTATTTTAATTTTCTTCTTCTTATCTTATCCTATGGAATCCATAATGTAATGATATTTCTTTGCAATACGCATTAGATTTAAAAAAAATAAATGGCTGAAATTTATATGTGGAATTTATATATATATATATATAATATTAGATAAAATTTGAGCCTAAAAATGAATAGTATTTTTTCACACACATGAAGAAAATTCCTCAACCAACAAGTTTAAAGCTATTGTACTATTCCTTATTACAGATAAATATAACAATAGTAATCATTTTAATAAAAGAATATATTAAACATGTAAAACAATATTATTATATTATTTTAAATAATAATATTTAACTATTATTTTTAATATATAGTATTTTAATATTCTAGGTAGTAAATAATATTATTTATAATTAATAATATTATGATATTCCTTAAATAAATAATATTACAATATACAAATACTTTTAAAATAACATGAACAATAAATGAATAAGTTAATTTTCTTAATATATAACTTTTAATAAATTAATATTATAAGTATATATTATTGTGTTATTTGTAATAAATAGAATGATGTAAAAGCACAATATAAATACAATAATATGGATTAATCATAAAATAATACATTATTGTTTATTTAAAAAACAATATAAGTCTAGTGTGGCCCAATTTTTTATTGTTAATTGATCACAAGGATTGATGAGTGGTTTACAATATTTTTTGGGTCAAAATATCGAAAGTACTTTTTATTCTCATTCTCATATTATATAATAGGGCCATTAATCTAAAGTTCAAAACTAGGGCATCGATTACGAAACGAGAAGCTTATAAGAACAAATTATACCCATATTTGCTTTGATTAAAAAATTACTTATTAAAATAAAATAATATATTTTTTACTTATGTGTATGACAGGTACATATCTTAGCTTGCTCCAATATATTCATAGGTACCATAGAAAAATCAAGAGTACATAATTACGTATAGAAAAATATTTAAATGGTTGATGGTATTTTAATTAATTTAAAGAACATAATGACACTTTCTTTATTATTATTATTATTATTTATGTTTTATACATTTTCTAAATGAATTAAGGACATGTTCATACTTGTTTTATTTTTGCAATCATTACTTCTTATAAAATAAAATATTTATTGTTTTTATTATTTATTTTTTGATATATTAAATTGAATAGAAGTCATATAAAAAATGACATATGTATGTCAGTACCAAAGTTGTATTACAGATGTGAAACGATACTCATAAATCAATGTATGTTTGAATAAGATGAAGTGGCTAATCTACAGTTAGCGACAACGCGCATTCTAAATAGGCCACATAATTTTTTTTTGTTTATAGAACAAAAAATGATATTTTGAAGGAAATGAATAGTAACACGCATTGATAAATATAAAAAATAGTTAATGTAGTGAAGTTGTAACATTCTTTATATTGTTAGGGTATCACCTAAACTGATATGTTAGTTATGATTGACTCTTAAATAAAAGTAAAACAACTCATCATAAAAAAGTATTCATATCTATAATACTCATTATATCTTATTATATATGCAACTATATATAGGAGCGAAACATTCAGTCTCATCCCATATCTTTCATTAAAAAACAATCAAGGAAACATATAAGATGAAGAACGTATTTGTAGAATTTGTAACATTGGTAGCTATAATTCTAGTGATAGTGGAGCTAGGAGAAAGCTTTAGCTGTGATGATGCAAAGAATCAAATAAGTCCATGTGTAAGTTACGTGACTGGTCAAGGTGGTAATGCACCTTCAAGTGAATGTTGTAATGGTGTCCGTACACTAGCAGCACAAACACCTACCACAGATGATAAACGTGCTGCTTGTGAATGCCTTAAAGCAGCTGCCAGTAGTGTTCCTGGAATAAAGGTTGATTTGGCAAACTCTGTTTTCAAACAATGTGGTGTTAGTCTCACCTTCTCCATCTCCAAGGACATTGATTGTAAAACGTAAGTCTTACATTCTTTAGCCTTTTTGTTTAGTCAAATAGTTATTAGATGGATGAGGATCACATTTCCTCATTCATGTCCCATTTGGTGTACCAAGCCAATCACAAAATTCCATTCAAGTAAAAATATAAATAACAAAATTAGAAATTAATATTATAATATTATTTTATGAATCAAATAAGGCCTTTTACCGATAGAATAGCAGCGGAGTACTATAGACACGCGCGAGTGTACATACGCGTACTATAGACACGCGCGCGGGCACATACACACACATACACATTGCGTAGGCGCATGTGTACTTTATCTCGCACGGGCGATCAGGCTCAGAATGAGCCCTTTGATTGGTTAGGGATATGGAGACAGAAAAATCTTGGGACAGAAGATCCTGCTCGGTTATTAGATATTTGATACTTTATTTACTTCATACTTTTTTATCACAGTACTTATTGATATTTTTGGTTTGTTTTTTTGTGCAGCATCTCTTGAGCTCAATGCTATGAAGATATTAGTTTATTAAATAAATGAGATATCCCTACTTTCAAGTTTTTAAATTTGATAATAGTAGTAATAATAAATGGATATCTAATTTAAATTTTATATGGTTTGTATTATGATTATCTTGCGATAATCTTTATTAATTAACATAATAAACCCAGGATTTCTGAAGATATTTGTTACAGCATAACCACAATTGATTTTGTTAATGAGAATTCAAATTGCTCACATGTCATATTCTCACCACCACTAAATTAAATTATATGTTAAAATTAAGGACGGGTGAATAATTTTGCATATATAAAATGGAGAGAACAAATATTATATCTCATAAGTAAATTGTATAAAATGGAGAGAACAAATATTATATCTCATAAGTAAATTGTATATGAGTTGCGTGATTTCATTTTGTGTTCCTTAATAAATACAAATGGTATAATGTTGGTGTCAATGCATTTATATATGCCGAATTTGTATTATGGTCATCTAACAATAATTTTTATTAATACACATAATGAACAAAATATTAGTGAAAAGTTTGTTACAACATAACCAAAATTGATTGTGCTTGTAAGAATTCAAGTTTAATTTTATAATTGACCTCATACATAATTTGCTTATCTGCTACCAAGTTAAATCTTGTTAAAATTAAGAGTGTGTGGCTAATTTTGGTATATAATATCAAAAGGAACAAAAATTATATCACATCAGAAAAGCTATGTGTACTGCATGCTTTCATTTTGTGTTCCATAATAAAAACAAATTGTATAATACGTAGTTTTCTCTGCATTTGTGAGAGAAGAAAAGCCAAAATAAGTAGCCAAACTACCAATAAAGGGAAACATCATTAACTTGCAATTGTTGATTAAGTTAAATGAAAATCGTTTTCGTCAATTCATTCACTAAAACACCAACCTTTTCTTCTTTTATCTTCTTTGAAATCCTCATTCACCCAAAGGTGAATTTCGTTTTCTTCTTCTTCGTCTTTCTCGATAGCTTGAGAAGACGACAATGGTGGTTTAGAAGTTTCACACAGGAACCACATCCATGCCCTTTAGTCCATCATCCACTTGGGTGAAGGTGACGACAAGACTAATCTGGCTAGTAAGGAATAATATTATTTTTAATTCTTTTCACTTGACTTTTCGGCAAATCGCGCATACCGCAAATGTTAAATCTTATTTATGGATCAGGAAAGATAGATAAATATGTAATGTCTTACTTTGAATGGGATAGCAATCTATGTCAGTGAAGTCCAAAGTCGACTTTGGCTCAAGTGAATGGTATTTTGAGGCAATCTGAACTAAAGGTTGTCAAGTTCATGACAATTTGTTATTCTTTGACTGATGAAAACAACTTATTTTTCCTTACATTCAGTTTATAATAAAATACTCTCACAAGTTCGGGGTAATAGGCATATTGTTCCTCACAAAAATTAAAGATATTTTGTTGCCTAAGGAATTCAGGAAACAGAAAATTTCAATTTCAAATGAACCTAACCTTCCATACCTTTGAGGAGTTAATGGTTGTCCAAAGAAGTATTCCTAGAAGACTGAATGTTTCTCATCATTTTCAAGAAGCATCGTTAAATCCAACGGATTAGTTTCAGAAGCATTTGGTTGACTCCTTTGAGTAGCATTGGAGCGTTACTTCTTGGTTCTTGATGTAGAAGCCATCAAAATGGAGGTTTTTGAAATTAGGTTTTCAGGATTTTGAAATTGGGATTTCTTGATTTAATGTGCAAACACTGAAATGTGTGGTTGCAATATGGCTTGAAACAAGAATGTAATATGTTGGGCTACAAATTTCAAGAAAATAATCCGAAAATGGAATTTCTAGGTTGGGAAGGGGGTGACAAGAAGATGATGATTGTTGGAAAAATGAAGAGACACTTATAAAAAAGACTAATAATAATCAATTATCCACGTAGAGTAATCGATTACTCACACAGATTAATCGGTTACTCAAATATTGAAAACCCACTATTCCATAAATTCAAGTCATATAGTCGGTTACTTTACAAAGTAATTGGTTACCCAATCTCTTTGGATCATCTAGTAATTGGTTACTCATCACAGTAATTGATTACTGACATTAAATTCTTTAAGTATCCCAAAACCTATTAATCAATTAGTCTACCATGGTAATCCATTATGCACAAAATAAACATGTAAAATTTGAAGAATTTAAACACATATAAGAACAAGTAGGCATAGAATAATCATCATGAAGCAAACATGTAATCACATAAACACATTTTTGGATAAGTTAGCTTCACCTAAAATGTCCAGTTCTCTACTAATTTTGTAAAAAGATTCTTGTGCTAAAGGTTTAGTAAATATATTTGCGAGTTGATCATGAGTATCAACAAACTCTAAAAGCACATCTTTCTTTTGGACATGATTCCTTATGAAGTGATGTCTTATATCTATGTGTTTGGTTCGAGAATACATAATTGGATTCTTTATGAGGTTTATAGCACTAGTGTTATTGCACTTCAAAGGAATGCACCGTAAGTCTAAACCATAATGTAACTGTTGCCACAAAACTTAGGAATAACAACTATGTGCTACTATATATATATATATATATATATATATCACTCTCGACAATTGTTAAAGCAACATGTGCTTGTTTCTTACATGACTATGAAACGATGACATTTCCTAAGATATGCCAAGTATCACAAGTACTTTTCCTCTCAATTTTTCAACGAGAAAAATCTGAATCTGAATGACCAACCAAGTCACATACACTTACCTTATGATACCACAATCCAACATATGTTGTTTCTTTCAAATATTTCATGATTCTTTTTACAATAACAAGATATGACTCATTAGGTTTTGATTGATATCGTGTGACAAACATAAACTAAATATTATATCAGGTCTACTAATAGTAAGATAAAAAAGGGAACTAATCAGACCTTCATACTTGATCTTGATCCCATAGGAGTGACAATAACTTTACATTTGTCCATCTTAAATATTTTCAGCAAATCCTTGTAGTATTTGGATTGATTAACAAAGATCTCATCTTTCATTTGCTTTATCCGAAGTCCAAAAAAGTAATTCAACTTCTCATCATGGATATTCAAATTCCTCTTCAATCATCTTACCAATCTAAAATGAAATGGGAGGGGATCCATTTACTCCAATAGTAAGTTTAAAAAACTTACTCCACATCTTAATCATCAATTATAGGGGAATCCAATTGTTGAAATTAGTGAGTAGATTTAAATCATTAGATTTTCCTACAATTAATGGCTAAGAAGTAGAGTAAATTTTTTAAACTTACTCTTAAAGCAAGTAATCTCCATGCTCAAATGAAATAAGGCAAATGAGTATCAACCTAACTGTTTTAACAGTTATTTTACCATTACTAATTATTTAATGATGTTGTTTTCATCTATATTCCTACTATTTATAACCTTGTACCTAAGACTCAACTATTAGGTTAAGACTCTTAACACTATAGATGTATATTCTTGAAAAAAGTTAATTAATTAATAAGTATGAGACATGGAAAATACCAGTATTGTTTTATCTTAAGTTTTCTTTTACACTTTATACTATAAGGAGTGCAACAAACGTATTGAAATATGCTTTCTTTATTCAAATTATATTTTTTACAACCAAACTTTTTCATTCAAATAATTTGTTTACTATCAAATAATTTTTTTGATAGTCAATGTATACACAAATATTCAAGCAGTGTAGTGAGGTTATCTATCCAAATAAAAACTTTCTCCATAGTTTAGTTTTGCACTCGTCCGTTGCTTTTGTGATTTCTAATTGTTGCCTTTTTTAATTCTGTGTTTTAGTGATGGTACAAAACAGTTGCGATAAATATATTATTTTTGGCAGGGTTTCTCAACTGTGATTTTCTTGGATTTAAGTTGTAGGCCTTGCAATTCTGGTGGTTTGGGTCTGAGGTCTTCAGTCTGCAGTTTATGCAAGGTTAGAGAGGATTCTTCTTCCCATCTTTTCTTATCTTGTGCCTATGCTAAAGAAATATGGATTTGGCTAAGCAACATTTTTCTCAATCCAACTTGACACATCCTCCATCTTGAGCCTGCTTGTGATTAGAAAAGATTTGAGTTCATAAGTTAAAGATGTTCTGTATGCTAGCAATGCTATATCAATTAGTACAATATGATATTGTAGAAATATGAGCAGATTTGATGACAAACTGCTATCTATTAACCATGTTATAGCTAGAATCAAAGCAGTTGTTACAATTGTGGGTAATTTATCCAAGCAATGTGCTAATTCTTCTATGCATGACTTCATAATTCTCAAGTCCCTCAAGGTTAATATCAAGTACAGAGCTGCTCCTAAAATTGTTGAGGTCACTTGGATCCCCCTTAATTTGGGTCAATCAAAATCAATACTGATAGAGATGCTCATGGTGCTCCTGGTCAAGCTGAGGGTGGGGCAATATTCAGAGACCACTTGGGTGATTTTTTGGGTTGTATTGCATCCTACTTTGATATCCAAGATGCTCTATTCGCAGAGTTGAATTCGACAATATTGACTATAGATTTAGCTCATAAATTGTGATGAAATTCAATCTGGTTAGAGTGTGACTAGTTAGATAAGTGAATATTGTATATTATTCTACTTGATCGTTACATGGGAGAGTACATGAATATATACAGAGAAATAGTAAAGTGCTGATCCTACAGTCAAGCTAGACATAATAGCAATGATTCTATAATGATCACAGTATACTAATGCTTATTGATTACATTAAAGAGCATAATATGGAATAGCTTAACTATAGGGATTGACTAATTCATATCATGATGCTCATGATAATCCTTCATTATAGAGTCCTTAAATCAAGACATTGATTTATTCTCTAACTTCCCCTCTCAAACTGATGGTGAAGGAATCACCCCAAGTTAGTCTCTTAATTGATTGAACCTTGTATGTGTCAAGGCTTTGGTGAGGCAGTCATCAATTTGATCAACTGATGGAACATATGCTACAATGACTTTATCTTGTAGTACTTGATCTCTGATATAATGTACATCAGTTTCAATATGTTTTGATCGAGCATGCATTACTGGATTTGAAGCTAGTGCCTTGGCACTCATGTTATCACACCACAGTGTCGGTTTCCTTGGCTGGGGGAGTTTTAATTCAGTAAGAAGTGAACAAGTCCAAGCTATTTCAGTAGCTAGATCAGCTAAGGCTCTGTATTCTGATTCTGTGCTGGACCTTGATACAACTTTCTGCTTTCTTGAGGACCAAGAAACAAGTGTCTCTCCAAGGAAAACACATTGACCTGCCATAGACTTTCGATCATCCACACTAGTGGCCCAATCTGCATATGAAAATCCTGCTATGTCTAGGTCAGTAGAGCATTTAATGTGTAGACAATAGTGAGTGGTGCCTTGGAGGTATCTTAAAATTCTCTTGATGCCCTACTAGTGATCTAAAGTCGGAGAACTCATGAATTGACTGAGTTTGTTGACAGAGAAAGCAATGTCAGGTCTGGTATTTGTCAAATATTGCAATGCTCCTATGGCTTGTCTGAACTCAGTTGGATTTTTCAGTTTCTCCCCTTCAACTGTAAACTGCTTTCCAGTGACCATAGGAGTTGGACAGGATGATGCACTTTCCATTTTAAATTTCCTTAGCAAATCCTTTATGTACTTGGACTGCTTTAAGTACATACCAGTTGCATCTTTGTGAACTTCTATGCCCAAGAAATAATGTAATTGACCAAAATCCTGTAGGGAGAACACAATGTTGAGTTGTTTGACAAAGGCTTCCAAGAACTTGGTGTTGTTCCCTGTCACTATTATATCATCAACATATATTAGAAGAAAAGTGATATGGTCTTTACCTCTTAGAATGAAGAGTGAGGTATCACTTTTTGTGTTCTGAAAACCCCATCTCAGCAAGGCATGTTTGAGACTGTCAAACCAGGCTCTTGGTGCTTGTTTAAGCCCATATATTGCCTTAGATAATTTGCAAACATGATTGGGTTTAGCTGGATCTATAAAGCCTTCTGGTTGATAACCATTGAGAAAATCATTATTTATGTCAAGCTGCTTTACTTCCCAATTGAGGTGAACTGTAATTGCAAGAATAATTCTTATTGTGCTGGCCTTGACAACAGGACTGAAGGTTTCTTCATAGTCTAATCCAGCTGTTTGTTGAAAACCTTTTGCAACTAATCTGGCTTTTCTCCTTTCAATGGTGCCATCTGCTTTGTACTTGGTTTTGAACACCCATTTGGAGTCAATGATGCTATCTTGAGCTTGATAAGGTACTAATGTCCAAGTCTGATTGAAATTTAGTGCCTGAATTTCTTTATGCATAACATCTTTCCACTGTGATCTTTGAAGAGCTTCTTTTGCATTTTATGGTTCCTTTTCTTCAGCACAATTTTCAGCTAATCCAATATATGGTAGCTTTGGCTTGTATATCCCATCCTTGCTTCTGGTGCGCATCATGCTTGCCTCGGGAAGCCTTGTATTTGGTTCTAATTCAGCAGGTGCCTCAGGAAGTCCTGTGCCTGTATTTGATTCAGCAGGTTCAGTGTCATTCTCCTGAACTTGTTCATTGGAAGATTCAGGATTATTCTCTTGAACTTGTTCATTGGAAGCATCTGAGTTCTCAGTTGGTTCTGGTTCAAAATGCAAGTCATTGTTAGCAGGAACAATGTCTTCTCTAAGTGATGTACCTGTAACATGCAATGGAAAAAGACCAGATGAGCTCTTAGTTAGTGTTTTTAGAGGAACTCTTGTATTAAGAAAACCATCATGGAATGGGAAGTGGTCTTCATTGAAGACAACATGTCTTGAGATGAAGATTCTGCCATGAGAATTGACACACTTATACCCTTTGTGAGAATTGCTGTAGCCCAAGAACACACATCTAGTTGTGTGGAACTGTAACTTGTGTTGGTTATAAGGCTTGAGACAAGGATAGCATGCACATCCAAAGGTCTTTAGGTAGGTGTAGTCAGGTTCCTTTTTGTGCAGAACAAAATAAGGGCTTTTATTTTGGGTTACTGGTGATGGCAGTCTGTTTATAATGAAAGTTGCAGTGGAAAATGCTTCCCACCAGTAACTTAGAGGCATTTTAGCTTGTGCCAATAGTGTCAATCCAAGTTCTGCAATGTGCCTGTGTTTTCTTTCAGCCCTGCCATTCTGTTGTGATGTATATGGACATGACATTCTGAATTGCATTCTTGTTTCTATAGCATGCTTCTGAACAACTTTATATTCACCACCACCATCATATTGAATTGTTTTAATCCTTTTGTTGAACTAATTTTCTACCATATTTTTAAACTGGATGAAGACATGTCCTGTATCTTATTTTTGTTTTAAAGGGTAAATCCATGTAAACCTAGTGAAGTCATCAATGAAATGGACATAATATTTAAAACCAGATGATGATATTATTGGTGCAGGACCCCATACATCAGTGTGGACCAATTCAAGAACATCCTGAGCATGAGAAGAAGAGGATTGAAAAGGTAAAAAATTCAACTTGCCATATTGACAAGCCTCACAAAAACTAAGATTATCACTAGGTGATAATTTCACATTACAGTCTTTTAAAACCTTGTCTAAGACTTTATTATTGGGGTGTCCAAGTTTCCTATGCCAGCTTTCTTTGACAGATACAAAAGCACATGAGTCTCTTTCTTTTTCTGAGAGCTGATATAATCCATTCTTAAGGTTCCCTTTTAGAAGTACCTTCCCTGTCAGCTTGTCCTTCACAAAGCAAGAATTTGCATCAAACTCAACAAGAATATGATTATCAGCAGTTAGTTTGGACACACTCAATAGGTTTTTGGTAATATTTGGCACATGTAAAACATCATGTAAGTTGATAGAATTTAGTTTTGAGGAACCTGTTCCAACAATTTGTAACTTTTCACCATTTCCAACTACTTAAGAATTCTTACCTTGATGTTCAGTCAAATCACCAAACTTGTCTGTTTGATTGAGACATGGTTGCTTGCACCACTATCAAAGTACCAGTCATAGTCTTGAGCTGAGTTTTGAGAAGCTAGGAAGGCATTGGGAGATCCTTGTCTGTCACTGTTTGTTGAGTGATTAGAGTTTGAGTAGGCTTTGTCAAACCTATAATAGCAATGCATTGCTGTATGTCCCATCTTGTTGCAGACCTGACATGTTGGCCTAGATGTTCTTCCTCTTCCTCTGCCTCCTCTCCAACCTCTAAAGTTGGAACTTCTCCAGTTGTTGTTTGTGTTGAACCTATTGCCCTTGTGATCAGCTTTGTTAACCACATTTGTTGTTGCATTGAGGTTTAGGTTGGTGAGGCTATTTAGTTGCTCAAGTCTATTGTCAAAGGTTAGCAATTGAGCCTGTAGATCAACCCAACTAAGTGTAGTTTGATCAGATAATTTGACAACTACAGGATTATATTCAAAATCCAAACCATTCAGAGTTTGAATGAGCATATCAGAGTTTGAGATTTCATTTCCTGCAAGTTTAAGTTTATCAGCCAGATTCTTCATTTTGGACAGATAATCTTCCATTTTCATGCCTCCTTTTCTGGTGCTATGGAACTCAGATTTGAGGTAAGTAACTCGTGACCTTGTGTGGGCACCAGCTAGACTTTGAGCTTCATCCCAAAGTTGCTTTGAGGTTTCACAGTGTAATAATTGTGTTGCTATGTCAGCAGTCATTGAATTCATCAACCAACCAAGAAGTTGTTGATCATATACTTGCCAATCTTCAAAATCAGGATTGGACTTTCTGGTTGAATCTGCAGCAATTATGAATTCTTCAGGGCACTCTTTTTTTCCTAACATATAACCATCGAGCCTGGCACCTCTGATAATAGGTAACACCAGTGATTTCCACAGCGGGAAATTGTCTCTGTCCAGCTTGACAGATATAGTGGATGGAAGGTCATTTTTGAGATTGGAATTGGCAGCGGATGACATGGTTTGCTTTTGGATCAAGAGCCTTCAAGGCTTAAGTGCTCTCATACCAAGTTAGATAAGTGAATATTGTATATTCTTCTACTTGATCGTTACATGGGAGAGTACATGAATATATACAGAGAAATAGTAAAGTGTTGATCCTACAGTTAAGCTAGACATAATAGCAATAATTCTATAATGATCACAGTACACTAATGCTTATTGATTACATTAAAGAGCATAATATGGAATAGCTTAACTATAGGGATCGACTAATTCATATCATGATGCTCATGATAATCCTTCATTATAGAATCCTTAAATCAAGGGATTGATTTATTCTCTAACTCATATATGGTGTTGTGGAAATATTTAAGGGTGATTTAATGGTGCCCTGGAAGCTTTTAAATAAGTAGCTTAGTTGCAAAAGCAAGTTGAATTCTATGTCTTGGTCAATTTCTCATATTTAGGGAAGGGAATGTTTGCGCTAATAGGCATAGACTAGCCAATTTTGGGATTGTCTCAAAATCCTACACATGGTGGAATGATTTACCAAACTTCATATCTGGATCATGCTAGAAATAAACTTGGACTTCCTAATTATAAATTTTCCTCTTAATCATTTTTGCATTGTAAACTTTCTATTATTAATATATTGGTGAAGTGCTTTTGCACATTTTGTCTAAAAAAACTGTGATTAAAGTGTTCCAATTTTTTTATTTTTCCAGGAACAATATATGTTCGATTTTTTGTGTCGTTAAAGAGAATGTGTGATATTGCTAAGCCATGAATTACTTAAATTTTTAAAGATAATGTTTTATATTTGCACAAACTGCTTTTATTATTTTCTTTAAACAATGTAAAATTATTGTTTATGGTGTCAATAATTTGATTCTTACAAAGTTAACTTGTATAGAGACGGGAGATCTGATTTTTTCTCGGAATCGTAAGATTGTTACTTTCATAAGTGAATTTCAAGTTCAATAGATAGTGTAATGAACACTAAGAAGATGTGTAAATGATATTTAAAATTATAAAAAATGTTTCACACTATTGGATATATGCTATGTTTATAGCAAAGCTCCAAAGCGACTTATAGGTTAGTCAACAAAATTATATGATTAAAAATAAGTTATTTGAAAAGCCATATTTGACAAGCTAGTTGAAGGCAGCTTAAAAATTGAGATGTAACTTATAAATCAAAATCTTATTTTATTTTAATTTTACAAAAAAAATGGTTTATCAATTAGATTACATGCTCATAGAAACTATCACTAAACATATGTTAAGTGATAGTTTATAAGCTATCGACCGGCTTATTTATTATTTATGTAAAACATAGTCATAAAAACTATCACTAAACATGTGTTTTTGAACATCTTTGTTGTATAGCACAAATATCGATAGAGCTTAATGAACATGTATGGATAAATAATTTTAATTTTATTTAAATTATTAGCCCATCATACATCATTTATTATATTATTTTTAGAGTAAATTATATTGATATTCCCTAAGTTTTAGTGAAATTACACAAACCACATCTCCATTTTTACACTACAAAAACTTCTTTAATTTATAAACATACATTGATCACCACGACAAGAGAAACAAATATGATTTTTAAACAAAAAATATGATAAATTTAATTAAGTTAAACAAAAATAATGACAATGTATTGATTCATATACTATTTGGAATTGTCTCTACAATATATCACATTTGGTTTAATTTAATTACACTTATCATCTCTTTTGTTTAAAAACACACTTATTTCTCATACATGGGTGATTAGTATAATGTATGTATATAAATTAGGGTGATTAATACAATGCATCAATCTCACCTTCTCAAATCTTTGAAGCGGTTAGGGTGAAATCTTGGCTCTGGATTAAGGGCAAAAGGGGATGGATTCCCAAACTCTACTCCGACTGGATTGCTAAGCCTATAGCTTGTTTAAACATTGTAATGTAATTTATTTCTTCCCTTTATCTTTGTAATTATCTCCTTTTATTTTAATAAAATGTTTCTTGGCTGATAAAAAAAATATATAAATTAGGGGGATTTTACAGGTGTAAAAAATGAAAATGTGGTTTGTATAATTTTACTCTTGGTGAATTGTAATTTACTCTTATTTTAATCAGAAAGTGATTGTAATTTACTCTTGGTGAATCATTATAAAAATATATATGAGGTAGAAAGGGGGCTTCTATAATCCTAGCATTTGAAGTGATAGCTGAAAAAAGTGGAAGGTGAGAGATGTGTTATTTTGGTTTATGATGTTTCCTTTTCTTTGTATCTCCTTATCGGTGTTCACCTTATAGCATTATGGTGAATATTTATAATATTCCATTTGTTCATCCTTTACGTACTTGCTTTTATCCTTATTTACCTATCCCTCACACAAATGCATAGACACCTACATATTATACCATTTTTTTTTACTAAGGAACATAAATGAAAGCATGCACTACATATTGAATTTCTTATGTGATCATCTAATTTTTCTGTTCTTGTGATTTTATATATCCAAAACTAGTCGCCCATTCTTAATTTTAAAATATTTTAATTTAGTGGTGGATGAGCAAATGATATATCATAAATTTCAATTTAAATAATTACTAACATAGGTTATGTTGTAAAAAATATCTTATCGAATCTTTTGTTGAAAAAGATTATTTCAAGATGATCGTAATAGATAATACAAATCATATATATATAATATAAATTAGTTATCCATTTATTATTATTACTACTATAAAAATTTAGTCGTCATACAAAGATAACAACTTAAAGTAAGGATATCCTTTTATTTAATAAATTAATTTCTCCATTCCTTTGACCTCAAGGGATGCTGCCCAAAAACAAAACAACAATATCAATAAATACAGTAACAAAAAAGTAACAAGTAAAAAATATGTATTAACTATTTGATTAAACAAAAAGGGTAAACAATCAAAATTAAAATATTTTAGTTAACAAAATGTTATTTTATGTCAATAAGGATTGATTCACTTGATAAAAATGTAACTCATATATTATAGAGACATGAAGTCCAATCACATTCTCCATCTTTGGTGAATCTAGAGAATCAACTCATCGAAGCATTATTATAATAACTTTTAATATTGGTTTTGGCAGGCACTGTGATGACCTTTTAAATATTTGAAGAAATGAAATAGCTTATGAAACTAAGAATTTACTCAAAAATTAAATAAGGATGAAATTAAAATGGGAGACTTAGATGTTTCTAAAAATGTAAACTTACGTTTGACAATTTACGTCCTTGGAGAAGGAGAATGCCCGAGTAAGACCACATTTTAAGAGAAGAGAACTTGTTTTGTCATCCCTTATTAAGGGAAAACCCTTAGCTAGTTCTTTAAGGCACTCACAAACAGCACGTCTATCAGTTGTAGTAGGTGATGATGAATCCACTGCACGCACACCATTACAACATTCACTTGAAGGTGTATCACCACCTAAACCAATGATGTAATTTAAGCATGGAAATAAATGATTCCTTGCATCATCACAGTTAAAGCTTTTTCCTGGCTCAACTATCAGGAGCAATATAGCTAGCAAAGTTAGAAATGCTACAAACACGTTCTTCATCTTATGCTTAATGAATTTTCTTGTTTTTTTATGAAATATATGAAATGGGACTGAAAGTTTAGCCACTATATATAGTTGCAGATGTAAGATATGGTTAAGGTTGTATTCATGATTTATGTATTTTACTTTTTATTTCAGAGTCAATGTTTCTTGTGAGGCACAAGAATAAAAAACATATTATTTTGTTTTAATAATAAATTTTTAATCAAATAAATAATGGGTGTAATTAGTCCATGTTCGTAGTGAGGGTGTGGTTTTAAAATGGGAGATGATATGCTAATAATTTTTCCAACCTGTAATTGATTTTCGAAGTCAGAACTCAAGTTCAATGACCATATTTTTCTAGAGGTTTATGTGTTTTGATCACAAAAAATATAGTGGCGGACCCAAATTATCTTAGAGAAATCGAAATTGGATTCTACTATGTGTAAGTCATATAATTAATTATCCATCGAAAATTGGGTGTGACAGTTTTATAATGCATTTTTTAATATACAATAATTTATTATTTTATGATAACTCCAAATTATTTTACTTATTTTTGTATTTTATATTATTTTATTATCATCATATTTATTACCAATGATATAATCTTTACTTTTAATTTTATTTTATTTAAAGTCATATAATAATACAACATTTTATTCATTTCTTAATGGTATGTTACTAACAAAATATTATAGCATTATTTATTATTTTAATGGTGCTCTATTAATTTTAATTTTTTTTTGTTAGTTTTTATATATTGCAGTATTTTTTATGAAAAAAAGTATAATTAAAATATTATTTTACATATTTAATTTTATTCAAATCTATATTAACAATCAAGGTTGGTGAAAACTTTTATGTATGAAATAAAAATATTATTTATTTTTAGGTAATATTTATTTACTGTGAGTGATATAAATACATCACTCGTCATTCATTTATATTAATTTTAAGAATCAATGATAGATTTAATGTAAATGGTGGATTATACAGTGACAATAGAAAAATTATTACATTGTCACTGTGTTTTTTCTCCATTTTTTGATTAACTTTTATATAATATTCATCACATAAATTTATTCCTCATATAAATTTCCACATTTTTAGTGTGTATTTGTTTTTAGAAATCTATTGCATCACAAGGAAAGATCATTAACACAAATTAACATCATAAAGTCAAATGGCCTTAAGGATATAATAAATAACATATAATCTTTTCAAGTTTTTCTCCAAATGCATCAAATTAGTAACACACCTAACCCAAATGAAGAATGTTCCTCAACCAATTGCTTTAAAAATCAGTATATTACTCATCATTTATTTAAATTACTTTTATTTAAAAGTCATTAATGATTAAATATAAATAAAAGATAATGCAATAACAATGTAAAAACTTTTACAGTATCAATGCATACATATTTTTATCTTCAATTTTTGCTCAATTTTTATATTATATCCATCACATACTCATATAATTCTTCACATCTTTAGCATGTATTTTTATAGAATTTTTTTTACAAGAACCAAAACCAATAATCATAAAAATCAGTCCTAATCCTATGGAAATAGGATACAATTTGAATTAAGAAAGAGACCAAGGGATAAACTACCAAGACCTTAAAAATTACCACCCCAGTCCACTTGTCCCGCTCAAGCAACTAATGAATTTTTTTTAGAAATCTATTTGCATTCTAAAGAAAAGTTATTAAGACAAATTAACACAAAAAAGTCAAATGGTTTTAAGGATATAACAAATAACAAATAATCTTTCCAAGATTTTCTCTCTAAGAACACAAAGTCCACTTTTATTTTTCGGGAGGAGATCCACTTACTCCAAGAATAAGATTAAAAAACTTAATCCACATCATAATCATTAATTATAGGGAAATCTAATGATTTCAATTAGTGAATAGATCTAAACCATTAGATTTTATAGAATTGATGGTTAAGATGCAAAGTAAGTTTAAAAAACTTACTCTTTGAGTAAAGAGATCAATTCTCTAATTTTTTACTTCATTCACCACTTTCTCGACACATATCTTAGCTGAATTATTTAGCAAAGATTAGAAGGACAATTTATACACTTTCTAAGTGATATAATCAATTATCCAAAGAAATTCAAGTTGCAACAACTTTATATTGTTTTTTAAATCTAAAATAATGTGATATTTTATTTATTTTGTACTTTCATGCTATTTTATTTTCATTATATTTACTACAAATAATATTATAATTTATAATTTTATTTTTTCTATTAAATTTTATATAATAATACAATATCTGATTAATGTTATGTTATTAACAAAATAATATATCATTATTTATTATTTTAATGGTGTTTTATTCATTTACTTTTTTACTAATTTTATTATAATATGTTTTTATTAAAAATAGTATAATATTAATTTACATATTTGATATAATTTTTTCAAAACATTTCTGTTGTTGTATTTATGTATAACACTACAATAGCTTTAAAATTGTTATTGGTTGTAGTGTTATGAAAATCGGTTCGTGCCAGCTAATTCAACGTGTAAATCAGTGAATTGAGCATACCGGTTATACAAGCTTATTTCATATAATTTTTTTTTAATGAAATTGAATTATTTTTAACAAATGTCAGTATAGGAGATTAAACACACAACTAGTACATTTTTTATACTTCTAAAACATGATCTACTATCAAATGAAACATTTTTTGTTTAACAAATTGTATACATAAAAGTTGTTATTGTTTTATCATTGATTTTTCAACATTATTGTAAGTATAAAATATATGTTTATCTAACTTCACCGATATGTGATTTAATAAGTGAACCACCAGTTAAACCATTATACTACTATATCAATACTCTGGCCAATTTGATGATTGGTAGAGTATTATTAATCTTACGAATATAGATGAAGATTATAATCAAAATTTTTCATTCAAATAATTTGATAAATTATATTTTTTAGAATCAATGTTTACACAAATTTTCAAACATTATACTAGGTTAATCCAAATGAAAACTTCTCCATAAATTAGTTTTGCACTTGTTCCAAGCTTTGGTTATTTGGAATTATTGTTTTTCTTTTCAATTTTGTGTTTTTTGTCTGCAAAGTGATTTTTTATTTAGAAGGAAATAGATAGTTATAGGGAAGAGAGAGAAAAGAAAAAACAACAAAAGGACTAATTAATTTAAGGCAAACAAGAGGATTAGATATCCAGTCTGAATAGAGAATAAATTTCAACTCCGCTGAATCTTGACCCAAAGTCATGATTTCACATTCGTTGAATCCAGAATGTGATGGGGAGATGGTTTAACATTATTGAATACATAATCATTCCTAGAAAGCCAAATTTCCCAAACAGTAGCTAGCCAAGTGACATTCCAAATTTTCCAGTCTTCTAGTTCTTCATCATGCCTAAGTGATTTGTGAAGTGATGAGTGGGATCAAGAGGTAACACCATGCTGATATCCAACCATTTATATAAGTTGCCAAACTGAGTAGGTGAAGTTGCAAGAAGAGAATAGTTGAGGAATAGATTTTGGATGCTCATTGCAGAACGCATGATATTCCACTGTGGTTGTTTAGAGAAATCTCTCTTCTAATAAGAGCGTCCTTAGTGAAGATTCTGTCTTGAAACAGTCTTCAAGCAAAAGTGATGACCTTCAATGGAGCTTTTGATTTCCATAAAGTGAGATAAATCTAATTAGGAAGACTGTGATGATGATCTTGATGAATAATAAGCTTCTAAGCGGGTCAAACTATGTATTGTGTAGAATTGTCATGTCTCCATTCCCAAGAGTCATATTTGTTGGCTTGGATCACCGTTTGGTTAAGTTCATGCAAAAAAGAGTTAGATTGTAGAGCATTCTATACCTAGTGAATAAGTTATCCGTCTCTGACTAGTTATCATGCCAGAGTCTAGTAGTAGACTTATCTCCTACCCGGCGAACTAGACCTCCCTAAAACCAGTGAGACCCAACTGAATCCTTAGAAAGAACAAGATCTAAATCCTTAACCTATGCAGACTTTTTAGCAAAATGGGACCTAAAACCAACCCCAAGAGGAGTGTTGTAGCCTTTACCATACTTAGAGGTTAACACTCCATGAATTACTTAAATTCTTATAGATAATATTTTATATTTGCACATACTTATTTTATATTTTATTTAAACTATGGAGAATGTATGTTTCTGGTGTCATTAATCAATGATCATTTCAAAGTTAACTTGTATAGAGATGGGATATCTGTATTTGTCTCGATTTCGTAAGATTGTTATTTCCTTTAATGAATTTCAAGTTCAATGACTAGTGTAAGGGACACTTAGAAATTGCTTAAACAATATTTAATATTATAAAAAATATTTCACAGGATATATACTATGTTTGGCAAAACTCATAAGTCAATCAAAAAATATACATAGTTAAAATAAGTTTTTTTTTATCGGCATATAGTTAAAATAAGTTAGTTGATTGTGTTTGACAAAAGAACTTGTATGTCCATGACGTAACTAAAAAGCCATAATTGACAAGCTAGTTGGAGGTGACTTAAAAATCCAAATGTGACTTATGACTTATAAATCAGAATCTTATATTATTTGAGGTGTACCATCTAATTATAATTTAATTTTTTTAAGAAGTTATAATGTAGTTTTGATGGCTAAAGTGAATGATTTAAGGAATAGAGTGAAAAATATTATGGGTTTGAGTTCCACCTATAATAAATTTAAAAAATAAGGAACATAATTATTAATTGGTTTGATGGTTCGCGGGAAGGGTTGAAACAAAATACGATAAAAAAAATTTAATTTTATAAAAAAAATGTTTTATTAATTAGATTACAAGCTCATAGTTTTTCGTCTTATGTTTAATGAATTTGCTTGTTTAATTTTTTTTTTAAAACTATTAATTTAAAACTTAAAAGAATAATAAATTTAAAAAATTAACTTTAAAGCTATTAATTTGCTTTACTACAAATATTATGGAGACAATATGACCATTAAGCTGGATATAAGGAAAGCATTTGACACCCTATATTGGAATTTTTGCATCATGTTTTTGTTTATTCGTATCTCCTTATAGGTTTTCATCTTATAGCCTTTATTATGAATGTTTAGGATGTTTCCCATTGTTCTTAGTTTAGCCACTTATTAAGGCTCTCCTCCTTATTTACCTCCCTCCCACAAATTCATAGACACCTACATATTATACCATTTAATTTGTTTTGGAACATAAATGAAAGAATGCACTACATAAATTTTCTTATGTGATCTATTTTTTTTTGTTCTTTGATTTTATATATCCAAAACAAGTAACCCAAATCTTAATTTTAACATATTTTAATTTAGTGGTGGATGAGCAAATTACATATGATGTCAATCATAAATTTCAATTTAAATCCTTACTAAAACAATTAATTAGGGTAATGTTTTAATAATATCTTATCAACCAAAAAGGTGTTGGTCTAGTTGTGAATATCATGCTAGATGTCGTGAAAGACCAAAATCATTTGTTCAATTCCTAAAACCAATACTTGTTGAAGGTGACAACCATGAATCCCGAAAGGATTAGTTCCTTACCCGAAAGGTAAAGGAATATATTTGGTAGTACAACAAAATTGTCTTATCCAATCTTGTTTTGATTGTGTATTAATAAAGATTATTGCAAGATGGTGATTAAAAATTGCATATATAAATTAGGTATCCATTTATTATTATTATTGTAAAATTCTGGCCGCCATACAAAGATAACAACTTTATAAAATAAGGATATCCTATTTATTTAATAAATTAATTTCTCCATTCCTTTTAGCTTAAGGGATGCTGCACAAAAACAAACCAACAATATCAATAACTATAATAACAAAAAGTATAAAGTAATAAATAAATAAAAAATATCAATTAAATATTTGATTAAACAAAAAGGTAAACAATTAAAATTACTCTAGGGCTACTAATTAAAATTGTATAAGAAAAAAATTAGTTAAGAAAATGTTATTTTATATCAGTAAGAATAGATTACTTGACAAAGATTTAACTCATATCTCATAGAAGCATGGTTTCTAGTCACATAAAGGATATTTGGTGAATCTCCAGATTCAACTCATCAAAACATTATTATAGTCATTTTTAATTTATATCTTAGTTCATGCTACCACTATTTTAAAATAATTGAAGAAATGTAATAGGTCACGAAACTACTAATTTACTCAGCAATTAAATAAAGAATAATAAAATAAAACTTGAGGACTTGATGTTTGTAGAAATGTAGACTTACGTTCCACAAATTATGTTCTTGGAGAAGGGAATTTTCGCACCACATTGTTTGAGAAGAGAGCTTATTTTCTCATCAGTTATTATAGGATAAGACTTAATTGTTGATTTAAGGAACCTACAAGCAGCACGTCTATCTTCTCTAGTAGGTAATGATGATTCCAATGCATGGACGCCATTACAACATTCAATTGAAGGTGTATTACCTATACCAATCACGTAATTTAAGCATGGAGATAATTGATCCCTTGCCTTTTCAAAGTTAAAGCTTTGTCCTGGCTCCACAACCAGGACCAATATAGCTAGCAAACTTAGAAATGCTACAAACACGTTTTTCATCTTATGTTTAATGAATTTGCTTGTTTGTTTTATGAAAGATATGAAATGGAACACAATGTTTAGCCACTATATATAGTTGCACATGTAAGATATGGTTAAGATTGAATCATGGAATCAGTGTATTATTCATTATTTATGTGTTTTACTTTCATTTAAGAGTAAAGGTTGACTTTTGCGAGACATAAGAATAAAAAAACATATTATCTTATTTACATTTGTATATTGCCTTTTTGAATATTCAATAATGTATGATATTATGATCATTCCATATTATTTTATTTATTTTGTATTTTATGGTACTCTACTATCATTATATTTATTACAAATAATATAGTGTATAATTTAACTTTTATTTTATTTATAGTTATATAATAAAACAATATTTTATTCATTTCTTGATTGTATGTTACTAACAAGATAATATAGCATTATTTATTATTTTAATGTTACTTTATTTATTTTACTTTTTTATGTTTTTTAATTGTGCAATACGTTTTTTATTAAAAAGAATACAATTGCAATATTATTTTACATATTTTATATATTATTTTATTCAAATCATTACTATTCTTTAATTTGTGTATATTAAGGAACAATACATGAACTTAAAGCTGTTGGTTCAGGGAAATTCTTCATGTATGAAATAAAAATACTATTCATTTTTATCTACTATCGGTTATACATTTGAAAATAACTCATCGTTTATTTGTTTTAATTTTAAGAATTAATAATGATTTAATATGAATGAAGATAATACAATATACTAAAAATATTCTTACATTGTCACTACATTCATCTTTTGATTAAATTTTATATAACATTGATCACCTAAATTTATTCCTCATATAAATCTCCTCATTTTTAGTGTGTATTTGTTTTTAGAAATCTCTTGTCATTATAAAGAAATATCATTAACACAAATTAACACCAAAAAGTCAAATGGTCTTAAGGATAAAATAAATAACATATAATTTTTCCAAGTTTTTCTCCAAATGCCTCAAATTAGTTGCACAGCAAACGCAAATGAAGAATGTTAGGTTCCTCAACCAATAGCTTTAATGCTATTGTAGTATTCTTGGTTATACATAAATACAATAATAACAATGATTTGAATAAATAGATATACTATATATGAAAAATAATTTTTTAATTGTATTTTTTAACAAAAATATTAAATATACAAAAACTTGTTCAAAATTCAATGAATGAAGCAACATTAAAGTGATAAATAATGATAAGTTATTTTGTTAATCGAATAACATGAATAAGATACTGTAATATTATTTTTAGTAAAATAATTTAAAAGTAAACATTATTATTTGTAATCTATATCTATATCTATACTTCTATATCTATACTACTAATAAAGGCAAAACACAAAATAACCACCACCATTGTGTAATTTGTGTTTTGTCTTATTTGCCCTCATTAAATTATAAATTTTACAAAAAAAACCATATATAACACCTTATAGCACATTTACATGTATATTCCTTATAACAACTTACCACTTGGACATTATTATATAGGAAATACATAGTTTTAATACATTCCTAAAATTTGAATTTAAGAACATTACATAATTAAAAATAAGGACCATAAATATAAAATCATTCCTTGAATTTAAGAACATTACTTATTTTCTAATGTAATGTTAGAACATATATTATATTTACAATTCCCCAAAAGAAATAGGAGAGGTGACATATTTTAATGGAAGATAATGAAAATAAATATATTTATTATTTAACTTAAAAAAATAAACGATGGATATAAAAAGTATATAAAGATACCCCTAATTTATGTACCATAAATGTAGCAGTATAAATATAACAGAAATGTAAATATAAGAATGTGAGCAATGTAAATATATATAAACACATGTGAGAAAAAGATGAAGTAATATTTTTGTTTAAGTTTTTAAGTAAGAAATAATAAGTATAAAAAAATTGATTGAATTTAGAGTAGTATGTATAAGTTTATAATGCCATTAAAGAGTTTTAGTTTCAACTACAATTGAAACTGCTAACCCACTCTTATTAGTAAAATAACTTCTATATTCTTCCACTTTTAAACTGCAAAACAAACTAAAACATCTAAATATTATAATTGTTAAATGTGAGTAACCTCTATATTTCAAACTTGCAGTTACTCCTCTCTCATTTCATTTTTTCTTCTGAGGTTTGCTTCCTCTCTCATTTCATCTTTCTCTCTCCGTAGTTTTTTCCTCTCATTGGGTTTGCTTCCCCAATTTTTCCTTTTCATTAGGTTTCATTCCTCTCTCCATTATTTTTAGGGTATAATTTTTTGTCAATCGGTATAATTTTTTTGACATTATTCATGACACCTATCAAAGTTTTTGTTAACAGAGGTATTAGATATGTAAGGTATGTACATCTATTTTACTTTTCATTTCTACTTTCATTTTTATTTTTAGGTATTCTTGGATTCATATATGTTTTATTGCGGTATGAATTTATTATTTTATATTTGTTAATATATTTCTTCATTTTCCCTTTCATAATGTGCAAACAATTATGCCATTAGTGGTGTGATGAATGAAAAATATATATTGGTAAGTGCACCATAGAACCTAAGATGTAGGATGGTAAGTGCATCATAATTATCATAGAGTTTTTTTTGCTTAGGATTAAACTTACAACATTATGCACCATTGGAATTATTCTTCCAACTTAGTGCACTTAATGTGTTTGATAAAATCATACACAAAAAGATACAAAGTGAAAAAAGTGCATATGAAAACATTATGTTTTCATTGAGATAAATTAGAACAAAAGAAAGAGAAAAAGAACAACAACATATTATTATTATTGTTGTTGTTATGAGTTTTTATTTGTTTAATTCCTTCTTTTTGGATCAGATTTGAGGCTCTTCAAAGTTACACAAACACACATCAAAGTTGTTGTTTTCACTTTCTTCTTGCTAAGCAATTGTATTGTTCTGTCATCAATTCATGTATGTTTTCTTTATTCTTCTATACCCTTTTCCTTGAGTACTAATTTAATGTTTCATTATGTTTTCATTAAGATCAATGAGAAGGAAACTAAACTTTTTTTTCATAAGTAAAGTAGACTTTTTTTGTTATGCATTAATCATTTATTTTATCCTTATTTTTTGTTGCAATATACTCCATGAGGAAAGAGCTATAATTTAGTAACATTTGGCATGACTTTTTGGTTATGAACTACCTCCAAGGGTTACTTTTGAAATTCAACAAAAACAATTAAATTTTTATCCCATAGAAAAGTAATGACAGGAAATTCATGCAAAATATTTCTCAAATGATTTACTTTCTGTTTCTATAATGCCTATAAAAGCCATCATATATGAAAATATTGAAATTTATTATCTATCAGTGTACTAATATTTAATTTAGCAATCAAAATTCTTGAACCGGTAATTCATGAGTATAATTGGACATGTGGCATGTCAAAATACAAAAGGTTATTATTTTGTCATGATTTTGATGCTATTATTATCTTATTTAATTTGAGTACTTAGATGTTTAGTACAAATTGAGAACTACACTAACTTTTTAAGGTATAGTTTGAAAAGAAGTTCAATAATATTGCTCAACACAAAATATTATTAAAATAAAAATTATCATCATTAAATAAAGGGTAACGTAGGAAAAATCATATACTACTTGACTATCAATAGTAATGAGAAAATGAGGCATCTAACCTATTTAGTAAGTGTCCACAAATCATAAGTGGGTGTGAGCATATATGTTTAACAATTTTGAGATAATTCACATGCTCTTTATAACACACTAACAATTGTTGATAAATAATAATAAAAAGTAAAAAAAAAAACCATAAAACTGAAAAAATATTAAACAAAGAAATTTAAGAGAGAAAACAAGAAAAACTTGATATGTTATTTGAACATATATTATTTGAAGTTGAGTAAACCACATGACATCATAAATTTGTTGAGACATTAAATCAAATTACATCATAATTTATTTGAATTTTAGTTCGGTTGTTTTACACTTACGCCTTTAAACCATTCACATTGTCCAACAGGATATTCAATCTTCATTTATCAGTAAAATCTCTCTAAAATTTGGAACATGAATCAAAATAAGTTTCCCAAATGAAATGAGTATTTGGAGTTCGTCCCTAACAATATCTTCCTCTAAAATTAGAGAAGCACTTCCTACAATTTTAAGACATCTAAGATAATGATTTCCTAACTAATGGACAAAGAGTAAAAAAATATAAGTGATTCCCACCCATTTTCCATAACTATATGTCGTCATTTTGATAATAATTATGGACACTTATGACTTATGGACCAAATATCAATTTTAAATAAAAACCCACTAAAATTAGGAATATGGGTCGACATAAAATTATTTCAAATATCATGTCAAACGTTTAATACACGTAAATTATATATTTCAAACCAATCATAAAAAATATGTGTTGACAGGCACGAGAGTAAATAAAAATTTCTCAACCGAATATATAACACAATTATGACATTAAATATTTTTTTTGTATACGACCCAAAGTTACATGCGATAGGAAAGCGGATTGACAGGCCCGATAGGGCCTGTCAATACGCTAGTAAATATAATGATAATAAAATAACAAAATCTAAAAAAAGATGGTATGATGGTTATGATGAATGATTTAAGAAATGGAATGAAGGTGATTTGTGGGTTCGAGTCTCGGCCATATGAGGCAAAAATTTAAATATATTAGTTTGGTGACAGAGTTTTATGATCATTGTCTCAAGATTGATTAAAACCTGATGGGGAACACCCATATACACATTTTTCCTTTCTCATTTGTCCTTACAAGAATCACCTTAATTTTCTACATACATTACATTGACGACTACCACTAGATTTAAGTGTAATCTTTTAAACAAAAAATGTGCGGTGAATGTAATTAAGTTAAATAAAATAGTATATATTGTGTAGATAATTTAAAGTACTACAAGACTGCATGTCTCTTTATTATATTTTTTCATTACAAAATACATTAATAATTCTAAGGAGATGTTTATATAACTCTTATATTATTTCGTAACATACCAAATAATGAAGGTTGCATTGACAATGATATTATTTGGATTTGTCCTCGCAATATATAATATTTTATTTAACTTAATTACACATGACACACGTTTTTGTTTAAAATATTATATTTATATCTCATGCAAAGGTGGTCAGTGTAATATATATGTACAAAATTATGGGTAGTTCGTGTAAGATTAAGGGTGGTTCGTGTAAGGACAAAAATGAGAGATATGATTTATATAATTTCAATAAAACTCGGGGGTGTAAGTGTAATTAACTTTAATTAATAATATTTGTTGGTTGAGAAATGTAACACCCCGAATTTTAGTTTTCAAGATTATAGTAACAGTCCTGGAACCCTCGCTTGAGCGAGAGTTGTCTAATGGCAATTTTGGGCTGTTGACATAGTGTAATCAATTACACATTACTGGTAATCGATTACATGCTGATAAACTAATCAGAGATGTGCATCTAACACAGTGTAATCGATTACACACTCCTGGTAATCGATTACATGATGAAAAGCATCAGATATGTACATCTGACACAATGTAATCGATTACACACTTCTGGTAATCGATTACATCGTATTAAAGTAATCGATTACACCATGTTGGTAATCGATTACATAGCGACGATGCCTCTGTAATTTACACTGTGTAATCGATTACACTATACTTGTAATCGATTACACTTATCGCTGTGTCTATAAAATAGAAACCCAAAACACATTTTAGGGTTAGAACTTTGAAGAGAGAAGAGAGAGAAGAGAGCTTTTCAAGAGCAAAGAGCCTTAGGACTCATCTTAGAGCTTGAGAAGAGGTAAACCTCTTGTTCCTAACTCTTCTTCTTCCTCTCTAACTTGTTTTGGGTATGTTGGATTCATTTTCAAAACATGAGAAACCATGGAAACTCATCCTTTAGAGTTATGGTTCGTTTTATGTTGTTTTTATCTTGTAAACTCTTGGTTTAGAGTTGGTATTTGATGAATGGAAAGTTTTATGAGTTATTCATGAAAAAACCCCCCAAATGAGAATATGAGTATAAAGAGAAAGAGATGAAATGTTAGATGTGGATAATGAGTAGTGCTTTGATGTTGTTATATGAGATGAACATGTATGCTTTGATATTTAGAAACTTGTATTGAAATAGTTTTGGAAATATTGAAATATGAGATGTTATGCATGTTTTAGATGGTTGAATATTGATGATGAATATTTTGTACGATTAAATGATGCAAAATAAGTTGTTTATGTGATATTTGAAATAAATGACTAACATTGTTGTTATTGGTGGAAATGAGGAAAGATCCTAAGGTTGGAGGAAATCGCGGAGGAGACTTTTAAAGTTACTCGGAACCGATCCCTAACGCTCACCAAGGTAAGGGATAAGTGTCTCTAAATCATACTTGCTGATATGAATGAGGTATATGAAAGAGGTAATGGTTTAATATGATGCGTCTGTAATTTATGCATTATGTTGGAAAATGCGTGACTTTTCTGTTATAGAAATGAAATTAATATTATTGGAGGAGTACCAATGGAAATATGACTCAAATGAAAGTAATATTATTGGGGGAGTACCAATGGAAATATGACTCAAGTGAATTCAATCTATTTGGGGGAGTACCAAAGGAAATATGACTCATAACGAATTCAATCTATTTGGGGGAGTACCAAAGGAAATATGACTCATAACGAATTCAATCTATTTGGGGGAGTACCAAAGGAAATATGACTCATAACGAATTCAATCTATTTGGGGGAGTACCAAAGGAAATATGACTCATAACGAATTCAATCTATTTGGGGGAGTACCAAAGGAAATATGACTCATAACAAATTCAATCTATTTGGGGGAGTACCAAAGGAAATATGACTCATAACGAATTCAATCTATTTGGGGGGGGGGGTACCAAAGGAAAGATGACTCAATAAAAGTAATATTGTTGGGGGAGGCCCAATGAAAAGATGACTCCGATGAAAGTAACATTGTTGGGGGAGACCCAATGAAAAGATGACTCCGATGAAAGTAACATTGTTGGGGGAGGCCCAATGAAAAGATGACTCCGATGAAAGTAACATTGTTGGGGAGGCCCAATGAAAAGATGACTCAAATGAAAGTAACATTGTTGGGGGAGACCCAATGAAAAGATGACTCCGATGAAAGTAACATTGTTGGGTGAGGCCCAATGAAAAGATGACTCAATTGAAAGTAACATTGTTGGGGGAGGCCCAATGAAAAGATGACTCGGAGTAATGAAAGTCATATACATGTTATAGGATATATAGTATGTGATATATATTCTATAAGGTGATTATGAAGGATGAGAACTGAATGTCACAATGAAAGTCGTATGCATGCTATAGAGTATATAGTATGAGATATATATTCTATAGGGTGGATATGAATGATGAGAAGTAGGAGGTTTCGAAAGAACGTAGTAGGCGTGCTATAGAATATATATTATGGGATATATATACTATAGGACGAATATGAATAACGTGGAAATGAAAGAAAGAATATATGAACGTTTACATTTACTTATTTGTGGTTATGATTTATATCAATGCTTAATTGTATTTGAATGTGGATTATCATGTGATGTTAGTTTTGAACTAATGACTTACTCCCTTTTGTTTTGTGTGTTGTTTATGATAATCCCATTGTAGGTAAAGGAAGGATTTTGAGAAGAAGCTCACTTAGGAAGCTTTTGTGTTTATAAACCTATTTGCTACTTGATGTTGTAGTTAATTTGATAACATTATGGGATGACTGTAAATCCGTTTAGATTAATATTGATATGTGTATTTATGGGCTTTATAACTTTGGGAGACCCATAACTGGTTGTATGTGGTAAATGCTATTTGAATGAATTATGTTTTTCCGCAACATAACCTTGTATGATAATATAATGGGGTAAAGAGTATGTTTAAAGAGTGATACTTGAGGGTTTTCAATGAAGGTGACGACTGTATGTAAGAAATGATTAAATTAAATGAAAAAATTTCAAGGGTAGAATTTGGGTCGTTACAAGGAACATTCTTCATTTATGCCAAAAAAAAATACTATTCACTTTTTGCTTAATTTATATTTTATTTCCAACATATATTTATTCCACATTCAAATTTCCTCATTATAAAGAAAGATCATTACATTATGGATCCCATAACACATGAAAAGGGAACACAAAGCTAACACAAATTAACCAAAAAAGTTAAATGTTCTTAATGAAATAACTTGCAATTTATCCAAGTTGTTATCCAAATGTATCAAATACCACAGGCATGTTATGTGCACTGTCTGTTTGATCATAGTAGTATATGGTATACTTTAACAGTGCTTCTCTGAGATATTTGTTGGCATCAGTTCTGAATTATCAGATAGCAATGCCGACAGATTTGATGGGGTAAAGCTTGTGCTCCTCACCAACATCAAAAGTTGCCTAAAACTCATAAATAAATTAAAACTATTACACACATTGCATTAAAACAGATAAATAAAGGATTTAACATCTACATATAAGTTGCATTATACACATTGCATCAAAACACATACAAGTTGCATGAAAACACATATAAATTGAATGAAAACACCCCAAAAAAACATATACATTGAATAAAAACAAAAAAATACATATATATTGCATGGAAAGATATATTCATTACATGAAAACACAACAAAACATATACGTTTAGGCGAGAATCCTTTAGTATAGCCCAGTATTCCACTCACTCAGATGAGCCTCTCTCGCTCAAGCGAGCCTTCTCTCGCTCAGGCGAGATTCCCAGATAAAATCTTGGGAGGAACTCTGACTCTCTCGCTTGGGCGAGAACCTCTCGCTCAAGCGAGAATCTGGCAGTATGCCTGTGTAATACCCTAATTTTGAGTCTTTAAAATTATAGTATCAGTCCTGGAAGTCTCGTTTGAGGGAGAGATTCTCGCCTGAGCGAGAAAGGATCACCTGGGAGGGTGAAATCCTGGGCTATACTGGAGGATTCTCGCCTGAGCGAGAATTGTCTCGCCTGGGCGAGAAATGGCAATTTGGGGCTGTTGACACTGTGAGATTCTCGTTTGAGCGAGAATCCCTCGCTTGAGCGAGAATCCCTCGCTTGAGCGAGAGCGTCAGATCTGAAATTTTTAAAAGGCGGGATTTTCTGGCCTGAGCGAGAATGGGCTCGCTTGAGCGAGAATCCGACGACTGCTCTTTAAACTAGAAACCCCAAACACATTTTAGGGTGAGAACTTTGAAGAGAAGAGATAGAAGAGAGCTTTTCAAGAGCAAAGTGCCTTAGGACTCATCTTAGAGCTTGAGAAGAGGTAAACCTATTGTTTCTAACTCTTCTTCTTCCTCTCTAACTTGTTTTGGGTATGTTGGATCTATTTTCAAAACATGAGAAACCATGGAAACTCATTCTTTAGAGTTATGGTTCGTTTTATGTTGTTTTTCTCTTGTAAACTCTTGGTTTAGAGTTGATATTTGATGAATGGAAAGGTTTTGTGAGTTATTCATGAAAACCCCAAAAACCCCCAAAATGAGAATATGAGTATAAAGAGAAAGAGATGAAATGTGAGATGTTGATGATGAGTTTGTGCTTTGATGTTGATATATGAGATAAACATGTATGTTTAGATGTTTGGAAACTTGTATTGAAGTAGTTTTGGAAATCTTGAATATATATGAATCCCTTGTGTATTTGATGATGAAATACGAGTTATTTATGTGTTATTTTGAATAAATGACTGACATTGTTGTTATTGGTGAAAATGAGAAGAGATCCTAAGGTTGGAGGAAATCGCGGAGGAGACTTTTAAAGTTACTCGGAACCGATCCCCAACGCTCACCAAGGTAAGGGATAAGTGTCTCTAATTCATACTCACTGATGTGAATGAGGTATGTGCAAGAGGTAATGTGTTGGTAAGTTTTATTATTGTTACCCTACCCGAAGAGGTAGTGGTTTATTATTGTTACCCTACCCGAAGAGGTAGTGGTTTATCGTTGTTACCCTACCCGAAGGGGTAGTGGTTTATTATTGGTACCCTACCCGGAGTGGTAGTGGACTGTTATTGTGTCCTACCCGGAGTGGTAGCGGACTGTTATTGTGTCCTACCCGGAGTGGTAGCGGACTGTTATTGTGTCCTACCAGGAATGGTAGTGATTATTGTGAACTCGACCTGCCCGATGTGGTATGGGGTAATAATAACTCGACCTACCCGATGTGGTATGGGGTAATAATAAATCGACCTGCCCGATGTGGTATGGGGTAATAATAACTCGACCTGCCCTATGTGGTATGGGGTAATAATAACTCGACCTGCCCGATGTGCTATGGGGTAATAATAACTCGACTTGCCCGATGTGGTATGGGGTAATAATAACTCGACCTACCCGATGTGGTATGGGGTAATAATAACTCGACCTGCCCGATGTGGTATGGGGTAATAACTCGGCCTGCCCGATGTGGTATGGGAAATGAAATTGGTGAATATGAATGATGAGAAATGTGAATGTCACAATGAATGTCGTATGCATACTATATGATATATAGTATGGGATATATATTCTATAGGGTGAATATGAATGAGGAGAAATGTGAATGTCACAATGAATGTCGTATGCATGCTATAGGATATATAGTATGGGATATATATTCTATAGGGTGAATATGAATGATGAGAAATACGAATGTCACAAAGAGAGTCATATGCATGCTATAGGATATATAGTATGGGATATATACTATAGGGTGAATATGAGTGATAAAAAGGAAGATGTTGAGAATGAAAGTAATATACATGCTATAGGATATATATACTATAGGGTGGATATGAATAATGAGAAGGATGATGTTTCGAACGAACGTAATATGCATACTATAGAATATATGTTATGGGATATATATACTATAGGATGAATATGAGTAAAATTGAAATTAAAGTAAGATGATATGAATGTTTACAATTACGTATGTGTGTTTACAAATTGTATTAAAGATTAATTGTATTTGAAATGTGGATTATCATGTAATGTTAGTTTTTGAACTAATGACTTACTCCCTTTTGTTTTGTGTGTTGTTTATGATAATCTCATTGTAGGTAAATGAAGGATTTTGAGAAGGAAGCTCACTTAGGAAGCTTTTGTGTTTATTAACCTAATTGTCTTTATTTGCCACTTGATGTTGTAGTTAATTTGATAACGTTATGAGATGACTGTAAATCTGTTTAGATTAATAAGGATATGTGTAGTTATGGACTTTATAACCCTGGGAGGCCCATAACTGGTTGTATGTGGTAAATGCTATTTGAATGAATTATGTTTTTCCGCAACATAAATTCGTATGATAATATAATAGGGTAAAAAGTATTTTCTAAGAGTGATACTTGAGAGTTTTTAATGAAGATGACGACTGTATTAAGAAATGATTAAAATAAATGAAAAATTTTCAAGGGTAGAATTTGGGTCGTTACAGCCTGACCTTCTAGGGCTAATTCTCTAACTTAGGGAATATGAATCCAGGGTGTCACAGACGTCAAGCCGAAAGAGCTTTCGTATTAGGTCTATCCGGTTTAAATAGTTAAGTCGTCTGGTCGGACCATATGATTTTAAATATAATTAATAATTTTTATCTATAAATATATAGGTATATATAAATGTAAAATTATATATAATCAATAATTTTATATAACTATATTGAAGTAACATCTTTCTATCTTTTTTTGGACTGAAATAAAACAAAACATTAGAGTAATGTTCCATTTTTTTAAATTTTAAATGAGCCGTCCGGTTTATTTCCCGGATTATTACGGTTTAACCGGGTTTAGCATGGTCGAACCGGAATTTCTCCGGTTCAAAGCGGTCCAACTACTCATTCGGTTAAGACTACAAAACGTAGTCGTTTTCATGTCCGGTCAGCGATCGAACCGGTCGGACCGTCCGGTCCGGTTCGGTTAACACTGGTTCCTATCTCCTTATAGGTTTTCATCTTATAGCCTTTATTGTGAATGTTTATGATGTTTCCCATTTTTAGTAGTTTAGCCACTTATTAAGGCTCTCCTCCTTATTTACCTCCCTCCCACAAATTCATACACAGCTACATATTATACCATTTAATTTGTTTTGGAACATAAATGAAGGAATGCACTACATAAATTTTCTTATGTGATCAATTTTTTTTTGTTCTTTGATTTTATATATCAACAACTAGTCACCAAATTCTTAATTTTAACATATTTTGATTTAGTGGTGGATGAGAAAATAACATATGATGTCAATCATAAATTTCAATTTAAATCCTTACTAAAACAATTAATTAGGGTAATGTTTTAATAAATATCTTATCAACCAAAAAGGTGTTGGTCTAGTTGTGAATATCATGCAAATCATGTGTTCAATTCTTAGAACCAACACTTGTTGGAGGTGACAACCTTGAATCCCAAAAGGATTAGTTCCTTACCCGAAAGGTGTGGTAGTACAACAAAATTATCTTATCCAATCTTGTTTTGATTGTGTATTAATAAAGATTATTGCAAGATGATGATATAAAAATTACATATATAAATTAGGTATCCATTTATTATTATTACTATTGTAAAATTCTGGTTGCCATACAAAGATAACAACTTTAATAAAGTAAGGATATCCTATTTAAGCCTCGAACTAATTGATCCCTTGCCTTTTCAAAGTTAAAGCTTTGTCCTGGCTCCACAACCAGGACCAATATAGCTAGCAAACTTAGAAATTCTACAAACACGTTTTTCATCTTATATTTAATGAATTTGCTTGTTTGTTTCATGAACGATGTGGAATGGAACTCAATGTTTAGTCACTATATATAGTTGCACATGTAAGATATGGTTAAGATTGAATCATGGAATCAGTGCATTATTCATCATTTATGTGTTTTACTTTAGAGTAAAGGTTGACTCTTGTGAGACATAAGAATAAAAAAAAATACTATCTTATTTTAATAATTAATTTTTTATCTTTTAAATTAAGGGGATAATTAGTCCATGGTGGTAGTGAGAGTATATATTTATATTGGTGGATGAGGTTCTAATTACTTTCTCGATCTGTAATCGATTCATGAACTCAGAACTCTAGTTCAATGACCATATTTTTCAATTTCGAAAGAAAATAAGTTTCTACGTTTGACCATAAAAAACATAGTGACGACTCCAAATTATTTAGGTAAGATAGAAATTAGATTCTAATTTTTCCTAATAAATTGTCTATAAAAAATGAATTATTTCATTTGTTTATTGCTTTTGTGAATATACAATAATGTATTAGATTATGATTATTCCATATTATTTTATTTATTTTGTATTTTATATTACTCTATTATCATTATATTTATTACAAATAATATAATGTATAATTTTACTTTTATTTTATTAAAAATTATATACTAAAACAATATTTTATTCATTTCTTAATGGTATGTTACTAACAAGATAATATAGCATTATTTATTATTTTAATGACACTTTATTTATTTCACTTTTTTATGTTTTTTAATTGTGCAATACGTTTTTATTAAAAAGAATTCAATTGCAATATTATTTTACATATTTTATATATTAATTTTTTCAAATTATTACTATTCTTAAATTTGTGTATATCAAGGAACAATAAAGGAGCTTAAAGGTGTTGGTTCAGAAAAACTATTGCTGTATGAAAGAAAAATACTATTTATTTGCAGGTAATATTTATCTACAATTGGTTATACATTACATCACATATTATTCATTTGAATTACTTTTAAGGATTAATGATGATTCAATATGAATGTTAGATGATACAGTGCAGTAGAAAAAATTCTTACACTGTAACTGTATGTATCATTTTTTCTTCATTTTTTGATTAATTTTTATATAATATCATAAATTTATTCCTCATATAAATCTCCTAATTTTTAGTGTGTATTTATTTTTAGAAATCTATTGCATTATAAAGAAAGATCATTGACACAAATTAACACCAAAATTAAAAGTCAAATGGTCTTAAGGATATAATATATAACATAATTTTTCCAAGTTTTTCTCCGAATGCATCAAATTAGTAGCACAGCTCCCAAATGAAGAATGTTCCTCAACCAATAGCTTTAAAGCTATTGAAGTATTACTTGTTATAGAGGAATACAATAATAACAATGATTTGAATAAATAGATACACGATATATGAAAAGTATAGCATTATTTAGTATTTTAATGGTACTTTATTTATTTTAATTTTTTAAGTTTTTTAATTGTGCAATACGTTTTTATTAAAAACAATACAATTCCAATCTTATCTTACTTATTTTATTTATTATTTTATTCAAATCATTACTATTCTTAAATTTGTGTATATTAAACAATACAGGAGCTTAAAGGTGTTGGTTCAGGGAAACTCTTCATGTATAAAAAAAGATAGTATTCATTTTTAGGTAATATTTATCTACAATCGGTTATATATTAGTACATCATTCATCGTTCATTTTTATTACTTTTAAGAATTTATGATGATTTAATATGAATGAGGATAATACAGTGCACTAAAAAAAATTCTTACTTTGTCACCACAGTCATCTTTTTTTCTTCATTTTTTGATTAATTTTTATATAATATTCATCACGTAAATTTATTCCTCATATAAATATCCTCAATTTTTGTGTGTATTTGTTTTTAGAAATCTATTGTCATTATAAAGAAATATCAATGTTATTAATACCGTACCGGTCATCATGGGTACTGATACAGTGATATAGCGGTTTAACTGGTGTTTCACTAATTAAACTACATAACGGTAAAGTTTGATATACATGTATAATATATTAACATTATTGTTGAAAAATTAATAAAAAACAATAATTATTTTTATTTTCTTTAAAAAATTAATTTTAAATAAAAATCGACCATTATGACCGGTACGTAAAACCGGCCGGTATGACCGATTTTTACTGATTTTGGTCGGTTTTTACTGGTATAATTATTGTATCATACCGGTATTAAGACTAGTTCACCGGTTTATCGGTTCAACCGGTCGACACGAAACAATTTTAATAACTATCAGAAATATCATTAAGACAAATTAACACCAAAAAAAGTCAAATGTGCTTAAGGATATAATAAATAACATATAATTTTTCTATGTTTTTCTCCAAATGCATCAAATTAGTTGCACAGCTAACCCAAATGAAGAATGTTAGGTTCCTCAACCAATAGCTTTAATGCTATTGTAGTATTCCTGGTTATACATAAATACAATAATAACAATGATTTGAATAAATAGATATACTATATATGAAAAATAATTTTATATTGTATTTTTTAACAAAAATATTAAATATACAAAAACTTGTAAAAAATTCATTGAATGAAGCAACATTAAAGTGATAAATAATGATAAGTTATTTTGTTAATAGCATAACATGAATAAGATATTGTACAAATATAATGATAATAAAATAACATAAAACTTAGTGTGATGGTTAAGATGAAGGGTTTAAGGAATGAAATGAAGGAGGTTGGTGGGTTCGAGTCTGGGCCATGTGTGGCAAAAATTTAAATATATTAGTTTGGTGACAGGGTTTATGTTCATTGTCTCAAGAATGATAAAAACCTGATGGCGAACACTTATATACACATTTTTCCTTTCTCATTTGTCCTTACACGAATCACCCCTAATTTTTTGCATTCATTACATTGACTACCTCTAGATATAAGTGTAATCTTTTAAAAAAAATGTGTGTTGAGTGTAATTAAGTTAAATAAATATTATTTATTATGTAGACAATTTAAAATAGTATAAGACTAAGTGTCTCTTTATTATTTTTGTTTTATTACAAAATACATTAATAATTCTAAGCAGATGTTTATGTAACTCTTATAATATTTTTGAACATACCAAATAATGAAGGGCGCATTGACAATTATATTATTTGGATTTGTCTACACAATATATAATATTTTATTTAACTTAATTACACATGTCACACGTTTTTTTTTAATATTACACTTATATCTCATGCAGAGGTGGTCAATGTAATATATATGTACAAAATTATGGGTGTTTCGTGTAAGATTAAGGGTGATTCGTGTAAAGACAAAAATGAGAGAGATGATTTATGTAATTTCACTAAAACTCAGGGGTGTAAATGTAATTAACTTTAATTAATAATATTGGTTGATTGAGGAACATTCTTCATTTATGCCAAAACAAAAATACTATTCACTTTTTGCTTAATTTATATTTAATTTCCAACATATATTTATTCCCTATTCAAATTTCCTCATTATAAAGAAAGATCATTATATTGTGGATCCCATAAGACATGAAAAGGAAACACAAAGCTAACACAAATTAACCCAAAAAGTTAAATGTTCTTAATGAAATAACATGCAATCTATCCAAGTTGTTCTCCAAATGTATCAAAAGCACAAGATTGTTCCGTGCAATATCTATTTGATCGCAGTAGTATATGGTATATTTTAACAGCGCTTCTCTGAGATATTTGTCAGCATCAATTCTGAATTGTTAGAGAGCCTTGCCGGCAGATTTGTGGGTGTAAAGCTTGTGCTCCTCACCAACATCAAAAGTTGCCTAAAACTAATAAATAAATTAAAACTATTACACACATTGCATTAAAACAGATAAATAAAGGATTTAACATCTACATATAAGTTGCATTATGCACATTGTATGAAAACACACAAAAACATATGCATTGCATGAAAACACAAATATACATATATATTGCATGGAAAAACATATTCTTTGCATGAAAACACAAAAACATATACATTGCAAGAAAACACAAAGATACATATACATTGCACAAAAACACATATATATTTAATGAAAACACAAACACAAAGATGTTGTTACATTGCATGGAAACTTATTGTTATGTCCTCCCAGATACGATCCTTCACTGAGTTCAGCCTAACAATCAATCCCCAGAACTGAATGTTATCGACACATTTTGCCTAACAAATACTCCAATGTAGCTTACTAAGGTGTTTCCACCTTTATTGTTTAATGATTGGCCTCTCGTGTTCCATTCAATGGGTAACTTGACATTCTTACTCCTTGCACGAATAATCTTCTTCATGGAAGTGACTCCACGTGGAGTACATTTATGAGATACTGGGGTTTGAGAAACAAGTTCTTTTTCTTCATTTTGGGAAGCCATTGTTGAACGTTTGAGAGGTTTCAGAAGGTATAAGGTTTGAAAGTGTTGTAGGTTTTGAGAAGGTACGTAACAAAATGTTTTTGTATCAACTTTAGATATTTTAAAAATTAAAACGTTGTAACAAATCAACAACGCTCTTTTAAGGGTGTGTTGTTGCATATACATGTATTTCATATTCAACAACGTGATTTTAAGGGTGTGTTGTTGAATATACATGTGTTTCCATATTCAACAACACTCCTTTAATAATGCAATGTTGAAATATACTCTTCACCATCGCACCTTCACAGAGGCGATGTTGAATAGATATGAGTTAACAGCGCACTTTCAAAGATGCGTTGTTGAATACGTATCATTTAACAGCGCGTTTACAGACAAGAGTTGTTGAATAGGTATAAGTTAAAAACATGAACAATTATACCTGTCAATTGCTATCATGGCTACTCTTAACTTACGGCACATCCTATCACTTAAACATAGAAATAAAATTATATAAAACATAGATATTTTAAAATTTCAAAAACAAAATCACTTAGATATAAAATTACTTAAACATAATCACTTAGATATAAAATTACTTAAACATAATCACCTAGATATTAAATTTAACTAAACATAATAACTTAGAAATAAAATTACTGAAACATAATAACTCAGATATAAAATTATTTTTCACTTTATTATATTAAAATAAGAGCAACATCTTCAACAACGCTCATTTAACAGTGCATTAGTTTCTGGATATTCATGTACATACATCTTCAACCGTGCTCCTTTAACTACACGTTGTTGAATATTCATGTGTTTTCATATTCAATACTGCACCTTTAATAGTGCGTTGTTGCATATTCATATGTTTCCATTTTCAACAGCGCACCTTTAATTGTGCATTGTTGCATATACATGTGTTTTCATATTCAATAGTGCACCGTAAAATAAGCGTTGTTGAACATATATCAGCGTGTTTTGAAACACGCACAACTACACTTGTTAATCACATTCATGACTACTCTTAGACTTACGACACATCCAATCACTTAAACATAAGAATAGATATATGACCAAAAGAGCTAAATGTTAACATTACAAACACAAAAAACACAATAAAAAAAGAGGTAAATTTTTATTGAAAATTTTACGGTTGTATATATTGAAAATTAAATGAACATTAAATTTTATATATGTTACATTGAACAACATTAATATACATTGAAACCGAAATCGAAATCCTTAAACAACTATTTAAATCCTTATGTTATAAATCCTTAAACAACTCTTTAGCAACTCTAAAATCTACATTTAAATCCTTAAAATCTATACATGTGTTGCAATCTATACATTTACATCCTTAAACAACTCTTTAACATCAAACTTGACTGAAGCTGAACAATGTTGAACGATTACCAGCATATATACAGTAGAATTTACCAAATAGATAATGTTCATTGCCAAATATGTAATATTCATTGCTGAATAAAATGCTCATTGCACAATAAAAATCTTCCAAAAATAGAAATTAATAGCAAAAAAGACAATTAAACAGCAAAATCGAAATTAACATCAACAATGTATTGTTCAATCAGAGAAATATTCTTTGTCCAAAATAGAATTAAGATATTCCACATAGTCTGGGTCAGCGTCCCCTGTAGCCGTGAATAATTTCCTGCAAGAATATTCATAAGATTTAATGAATATTGTCTAAGGATGAATAATATACTATGAATAACGAAACATAAAAAATTAATCACCTCCTCAATATTGTTCCATCTTTAAATATTAGCTTGTAAGGATGGTTACAAAATCGATATTCCTCATCATTGAGCATAACATCAAAGTTTTTAGCAATATAGTTAAAACCCTCTTTAAGTTTATTTTGCAATTGTGAAATATAAATCGTATTCACAACAACCTCAATTTTATCCCTGTTACATAAACATATAATATGATCGATCAAATGAAAATCATATTATGAAAAATTAAATAAATAACTAAAGCACCTTCGGATCAATGAAAGTCATCAAAAAAGAAGGATCTCCACATATTTCAAACCGCAAAAGAGTTGAAATTCTTACGTTAAGCTTCCATGATGTATTCTTAGAAAATAGACTAATATCTTAAATGAAATTCATTCCTTCAATGTTGTAGCTACAATGAATTTCAATTCATCCATGACTAAATATATAGACTCAAAGAATTATGGGGAAATGATATCTCTAATGAAATCTTTAGCAGGTGTGCGAAACCCACATCACGAAACAAAAGAATTCTGGGAAACGAACACACTTTAATACATGAGAGATTGTTGTTTATAAATTGTAAATTTTTAACATCCAACCAAATCAACGGGGCACATTTAAGAAATCGTTGTATACTATATCAAATCAACAGTGTTGCTTGAAGAAAGTACTTTAGATGATATCTCATCAATAGCGTACACAACAAAATGCCTTGTTGAATAGATTCCAATTAACAGTGCAGTAAAAAAGGAGAGATGTTAAAAAAAAAACTAATTCAAGCCAGCGCTTATTTAACAGTGCTCATTCACGGATGCGCTGTTGATTTTATATCCGCTTATCAATATTAACAGTGCTCGCTTAATCAGGCGTTGCTTATGTTCTTCCACCTCATACTTAACAACATAGTTCTAAGAAGCGTTGTTGAAGGACCGTTGCTAAATACAATTTATGGTTTAATGACTATTGGATATATACTATGTTCGGCAAAACTCCTACGCGACTTCTAAGTCAGTAAAAAAAGCCGATCAAAAAAGTCGGTAAAAAAAATTATATAATTACAAATAATAAGTTAGTTGATTTGGTTCGACAAAAGAACTAGTATGTCCATGACGTGACTAAAAACCATATTTGACAAGCTAGTCGGAGGTGACTTAAAAATCCAAATGTGGCTTATGACTTATAAATCAGAATCTTATATTATTTTATGTGTACCTAATGTGATTTGATGGTTAGGGTGAATAGTTTAAGGAATAGAATAAAGGAGATTGTGAGTTTGAATCTCACTCATAATAAATTTAAAAAATAAGAAATAGAGTTATTAATTGGTTTGATGGTTCGAGTGAAGGGTTGAAACAAAATACTAACAACAAACGTTTACTGATAAAAAAAAGTTAATTTTTTAAACAAAAAAGTTTTAACCATTAGGTTAGAAGCTCATAGTTTTTTGTACCTACCTTTTAAGTTGTTAACTAACATATAAGCTCTCAACTAGCTTATTAACTATTTATGTGAAATATTGTCATAAGAAATATCACTAAATATGTGTTGTTTAATATTTTTATTAATTAGCACAAATATGGATAGAACTTAATAAACATGTCCTCATAAATAGTTTTGTTTACATTATTAGTGCATTGTACATTATTTATGTACATTACTCTTATTTATGTAAGTTAGCTGATATCTTATTGTTGTGGTTTTTGTATGATTGGAGTGATCAACTTCACCAAGATTATTGCATTGCCTTCAACCTTTGAGGCCTTGTGTGGTTTAAAAGGGGTAAGGGTAGCTTCTTGCAGGTTTCTCCTAATATTATTTGAGCTTGGAAGAGGGAGTGCAAAAGCAGGGTCTGATTTATCATTCTATTGCAATCTCCTTGCTGCTAAATTGGAGTTGGGTGGCAAGGATTTAGGATGTTTTATTTATTTGGTATTCATTGGAATGTTATTTGGATTCCTCCCTTTGTTACAAGCCTAGTGTGTTTGGCTTGGTCTGTTGCTTGGAACTTTTGTTCTTGGCTAGTTGTAAACCATTTGGTACAAATGAATGAATGAGCATGATTTAATTTAAAAAAAAAAGTAAGTTAGCTGATATCTTCAAACGATACCACAAACTATTTTTTGTTATATATTTTATATATATATTTAGGATTTAATACAAAGGGGAGACTCTATAATCCTAGCACTTGAAGTGATAGCTGAAAAAGTTGAAGGTTCCGGATGTGTTTTTTTAACCAGCATAACCAAATATATTAATAAGATAAAGGTTACGTCAAAGTCAAAGGATTACAAGAAATTGGATCTATAATTAAGAAGACCTAGGCTATTCTTGTTAAAGTCTTCAAATATGAGACTTGGAATAACATCCCACCAAGTGTAAACTTTAGAAGATACACCAAATGAAGCTAGTTTATGATGACAAGCGTTGTCTTCCCTAAATATATGAGACACTTTGAATATCATTGAAGAAATTCACATCTTGCACCTATGCAATTTATTAAAATGTGGTTGAGTAATGCGGATTGCAAAAGAGTGGTTGCTGAAGTTTGAAGAGTGGAGGTGGTTGGTTGCCCCATGTTTGTGCTATCTCAGAAGTTGAGGCTTCTAAAAATGGAGTTATAGACTTGGAATGTCCATGTATTTGGGAATTTTCATCACATAGTCAAAAATGTTTTGGCAAATGTTGCTTCAATTCAAGCTTCTATCAACTCTTCTGGTCATGATCAGGATCTATTGGATCAAGAGAATTTGATTCAAAAAGAACTCCTACAAGCTTTGGCTGTTGAGAAGAACTTTTGGAAAGAAAAGCTAGGATTAACTGGCAAATTGGTGTGGATAGGAACACAAGTTTCTTTCATAAAGTGACCAGAATTAGACAAGCTTCTAAAGCTCTAACAACTCTGAGAGATGGTGACAACATTTTATCAGTTCAAGAGGATATTGCTCATCATGTTTTGAGTTATTTCAATGATCTATATGCTTCTCCTAACAATACTTGTCCCAACCAGTTAATACAAGCAGTAATTCCTTCTTTAGTATCTGAGGAGGATAACACTGTGCTTACCAAGCATCCTACTCTTCAGGAGATTAAGACTGCAGTTTTTTATATGAATGGAGAGGGTGCTCCTGAACCTAATGGGTTTGGGGGTTGTTTCTATAAGAGCTTATGGGATATAGTAGGGGTTGATGTGTGCACTTTTGTGGCTCAATTGTTTAGGCAGAGTTGGTTGTTGCCTAATTTGAACTCAAACAATATTGTCTCAATCCCTAAACATCCAGGTGCTGTAAAATTGAGGAATTTAGTCCAATTGCTTTAGCCAACTTCCAGTTCAAAATAATGACCAAGGTTTTGGTTGCTATGCTTGCTATTATTGCTCCTAAAATTGTGTCTCCTCAACAAAGAGGGTTTATCAAGGACAGACTTATTCAGAATTATATATATTTAGCTTCTGAAGCTATTAATCTGCTTGACTTCAAATCTTATGGAGATAATATGGCCATTAAGCTGGATATAAGTAAAACATTTGACACCCTAGATTGGAGTTTTTTGCATCATGTTTCTGTTTGTTCATATCTCCTTATAGGTTTTCATCTTATAGCCTTTATTGTGAATGTTTATGATGTTTCCCATTGTTTGTAGTTTAGCCACTTATTAATGCTCTCCTCCTTATTTACCTCCCTCCTGTAAGGACCGAAATTCTACTCTTGAAATTTTTTCCCTTATTTATTTCCTTCACATACATTTTTTTTTCATTTTAATTCTATTTACCTATTCTTACTCATCCCATATCCTCATATTCGTATACATTCTATTTAGCAGAAAATCATAATTCATATAAATATAATTCAGTAGCAAATACTCATAGCTACAAATATACAGAGTTACAACACCATGTAAATTAATATATCCATAGTTACATAATGCTTAAAACTACAAATTATGCACTCATGTATAAAATAGTGCAAATAAATGAATCCCAAAATATAAAGTTCCTAAAGCTCCAAAAAAATGAGTCTCTTTCATATCACATGTTTATCTGCAATGGGATTATCAATGACAAAAGCACAAAACACACAAAGGAGTAAGTCATTAATACAATAAACATCATTATAAGATAATCCATATTAGAAAAGAGTTAGTAAACCATTTTGAAATTCATTTTCATTGCTGCATAACTTGAGTCAAAGTCGCTACACCCCTTAAGGTTAGCTAAAAGCAGATTCTCATTTCTTTTAAAGAAAACGTGCTACATATACTCAAGCCGAAGTTTTGCTTATATACTCAAGCCAGAGTTTTCACTTATATACTCAAGTCAGAGTTTTGCTTATATACTCAAACCAGAGTTTTGCTTATATACTCAAGCCAGAGTTTTGCTTATATACTCAAGCCAGAGTTTTGCTTAGTCGCTAACCATCCATGGTCGGCTAAAAATATATTTTCCTTTCTTTGATTTCACCATTTCTCATTTCCCGTAAATCTACGCCCACTTTAGTATAAACACACCCATATATGTTTATACTAAATGCGTAATTCACAACTCAATCATTTTATAACCAGAAAATACACTCATTTTCCATTTCCCGTAAATCTACGCATACTTTAGTATAAACACACACATATATGTTTATACTAAATGCGTAATACACAACTCAATCATTTTATAACCAGAAAATACACTCATTTTTCATTTCCTGTAAATCTACGCCTACTTTAGTATAAACACACTCATATATGTTTATACTAAATGCGTAATTCACAACTCAATCATTGCATAACCAGAAAATACACACATTTTTCATTCCAAATGCACAAATAATGACTTATCCTTACCTCGGTGAGTGTTGGGTTTGGTTCTTGGCAACTTCACAAGTTCCACTGACACCGCCACCAACTCTAGGATCTTTCCTCATTCCCACCATATAACACAATGTTATTCATTTATTCCAAATATCCCATAAACAACTTATATTGCATTATTTAATCATACAAGATATTCATCACATTTTAAATGTTGCTAAACTACTTTCATCATAAGTTTACAACCGTCTAAAACATACATAATCATCTCATATTTCAACATTAGAAAGTAAACTCATCTTCTACCTCTAGCAGTTTACCCATTTTCTATTTTAACCACATTTTTCTCTTTAGGGTTTTGGGGTTTTCATGAATCAACCTACAACTCTTTCTATTCTTGAAATACTAACTCTAAACTAAGAGTTTACAAGGTAAAAACGACATAAAACGAACCATAACTCAAAATGATGAGTTTCCATGGTTTCTCACATTTTGAGAAGAGATCCAACATACTCAAAATGAGTTTCAAAGAGAAGAAGATAATTAGAATCAAGAGTTTTACCTCTTCTCAAGCTCTTGGATGAGTATCAAAGCTCTTTGCCCTTGAAAAAGCTCTCTTCTCTCACCTCTCTTCAATTCTTAACCCTAAAATGTGTTTGGGGTTTCTCATTAAATGTTGTCTCGTCGGGTTCTCGCTCAAGCGAGAAAATCCCGCCTATTTTAAAAACTCAGATCTGACCCTCTCGCCCAGGCGAAGCATCTCTCGCTCAGCGAGGATCCTCTCGCTCAAGCGAGGATCTTACAGCCTCGATTGGTCCAAAACATCACTTTTCTCGCCTAGGCGAGCCAACTCTCGCCCAGACGAAAATCCTTCCGTATAGCCCAGGATTTCACTCTTACAGTTGAGCCTTTCTCGTTCAAGCGAGCCAACCCTCGCTCAGGCGAGAATCCTCCAGTATAGCCCAGGATTTCACCCTCCCAGATGAGCCTTTCTCGCCCAGGCGAGGATACCTCGCTCAAGTGAGAATCTCAGGACTGATACTATAATTTTAAAGACTTAAATTTAGGGTGTTATACCTCCCACAAATTCATAGACACCTGCATATTATACCATTTAATTTGTTTTGGAACATAAATGAAAGAACGCACTACATATAGAATTTTCTTATGTGATCTATTTTTTTTTTGTTCTTTGATTTTATATATCCAAAACTAGTAACCCAATATAATTCTTAATTTTAACATATTTTAATTTAGTGGTGGATGAGCAAAAATGACATATGATGTCAATCATAAATTTCAGTTTAAATCCTTACTAAAACAATTATTTAGGGTAATGTTTTAATGAATATCTTATCAACCAAAAAGGCATTGGTCTAGTTGTGAATATCATGCTAGATGTCGTGCAAGACCAAAATCATGTGTTCAATTCCTGGAACCAACACTTGTTGGAGGTGACAACCATGAATCCCAAAAGGATTAGTTCCTTACCCGGAAGGTGAAGGAATATATTTGGTAGTACCACAAAAATATCTAATCCAATTTTGTTTTGATTGTGTATTAATAAAGATTATTTCAAGATGATGATATAAAAATTACATATATAAATTAGGTATCCATTTATTATTATTACTATTGTGAAATTCTGGTCGCCATACAAAGATAACAACTTTAAATAAAGTAAGGATATCCTATTTATTTAATAAACTTAATTCTCCATTCCTTTGAGCTCAAGGGATGCTGCACAAAAACAAACCAACAATATCAATAACTACAATAACAAAAAGTATAAAGTAATAAATAAATAGTAAAAAATATCAATTAATATTTGATTAAACAAAAAGGTAAACAATTAAAATTACTCTAGGGTTACTAATTTAAATTTTATAAGAAAAAAATTAGTAAAGAAAATGTTATTTTATATCAATAAGAATATATTTACTTGATAAAGATTTAACTCATATCTCATAGAAGCATGGTTTCCAATCACATAATGGATATATGGTGAATTTCGAGATTCAACTCATCAAAATATTATTTAAGTCATTTTTAATTTATATCTTAGTTCATGCTACCACTATTTTAAAATAATTGAAGAAATATAATAGGCTACAAAACTACTAATTTACTCAGCAATTAAATAAAGAATAATAAAATAAAACTTGAGGACTTGATGTTTGTAGAAATGTAGACTTACGTTCCACAAATTATGTTCTTGGAGAAGGCAATTTTTGCACCACATTGTTTGAGAAGAGAGGTTATTTTCTCATCAGTTATTAAAGGATAAGAATTAATCGTTGATTTAAGGAACCTACAAGCAGCACGTCTATCTTCTTTAGTAGGTAATGATGATTCCAAGGCATGGATGCCATTACAACATTCAATTGAAGGTGTATTACCTATACCAATCACGTAATCTAAGCATGGAAATAATTGACCCCTTGCCTTTTCAATGTTAAAGCTTTGTCCTGGCTCCACAATCAGGACCAATATAGTTAGCAAACTTAGAAATGCTACAAACACGTTCTTCATCTTATGTTTAATGATTTTGCTTGTTTGTTTTATGAAAGATATGAAATGGAACTCAATGTTTAGTCACTATATATAGTTGCACATGTAAGATATGGTTAAGATTGAATCATGGAATCATTGCATTATTCATCATTTATGTTTTACTTTCATTTAAGAGTAAAGGTTGACTCTTGTGAGACATAAGAATAAAAAACATATTATCTTATTTTAATAATTAATTTTTTAATCTAATTAATAAAGGGGGTAATTAGTCCATGGTGTAGTAAGGGGGTATATATTTATATGGGTGGATGAGTTGCTAACAGCTTTCCCGATCTATAATCGATTCCTGAACTTAAAACTCTAGTTTAATGACCATATTTTCCAATTTCGAAAGAAAAGAGGTTTCTACCTTTAACCATAAAAAATATAGTGACGACTCCAAATTATTTAAGTAAGATCGAAATTAGATTCTACTTCTTCCTAAGTCTTATTGTCCATAAAAAATGCAGTGTTACATTTGTATTTTGCTTTATTGAATATACAATAATGTATTAGATTATGATTATTCCATATTACTTTATTTATTTTTGTATTTTATAGTAATCTATTATCATTATATTTATTACAAATAATATAATGCATAATTTTACTTTTATTTTATTAAAATTTATATAATAAAACAATATTTTATTCATTTCTTAATGGTATGTTACTAACAAGATAATATAGCATTATTTATTATTTTAATGACACTTTATTTATTTCACTTTTTTATGATTTTTAATTGTGCAATACGTTTTTATTAAAAAGAATACAATTGTAATATTATTTTACTTATTTATATATTATTTTATTCAAATCATTACTATTTTTAAATTTGTGTATATCAAGGAACAATAAAGGAGCTGGTTCAGAAAAACTTTTGATGTATGAAAGAAAAATACTATTCATTTGCTCGTAATATTTATTTACTATTGGTTATACACTACATCACTCATTATTAATTTAAATTACTTTTAAGAATTAATGATGATTCAATATAAATTTTAGATGATCAGTGCACTAGAAAAAATTTACACTGTCACTGCATACATCCTTTTTTTTTCTTCATTTTTTGATTAATTTTTATATAATATCATAAATTTATTCTTCATATAAATCTCCTCATTTTTACTTTTTAGTATGTTTTTATTTTTTGAAATCTATTGCATTATAAAGAAAGATCATTGACACAAATTAACACCAAAAAAGTCAAATGGGCTTATGGATGATAAAACAATATTTTATTAATTTCTTAATGGTATGTTACTAACAAGATAATATAGCATTATTTATTATTTTAATGGTACTTTATTTATTTTACTTTTTATGTTTTTTAATTGTGCAATACGTTTTTATTAAAAAGAATACAATTGCAATATTATTTTACATATTTTATTCAAATCATTACTATTCTTAAATTTGTGTATATTAAGGAACAATACAGGAGCTTAAAGGTGTTGGTTCAGGGAAATTCTTCGTGTATATAAAAAAAATACTATTCATTTTTAGGTAATATTTATCTACTGTGGGATATATATTAGTACATCATTTATCATTCATTTGTATTACTTTTAAGAATTAATGATGATTTAATATGAATGAGGATAATACAGTGTACTAAAAAAATTCTTACATTATCACTACATTCATCTTTTTTTCTTCATTTTTTGATTAATTTTTATATAATATTCATCACGTAAATTTATTCCTCATATAAATCTCTTCATTTTTAGTGTGTATTTGTTTTTAGAAATCTATTGTCATTATAAAGAAATATCATTAACACAAAAAAAGTCAAATGGGCTTAAGGATATAATAAATAACTTATAATTTTTCCAAGTTTTTCTCCAAATGCATCAAATTAGTTGCACAGCTAACCCAAATGAAGAATGTTAGGCTCCTCAACCAATAGCTTTAATGCTATTGTAGTATTCCTGGTTATACATAAATACAATAATATCAATGATTTGAATAAATAGATATACTATATATGAAACATAATTTTATAATTGTATTTTTTAACAAAAAATATTAAATATACAAAAACTTGTAAAAAATTCAATGAATGAAGCAACAATAAAGTGATAAATAGTGATAAGTTATTTTGTTAATAGCATAACATGAATAAGATACTGTACTATTATATAACTTTTAGTAAAATAAATTAAAAGTATACATTATTATTTGAAATAAATATAATGATAATAAAATAACAAAAAACTAAAAAAAAAGTATGATGATTAAGATAAATGATTTAAGAAATAGAATGAAAGAGGTTGGTGGGTTCAAGTTTCGACCATATGTGGCAAAAATTTAAATATATTAGTTTGGTGACAGGGTTTTATGATCATTGTCTCAAGATTGATTAAAACTTGATGTCGAACACCCATATACACATTTTTCCTTTCTTATTAACGAATCACTCCTAATTTTTTATATACATTACATTGATTATCCTTATATATATGTGTAATCTTTTATAAGTGTAATTAAGTTAAATAAAATATCATATATTGTGTAGACAATTTAAAGTAGTACAAGACTGAGTGTCTCTTTATTATTTTTGTTCATTACAAAATACATTAATAATTCTAAGGAGATGTTTATATAACTCTTATATTATTTTGTAACATATCATATAATGAAGGGTGCATTGACAATTATATTATTTGGATTTGTCTACACAATATATAATATTTTATTTAACTTTGTTGAGAAGTTTGTGACTCTCATATATATTAAATCTTATTAAATATTATTTAATAAGATTCTTAATTGCATTGTTGAGAAGTTTGCGCCTCTCATATGTATATTAAATCTTATTAAATATTATAAGATTTTTCTCTCTGATTCACTTGCCTATAAAAGGGCAATGCTATGGCATAATATCATAACATCAAAATTACAGAGAGTTTTAGATTTCCTACGCAAATGTATTTTGGTGAGAATTCTTGTTCTATTTGAGAAAGTATATGTGAGATTAAATATTGTTCTTTATCCTCGTTACTATAAGAGGATTTATTGTACTCTCCTTTTTTACATAGTAGAATTTTGCTCTTGAGTGCCCGTGGTTTTTTAACTCTCACACTGAGGGTGTTTTTGTAACACCTCAATTTATTAACACGGAAAATTTTCAATTCTTTTCTAACATATATTGTTCTTAACAGAGATAATCCATTAAAATCCTAATCAGCAAAATCCACCTAGATATTGTATACAAAACGGTAGGAGAAATAAAAGAACATTTCCCCCCAATATCAATTCGTACGCATTCAATCAATTAAACCAATATCAAGATGTAAAAGGGAAATTCCCACATACGGGTCCAATATCATCAAATACAATGTTCAAAATAAAAACGTAAACACAAAATGATCCAAGCAAGCTAAGAGACTCCCAGACACAGAAATTCCCTACTCCTTGGCTTCACCTACAACCCGGTTACCACGGATTGAGCAAACAAGAAAACATAGAGAGAGTCAGTCATTAAATTCATGCAATATATGACATGGTGAATTTAAATAGAATAATAACATTAGAGAATTACAAAAGAGAAACATATACGCGTTCCAACATAACCACGACCATAATTCATTTGTTCACTCTACCTCGAATTTAACGTCGTATTCTTCACGATATTATAACACTACTTAAAACCACTGTTACCCCCCTAAGGGTACAATCAATTCCATACCACAAAGGCAGGTCAAATTTCATACCACAAAGGCAGGTCAAACTACATACCACAAAGGCAGATCAAATTCCATACCACAAATGCAGGTCAAACTTCATACCACAAAGGCAGGTCAAACTTCATACCACAAAGGCAGGTCAAACTCCATACCACAAAGGCAGGTCAAACTCCATACCACAAAGGCATGTCAAATATCATAGTCAAGCATACCATTCACATAGGGTAAGACTAACGCGGTTAAATAGGAAACTTATAAAGTTTCCCGTTTAATCGTTTTAGCCAATGGAAATCCTCCAACTGGTGAGTGTCGTTGGAGTTTCCATTGTCACAATTCTAATACCACAAGGTTTAATGTTGCTCCCTCACCTTAGTATCCATTAATGCTTTACGCTAAGTAGCTTTATTGCGTTCTCCGCTGTCTCCTCCAACCTTAGGGTCTTTCAACCCAAAAACAACAACAATCGGAACACATCATTTTGCATGTCAAAACAACCATAATGTTACACAATATTTGAAACCCACAAGAAAATCAAGCTTACATTATCTATTCTACCCATTACTTCACAAAAGGATTTTTCTCCATAGTTCAAATGACTCAATGGTTTTTGAAAACAACCTCAACCACACCATTTTCGAAAATAACTCATGCACTATAAGTTTCACAAGGTTTTCTAAGAGGAAAACGAACCACAACCTCCAGAGAGGGTTTATGGGGTTTTACCCCCAACCATGGAGTAGAGACCCTACCTAACAATCATGATTTTCAACAATAAGGGAAACTAAGCTAAGTGATTTACCTCTTCTCAAGCATTTCTTTTGACTCTAAGAGCTCTCAAATCGCCTAGCCGCTTCTCCTCTCTTTTGTTTTCAAAAAAGTGACCCAATTCTCACTTGGGACTTCTATTTTAGGTTTCAGAATTTCGTACTCTCGCCCGAGCGAGAATCCACGACGCTTCAAATTACTCAAACACTAATGCTCTCGCTCAGGCGACGTTGTCTCGCCCAGGCAAGATTCATCCAGTCTCAATAAGGCTCTCTCGCTTGAGCGAGAAATCCCTCGCCCAGACGAGAATCTCTCAGCCTCGGCAACCCTCTCTCGCTTAAGCGAGTAATCTCTCGCTCAAGCGAGATCACCAGAAAAATCCTAGGGAAAACACTGAGTCCCTCGCTTGGGCGAGACTTTCTCGCTCAAGCGAGAATCACCCAGTAATTCCCAGATATTTTGAGTTTCACAAGTCTCAAGAAAATGTAATTTTTGGGATGTTACAATATAGCTTTCTTGTCATGGGGTAGACTGGTCAGAACCCAAGTATTATTGTGTTCCATAGCAGATAATCCTCTTCGGATTGCTTGTCTCCAACATTCATGTTGGATGGCATCAGTATAATGATTAGGTGTAGAACTAAGAGAGAGAGAGAGAGTAGGAGAAAAATATTTATGATTGAGAGATAGAGAATCATATGAAACATAATTGTAGATAGGAATTAGAGGCCAAATTAAAATGATAATCATTTAGGTAATTAGGAGTTCTCCTAGTTCTACGGACTGTCTAATAGTATTGTTGGAAGAAGCCTAGTTTTGTGGTTGTATATGAATATCATGTGAATTAGTGACTTGTGTGTCAGTCCAAGAAGTGAAAGGGTCAATGATATGTATAGGTAAGATTGGTGGATCAGATAGAGTAGAGGTAGATGAACCAGTTTGGGTGAAGGGTAATATGTGTTCAAAATATTGGACATTTCTATAAAGGAAAATTTCATTTGTATATGAAGGTCAAGAAAGATATAACCTTTGGTGCCATGTTGGAATCCTATAAAAACACACTTTCTAGATCTAGGATCAATTTTTCTCCTTTGAGAAACTAAAGTGGAAGAGTAACATAAGCTGCCAAAGACTTTTAAGTCTTTAATATTTGGCAGAGTCTTGTAGAGTTTCTCATAAGGTGATTTGTTGTGCAGAAAGGTAGTGAGTTATCTATTGATTAAGGGGAGAGAATGGGCAATGTTGTAGTTCCAAAAACATATTGGCAGATTGGATTGTAAAATTAAGGCTCTAGCTACGCCTAGGATGTAACGACCCGATTTTTTTCCCTTGAAAATTTTTCGTTTATTTTAATCATTTCTTACATACAGTCGTCACCTTCATTGAAAACTCTCAAGTATCATTTTCGAAAATACTCTTTACCCTATTTTCTTATCATACAAATTTATGTTGCGGAAAAACATAATTCATTCAAATAGCATTTAACACATACAACCAGTTATGGGTCTCCCAAGGTTGTAAAGCCCATAACTACACATATCCGTATTGATCTAAACGGATTTACAGTCATCCCATAATACTATTAAATCAACTACAACGTCACTTAGCAATACAGACAAGCGAGTAATTAAACACAAAAGCTTCCTAATTGAGCTTCATCCTCAAAATCCTTCATTTACCTACAATGGGATTATCATAAACAACACACAAAACAAAAAGGGAGTAAGTCATTAGTTTAAAAACTAATATCACATGATAATCCACATTTCAAATACGATTAAACTTTAATATAGATTATAAACGCAATTACGTAAATGCAAACATTCATCTCTTCTTTCGTTCATTTCTACATTATCCATATTCATCCTATAGAATACATATCCCATAATATATATTCTATAGCATGCATATTATGTTCATTCGAAGCATCGTTCTTCTCATTATTCATATCCACACTATAGTATATATATATCCCATATATATATCTTATAGCATGTATATTACTTTTATCCTTAACGTCTTCATTTCCAACATTCATATTCACCCTATAGTATATATATCCCATAATATATATCCTATAACATGCATATGACTTTCGCTCTTAACGTCCTCGTTTCTCATATGTCGTATTCATCCTTAATCGTATTGACCGAGTCCTTTCACAACTATAATCTCCTACCACCTCGGGTAGATCCAATTACATCTCCATACCACATCGGGTAGGTCTAGTTCACCATCCATACCACATCGGGCAGGTCTAGTTCATCATCCATACCACATCGGGCAGGTCTAGTTCATCATCCATACCACATCGGGCAGGTCTACTGTTATATTCCATACCACATCGGGTAGGTCTAGTTATACTCCATACCACATCGGGCAGGTCTAGTTATATTCCATACCACATCGGGTAGGTCTAGTGTTATGCTCCATACCACATCGGGTAGGTCTAGTGTTATGCTCCATACCACATCGGGTAGGTCTAGTGTTATGCTCCATACCACATCGGGTAGGTCTAGTTATACTCCATACCACATCGGGCAGGTCTAGTTATATTCCATACCACATCGGGTAGGTCTAGTGTTATGCTCCATACCACATCGGGTAGGTCTAGTGTTATGCTCCATACCACATCGGGCAGGTCTAGTTATATTCCATACCACATCGGGTAGGTCTAGTGTTATGCTCCATACCACATCGGGTAGGTCTAGTGTTATGCTCCATACCACATCGGGTAGGTCTAGTTATACTCCATACCACATCGGGTAGGTCTAGTTATACTCCATACCACATCGGGCAGGTCTATTTATACTCCATACCACATCGGGTAGGTCTAGTATTATATTCCATACCACATCGGGTAGGTCTAGTGTTATGCTCCATACCACATCGGGTAGGTCTAGTTATAATCCATACACATCGGGTAGGTCTAGTTCACAATTCTTCACTACCATTCCCGGTAGGATAACAATAACAGTCCACTACCACTCCGGGTAGGACACAACAACAGTCCGCTACCACTCCGGGTAGGACACAACAACAGTCCGCTACCATTTAAGGTAGGACACAATAACAGTCTACTACCACTCCGGGTAGGACACAACAAACAGTTCACCACCACTCCGGGTAGGACACAATAATAGTCAACCACTACCTCTTCGAGTAGGGTAACCACAATAAACCACTACCTATTCGGGTAGGGTAACAACAATCAAACTTACAACACATTACCTCTTTCACATACCTCGTTCACATCAGTGAGTATGAATTAGAGCCACTTATCCCTTACCTCAGTGAGTTTTGGGATCGGTTCCGAGTAACTTTAAAAGTCTCCTCCGCGATTTCCTCCAACCTTAGGATCTTTCCTCATTTCCACCAATAACAACAATGTTAGTCATTTATTCCAAATATCACATAAACAACTTATTTTGCATCATTTAATCATACAAAATATTCATCATCAATATTCAACCATCTAAAACATGCATAACATCTCATATTTCAATATTTCCAAAACTACTTCAATACAAGTTTCTAAATATCAAAGCATACATGTTCATCTCATATAACAACATTAAAGCACTACTCATTATCCACATCTAGCATTTCATCTCTTTCTCTTTATACCCATATTCTCATTTTGGGGGTTTTTGGGGTTTTTCATGAATAACCCATAAAACTTTCCATTCATCAAATACCAACTCTAAACCAAGAGTTTACAAGATAAAAACAACATAAAACAAACCATAACTCTAAAGAATGAGTTTCCATGGTTTCTCATGTTTTGAAAATAAATCCAACATACCCAAAACAAGTTAGAGTGGAAGAAGAAGAGTTAGTAACAAGAGGTTTACCTCTTCTCAAGCTCCAAGATGAGTCCTAAGGCTCCTTGCTCTTGAAAAGCTCTCCTTTCTTTCTTCTCTTCGAAGTTCTAACCCAAAAATGTGTTTGGGTTTCTGTTTTAAAGAGGTGTCGTCGGGTTGTAATCGATTACCAACATGGTGTAATCGATTACAACGTGAAAAATGCGCATATCTGATGCTTTTAATACGATGTAATCGATTACCTGAAATGTGTAATCGATTACCAGAAATGTGTAATCGATTACCAGCAATGTGTAATCGATTACCAGCAATGTGTAATCGATTACCAGCAATGTATAATCGATTACCAGCAATGTGTAATCGATTACCAGAAATGTGTAATCGATTACACTGTGTCAGATGCACATATCTGATGCTTTTAATACGATGTAATCGATTACCAGCAGATGTAATCGATTACTAGCAGAGTGTAATCGATTACACTGTGTCAACAGCCCAAAATTGCCATTTCTCGCCCAGGGAAGAATCCTCCAGTATAGTCCCCCTCCCAGCTGATCCTTTTTCGCTCAGGCGAGAATCTCTCGATCAAGCGAGGCTTCCAGGACTGATACTATATTTTTAAAGATTAAAATTTGGGGTGTTACAATCCTCCCCCTCTTATAAGAATTTTCGTCCCCGAAAATTAAATATACCTCGGAAAATAAAATCATCACCTAGACCTTAGGCACAAGAATATTCAACCAAAATCACAATTCGATTCTCTAATCCATTAAGATTACTTAATCAGTCACTAAGGGCATACACCACTAAATCACGATATCACCAAACTAATTCATGAACTAACTCCTCAATGTCCAAATGTTAAGATCTCAGCCTTTAATAACTCGAGTGCCATGGGAACTAATCCATAATTTAGACTAAAGATTTTTTCTTATATCCATCAAGAACCATAGATCTCTAACACATATCCATCTATCAATCCTAACATACGTTAAGAATCCCGATAACACTCTCGAACTTCAGCGAATCGGGAACTCCTGATCCCATATCTATCTAAATGCATCTTTTAACATCCATCATACACTAGCTAGTCTCATCTCCACTCGAGACTCTAGCACAATTTCATTTTACTAGATCCACAAAATACTTACACAATAGAATTATTAGTGTCTCATCCATTGTACACAATCAAACTATTCAGTAATTGTCTAATTACATAAAATATTTCTACCATCAAATCTTATCGTCTAAAGAAATTACCGATTTCTAGTCTCCACTGAAACCATAAAACCATTGATTCACACCAAAACTAGGTATTATGTTACCAAACGGCAAGCACAAGTCGACCAACACTCAAACCTACAACTTGCGTTTGGTTTGGTCACCCCAATTCCGTTAGTAAATATAAACTTATTAACTCACTCGCATTATGTCCAGAAATACATGGGCATCTCATATCACTAAACTTTTAACAACCTCATACTTATTCCGATATGGTTGCTAAAATTTCGGAATTCTCCAACATGATACTAAATCATTACTTAGGCACAAGCTAAGTTTTCCCAAAAATGATTTTCGAAAGCGGTTTGAATCCACGACTCATGGCAACCACGTCGTGAAACAAGGTTCGCACGCTCATTTCGATACAACCCAAAACTTCTTCTCTCCTATGGTTACACCACACCCATACACCGCAATTACTGACGTTCACGAAACAACAACAACTTTTGCCGGTACACATTCAACGCAGACAATTTCGGATCACCACCACTATTTTATGCGTTGCCAATGTCCTACCGCAAAAGAACCGGTCATTCGAGACCAAAAGATTCACGTCTAATAAAATGTATTCCTCACATCGACGGGGTAAGTAACTCGACTAGCCTCTTTCCTCGACTATCAGTATAAATCTTACCCCCTTAGCATACACATACATATCAATGCATACTAAATTTAAATATTCACCTCAACAATTACACACAGTTAAACATAACACGATTTGCTGACCGCTAGTCCATTTCCAGGATTAAATCCAACTGGACGTCATTGCGCATACCAACACTATAGTAAAGGTTTTACCATTTACCCCAACCGTACACTGAGACATCCACACCGACATCCACCACCGATGCACGGGGTTGGTGGGTACAACTAAGTCGAAAACAACAACTTGGTGTACAATCTTAGTAGGTTCACGCATTCAGCAAATATAGGGAGTGTGTCGCTCCCGAATTAAACAACACTAAAAGTGATACCTGTCACCATGCAATTTACCTCTCGCCGGATCATCCACACCTGATGTCCCTGCGCCACTCGGGGTAAACCTTCGACTATGGTCCCTTGTCTTCTCAGCAGAAACGACATTAGGTCTCCGATCTAGCTTGGGACAAAACCTTTTAATGTGTCCGAACTCCTTGCAGTGGAAACATCCGTTTCCTGACCCTGGGCATGTACTCCCAAGATGGCGTCTACCACATTTGTTGCACATGGGAGTAGAAACCCCTTCGGTAGGAACGGTAAATGGTCTAGACTTTTGGAAATTTCGGTCTCGATGTATAGTAGTTGCCGCATAAGGCTTCCGGTCATCTTCCACCCTCTCTTTACCCCTCTCCCGCATATGGTTGCGTTGAGGCCCATAGTTCCGGGGAGTAATTGTTTCGTGTGTAGCCAACTTAACCGACTTCAGGTTGTCCTCGTACATTCTACACTTGTTGACCAAGGTAGCGAAATCGGCAATCTCCTGATGTCCGAACATTATTTTCAACTTGGGCCTTAAACCCGATTCAAATTTAGAGCATTTGGATCGTCCATCTACTTCCAACTCCGAGTAGGGACAAAACCGTGCCAATTCCTCGAACTTAGCCGCATATTCCCCCACCGACATATTTCCCTGTTCCAACTTCAGGAACTCCATTTCCTTCTTCCGCTTCAGATCAGCTGGGAAGTATTTATGAAGAAACTTCTCCTTGAATGTACCCCAGGAAATCAATTGTCCTTCTATCTCCATTTGGCGTCGAGTAAACTCCCACCAGTTCTCGGCCTCCTTCACTAGCATATACGTGGCGTAAGCCAACTTCTGAGCCTCCGAACAATTCATTGCCCGAAAGATCCGATCCATTCCCTGAATCCACTCAAGGGCAGCATCAGGAGCAAATCCCCCGTGGAACTGACTGGGGTTCCTCTTGCAAAACTCATCCAACCCTCGGTACTCAGCCGGTTCAGGTGGGATTAGGGGTTGCGAACTCGAACTCGGTGCAGGGTTCTGATGCAGATTATGCAAGCTCTCGTTCATCTGGTGTAGTGCAGCTACCATCTGAACCAACAAATCATTTGGAACGTTCTGACTCGTTCCTCTTTCAGCCATGTTTCGACCTGCACTCATGTATAGTCAGTACACAATTTTAATTCACACAAGTCAGGTTATCACCTAGTCTCATAGTACCTTACATGTTACTATACCAAAGCAACATGCTTTAAACATTCAATTCACACAATATCAACCAATCAAATCATAAACATGTTACAAAGAAGCAAGTAAGGCCATGCCCTAGGCCGCAGAATTAACTATGCTCTGATACCATATTGTAACGACCCGATTTTTTTCCCTTGAAAATTTTTCGTTTATTTTAATCATTTCTTACATACAGTCGTCACCTTCATCGAAAACTCTCAAGTATCATTTTCGAAAATACTCTTTACCCTATTTTCTTATCATACAAATTTATGTTGCGGAAAAACATAATTCATTCAAATAGCATTTAACACATACAACCAGTTATGGGTCTCCCAAGGTTGTAAAGCCCATAACTACACATATCCGTATTGATCTAAACGGATTTACAGTCATCCCATAATACTATTAAATCAACTACAACGTCACTTAGCAATACAGACAAGCGAGTAATTAAACACAAAAGCTTCCTAATTGAGCTTCATCCTCAAAATCCTTCATTTACCTACAATGGGATTATCATAAACAACACACAAAACAAAAAGGGAGTAAGTCATTAGTTTAAAAACTAATATCACATGATAATCCACATTTCAAATACGATTAAACTTTAATATAGATTATAAACGCAATTACGTAAATGCAAACATTCATCTCTTCTTTCGTTCATTTCTACATTATCCATATTCATCCTATAGAATACATATCCCATAATATATATTCTATAGCATGCATATTATGTTCATTCGAAGCATCGTTCTTCTCATTATTCATATCCACACTATAGTATATATATATCTCATACTATATATCTTATAGCATGTATATTGCTTTTATCCTTAACGTCTTCATTTCCAACATTCATATTCACCCTATAGTATATATATCCCATAATATATATCCTATAACATGCATATGACTTTCGCTCTTAACGTCCTCGTTTCTCATATGTCGTATTCATCCTTAATCGTATTGACCGAGTCCTTTCACAACTATAATCTCCTACCACCTCGGGTAGATCCAATTACATCTCCATACCACATCGGGTAGGTCTAGTTCACCATCCATACCACATCGGGCAGGTCTAGTTCATCATCCATACCACATCGGGCAAGTGTAGTTCATCATCCATACCACATCGGGCAGGTCTACTGTTATATTCCATACCACATCGGGTAGGTCTAGTTATACTCCATACCACATCGGACAGGTCTAGTTATATTCCATACCACATCGGGTAGGTCTAGTGTTATGCTCCATACCACATCGGGTAGGTCTAGTGTTATGCTCCATACCACATCGGGTAGGTCTAGTGTTATGCTCCATACCACATCGGGTAGGTCTAGTTATACTCCATACCACATCGGGCAGGTCTAGTGTTATGCTCCATACCACATCGGGTAGGTCTAGTGTTATGCTCCATACCACATCGGGTAGGTCTAGTTATACTCCATACCACATCGGGTAGGTCTAGTTATACTCCATACCACATCGGGCAGGTCTAGTTATACTCCATACCACATCGGGTAGGTCTAGTATTATATTCCATACCACATCGGGTAGGTCTAGTGTTATGCTCCATACCACATCGGGTAGGTCTAGTTATAATCCATACCACATCGGGTAGGTCTAGTTCACAATTCTTCACTACCATTCCCGGTAGGATAACAATAACAGTCCACTACCACTCCGGGTAGGACACAACAACAGTCCGCTACCATTTAAGGTAGGACACAATAACAGTCTACTACCACTCCGGGTAGGACACAACAAACAGTTCACCACCACTCCGGGTAGGACACAATAACAGTCAACCACTACCTCTTCGAGTAGGGTAACCACAATAAACCACTACCTATTCGGGTAGGGTAACAACAATCAAACTTACAACACATTACCTCTTTCACATACCTCGTTCACATCAGTGAGTATGAATTAGAGCCACTTATCCCTTACCTCAGTGAGTTTTGGGATCGGTTCCGAGTAACTTTAAAAGTCTCCTCCGCGATTTCCTCCAACCTTAGGATCTTTCCTCATTTCCACCAATAACAACAATGTTAGTCATTTATTCCAAATATCACATAAACAACTTATTTTGCATCATTTAATCATACAAAATATTCATCATCAATATTCAACCATCTAAAACATGCATAACATCTCATATTTCAATATTTCCAAAACTACTTCAATACAAGTTTCTAAATATCAAAGCATACATGTTCATCTCATATAACAACATTAAAGCACTACTCATTATCCACATCTAGCATTTCATCTCTTTCTCTTTATACCCATATTCTCATTTTGGGGGTTTTTGGGGTTTTTCATGAATAACCCATAAAACTTTCCATTCATCAAATACCAACTCTAAACCAAGAGTTTACAAGATAAAAACAACATAAAACAAACCATAACTCTAAAGAATGAGTTTCCATGGTTTCTCATGTTTTGAAAATAAATCCAACATACCCAAAACAAGTTAGAGAGGAAGAAGAAGAGTTAGTAACAAGAGGTTTACCTCTTCTCAAGCTCCAAGATGAGTCATAAGGCTCCTTGCTCTTGAAAAGCTCTCCTTTCTCTCTTCTCTTCGAAGTTCTAACCCAAAAATGTGTTTGGGTTTCTGTTTTAAAGAGGTGTCGTCGGGTTGTAATCGATTACCAACATGGTGTAATCGATTACAACGTGAAAAATGCGCATATCTGATGCTTTTAATACGATGTAATCGATTACCAGAAATGTGTAATCGATTACCAGCAATGTGTAATCGATTACCAGCAATGTGTAATCGATTACCAGCAATGTGTAATTGATTACCAGCAATGTGTAATCGATTACCAGCAATGTGTAATCGATTACCAGAAATGTGTAATCGATTACACTGTGTCAGATGCACATATCTGATGCTTTTAATACGATGTAATCGATTACCAGCAGATGTAATCGATTACTAGCAGAGTGTAATCGATTACACTGTGTCAACAGCCCAAAATTGCCATTTCTCGCCCAGGGAAGAATCCTCCAGTATAGTCCCCCTCCCAGCTGATCCTTTTTCGCTCAGGCGAGAATCTCTCGATCAAGCGAGGCTTCCAGGACTGATACTATATTTTTAAAGATTAAAATTTGGGGTGTTACATAGGATATGTTGATGCTTTCTCTCAATTATGCCATTTTGTTGTGGTGTTTCCACACAATATGTTTGGTGCTCAATCCCTTTAGATAGGTAGAATTCTGTTAGGATAAATTCCTTGCCATTGTCACTTCTAATGGCCTTAACATTGAACTTAAATTGAATCTCTACATAGAAAACAAAGGCCTTGACAAGGTGGTTAGTTTCTGATTTGACTTTCATAAAGAATAGCCAAGTGAATCTAGTCTTGTCATCTACAATGGTGAGAAAGTATTTGTGTCCTAGAGTAGATGGGGTCGAGATAGGTCCCCAAATATCCATATGAACTAAATCAAAAGCACAATTAGCTCTAGTCAAGCTAACAGCATAAGGCAATCTTTTTTGTTTAGTTAAATGACATATATCACATGGATCAAAAGTCTTATTACATTTGAAGAATGGAAATAAAGTTTGTATATAGAGCATTTTATCATGAGACAATTGTTTTAGTCTAGAATGCCATGGAGTCATCAAAGCTACAAAAAGAATTGATAAAGTGAGGTTTATGATAATGTTTGCTAGATTGAGTCATTGTATAAAGGCCTCCTTTGAGCTCAGCAACATCAATCGTCCTCAAGGATTGGATCTCCAGAATGTAACATTTGTAAGCAAAAAAACAATAATGTAAAATCTAGGCAAGATGTTAATTTTGAGACTGTAATGAAATTGAATTTAAAGATAGGAACATATAAAAACATTTTTAAGATAAAGCATATCAGAAAAAACAATGGTTCCTGAGTATTAAGCAGTGACTTGATTTCCATTAGGTAGGGTAATGGATATTGGTCTTAATTTCTTGTAAGTTTGAAAATTAGCCAAGGAGTGACAAAACATGGTGTAGCTCTGTGAGGAGATTTGTATGTATGATTTTTGAGTTATTGAGGACTTACCTGCTGTAGGAGATTCTTGAAGACAATTAGAAGTAATTGCAGAGCTCACTTGATTGCTAGTGTGTTGTTTTTTATTAATGGACTGCTGAATTAATGTCTTCAAGGCACTTTGTTGTGCTTATGTGAATCAGTGAATGGAAAATCGACTACATTTGGCTCTTGTTTGGATTTGGAGTCAGTAAATGATGGGCCTGTTTCTTCTAGTGTTGAGTCGATGGACTGAGTAATGGTGTAATTGTTAGCATTGCTTGAATAATTTGGGGAAATCCATGTTTCTTGTAGCAAGAATCTTTTGTATGTCCCATCTTATGGCAATACGTTCAGGATTTTTGTCATCTCCCTCTTCCAAGGATAGAAGATCTCCATGTGTTGAATCTGTTAGGTCCTCTATATCCTCTTTCTCTCTACCTCTCATTCTATTTTCAGTGGCGTTGTCAAAGAAATTTGCTGAGAACCTTGGTTCATCTAACTGCATTTGTCTTTATTGTTGAATCAAGATAGTAAACACCTTACTAATTGAGGGTAAATGATCAATTAACCTAATTGATCCGACTGTTGAGAATTGACCATTCAATCCTCTCAAAAAGCAGATCACATAACCATTCTCCCTATAGTTCTTGATAGTGGGAACCAATGGACAGGATCACTTGATGTCACATAAGCAGGGTGGTATGGGTTCATAATCATCTAATTGTTGCCATAATCCCTTAATTTGTGTGTAATAACCATCAATGGAATTTTCCCCTTGCTTAATAGAGTGAATTTCTCCTATCAATTCAGAAATCCTAAACATATCCCCTTGATGATATCTAAAACACGAATCATCCACAAATTCCATTTTATTTTCTTGACCATGGATGATAGTTTTTACCATTTAATAGAGATGAGACTAGGACATTACCTGGATTCTCATTAGGATGCACATGATATGCACCAGATGGATCAAGCATTGGATCGATGGGATTCGTCATTCTGCTTCAGGGCGGAGAGTTTATCTATGACCCTCCCGCATTGACATGAGTCATCGGTCCATGCGAACTATATCCTCGATTTCCAATGGGTGGAAGGTAAGGCTTTCGTTCCTCTTGAAACGTCTTACTTTTTTCCCTTCCCTTGCACATAGTTCCTTTGGGGCCCAAAGCTCTTCGGAGGATTTGTTTTGTGTGTCATCACATCATCCGCCTTCATCTCATCCTCATACATCCTACACTTGTTGACCAAGGTAGGGAAATCAGAAATTTCCTGATGTCCAAACATAATCTTCATCTTAGGCTTCAAACTCGATTCAAAATTTGCACACTTGGACCGCCCGTCCACCTCCAGCTCATAATAAGGACAGTACCTGGCCAACTATTCGAATTTGGCCGCGTACTCCCCCATTGATAGGTTCCCTTGCTCTAACCGTAAGAACTCCATCTTTTTCTTCCTCTACAAATCGGCAGGGAAATATTTTTGGAGAAACTTCCCTTTGAAGGCTTCCCAAGTGATAGCTTGTCCTTCTGCTTCCATCTGCCTCCGAGTATACTCTCATAGTCTTTTACTAGTACATAGGATGCATAGGTCACCTTCTAGGCATCAGAACACCCCATAGCTCTGAATATCCACTCCAAGTCTTGGACTCACTCATTGGCCGCATCGGGAGCAAATCCGCCTTGGAATTGGTTGGGATTGCGCCTACAGAATTCTTCTAATCCCCGATACTCTACCGGTCCTTGAGGTGTCAGGGGATGTGGGTTTGGGCTCGACACTGCATTCTAGTTTAGATGTTGCATGTTTTCATTCATGTTTTGCAGCACGGCTGCTATTTGAGCCAATAATTCATTTTGTCCTGATCCTCTTCCTCGTCCAGCCATCTTCTTAACTTGTAGCTGCACTCATTCATTTATCAGTACACCAAGTCTCACATCAGACAAGTTATCACATATTCACACAATAGTTCACATAAATTGTGCAATTAATTCACATAAATCAAATAGTTAACTCACATAAATTTCACAAAGAAGCATGTAAGGCCATACCCTAGGCCGCAGAATTAACTCATGCTCTGATACCATATTGTAAGGACTCAAATTATACCCTAGAATTTTTGTCCGTTTAATTTAAAAACATGCAAATCTTAGGAACCGGTTTCTCACTACTTATTTTCATCTTAACATTCACAATATAGTTACGCTTTAAATTTGATAATGACTAATTAATCTACCAAAATATTTTGGGGTTCATAACCCATAACTTCGCATTTTGATTTCAAAAGAGGACCATGTCCTTACATACATGGCAATCATACATCAGTTCACTAGTAACGGGAATACATGTCAATTAGTTAAATTAATGGGTACAAACAAGTGCATATCACAAAAAAGCACATTAGTATCCCTATTACATCAACAGTCAGAAATCTAAACTACGACATCGCCTAGATCTACTAGTCCTTTGCTTTAAATGTACACTGATTATCACAAATGCAACCAACAAGAAATACAAGGGAGTAAGACATCAAATTCAGGATAATCAGTATTTATAAATCAACATAGAATAATAATATTGCAAACATATATAAATCTAAGTTTAACATGAATCAACAATCAAATCAAATAAACCATCATACTATAATTTTTCAACCACATTTAATAACAGTTAATTCAATACCATGTAGGGCAAGTCTATGCCACAAGGGTGTATCAATACCACGTAGGGCAAGTCTATGCCACAAGGGCGTATCAATACCACGTAGGGCAAGTCTATGTCATAAAGGTGAATCAATACCACATAGGGAAAGTCTATGTCACAAAGGCGGATCAATATCATGTAGGGAAAGTCTATGCCACAAAGGCGAATCAATACCACATAGGGCAAGTCTATGTCACAAAGTCGAATCAATACCACGTAGGGTAAGTCTATGTCACAAAGGCGAAATAATGTAACTTTCTTTCAATGATATTAATGACTCTATTCTCATAATAACATACTCAATAAGCTTACATTTCACCTTATATCATTTTATAATGGAAATGTTTCTCCCTTACCTTGGTGTGCGTTGGCGTTGGTGTTTGGTAACTTGTTAGCCTCTCCTCCACCTCCTCCAACCTTAGGGTCTTTCCTCATTCACACCACACATAATAACCATAATCAATAATATATTCATAATATCACATAAATAACTTCATAATACATATTCATCTATAAGAGTAGTTCATATTTCGATGTTTTCCAAAACCATCCCCTTTTGGAATTCTAAACATGTGAATCATAAACATTCTAACCTCTCATTCCATATTACAACTCATAAACCACAATCTCAACTTGACATTTCACCCCTTTTCATTACCATTCGTTTCTAGGTTTTGGGGTTTCCAAAAATCAACATTTTACTAACACCATTTCCAAATACAAACTCTACACTACGAGTTTTCAAGAGAAAATTTAGATAAAACAAACCACAACCCAAAAGAGAGGGTTAAGTGGTTTTCCAACCCAAGAGAAGAGACCCAAATACCCAAAATGAGTTTCAAAATGAGAATGAGTGTTAAAATCGAGAGGTTTACCTCTTCTCTAGCTTCTCCTAGCTTCTACACGAGTTCTTGCCAAGAAAATCGCCTCTCCTTCTATTTTCTCCCAAAAGTCTACCCCTTTTCGTGTTTGGGATTCTATTTTAGGGTTCAGACTTTTAGATTCTCGCCCAAGCGAGAACACGTCGCTCAGGCAAGAGTTTCACGCCTTTTTGAAATTCAAACTCTGATGCTCTCGCTCAAACGAGAGATTCTCGCCCAGGCGAGATTTCAACAGCCTCCATAGCCTCTTTCTCGCTCAGGTGAGAATTCCAGAGAAATCCTGGGAGAAATCCTGAACTTCTCGCTTGAGCGAGGTCCCTCTCGCTCAGGCGAGAGACATCCAGAAACTCCCAGACTTACTGAGTTCTACTATGCTTAAAAGAAGAGAAATTAGGGTGTTACACTAAGGTCCATTGTTGCATGATATGACACCAAGGTCCTTAATCTATGATTTGTATTTTGTACTAACATACACAACACTAATAAAGATAGAATTGTTATTAATATACATTATATAGAAATTTGATGAGTGGTGTTGGAAATAATGGAGGGGTTCAACTGATTGTTACAAATTCCACAAATATTAGGACGTTGTGAATATCTACATTGACTACACGTAAGTGTGTCAAAACTAGCTCCTCCAAAAATTATCAGAGACAACTTAAGAAAGGATCATGAGTTTTGAGATATATACCAGATCCTGCTTTTAATTTTAAAATACATTATTTTTATGTCTAATATTGTATTTAAGTTCCCGAGTCCCCTGCAATTTGAGTATTTGCCTTTCTTTCTCATTTTTTATTTTGGGATAATGATAATACCATATTGAGGGGCGGAACAAGTTCATTCTCGTTTTCTATTTCTAGGTTAACCACCAACTCATTCTCCTGATTCCTTTCCAACACCTTAGGTACCTTGTCGGTGGGCTTTTCAAAGGCATGAATTACTTAAACTCTTATAGATAATTGTTGGATCTAAATACCGGGAACCTCCAATCATTGGGGAGTTCTACTGTTATCAAGTATGAGAAGAGTAGAGAGTCATAGCTAAGACACTACATCTTGAATCAAAATTATAAGGTATTAGATTCATGAATTTTTTCTACATATAAACTGTTTTGATTCTCCCCCTCACAATATGAGACTTCTAACTTTGAATAAACCTAATCATGTTTTATATTTGCACATAGTTCTGTTATAGAGCTAGGATAAAGTATATCAACATAACTTATCTCTTTAAATCTATTCATTGTTTGACATGTATCTTATTTTTATTCTTTTTATAAGTTTTCATTTTAAAATATATTATAAAACCAAAAAAAAATAAGATACATGTCGATCAATGAATGAATTTAAGGAGATAAATTATGTCATATTATGAGGATATATTTTATTCTGTTTATTTGAACTACGGAAAATGTCTATTTCTGGTGTCATTATCATTGATTCTTATATAGTTAACTTCTATAGAGATGAGATATCTGATTTTGCCTCTACCATAAGATTGTTATTTCCGTAAGTGAATTTCAAGTTCAATGGATAATGTAATGGACACTATGACGCTCCATAAATAACATTTAATATTATAAAAAATGTTTAATACTATTGGATATACATTATGTTTGGCAAAGCTCCTAAGTGACTTATAAATTCAATAAAAATAACTTGGTTGATTTTGTTTGACAAAAGAACTTGTATGTCCATGATGTGACTTAAAAGGCATATTAGACAAGCTAGTTGGATGTGACTTAAAAATCCAAGTGTGGCTTATATTATGACTTATAAATTACAATCCTATTTTATTTTAAGTGTTCTATCTAATTATAAATTAATTTTACAAAAAAAATTATCAATTAATTACAAGCTCATTGTTTTTTCGTACATACCTTTTAAGTTGTTAACTGACTTATAAGCTCCCAGCTAGCTTACTAACTATTTCTGTGAAACGTAATCATAAAAAGTATCACTAAACTTGTGTCATCTAACATTTTTATTAATTGGTACAAATATTGATAGAGCTTAATAAACATGGTATATATTACTCTTATTTTAGAGTAAATCATCATATGTAAGTGAGTGATGTCCTGGTAGTGTACCCTAAACTATTTTCTATTATATATATATATATATTATATAGATAGGATTTAATGGAAAGGGGAGCCTCAATAATCCTATCAATTGAAGTGATAGCTGAAAAAAGTGGAAGGCTAGGGATGTGTTATTTTGGTTTATGATGTTTCCTTCTTTGTATCTCCTTATACGTTTTATTGTGAATGTTTATGAATGTTGAATAAGGGTAGAATTGAGAGAGAAATATTATATTATGAAAAACAAAAAGGAAAACATAATAGTTAAGATATATTTATTTTTTATATATATTAAATAATACTTTTGTTATTAAAAGAAAAAAGAAAAACAAGTGCATGTCTCTCCATATTCATCTTATATGATGTTTCCCTTTGTTAGTAGAATAGTAAGTTAGCCACTTATTTTGGTTTTTTTCCTTATTTACCTCACACCTGCGTATTATACCATTTGTTTTTATTGAGGAACATAAATGAAAGCATGCACTACATATAGAATTTTTTTATGTCATCTAATTTTTTGTTAATTTGATTTTATATATCCAAAACTAGTTACCCATTGTTAATTTTAACATATTTTAATTTAGTGGTGGGTGAGCAAATGACATATGATGTTAATCATAAATTTCAATTTAAAATTTAAATCCTTAATAACACAATTAATTATGGTAATGTTGAAATAAATATCTTATTGAATCTTTTTTTGACTGTATGTATTAATAAACATTATTGCAAGATGACAATAGTACAAATTATATATATATATATATATATATATATATATATATAATTAGTTATCCATTATTATCAAATTTTGTTCATCATACAAATATAACAACCTTAAAGCAAGGATATCCTTTTATCTAATAAACTAATTTCTCCATTGCTTTGTGCTCAAATGATGCTGCACAAAAACAAACAAACAATATCAATAACTACTGTAACAAAAAGTAACAAGTAATAAATAAAAGTTAAAAATATGAATTAACTATTTGATTAAACAAAAAAAGGTAAACAATTAAAATTAATCTAGTGTTACTAATTAGATTATATAAGAAAAATGTTTCCAATCAACAAAATTTTATTTTATATCAATAAAGATTAATTCACTTGATAAAGATTTAACCCATATCTCATAGGAGACATAAAATTCAATCATATTATCAATGTTTGGTGAATCTCGAGATTCAACTCATCAATTAAATATGGAAGAAAATAAAACTAGATAACTTGATGTTCGTATAAATGTAGACTTACGTTTCACAATTTACGTCCTTGGCGATGACGAATGCCAAAGAAGGACCACATTGATTGATAAGAGAGGTTACTTTATCAGTCTTTAGTAAAGGAGAAGCTGCTGATGTTGATTGAAGAAACGTACAAGCAGCACGTTTATCATCTGTAGTAGTTATTGATGATGCCACTGTACGGACACCATTACAACATTCATCTGAAGGTGTATTACCACCTAAACCAGTCACAAACTTTACACATGGAAGTAATTGATTCAGTGCATCGTCAAACTCAAAGCTGCTTTGTCCTGACTCTATTGTTAGGACCAATATAGCTAGGAAAGTTAGATATGCTACACACACCTTCTTCATCTTATGCTTAATAGATTTCCTTGTTTTTTTTATAAAAGATATGAAATGGATCTGAATGTTTAGCCACTATATATAGTTGTAGATGCATGGGCAAGATTGAATCATGTGGGATTAGTGTATTATTTATTTAATTTTATTAATGAGTCAAGTTGAACTCTAGTGGGACACAAGAATATCAAACATATCATTTTATACCGGTGAACAACTATTAATAAATTTTTTCATCCGTGATTGATTTTCGAACTCATAATTCTTGTTCATTGACTATATTTTCCAATTTTAGAATAAAAAATCAGGTGTGACAACTTTATATTACTTTTATGAATACACAATCATGAATTATTTTATGATTATTCTGTATTATTTTATTTATTTCTGTATTTGAAGATTATTTTATTATCATAATACTTATTACAAATAATATAATGTATAATTTATTTTTATTTTATTAAAAGTTATATAATAAAACAGTATTTTATTCATTTCTAATGGTATGTTACTAACAAAGTAATATAGCATTATTTATTATTTTAATGGTGCTTTATTCATTTTATTTTTTATTAGTTTTTGTATATTACAATACCTTTTTATTAAAAAAATACAGTTACAATATTATTTTACATATTTCATATATTACTTTAATTTATTCAAATCATTACTATTCTTATATTTATGTATAACAGGGAACTATATTTATGTTACAATATTATTTTTTTCTCATTATTTTTTTTGCTCAAATTTTATATAATAATCAACACATAAATTTATTCCTCATATAAATCTCCACATTTTTAGAATGTTTTTATTTTAAGAAATCTGTTGCATTATAAATAAAGATCATTAACACAAATTAACACCAAAAAGGATATAACAAATAACATTTAATTTTTCCAAGTTTTTCCCAAATGCATGAAACATCATCGATCTCAACCATAAACATCACAAATTACAATAGTATAAAAAATTTTATTATCATTATTCACATATCAGTTTCTATTCCCTTATGAATTTTCCTTTATTGTCATTCTATTATGTATTTTTATATGCATTTTTATTTTTCATTGTTCACATTAATTACTCTTAAATATCGAGAGTAATTTTCTCTAACCGTTATTATTTCACAATTATTTACAATTCATATAAATGATCATTTTAGTACTTGTACTTGAAAAGTTTATGTAGATGTAAAAAGAAAAGAAAACAAAAGGTTAAAATTTATGACATTTTATTATCTTTAATTAACTTATACGATACATTTGAGAGAAAACTAAAAAATTATGGTATCATTCTTTAATAAATATATAACATATGTAATGGTTAATAAATTCAATGAAAGTATAAGATAAAGAAAAATTGTATTCGTAGTATATTTTAATTAGATAACAATAAAGTTTTGATTTTATCATAACATGAACCCAAAGATAAAAGAATATGATTAAGTTAACTTTCGTGAACAGTTGCACATCTCTTTTGAGAGCAATGAAGAAACATTATGTTCTTGACAATTGAATTAATGAAAGACACATAATCAAATATCATATATGAGGAGAAAACTTAAATGAAAGGAACATATATAGTTTGACAATGTTGGAGGGAAAATGAAGAAAGATTTTTGGAGGGAAAATAATGATTGTGGTGATGACACATGTCATAGCTAATGTGACAAGGAGTTAGTTTTCTTTTATAGTATGTAGATGAGTGGGTGCTCGGAAGATGAGGAAGTGACGATATCACAAAGATTAGGTGTTGGCATGGAAGGCCCTAACACAAAAAATGTAGAGGAAAAAGAGAAAAACTTGTATAAAGATATATACAACAGTGTTGTTTGGACCGGACCGGACCGGCCGGTCCAACCGTTACTCGCTTGAGTAAACGGTCCTGTACATGTAGAAAACCGGAATTGGTTTCCAGCCGTTTTGGGCCGTGGAAAATCCGGTCCAACCGGGTTAGACCGGGTAAAACCGGAATAACCCGGTTGGTTAAACCGGCCGGATTGGTAAAATTAAAAAAAAAATGTAAAAAATACACATATCTGATGTTTTTAATATGATGTAATCGATTACGAGTATATTGTAATCGATTACATCATGTAAAATTCACATATCTGATGCTTTTAATATGATGTAATTGATTAAGAGTATATTGTAATCGATTACATCATGTAAAATTCACATATCTGATGCTTTTAATATGATGTAATCGATTACGAGTATATTGTAATCGATTACATCATGTAAAATGCACATGTCTGATTAGTTTATCAGCATGTAATCGATTACCAGGATTGTGTAATCGATTACACTGTTTAAAAATGCAAATAATCTTAGTTTCATACATGAGTTTTTCAAAGATCAGTATTATACATATTTTCTAATTATTATACATATTAATCTAACGTATATTCTAATTTGTAGGTATGGTTGAAGGACAAAATATTACTATTGATGGATTGCTTAATTTAGACTCTTTTCCTCAAGAAGATGTAGATAGTTACACTCAAAGTACATCTTTAACCAACAATGTAAACTTAGATCTAACCAAGACAATGATACATGGATGAATTAGAATGTTTACTCTCTAAATGAGATGTGTTTTGATTTATTGCTCTAATTATGTAAGACTTAAACTTTGATGCACTTTTATTTTGATTTATGTGTAAGCTTTGTGCAAAGTTATTCACTTATTTTAATTAATTATATAATATATGTATATATATAATTATATATGATATTATATTGTCGTCCGGTCGGACCGGACGGCTTAACCGGTTAAACCGGTTAGAACCTATACAAGACCTCCTCCAGTTTGACGTCCGGCTCGGGTTTCACAACATTGATATACAATATGTCATACTTAGATACAAGTATATTTATGCTCTTTTATGTTATTATTAATGACAAATATACTTAGATACATATATAATCATACAAGTCTTTCTCTAAAAAATGTGTCTCAATAACTAAGTCCCAACACCTAAGTGGTAGTCCAGGTAGATGACGTGACAATTTCTTATACACACATTTGATATTTCGGTGTATGCATGAGTGTTTTGACCATGGGATTCGTTGGCCAATTGGACCAAGCCACATGTCCAAGCAAACAATAGCTTCTTATTCTTAGCTTGGAGGATAACTTTGGAATTTTTTATTATATTCTATAAGAGAAATGATGAAGAAAGACTTAGAGGTTAATATTTTGTCAAAGAACATAATTTATGAGAGAGTATTATAACGTCATTCTTTCCATGTAATCAATCTCATCTAGTGAAACAAAGGGTTGATTGTTATTGTATATTACTGTATTCTATTCTCACCGACGTTCATTCTAATGGTTTCTTTTTTATCATAGACAAGTTATTTTGTAAATAATTTTTTCATCATGACCATTCCAATGATTTCTTTTCTCATTGTGATAATTCCAATGGTTCATTTTGTCCCATTGATAAGTTATATTATTAGTGACTTTTTTATATAGACTATATTAGTAGTGGCATCTTTTCATGTCCACGATTATTTTGATGTTAATTATATCTACAAATTTTGTATTTTGCAGCATATTTTAACAATTTTATTGCGGAATCATTAGTAACAAATTTAAATCTTACTAAGCTTTAACGTACGCATTAGATGATAGTTCGATTGAAATAGCGTTATCCTATCTAGGATTTAGTTACTTTCATTTTACTTAAATTTATCTATATTTATGTTTATCTTACTACTTATTATTTGAGTCGTTATTATCTTATCGTTTATAATGACTAGTAAATTTTAATTAGATTAACCCATATAATCGAGTTTAAACTATCTTTATCATCCTAAATTTACATGGAAATGACATCAGTTAATATATTTGAGTACGATAAGTGAACCGTATCGTTCAACTAATAAAACCGGTAGATATTGGGATATCGTCCTCAGAGAGCAAATCAAATTTATGTTATTTTATTAAAAATAAAACAGTATTATACTATCTCCGCATACATTTTTCTCTTCAATTTTTTGCTGAATTTTTATATAATAATTAACACATAAATTTATTTCTCATATAAATCTCCACATTTTAGAATGTATTTATTTTAAGAAATCTGTTGCATTATAAATAAAGATCATTAACACAAATTAACACCAAAAAGATTTAACAAATAACATTTAATTTTTCCAAGTTTTTCCACAAATGCATGAAATTAATAGCACACCTAACCCAAATGAAGAATGTACCTCAACCAATAGCTTTAACAGTATTCTTGATTATACTTAAATGCAACAATACAGTAATGATTTGAATAAATAAATACACAAAATATGTAAAATAATATTATTATAGTAATTTTTTAATAAAAATATTAAAGATACAAAAAAACTATTAAAAAAATAAATAAATAAATCAGTAATAAATAATGATAAGTTATTTTATTAATAGCGTAACATATGAATAAAATATTGTATTATTATATAACTTTTAGTAAAATAAAATTAAAAGTATACAATATTATAACATGTTTGGGTGGGAGGACAATTCTATTTTAAGTTGATTACTATAATAACCTTGGTATAAAATTTAAGTTGAGTTAAAACATTGAATAATATTTTGACCAATTTTTTTGGTACACAATGCTAACATTTTTTTAAAGCAACTAATTACACCTTCATAGAATGAGGTGGACTCATGTTAATAAACCCCTCAAATCTAATAAATAATTTGATTAATGGATGAATTTGAATCTATCGAAGCCGATTAGCTCTCATCTTAGCAAACCCCGAAAATCTAATGAATAGATTTAGATGGATTAGAGCTATAAAATATCCACAATACATCTATTATTAGAGCTAATGAATTTAAATGGATAAAATTTAATAAATAGTTTTATTAATGAATAGATTTGAGTCTATCCATTATATCCAATGAATATCTGTGGACATGTATGTCCATTTGGATGGATATCGGTCCATTCAGAAAATAAACAATCACAAATAGTGTTCATTACTTTCCAATTTCATTTACTATCTCAACTCTCATTTTTTTTGTAGTGATTCCCACTTTCGCTTCGATTTATTTTATCAAATTGGAATCTATCTTAGGGCATGTGGTTAATATTAAAAGTTTGTTTTAAAAAAATAGCATATATAAATTTATATATTAAAAACGTTACCCATTTAATCCAATTTTTTTAACCCAATTTTTATAACAACCACATTTTATGAATTTGCTTTGAGTCTACTGTACATGTAAGCTCTATCCTCTATGTCTAGAGCATCCATTATTTTTCAACAAATTGTTCAAAATATCAATATCAAATATTCCTTGGACGTGTACAATGAACTTGATGACCATTGTACAAAGGTTAATGCAAAGGATGTTGCAATATCTAAAGTGTAACAACTTTGTTTTTACCCTCATGACCATGTCCAACGAGAACTTAAGAGATATCTATTAAAAACAACTATTTTTTATAATTTTCATTAAATTACTTTCTTAAAAAAAGTATTTCTTAAACAATTTTAAAAGAACTTTTTAAAAATAATTAGATTTTTATATTATATTTTTCAAAAAAGGTAATTTTAAAAAATGTTTTATTGAAATAGTGATTTTAAATGAGTGAGTTCATAATTGTTTTTAATTTTAATTAAATGAATCAAATGGATTATATATTTATACATTAAGTTTGGATATTGGTCGATGAATAAATAATAAATAATGTTCATCATATAAAGGTTAATGCAAATGATATTATACTATATGTAACAAATTAGTAACAATAAACATTATAAAAAATACAAAATAAATATAATAATATGGGGTCATCATAAAATAATACATTATTGTATATTAGAAAAAAATAAGAAAGTTGTTGCCACCCGATTTGGGGTGGATATGATTGTTATATGGCTGTTATTTTTTATATATTTTAAAATTAATTAAGAACATTTTTATATTTTTATATTTTTGCATTCATTATGTATTATTGATGAAAATATTTGTCGTTATTATTATTTATTTTTTGATTTATTAAATCGAATATAAGTGCTTATCACGAACATTCAAATATGACACAGAGGAATATGTGATATCACGCACGACTTTCACTCCTCATCTTATATTAAACTAGCAAGTGATCCATACATTTGTATGAGATGATATTTTTTCCGTATGATTCAGAACATACATTACATGTGCATTCATATTGTTAAGAAAACATAAGTTATTTGTGCATTTGCATGGTTAAAATACACATGTTACATGTGCATTCGTATTGTTAAAAATACACATGTGACCATTGCATTTACATGGTTAAAAACACACATGTTACCGTACAATTCGAATTGCTAAGAAATCACATGTTACCCATACACTTTTGTACTTTCTTGATTAATTTTCATGTTCTATAGTCTATATATTTGGCTAAATAATAAAAATTTATATCGTTGATTCTTAATATAGACGGATTATGAAAAACTTATTTAATTTTATGATTTATTATGATAATTTCTCAATGTAACTTTTTTATAATTTCTTTTACTTCTAAGATATAATTTTTCAGTAGTTGTTAGTATAATTGGTTTATTATTTCATATTTTTTAATAATTAATTTAATGATTAATACTTTCGGGATTAATGATTTAGTATGACAACTTCGAAAATAATATTTTAATAGATAGAAATGAAATTTAGAAATAAATTATCATTGAAATAAGGAAATTGTAATTATATAGTTCAATTTTTTTTTCCAAAATAATGGAGGCCTAAATTATTTAGGATTAAAACTACTAAAATATTTTAAAGATAGTAATAAAAATGGGATCATTATAATTAAATTTTTAGATTTTTTTTGAAAATAAAGCACACACACTAATTTGCATGTAATGGTTATTATACATTATTTTTCAGCTTAAATAACATCATCGATCTCACCCATAAGCATCACGTTAAATGACAATATGAGTTTCTATTCCCTTATGTTCATTAGTTTCCAGTTTTATTTCTTTCCTAATGGTCGACAATATTTATTCAAAATAATTTTTAATTATTAGTTTGCAACTGATGGACGATATTTATTCAACGATGTCGATATTTATTCACTTATCCAATTACAAATTACAATAATATAACAAATTTTATTATCATTATTCACCTATGCAGTTTCTATTCCCTTATGAATTTTCCTTTATTGTCATTCTATTATGTGTTTTTATATGCATTTTTATCTTTCAATATTCACATTAATTACTCTTAAATCTCGAGAGTAATTCTCTCCCACCGTTATTATTCCAAAATTATTTACAATTCATATAAATGATCATTTTAGTACTTGAAAAGTTTGTGTAAATGTAAAAAGAAAAGAAAACAAAATGTTATAATTTATGACATTTTATTATCTTTAATTAATCTATACGATACATTGAGAGAAAATTAAAAAATAATGGTGTTATTTTTTAATAAATATATAACATATGTAATGATTATTAAATTCAATGAAAATATGATAAAGTTTTGTTTTTACCATAACATTACTCAAAGATAAAAGAATATGATTAAGTTAACTTCCGTAACCAATTGCACATCTCTTCTTAGAGCAATGAAGAAATATTATGTTCTTGACAATTGAATTAATGAAAGACACATAATCAAATATCATATATGAGGAGAAAACTTAAATGAAAGGAACATATATAGTTTAACAATGTTGGAGGGAAAATGAAGAAAGATTTTTGGAGGGAAAATAGTGATTATGGTGATGACACATGTCATAGCTAATGTAATAAGAAGTTAGTTTTCTTTTATAGTATATAGATGAGTGGGTGCTCGGAAGATGAGGAAGTGACGATATCACAAAGATTAGGTGTTGGCATGGAAGGCCCTAACACAAAAAATGTAGATGAAAAAGAGAAAAACTTATATAAAGATATATACAATATATCATACTTAGATACAAGTATATTTATGTTCTTTTATGTTATTATTAATGACAAAATTTTATTAATTATCTTTATATACATATATAATCATACAAGTCTTTCTCGAAAATGTGTCTCAATACCTAAGCTTCGGTGTATGCATGAGTGTTTTGACCATGGGATTCATTGGCCAATTGGACCAAGCCACATGTCCAAGCAAACAATAGCTTCTTATTCTTAGCATGGAGGATAACTTTGGAATTTTTTATTATATTCTAATGGTTTTTTTTATCATTGACAAGTTATTTTGTAAATAATTTTTTTCTCGATGATCATTCCAATAATTTCTTTTCTCATTGTGATAATTCCAGTGGTTCATTTTGTTCCATTGATAAGTTATATTAGTAGTGACATTTTTATATAGGCTATATAAGCAGTGGCATCTTTTCATATCCGCGATTATTTTGATGTTAATTATATCTACAAATATTGTATTTTGCAGCATATTTCAACAATTTTATTGCGGAACTCATATAATTATTTGCTTGTTTTTGTTTTTAAATGAATTATAAGTAACAACTTTAAAGCTTACTTAGCTTTAACTTACGCATTAGATGATAGTTTGATTGAAATAACGTTATCCTATCTAGGATTTAGTTACTTTCATTTTACTTAAATTTATCTATATTTATGTTTATCTTACTACTTATTATTTGAGTCGTTATTATCTTATCGTTTATAATGACTAGTAAATTAATTAGATTAACCCATATAATTGAGTTTAAACTATCTTATCATCCTAAATTTACATGGGAATGACGTCTATTAATATATTTGAGTACGGCAATTGAACCATTTCGTTCAAGTAATAAAACCGGTAAATATTGGGATATCATCCTCAGAGAGGAAATCAGATTTATGTTATTTTATTAAAAATAAAACAGTATTATACTATCTCTGCATACATTTTTTCTCTTCATTTTTTTTTGCTCAATTTTTATATCATAATCAAAGCATAAATTTATTCCTCATATAAATCTCCACATTTTTAGAATGTATTTATTTTAAGAAATCTGTTGCATTATAAATAAAGATCATTAACAAAAATTAACACCAAAAAGGATATAACAAATAACATTTAATTTTTCCAAGTTTTTCCCCAAATGCATGAAATTAATAGCACACCTAACCCAAATGAAGAATGTTCCTCAACCAATACTTTAACAGTATTCTTGATTATACATAAATACAACAATACAATAATGATTTGAATAAATAAATACACGAAATATGTAAAATAATATTATTATTGTATTTTTTAATAGAAATATTAAAGATACAAAAAACTAGTAAAAAATTAAATAAATAAAGCAGTAATAAATAATGATAAGTTATTTTGTTAATAGCGTAACAAATGAATAAGATATTGTATTATTATATAACTTTTAGTAAAATAAAATTAAAAGTATACAATATTATAACATGTTTGGGTGTGAGGACAATTCTATTTTAAGGTGTTTACTATAATAACCTTGGTATAAAATTTAAGTTGAGTTAAAACATTGAATAATATTTTGACCAATTTTTTAGGTATACAATGCTAATTTTTTTTAAAGCAAGGTGTAACTACATCCACCTTCATCACATGGACTCATGTTAATAAACCTCTAAAATTTAATAAATAATTTGATTAATAAATGAATTTGAATCTATTGAAACTCATTAGCTCTCATCTTAGCAAATCCCGAAAATCTAATGAATAGATTTAGATGGATTGAAGCTATAAAATATCCACAATACATCTATTATTAGAGCTAATGAATTTAAATGGATAAAATCTAATAAATAGTTTTATTAATGAATGAATTTGAGTCTATCTATTATATCAAATAAATATATGTGGACATGTATGCCCATTTGGATGGATATCGGTTCATCCAGAAAATAAACAATCACTAATATTCCTACCTCAACTCTTATTTTTTGGTAGTGTTTCTCACTTTCGCTTCGATTTAATTTATCAAATTGGAATTTATCTTAGGACATGTGGTTATTGTTAAAAGTTTGTTTTTAAAATAAATAGCATATATAAATGTATATATTAAAAACGTTACCCATTTAATCCAATTTTTTTAACCCAATTTTTATAACAACCATATTTTATGAATTTGCTTTGATTCTACTGTACATGTTAGTTCTATCCTCTATTTCTAGAGCATCCATTATTTTTCAACACATTGTTCAAAATATCAATATCAAATATTCCTTGGAGGTGTACAATGAACTTGATGACCATCGTACAACGGTTAATCCAAAGGATGTTGCAATATCTAAAGTGTAACAACTTTGTTTTTTCCCTCATGACCATGTCCAACAGAACTTAAGAGATATCTATTAAAAACAACTATTTTATTATAAATTTCTTTGAATCACTTTCTTAAAAAAAAGTATTTCTTAAACATTTTTATATTAAATTTTTCAAAAAAGGTAATTTTAAAAAATGTTTTATTGAAATAGTGATTTTAAAAGAATAACTTCATAATTGTTTTTAATTTCAATTAAAAGAATCAAATGGATTATATATTTATACATTAAGTTTGGATATTGATTGATGAATAAATAATAAATAATGTTCATCATATAAAGGTTAATGCAAATGATATTATACTGTATGTAACAAATTAGTAACAATAAACAATATAAAAAATACAAAATAAATAAAATAATATGTAGTCATTATAAAATAATACCTTATTGTATATTAGAAAAAAATTATAAAGTTGTTGCCACCAGAATACCTTATACTGTATTGTTGATAATTAATTACATGGCTCAGGAGGAAGAGGTAGAATGTTATTCTAAACTCTTATAAATAATTTGGAGTTACTATTACTTTTTTTGCGGTCAAAATATAGAAATCTCTCTGTTATTCTTAAATTGGATAATATAATTATTATACTACAGTTTTGAGCTTGATCGGAGTCACTCATGGATCGGTGAATATATTAGCACTACTTCCTTTCATATAAAAATGATATCCTCATCAACAACAAGTTGTGACTAATTAAATGCTTAATTTATTTTATTATCATTTTAATTATTAAAACAAAATAATATATTTTTGTATTTTTTTGTCAAGAGTTCACCACACTAATATATATTACTATTTGCATTAGGAAAATATTTGATTGATTAAGTGTATTTCATTTTAAATGACATAAGTAACGTATCGCGAATAGTCAAATGATGAGTTAAGAAAATGAAGTAGATGCTTAGAACCCCTCCATTCGTTATATGATTGTTATTTTTTATATAATTTTAAAATTAATTAAGAAAATTTTCATATTTTATTTTTATTTTTGCATTCATTAGATGTTATAAAAGAAAATATTTGGCGTTATTATTATTTATTTTTTGATTTATTAAATCGAATATAAGTGTTTATCACAAACATTCAAATATGACACGAGAGGAATATGTGATATCACAACTTTCATTCCTCATCTTATTTTCTAAATAATTTTTTCCTCCGTGATCATTTCAATGATTTCTTATCTCATTGTGATAATTCCAATGGTTCATTTTGTCCCATTGATAAGTTATATTAATAGTGATTTTTTTATATAGGCTTTATTAATAGTGACATCTTTTCATATCCGTGATTATTTTGATGTTAATTATATCTACAAATTTTGTATTTTGCAGCATATTTCAACAATTTTATTGCGGAACTCATATAATTATGTATTTGTTTTTATTTTTAAATGAATTATTAGTAACAACTTAAAAGCTTACTAAGCTTTAACTTACGTATTAGATGATAGTTGGATTGAAATAGCGTTATCCTATCTAGGATTTAGTTACTTTCATTTTACTAAAATTTATCTATATTTATGTTTATCTTACTACTTATTATTTGAGTATTTATTATCTTATTGTTTATAATGACTATTAAATTAATTAGATTAGCCTATATAATCAAGTTTAAACTACCTTTATCATCCTAAATTTACATGGAAATGACGTCTATTAATATATTTACGGACGACAAGTGAACTGTATCGTTCAAGTAATAAAACCGGTAAATACCGGGATATCGTTCTCAGAGAGCAAATCAGATTTATGTTATTTTCTACAAATATAGATTGAGTACATATATACAAGCATTGTATTTGATGAACACATTGAATTTTGGTTTTTCTAAAATATTAGATAAAACTTGTTTTTCTAAATTGAATTAAAATGGTTGGGATTGACTTTCATAATTCTTCATCTTTGTAAACTTTAGATTCAATTCTGTAAAACTTTTGCGGTTATAGATAGGGATGACAATGAGTACCCGGATCTGCGGGTACCCGCTAAAAATACCCGCAATGGGTCGGGTCGGGTCTGGGTTCATGTTTTTGACCCGTGGGTAATTGAAACCCGCAATTTTAAGACCCGCTGTTATATATATAGCAACATAATTGTAATATCATGTTAATCTATATTGTAATACCATATTAGTCTATAATTATAATATGATATTAATTCATAAATGTGATAGCTATGTTGTTAAATTGTGTTTTTATTTTGTTAAGCAACGATTTTATGTTGTTAATTCATACGTATGATGTAATATTATGTTAATTGAAGAGTTCTTACTCAAAGAATTTTTCATCTCAATGTTGAAGTTGTTTTTAATGTTTGTTTGAGTAAAATAAGTTGTGTTTAATAGTCAATTAAGTTGCATTTAAAACTTTAAATTAAGTTTTATAATTTTTTCTCTTGTTGATTGCCTAAATAACATATAAGATCTTAGGAAACAAATACACAAGTGCATAAATTACTTGCAATTATTTTTAATATTTTTGAATTTATGGGTACCCATGGATCCGTTGGGTACCCAAGGACCCGTTGGTAGTATACCCAGCGGGTATTAGCACGGGTCTGGGGCGGGTCTGGGTCAAAAAATGAAGTAACGGGGCAGGTCCGGGTAATGCACTACCCGGACCCATCTAGACCCATTGCCATCCCTAGTTATAGATCTTGATGCAACATCTTGAATCATCTGCATCAATTCCTTGGTTACAAAATCCTTAGATAATTCATCAAATATCAATTCCTTGGTTATTTAACAAATTATCTAGCATTAAGTCCAATGTTAAAAAAATTCATACATCATTGTCTATTCCTATATCAATGATGCATCAAGAAAAATTATTCAGATTCGATTCCAAGTTTCACTTCTCAGTTAAACTTGGATACAAGATCAAGAATCTAGTAGCTAATTAGAATCAAACAATAAGCAAAGAATAACATTTCCAAAATCAAAATAACTGAATATAATTGAATTGAATCCAAGAATACAAGAGTTAGAAGATTACATTCAATCCCAACACTAAGAGATTTAGCCGCTCATTCTACACATTACAATGATGAAAATGCGTAAAATACAAAGAAATCCACATCTAGAGTCTTTCCCACGACTTTTTTCCTTCTCCCTCGTGCTTCTCTCTCTATAAAACTTAGAAAAAGCTCAATAATGGCAAAAGATAACCCCCACAACTGATGGAAACCGCCTATATCTAATTCCGACTTTTGGTCTCTCGCTCAAGCTAGAAATTCTCGCTTGAGCGAGAACTATAACGGTTTTGAGCACATGTCTCTCGCTTGGGCGAGAGACTCTCGCTTGGGCGAGAGACTCTCGCTTAAGCGAGAATCCAACAGTGAAGTTGGCCTTTGAGTACATGTCTCTCGCTTGGGCGAGAATTCAACAGTAAGGTTGGCTTTGAGCACATGTCTCTCGCTTGGGCGAGAGACTCTCCATTGGGCGAGAGACTCTCCCATGGGCGAGAATTCAATAGTGCGGTTGGGAAACCCTCTCGCTTGGGTGAGAGGTCCATAACTTAATTTCCTCAATTTCTTTCAATTTTCATCTTTTCCAATCATCAATAACCTACAATTGACAAGAAATATGTGAGTTTTCTGAACAATGCTAATTAAACTAGGTTTTTTAGAGTTTGATCAATAATTTCACCATAATTCCACAATAAGTGCCCCAAATCATATGCAATTTATTCATAACAAGACACTTAACAAACTCCCCCAAACCTTGAATCTTGCTTGTGCTCAAGCAAAGTATTTGGATTCTATTCAATACCTACGAACCTGGTTTTTTAACAAGTCAACCAATCATGTCAATCATCTATAATCATCCACAAATTTTGAAAAGAGATTGCTGCTTCTTCCACTTGTGACATTGGTTCTTCATTATTCTCATTGATTTCACCCTCATGATCATCACCTTCCCAAGTTAATATTTCTTCTTCTGCTTGCATCACTTTCTTCTCCCAATTCCATCCTCTATATTCCTCAAAAATTACATCTCGGTTGATTATTACCTTGCTCGTGATTGGATCATATAGTCGATACGCCTTTGACTCATCACTAACTCCAAGCAGTATACAACACACACTTTTATCATCTAATTTCTTGCTTCTTTGATCTGGAACATGCACATGAGCTAAGCATCCAAAGACTCTAAAATATCCAAAGACTCTAAAATAATCCACAATTGACTTTTCATTAATCCATGCTTCTTCCGGTGTTTTCTCCTTCATGATAGTCGTCGGGCTCTTGTTTAACACATGTGCAACCCATTTAACAGCCTAAGACCAAATCTTCTTAGGTACTCCTTTATCATTTAGAATGCATCGAATCATATTCATGATTGTTCTATTTTTGCGTTCTGCTACCCCATTTTGTTGTGGCGTATAAGTTGCTGTGAGTTGCCTTGTTATACATGTCAACTTACAAAACATATTGAACTCATCCGAGGTAAATTCATCTCCTCTATCAGTTCGCAAGCAACACAATAATGATCCACTTTCCTTCTCGACTCGACTCTTAAATTGCTTAAAAATTGTAAAAGCTTCAGATTTATCTTCAAAAAATAAATCCATACCTTCGTGTTGTAATCATCTAGTCATCATGTATTTTAAGCCACTGGTTGAGGAGGGAGAAATTGGTCCACAAATGTCTGAGTGTACTAGCTATTTTAATCAGGTTGAAATCCTCTAGGAACATATAATAGTTACATTTCACGAGGTTTTCATATTTTATTTCGATTAGTGAAGGTTGAAAATCTCCATAATTAACCTTCTCAAATAGTGGAGGTTTATGGTAAAAGTACAAAATCCTCCTCATATTGTGGAGGTTTACAACCTCCACGATAAATGATGCAAAAACAGCATATTCTTTTAGTAGAGGTTAAAAACCTCCCTCTTTAGTGGAGGTTAAAAACATCCTCAAATAGTGGATGTTATAAACCTTCACAAATAAACCGCTGCAAATTTATTGAATACCAGTGGTTTCCTAAAACCTCCGCAAAACACTTTTAGCGGTCATAACTGTGAGAGGTTTTTGAAACCTCTCCTAATTATATTGTGGATGTTAAAAACCTCCGCAAAAAAACTCAACTGAATACAAAATTTGTTGTAGTGCTGTTCGATGCGGTTGCGTTGCGGTGCGATACGGCCACATAATTGTAATTCAAAGTCACATCACAATTGGAGTGCGATGCGGTTACAGCGGATACCACAATATTGTGGCAGCATCAACTAATGCGGTCTCCAATTTAAATCAATAGACATAACACTACAAATATTGGTCCAGAGTTGTCTTCTAATTATATAACTGTTAGTGGCATAGAGAGCAAAGAGATAGGTCCAGAGTGTTTTTGAGCAACCTAATCATTCTCCTCCTCCTCTGCATTGCCCCAGAACCTACCAACAATGCTTAGGTTTTTGGAACTACTTCTACATTTTTCTTATCTGATCTAATTTTTTTGTTCTTTTCATTTTATATATCCAAAACTAGTCACCCATTCTTAATTTTAACATATTTTAGTTTAGTGGTGGGTGAGCAACATATCATGTCAGTCACAAATTTCAATTTAAATCGTTACTAACACAATTAATTTTGGTTATGTTGTAATAAAAATCATATTGAATCTTTTGTTAATTGTGTCCATTAATAAAGATTATTGGAAGATGACCAAAATACAAATTATATATAGGTACATATATAATAATTATTGATTTAGTATTAGAGTGTAATATCTATGCAATGACAGTATAAAGATTTATACATATTTAATGTATTATTCATTATTCGTTTGTATTATTTTTATTTAAGAGTCTACTATGATTGAAAATGAATATTAAATAATATAGTAACGGTGTACATTGTTTTATATTAAGAGTCTACTATGCTCCCAGTGTTTACATTGTTTTATATTGTTATTATTACTATTATATATAAAATTTAGGTAGACATACAAAGATAATAACTTTAAAGGAGGGATATCCTATTTATTTAATAAACTAATTTCTCCATTGCTTCCAGCTCAAGGGATGCTGCATAAAAACAAACCCACAATATCAATAACTTAACAAAAAGTATAAGTAAATAAAAACTAACAAATATGTATTAATTATTTGATTAAAAAAAAAGGTAAACAGTTAAATGTTGATTATTTGATTACATAAACAACATCTGGAAGCACTACACTGTTGATTTACATCTCAGACGTAGTGATTGATTTACTTAATAAAGATTTAACTCATATTTATAGAGACATGAATTCCAATCACATTGTCGATGTTTGATGATTCTCGAGATTCTACTCATCGAAACACTATTATAGCAATTTTTTATTTATATCTTGCTTTAGGTAGTTAGTGTGATGACCTTTTGAAAAGAAATGAAATAGTTTACTAATTAAATTAAGGAAGAAAATAAAAGTGGGGGAGTTGATGATGGAAGAAATGTAGACTTACCTTTGACAATTTACTTCCTTTGAAAAGGGGAATGCAATAGTAGGAGCACATTGTTTGAGAAGAGAGCTTACTTTGTCATTATTTAGTAAAGGATAAACTCTAGCAAATGATTTAAGGAAATCACAAGCAGCACGTCTTTCAACTCTAGTAGGTAATGATAATTCCACTGCTTTGACACCATTACAACATTCACTTGAAGGTGTATCACCATCTTGACCAATCACGTAACTAAAGCATGGAACTAATTGATTCTCTACATCATCAAAGCTAAAGCTTTGTCCTTGCTCCACTATCAAGAGCAATATAGCTAGCAATGTTAGAAATGCTACAAGCACGTTCTTCATCTTATTGTTAATGAAATTCCTTTTTTTTAATGAAGGATATGAAATGGGACTCAAAGTTTAGCCCACTATATATAGTTGCAAAGGTAAGATATATGGTGAAGATTGAATAGTACGATTAGTATATCCTCCCTCGTTTATACATTTTACTTTAATTTAAGACTCACACTGTATTCTTGTGAGACACAAGAATAAAAAATATATTATTTTATTTTAATAATTAATTTTTTGATCGAATAAATTTAAGATATAATTAGTTTATGTTATTAAATGTATCGTTTTAATACGGATGAATGAGATGCTAACAATTTTGCTCACCCATAATCAATTCTTTAACTTAGAACTCTAATTAAGTGGCAATATTTTCCAATTTAGGAATAAAAGAGGTTTCTCTATTTTTAACCATAAAAATGTTGTGGTGACCCCAAATTATTTGGGAAAGATCTTGTATTTTATCTCTTCCTAAATAGTATAATGGATTTCCATACTATTTATTTATTTAGTTTGTATTTTTATATTATTTCATTATCATTATATTTATTACAAATTATATAATGTTTAGTTAACAAAATAACATAGCATTATTTATTATTTTAATGGTACTTTATTAATTTTATTTTATATTACTTTTTTATATTACAATACTTTTTACTAAAAAAGACAATAAGAATATTATTTTATTCAAATCATTACTATTATTATTGTATTTATGTATAACAACTTAACAAGGAACAATACAGTAGGTAAAAGCTGTTGTTGGTTGAGGAAAACTCTTCATGTATGAAAGAAAAATATTATTAGTTTTTTAGTGTAATATTTATATACTCTTAGTGATATATAGTTAGTATATTATTCTTCATTTGAATTACTTTTATTTAAGAGTGAATAATAATTAAATATGAATAATGAATGATATAGTGACAGTGTAAAAAACACTTACATTATTAGTACATATTTATTTTCTCTTCATTTTTTGCTCAACTTTTTATGTAATATTCATTACATATAAATTGATTCCTCATAAATCTCTACATTTTTAGCATGTATGTTTTTTTAGAAATCTATTGCATTATACAGAAACACCATTAACATAAATTAACACCAAAAGGTCAAATGGTTTTTAACCATATAATATTTCGAAGTTTTTCGAAAATGCATCAAATATGTTTCTCAACCATCGACTTTAAAGCTACTATAGTATTCCTAGTTATACATAAATACAACAACAATGAATAAATAAATATACGAATAAGATAGTAAATAAATGAATAAAATACCATTAAAATAATAAATAATGATAATTATTTTAATAGCGTAACATGAATAAGATATTGAACGGTGAGAAATATAAGAAACTTGGACTAAGTGAAATAGATTAAATGTGAATATGGAAAGGTCTTAATAAATAACAAAGATAATAAAAAAAGATGGAATAACTATTTTCATGAGCTTTTCAATGACAACAATAATTTGTGTTATGGTTCGTGCTATGCTCATAATAATACAATATCTTATTCATGTTATGTTATTAAAAGAAAATTTATAATTATTTATTATTTTAATGGTGCTTTATTCATTTAATTGTTTTAGTAGTTTTTGTATACTTAATATATTTTTATTAAAAATACAATTACAATATTATTTTAAATATTTGGTATATTTATTTATTTATTCAAATTGTTAGTGTTGTTGTATTTATATCTAACTAGGAATGCTATAATTGCTTTAAAGATGTTGGTTGAGCAACATTCTTCGTGTGTTAGCTGCGCTATTTGATGCATTTTGAGAAAAACTTAGAAAATATTATGTTATTTGTTATATTATTAAAACCATTTGACTTTTTTGGTGTTAATGATCTTTCTTTATAATGCAAAAGATTTCTTTAAAAAATACATGCAAAAAAATGTGGAGATTTATATGAGGAATAAATTTATATGTATTGATATTATATAAAAATTGAGTAAAAAATGAAGAGAAAAAGACATATGATTATATACTCATAATGTAAGAATTTTTTACACTGTCATTGTATCATCTGTTATTCATGTTTAATCATTATCAACTTTTAAATAAAAGTAATTCAAATGAATAATTGATAAGATACTAACCATGTCAGTTACAGTACATAAATATTACCCTAAAAAATGAATTACATTTGTCTTTCATCCATGAACAGTTTTCCTCAACCAACTACAACTTTAAGCTAAGGCATAGTTCCTTGTGAAGTTGTTATACATAAATAGTTAAATACAATAAGACATGAGATGAGATGAAGTAATTGGAAAAAACCTAATTCATATATTAGTTATTTATTTTTTGAAAATCCAATAATTTAGATTTACTTACTAATTCAAATCATTAGATTTTTTAAAAATAAATGACTATGATGTGGAGTGGAAAATAATTAAATACAATAAGGCATGAGATGAAGTAAGTGGAAAAAACCGACTTCATATCTTAGTCATTTATTTTTTGGAAAATTCAATGATTTATATCTATTTATTAATTCAAATCATTAGAATTTCTAAAAATAAATGACTATGACGTGAAGTTGGTTTTTTCCACTCACTCTTGGAGTAAGCGGATACCTTCCGAGCTGCGAATATGTTTTTATGGTGAAAACATAGAAACCTCACTTACTTTGAAATAATTTATTTCCTTATTTTCTAAGATCTAACTGTAGCACAAATCACATGTCCAACTGAAATGATGCTAATCAACATTCCGATTAGTCCAGAATAAGGATTGGGAGGGATTGAGACAGGTGATCTATTTCCCTCTCCATACCTCATTTTGAATTAAATCCCCCAAATTATTTTAACCATAACCTTCCTCGTTCCTATTAGTAGCAATAGCAGACTCAGATTCTATTTCCTCATTCAGACTAAGGTTTTTGTTTTTCCTTTATCTTTTTCTTCAACTCCCTTTACTCTTTCCATGATTTTTCTTCTGCTTCTGACGCCTATTTTGGTTTCGCTTTGAACTAAGATTGGGTTAGCTTGTTAGGACTTAAGCTAAAGTTCAATCTAAAAGACTAGTATTTTAAATGGGAGAGACTCATAACTTAAGTAACACATTGAGTTTACAATTCTACTAAATGTGGACTCCTAATATTGCCGCACCCTTTAAGGTTTGACGTCACGACGGCTTTTACTCTATCGATATTGACTCGATGATAGCCCTTTCTCTTTTGGCTGCTTCACTCACCTATTAGTATTCTGCACATACCTTAATCCAGCTTATATGTAGCTCTTTTCGTGACACAACTCTCAGTGAAAATACAAATTGTTAGGACTTAAACACATGAGGGGAACCCAAATCAAAAGACTAGTTTATTAGGTTAGAGAGTCTTATGGCTCAAGTACCGTTTACAATTCTACTCAATATAATAGGACTCGTAACATAGCCGCAATAAGCGGAGGTGCGAGGATGCTATCAAGAAGAATAACGATATATATATATATATATATATATATATATATATATATATATATATATATATATATATATATATATATATATATATATATATATTATCTTTGATTCTCTCACCAAAGTGAACCTAATATACAATTCCCTCTATAAAACTTAAGTATCATAAATCATTCAACCACGTTCTTTTTTCATCTCCTTCTAATAAGTTGATTTATATCAGAATTTGTATATGTTGTCATCTCAGAAGTAATATTATTATTTATTGTTACAGACTCGGTTTTACTTAGTATCGATTCTTGTTACACTTTAAGACTTGATTTTACTTTGCTAACGTATCAGTTTCAAATTACAATATGTGATAGTTTTGTTGCACTGGCTTCTGAGCAAAGAGGAGTGTACTTGAAAATTTAGCCAAAGCTTTAATGTTAATTATGTACGAGTTTTTTTGCCAACGCTTGTGGTTACATCAAATATTGAGGAGAAATTTCTTACTCTTGTACTATACTGCATATTCATGAATTGTGTTATCTATTATTTGATAGGGATGTTACATTATGGAGAAAATGGTGTTGTAGAATAATGGAGGGGACATAATAGAGGGGTTGTACAAGGTTTAGGTGTAATAGGTATTAAAAGATAAATAACCATTATGTAAAAGAGATGCTACAATCAATGGTGCTATGAACATGGAAAGGAGAACTATTGAACTCTGATTTTCTCTTGCTAGTTAAAAACGCTGATGCCTGATAGTGTTATAGATATCCTTTTATAGTGTTATATATAGACAAGAAAAGCTAGAAACTTTGTAATGTTATTTGGTTGGCTACTGTTTGGACAATATGGTTATCTAGGAATGATATAATCTTCAATAATGTTACGTCATCTCTTGATTAAATTCTGGATTCAGCAAAGTTTAAATCATAGTTATGGATCAAAGAATAGATGAGGATGAAATCTACTTTTTATTCTGACTAGATAGCTAGTCATCTAGCTTATCAAAACATTGTTTTGTAATTATTACTTCTTTAGTTTTCTTTTTCATTTTTTCTGTTTTTGTACACTTTCTCCTTCTAATAAAGTTCCTTTTGCCCACTAAAAAAAATCATAACATTTCAATATAGTATGAAGATCAATGTAAAATAGAGCACATGTTATATTCAGTGTGACACATTAACCAAAAATACCTTAATGCTACTTATCTTGTTATCATTTACATGACTTATTATCATGGATGAGCAGGACCCGACCATACCCGCTCACCTTGTATGGCCCGATCATGATCGAGTCTGAATATGGTCGGTTCTCATCAAGTCTAGGGCTGAGTTCAGGTTCAAAAATTAGACTCTGTCAATATTTAGAGACGGGTAGGGACCAAACATGACCCATCCTGACCCGTCTCATGATCACTCACTCTTGATGTTTGTATGTGTCTCTTTTCAAATGTGTACAGAGTAATAATACATTTTTGGTTGAAAATATCATTGATTATCTAATTTTTATCATATATACATGTTTAATAATATATATACACATATATTATTTTATATGTCAAATTATATATTCACAATAATAAATAATATTTAGAAGACTTTATCTAAAATGAGTATACATTATATTTAATCGGGTATAGGGTCGGGTCCGCATTTAAAGGTTAACCTTGTGAATATTTAGGGTCGGGTTAATTTCAGGTCTAGGGTCGGGTCCGAATTCAAAAAAATGACCCAACAAATATTTAGGACCGGGTAAAGATAAGCCTTAACCCATCCCAACCCGGCTCACGCTCACTCCAACTTATTACTATTGCAAATGTTGTATTTTGGTATTATTATTGACTTGCTTTAAATGCTTGCCTTTTTTAGATTTTAATATCTGTGATGGAATGCAGCCCAATGAACCAAATCCATGGAAGACCATTTGTCTAGCTCATCATCCACTTGTCCTTCAATTGCCTATATCTTTCACTCTTCAACTTCGTCATCAACGTTGCTACATAGGTAAATGGGAACCTAATTTTTGCACCTTCTACTTTTCAATTTTATCACTCTTGAAGATGCTATCATAGCATGCTTGTGTGAAGGGATATGCCCTACCTCTTCTTTCTTTTGTAAGTTCATCCATGAAAACATGAAAATAGATCTTTAGAATTTATAGCTTTCACATAATAAGAATGGTTATGGATTACCTCTTTCCATGGTGATATGATCCTCCACTATATGTTGTGTGTTGTTCTTGTCAATAGAGAAACTCTTCTATCTCTTTCCCTTCCTTTCTATGCTCTTTCCCTTCCTTTCTATGTACATCATTTATGCAATACAGTCTCTTCCATACACTACTATATTAGCCTTATACATAACATGACACATTAATGAGAATCACATAATAATGTCATTTAGAAAGAAAATTTTTATTTCCAATATTACTATTCTTTCACATGTGTACATAAGTATGAAAATAAATATTAATCAGAAACTTAAATATTAATGAGTTCAGAGCGTCGAAAATTGAGACTTTATTAATAACATAATGTTCAACAATCATTTGCAGACATAATGCCCATATTTTTAACATGACCAGTAAATATTTTGGGCGGTAACCCTTTCGTTAAAGAGTCTGCAATCATAAGGTTAGTGCTAATATGCTCAATTGACACTCTAAGTTTCTGAACTTCTTCTTTAACGGCAAAATATTTCACCTTCATATGTTTAGCACTTTTGGAGTACTTGTCGTTTTTAGAAAAGAAGACTTCTGCGGAATTATCACAATAAATTTTCAGCGGCTTGTCAATACTGTCGACTACCCTAAGTCCTGAAATAAAGTTCCGTAGCCATTTAGCATGAACCGTGGCCTCAAAGCATGCCACAAATTCAGCTTCCATAGTGGATGCAGCAATGACAGTCTGCTTCGCACTCTTCCATGAGATAGCTCCTCCAGCTAACAAATATACATAACCAAACGTAGACTTTCTTGTGTCTATGCATCCGGCAAAGTCTGAATCTGAATAACCAATCACTTCAAGATGATTCGATCTCCTATAAGTAAGCATGTGATCCTTTGTACCTTGCAAATATCTCAGAACTTTCTTTGCAGCTTTCCAATGTTCTATACCAGGATTACTCTAGTATCTTCCTAACATACCAACTGCAAAACTAATATTTGGTCTCGTACAAGTCTGAGCATACATTAAACTCTCAATTATAGATGTATAAGGAATTTCTTCCATTTGCTTTCATTCCAAATTATTCTTTGGACATTGCATGATACTAAACTTGTCCCTTTTATGAATTGGAGCGGGAGATGCTGAACATTTATTCATTCTGAATCTCTCCAAAATTTTGTTAATATATGCTTTCAGAGATAAGCCTAACCATCCTTGTGATCTATCACGAAATATTTCTATTCTAATCACATAGTTTGCCTCACCCATATCTTTCATTTCAAAATTTCTAGAGAGAAACATCTTAGTTTCATTTAAAAGACCAAGATCATTAGTTGCAAGCAAGATGTCATCAACATATAGAACCAAGAAGATAAACTTACTCCCACTGATCTTCAGGTATATACATCGATCAACGATGTTTTCCTTAAACCCAAAGAATACAATAGTATCATTAAACTTAAGATACCACTGTCGGGAAGCTTGTTTAAGTCCATATATTGATTTCTTAAGTTTACACACCATATGTTCTTTTCCTTTCTCGAATCCCATTGGTTGATCCATATAGACATTTTCTGCTAAATCCCCATTTAGAAATGCAGTTTTCACATCCATTTGGTGTAACTCTAAATCATAATGAGCCACCAATGCCATGATAATTCTAAGAGAGTCCTTCTTAGAGACTAGTGAAAATGTCTCTTTATAATCAATGCCATCTTTCTGAGTATAGCCTTTTGCAACAAGTCTGGCCTTGTATCGTTCTAAGTTACAATAAGAATCACGTTTGGTTTTGAAAACCCATTTACAACCTACTGTTTTGCATTCTTGTGGTAACTCAACAAGGTCCTAAACCTCATTTTGTTTCATAGACTTTAACTCATCTTTCATGGCATTTAACCATTTATCGGCATTATCACTATCCATGGCTTGTGAAAGCGTAACTGGGTCATTCTCAATTCCTATGTCACCTTCTAACTCATGTAGATAAACCATATAATCGCCAAGAATAGCATATCGTCTTTCTCTTTGAGATCTTCTTAATGCTATTTCTTGTGGTTCTTCTACTATAGGTTCATCAACTTCATTTTGAGTAATGGGATTATTTTTTGTTCTTCATCATTACTAATCGGTTCAATAACTTGAGGAACAACATTATTAGAGACACGAGTAAATGGAACTTGCACCCTCTTTTCTTGAATTTCCACTTTGCGTGGTGTTTCACTCCCACTAACTTCACTATTCTCAATGAACCGAGCATTCCCAGTTTCAACAATTCTTGTAGTATGGTTTGGACAATAAAATCTATACCCCTTTGATTTTTCTAGATGACCAATGAAAAAACCACTTATTGTTCTTGCATCCAGTTTCTTTTCATGTGGATTATAAATTCTAGCTTCCGTCGGACACCTTAAACTAGGTTTCCTTCTTGTCCACAGTTCAAAAGGAGTCTTTGGAACTGCCTTACTAGGAACCCTATTTAATAAATACATAGCGGTTCTTAAAGCATAAGTCCACAATGAAATGAGTAAAGATAAATTACTCAACATACTCCGAACCATATTCAACAATGTTCTATTACACCTTTCTGATACACCATTTTGTTGTGGTGTACCTGACATTGTGTATTGTGCACATATGCCACGACTTTCAAGAAATTTAGCAAATGGACCTGGATGTTGTCCATTTTCATCATATCTTCCATAATACTCACCACCTCGATCAAACCTGACAATTTTCACCTTTTTATCTAATTGCCTTTCAACTTCAGTAATGTAAATCTCTAATGTTTTTAACGCTTGAGATTTATCCGGCAATAAATAGATATGACCATAACATGAATAATCATCAATGAAGGTAATGAAGTATTTTTATTTATTGAAAGAATTAACATCAAAAAGTCCACAAATATTAGTGTGTATTATTTCAAGAAGCTTAGTGCTTCTTGTGGCTCCATTATTTGTGTGTCTACCTTTAATACAATCCACGCATATATTCAGATCAGTAAAATCTAAATCCGGAAGGATTCCATTCTTTACTAATCATTTCATTCTTTCTTTTGAAATATGTCCAAACGCTTATGCCACAAGTAAGCATAACGTTCATCAATTAAGTCACGCTTAATTCCAACGTTATGATGCAAGGTTAAAAGTGTTTCAGAAAAAAGATTATCAAGATTTAATTTATACAATCCATCAAATAATATACCATTACCTATCAAATGAGTATATTTATACAAACTGAAACATTCATTACCAAATTTAAAAGAGTATCCAACAACATCAAGTTTAGATAAAGAAACCAAATTCCTACTAGATATATTAGGTACATAAAGGGTTTCAAATAAATCTAAATGATGTCTAGTGCAAAGATTAAGTGATAAGTCCCGACAGCTTCCACTGGAACCTTCACTCTATTTCCCATAAAGACAAATTATTCATTTGGTCTTGTAGTTCGGGTCGTAATGAATCCCTGCATAGTATTAGAAACATGAGTAGTACATCCAGAATCAATCCACCAAGTATTATAAGGAATTTCTGCTAAGTTTGATTCAAAACATACATAAACACTAGGCTTACCTTTCTTTTCGAACCAACCTTTGCGTTTTGGACAATCCTTTTGGAAATGTCCAATCTTTCGACAAAAACGACATTTGTTGTCATGATGTTCCTTCTTGTGGATTTGAGAAGAGAACTCGTTAATCTTTAAGAGTCCATTCCCTTTCTTGTCATGTTTCTTACTGACTTTCTTTCTAGCTCCTCGATGATTAACATAATTGATGGAATGATTTCCTTGGCTCCTCATTCTAGTTTCCTCTTGAACTAACATACTATGCAATTCATGCATATTCCATTTATCTTTCATGGTGTTATAGTTCATTTGGAAAGGACCATATTCAGAGGGTAATGAATTTAGTACAAATTGCACAAGGAAATTCTCATTCACATCCATTCCCAATGTCTTAAGTCTTGCTGCAATGTTTGTCATTTCAATAACATGTTCATGCATAGTACGAGAACCATCAAATTACATGGTGGTAAATGTACTCATTAGTGTCCTAGCAAGAGAATTGTCAGCAATTTGGGAGCGCTCTTCCACTAACTTTAGCATTTCTTTAGCACTTTCAGTTTTAGGAAGAGCTGACTTAATGTTGCCAGCAATACTCATTCGCATATACATTAGACTCAATCTGTTTGATTTTTCCCAATTCCTATAATGAACTTTATGTTCTTCAGTGCTTATATTTGTAATAGCACTTGGCTTATCTTCTCTAAGTGACAAATCTAAATCCATTACCCCAAGGTAAAATTGGATTTGTTCACTCCATTCAGAGAAGTTAAGTCCATTGAAAGTTGGAACAGATGAGAATTGCGAATGCAAAACAACAGGTACTGCAATCAATAAAATTAAAAAGGAAAACATTAAGGCTTTGAGTTACATGCTAACATGCTAAATTAATTCAGACTACTTCATAAGTGCATATTGATGTTCACATTTGGGTAATACATCAATATACCATACTAGACATAATGATACTAAAAGAGGTCACATAATTTGACAATGATACATGCATATATCAGAAACATTTACTATCTTTGGATATATAAATATAACTAATGATGCATTTACACTACCAACATTCATGCCCATTGATTATAAGAACAAACAAACAACCTTTGGGCGATTCTTAACTGTTTTATAATAATGAATTTCAATTTACTCATAAACATTTATATCATCAAATTAATGAGTAAATGAAATATGATCATACAATTTGGAATTAAATAAACATAAAGATTAGATCACTTTGGTGATTAACAAATCTATCATACAATAGTTCCAAATAAATAAAATATGATCATGCAATTTGGAATTAAATAAACATAAAGATTTGACCACTTTGGAGATTAACAAATCTATCATACAATAATTCCAAAGATTTAACAAGTCATAATATTATACATACATATGACTCACAAATTTACACATAAATTATAGAGTTACATATATTCATCAAACAATTTCATCAAAAAATTCAAATGAAATTATAGTATTACTTCTCTGTTAAACACTATAACGTTATATATATAAATAAGTGTTTTAAATAACTATTTGAAAACAGAAATGAAGATGACAGTGTGAAAATATATATAAATGTGAATCACAATGTGTTGTTTTTCATATTCTACAAAATATAGCAGAATATACTGTTGGATGTCTCCGATTAATCCTAATCATATCCCCGAAACTGAATGATTAGGACATTGTTCTGAAACCAAATGTTTATGCCCATACATAAACCCTAATGAAACAATCCTAATCCAGACCGAAGAAAACCCCAATTGGTTTCATAGTGAAGAAGAAAATGCATACCTTGGTTAGCCATTCCGAATGCTCCGAGGTATGTGGGTTGTAGGATGTTCCGGTTGCTAGAGCCTAATGGTTTTCCGTTCGCTCCGCTAGAGGGGAATTCAGAGAGAACGAGAGTGTTTTTGATGTTCTTTTGCAAAAGTGAGAATGAGAGGGCTTGATACCTTATGCCTTTCTCTTTTTCTTTATATATGTTAGTTTTGTGACTTAAGTCACATATCCTCATAAACCAATCCTTATAACATTAGTTACTCAATAAATCTCGTTGCTCTACAACTGGGGACCATAACCCATAAAGGTAACATTAACGGTTACCATTTAAGTTGCAATATTCTAATTCAGTCCCTTCATCAAACTAGAAATTGCCCGAAGGTATCTACACTCATAATATTTCATGACACATATGCCCTTAGCCACCAAATTAATCCATAAGACCATTTTATATATATTGGCTAAATAAATAATGGCTATAACACAATTATAAAATATACAATATAAATATAGTACAAATATAACACACTAACATACATTGCTATGTTCATATATTTTGTACTACGATTCTTCTGTTTGAGTACTGTTGCATATATATATATATTTGGGTACTGTATAGTGGAGGTTTTTAAATGAAATTAAATGAGGCTGGCTGCACAATTAACTACCTATATAGTAGAGGTTTTTATTTAATTTATAGAAGTTTTTAACCTCCACTATATTTATGATTGTGCTGATCAAAATCAATCACTTTACTTTTTTTTCTTTCAATCACCTCACTTCCTCTTCCTGAATTTTCTCATCTCTCACTCTCACATAGGCACTGGCTCAAAATTTAATTAATGTCTTTTACCCTTAACACTTGATCATCTTACCCTCATTTTCCACTATCATCTCTAGGACCAAACCCTCATTTCCAAATAAACCCTCGTTTATCTTTATGATTCAACTTCTTAATTTCTTTTCTCTTTGGTAAACATTTCTTCAACACTTCGTAATTGGTTTTTGGGTTTGAATTGATTTTTATGTGTTGCAAGTTTTTCATAATGAACTTTAGATGAGTGGATTATCACTTCTCTCAATCTCTGGATCTTGCTCCCCTTTCTATCTATCTACCTCTCTTTATTAATTATATATGTTTTGTTGTGCCTATATGGTTTGAATTGTATTTAGGAATTACTAAAATGAGAGGATGATTTCATTCTCTATCCATACGCTGGATTAGAGAATGAATTTCCTACATATTCTACTTTGCATTTAATTTCATACTATGTTTGCTTCTTCTATTCAACTGATGCAAGGATAATCATGTCCAAGTAATGTATAAAGCAATGCTCAATTTTTTGTTTATAGAGGATATTTTCACACATAGCAAGTTGTTCGTGCATGTTGTTGCTACTTTCATTGTTTGTGGTTCTGATAAGAAGATTAAGTCATTCGAAAATAATGAAAACATGCAGAGGAGTTAAATTTCTGTTTTTGGATTTAGGAAATTGGGGAATTATATGAGCTCAATCAAGACTTAGAGAATGCTAAATCATATTTTGAGAAGGCTGCTGCATATTTTGAACTTGGGGATGGGCCAACATTGACAATCCACTGCAAGCAGAAAGTTGCACAATTTTCTGCTCAACTTCAACAGTGAGTCTTGTTCTTCATCTTCCCTTCAATACAATTTCTTGGTTTCTTGCTTTGAATTATACTTGTTGAACTTAAATGAATTTGATTCCCCTTAAACACAGTGTTAGGTTCAGGTCTTGTGAGCATTGCCCCCTTAAATATCTATATTTCATAGATTAAGCATGAAATTTTCTCTGTATTGGTATATTGGACTGCTTTCTTTGGTATCAGTTTCTCTGCAATGAGGCATACTATTAAAGGAAATCAGGGTCCAAGATTGTGTTTAATACTGTGACTTATGGGTTAATGATGTATGTCTCGTATTTCTGTTTAGGGGACAAAGCAGGGTCTGTCTTCATGAAGTTATTTAAGTGTCACTATGCACCGTGATTTTTCAGACTTTAGAAGTGAATTCTTGCTGTTGTGTTTATATAATGAAAATGATTCTTTTGCAATGATATGTATAGCTGGATAGCAAGTATGAAGCTGCAAAAGCTTATGTAGATGCTGCTCATTGTTACAAGAAAGTATCCACAAAAGGTGCTTTTCACCTACTTTCTTTAGTGTTGACAAATACCCCTCATAGAAATTTGATTCTAAAATAACACTCATCTCACTATTTAGATCTGTTGTATGGATTGATCTTGCACTATGGTTTGGTGATTAATCACAGAAGACTGATAATAAGTGTCCTAAGGGCTCTGTTTAAGAAGAGAAAAAGGAATTTTGTCTCAACAAATGAGGTTTTATCATATCCACTAATCTTTAATTTAATTGCCACTAATCTTTTTTGTTAATAGAGGAGAAACAGAAATGCCACTAATCTTTAATTTAATTGCAGGATCAATGCCAACAAGTGGTGCTCTAGACCGTGTTGCCCAAAAATTGAAGCTCCCTTTTATTGTATATCTTGACAATAAGGACCATGTTTTAGTTGGGCGTTCTCATGATCGTGTCAGTCACCACCTTCTTCATGAGGAATTGTTAAGAAGGTATAACAATTTGTGATATATTTACTACCACTATAATTTCTACTAATTGTAATTTAACTTCCTAGTTAATAATCATTTTATTTAATTTTAAAGATTTATATTATGTGTTAGGTGGTATCATTATGAACATTCTGACAATGCATGGAAGCTTCAGAGTGTAAATATGAAAAACAACTGCTCTTTGAACACATTGAAGAGTTAGATTAGTGTTTGTTTACAAAGCTTATACTTTTATGCATACTTTGAGCTTAGAATTGAGTATGCTGGACTTATTTAATATCTACAGCTGGAGAAATGTGCTGCACTTTTTAGGCCAAAATTGATAGTTGATGGTGCCAGTGCTTATGCTCGCCTTTATGATTATGCACATATTCGCAAGGTAAACTCTACCTGATCAAGGAACATAGATATATGATGTTTAAAACAATTAAGTGACGATGATGATACTGTATCATTTACATTTACAATTTTGTAGGTCTGTGATAAGTAGAAGGCAGCGCAGTTCTGTTGGCTGATATAGCACATATCAGTGGATTGGTTGTTCTTGGTGTTATTCCTTCTCCCTTTGATTATGCAGATGTTGTAACAACAACAACACATAAGTCACTTTGTGGACCATGTGGATCTATGATCTTCTTCAGGAAAGGTGTAAAAGAGATAAACAAGCAAAGGCAGGAATTGAGTCTTAAATTTTAAACTAATTGTGGTTAAGTTATAAAACTATTTGCGGGGTAAGTCGAGAAAGTGCTATACTTCTAGGAATTTATATTATTACAAACTTAGCAGTTCCATTGAAGCAGATAATTTAAGATATTTGTATGTAATTACTAGGTAATTTATTATTTCAGGCAAATGAGGATGCAAGTGTGTCTGATACACCTTTGGATGCAAGGATCACCTGGAGCCAACAACATTTAAGATATTTGTTTTTAAAGTGTCATATGAGACTACTTTTAGTTTTTTGAGATTTTATGGTGTATTTGGATTTATAATGAAAAATGAATTATAACTCTTTCATTACGCTACCTTAGTTATTTGCAATGAAATTTTATTATTGCAAAGAACATTTGGATTTAGTATTGGAAACTTAAATAATAATTATAAATTAATGAAAATTATGAAATTAAATTGAGGTTAAACTACTATATAAATATATAATAGTTTTATTATAAAAAAGTAGAGGTTTAAAGCCTCCATGGTAAATACTACAAAAATCTCCTCATTGTGGAGGTTTCTGCAAAAACCTCCTCCATTAGTAGAGGTTAAAAACCTCCACTAATAAACCACTAAATTTATCAATATCAGGGGTTTTCTAAAACCTCCGCTAAACGCTTCTAGCGGTCATAATTGTGGAGGTTTCTGAAATCTCCGCTAGTTATATTGTGGAGGTTAAAAACCTCCACTAAATCGCAAAAAAAACTTCCACTAAATGTAAAATCTGTTGTAGTGGTCCAACCTTAAATCATTCACATTGCCCCTATTACATCTATTTAAAGACCTATTGATTTTTACATGCATTCAAAAAGAGTTAGTGGCAATATGATTTATAATCAAGCCTACGGTAATTTACTCTCATGAATTTTTTTGAGTGAAACACGACAACCCCAAACCCATGAGCATGGTGAGAGAAGAGGACCCTAATTCATGCACTTGTTATGATTCAAAGACTTAGCTTGCATTGAATTTATTAAGATTGTATTGTCTTGATGCCTAGGCTGCATTTGCATTGTGTTTAACTTGCATTCTAGGACATAATTGGGATGTTAGGATTGTTTTTCGCTTTTATTGTTTCTCTTTTCTCAGGTTGAGCGGATATTTTTGACAATGTTGTGCACGATGGATGGATTGAAGCAAAAAAGATAAGAGATTGGTGCAATTAGATAGAAGTTGGTGTTGAGGTAATGCAATTGAAGAACCAGTTATCAATCCAAATAAAAAGTTTCTCCATTTTGCACTTATTCGCTGCTTTTGTGATTTGGAACTATTGCCCTTTTCAAATTTGTGTTTTAGCAATGGTACAATATAATAGCGATAGTAGTTTATTTTTGACAACATTTTTCATTTGTCGGTAAAGTGTTTCAAAAAATATTTCTTTTATAATTTTTCGGGAACAATATATTTTTAATTTTAGGGGTATAAAAGTTTAGTTCGCACTACGCCAGATACGTCAAGCAACCGCACTCATTTTGGGCCTATAACAACGCTTTCGTGCACTATTTGTTTGATCGTAGTAGTACATGATATACCTTAACAACGCTTCTGTGGACATTGTTATATACCATACATACAACAACGCGACCTAAAACAAGAGTTGTCTTATAATTCATATATAACAGCCCACTTAAAATGAGTGCTCTTAAATAAAACAACGTACAACAACGAAAAGTATAAGGAACATTGTTGTATTGATCACATACAACAGCGTACACTAAGATGTCGGTTGTTGCATGTAATCTATACCACAATGCACATTGTAAGTAAAGAAGCGTTGTTGTATGTAATGAATACAACAATGTTCCTTAGAAGGTGCACTATTGTATTGGATATCTACCACAACACCTGTTACAATGAGCACTGCCATATAGTTTACTATAACAATGTTCAATTTAAGCAACCACTGTTTATGCAATGCTCAATTTATGTAGCACTCATTTTATCAACGCCCATTTTACCCTGTGTTGTTTTATGTTTCAAACACAACAGCGCTAACTAGATCTCCTCCTAGCATGCGTTGTTGATTTGTACCAGCATATACATTCTCAACAACACACTCTCAATAGCATACTCTTAACAACATATTCAAGCGAAATTATCCATAAATATCCATAGCAGTAACTATATTCAAGCTAGAACAGACCCTGAGACACATTAACACAATGCTAAATTATGTTTGTAATATTAAAACATCAATACAAAATGGAAACCAATAATATTATACCAATTATGTTTGGTTGAGTGCATAAAATTACAAACAAATAATATAAGTACAGTGTTTATGTAAATTACAAACAAACAAAATTATGTTATATTTATACAAAGATATGCATCTACCTTTTCATCTTTCTTGATGGTTTTTGGCTTGTAATATTATCATATTCTTCCGGAAGAATTTCATTCACCCAAAGACTCTCATCATGATCATCTCTTGTATATAAATCATCATTTGTAGTTGGTATGTTCTCACACGACAGTGATATCCCAAAAAAGGATTATCTTCAACATCAATATCTTCATATTCTTGATCATCAATATTATTGAGGATTATTTTGTTAGTCAAAAGAATAATGAACAATTTCTTCTTTGATGGGTCACTAACATAGAATACTTGTTGAGCTTGTGATGCTAGAATAAATGATTCATCTTTATATCCTAGCATATTAAGATTCACCTGAATGAATCCTAACTTATCAAATCGAAAACCACTATTGTTATCAACTCACATACAACAAAAAATCGGCACATGAAACATTGTATAATCTAATTCCCATATTTCTTTAATGACACCAAACTATGACATATTTGCATATATTGGGTTTCTATCTTTGACACATGACATATGTAGCATTCGAGCAACAATAGTCACACCATTATTTTGCATTTTACTTTAATCATCTTGTTTTTTCGTATAAAATGTGAACCCATTAATTATGTAACAACTATAGGATAAGACATGAATACTTGGACCATTGGCTAACCATTTCAATTTTTTGGAAACTGAATCCGCATTTATATTATTCAACCCCTCATCAATGTCATGTTTTAGTCACTTTATGAAATATTGATTATGCTCTTTGGAAATCCAATTTCATTCTTAATTGGGTTAGACTTCCTAAGCATCTTTATGTGTCTTTCAACATATGGCTCAACCTCGTCAGCATTATGTAAAACATACAAGTGTGCTTGCTCCAATTCGCTTCTTGATATAGTCAATATTTCGTTCCCACTAATCCATTCACCATATGTTCGTTTTGAATACTGAGACTTTGGAATGCCTATGAAATCACCATCTTCAAGGTATCCGGTACAAAAATCAAGAACTTCTTCAACAATATATCACTCAATAATACAATCCTCTAGTCTTTATCGATTCTTCACATACCCTTTTAATGTCTTCATATAACGTTCAAAAGGATACATCCATCTAATATAGGAAGGACCACATAGTTGTATCTCTTGAACAAGATTAATGCTTAGATGGATCATTATGTCAAAAAAGGTGTGAAATACACTAAAGCTCACACAAAGTCAAAATAATTTGACTTTGTAATGAAGATAATTTCTCATGGTCAATCACTTTGCTATAAATTTCCTTGAAGAAGAAGCGTAACTTATTTATGGTTCGTCTCAATTTTTTAGGTAGAATAGACCGTATGCTAATATGCAAGAAATGGTCTATGAGTACATGATAGACTTAGGACCTATTATCTTGAGGTATTTCATTAATAGGAGGTTTTGAATATTGGAAGAGTACCCCTCTAGAATTTTAACACTATGGATAAATTTACAAAAATTTATTTTCTTATTCCTTGACAAAGTATCAGCTGCTGGAGATTGAAATATATGTTTTTCCTTCACTATTGGCCCTAATTCCTTTCTTATTCTCATACTAACCAAGTCCAATATTTCATTCAAGCTATATTTGGACTTACCAGGGATATTGATTAAAGTACCAAAGAAACTTTCAAATACATTTTTTCAATATGCATATCATCGAGAAAATGTCTTACATATAATGAGCTCCAATATAGAAATTCAAAGAAGATTGACCTTTTCTTCCACCCTCCAATTGTGACCATTTTTCCAGCAAAAGGTTTACCAAAGTTATTATTCAAATCCTTTAGCTTTTGAAATAATTGGTCACCCGACAACGACAAAGGAACACAACATCCTTCATTATTCTCATCGAATGCTTTTCTCCATCTCCGATATTGATGATCTGAATGCAAAAATCTACGATGGCAAAGGTAAACATTCCTCTTATAGTGTGGCAACCTCGTCGAATGAGTATTGTCTTCACATATAGGACATGCAAGATTTCCTTTTGTACTATATCCCGAAAGATTACCATATGCAGGGAAATCATTGATCATGTCGAACAAAGAAGCCCTTAAGTTGAATATTTCTTCCTTATACGCATCATGTACATCTATACTCGTCTCTAACATTTGCTTCAAGTCTTCAATTAATGGAGTCAAATATATGTCTATGTCATTTCCTGGTTGTTTAGGTCCAGAAATTAACATAGATAGCATCACATATTTACGCTTCATGCACAAAGAATGAGGTAGGTTGCAAATCACCAACATCATTGGCCATGTATTGTGGAAGCTACTTTGAACACTATGTGGGTTAATTCTATTAGTTGACAATGCAAGGTGTAGATACGCTTAAATCTTTGAACACAAAGAATGTCGAAGCTTGCCATCTTTAATCCTTTCATCAGCATGCCATATCAAATTTTTTGCATCTTTAGCATTGCTGAAGATACGCTTAAATCTTGATTTGATAGGAAAATACCATACAAACTTATTGGCAATTGAGTCTTCCTTCTTATAACGCACTGCATTACATTTAAGACAATACTTCAACAAAACATACTCATTAAGAAATAAGATGCATTCATTTTCACAAGCATGTATCCTATTGTAGTCCATGCCAATGGAGCATAACATTTGTTTAGCTTCATAGGTTCGAGAAGGAGCACATTATCCTCGGGCAATATATCCTTCAGAAGTGTAAGTAAGTATGTGAAACTCTTATCACTTCATCCATTACTAGATTTCAACTTGTACAACCTAGACACAACTGTCAATCTTGTGAATTTAGTACAACCATCATACAATGGTTTATCAACATCACTTATCAACCGCTGAAATATCACAGGACAATCCTGAAGGTCCTCTTCGACAATGTTTGCCATTTCATCGAAAAGATCTCCTTCATATGCATTTGTGTTGTTTTATTTCATATGCATCTCAGGACTTTTCTCACCATGCCTTTTCCAACAAGTGTAACTGTAATCGATACCATGACAGACTAAATGAACATTTACTCAAGTGAAGTAATTTGATTGGAGTAACAACATTTTAAACAAGGACATACAATTCGATCAGGGTTTTCAACATTCTCAAATGCAAACCTAACAAATGATTTCACCCCATCCTCATACTCCTTCGTCAATCGATTGGTACTCATCCATTTTCGATCAATACTTTCATCCATTTTCTAGAAATAAATTGACAAAAAATATTGAGTTAATAATTGAAATTTAAATTTGGGATCATAATCCTTAAAAGATTGAGTTGACGTTCACCTTACAAGCAAATACATTATTAGATAAAAACCTAACTCATGTAATACAAGCTAAATGAGGATCCCTAACTCAGTACAAGCTAAATTGGTATATGATTGAACTTTCAATTCGGGGAACATAAATCCCTAAAAGATTGAGTTAAGTTCACATAGCAAGAAAATATAGTATTAGGAAAAATCCTAACTCATGAAATACAAACTAAATGAGAAACTCTGACTAAATACATGCTAAATGAGTGTATGATTTAACTTTAAATTCAGGCATTAAGGAAAACTCATGTAATAAGATGAAATATATCTTAATAAAAACTAATATTTATAATAAAAACTCACTTTCAATTCGGTGCAGAATGAGTGAACTTTCGGTGTTGAATGAGAGAAAGATTTTGACATTGAATATGTGAATAATTTTGATGTTGAATAATTTTGAGGTTGAATGCGTGAATAACTATGATGTTGAATGTGTGAATGATTTTAATGTTGAATGTGTGAATGATTTTGAGATTGAATGGGTGAAATATTTTGTGAACGAGTTTCACTGTTGCTGAGTAAAAGAGTTTTAGAGTGAAAAATGTTTTCAAATGCGAGGACATTTTAAGTTTTCTATGATAAGCCTTCAACAACGCTCTCTTGAGATGGCATTGTTGAAGATATCCAATTCAACAGCGTGTGAAGAAGATATTTGCTCCTGACCTTGGGACGGTTTTGATGAAAACGCCAACATCACCAAAAAGAAGAAAGGAAGAATACTTATGAAGACAAAGAAGATAAAGCTTCAAGACAAAATAATCTAAGTCTAAATAGGTACTTCTATCTTATACTCTCAAATATACTTTAATAGTAATGCTCAAAATATTTTTAAAGAAAATTGAAACACTCTAAGTATAATCAAAACAAATTTCAAAAATAGTATGTAACGGGTTACTATACTTAAGTAACAGGTTACATGTGTGAGAAATGAGTTATCCAACATCCAACTGCTTAGAGTAATTCATTACTGTCCTTGAGTAACAGATTACCAGTTACAAAGCATTTGGGTAATCGATTACTCAAAGTTTGTAATCGATTACACTAATTGATTTTCGAAAATACTTTTGGACAGAACATTTGGGTAATCGGTTACTCAAAGTATGTAATAGATTTGGGTAATCGATTACCCACTTGCTGTAATCAATTACTGAGAGTTATTACACCAGTTTTCAGATTTCAAAGTGAACAGTTTTCACCCCAAACGAAAGTGGTTCATTCCAAACGAATCCTACACTTCCCTAGAGTTGTTATGGTTGATTGGAAAGCATATATAAAGACATTAGAACACATAACAACTTTCATACAAATCTTTCAAAAGCTCTCACACATATTCTGAATATTTTTTTGCACTTTTAGAAGCTTGCACTCAAACTTTCAAAGTAAATTTTTCTGAGTTGCTTCAGATTGTTTCTAAGTTTTCCAAACTTCTAAAGAGCATTATTACTAAGTATACAAGAGTTGTTGGGTTGCAAGTTATAATTGTTATACCAAACTTGTAAAAGCAATCCTGCCATTATCGTACATTCTTCATTTTGCAAGAATTCTTTCTTTCACAAGGGTGTGAATAGAAAGGGGATAGAGTTACTTTGAAAGGTTTTTTCCAATGGTGATTAAGTATTAGTGAGTGTGTAAGGTACATAGAGATCTCGGAGTGGGATATTGTAATTACAACTCATAATATTTAGTGAAAAAATCTCTTGTGCTGCAAGAGTAGTGGACGTAGCCTTCGGTGGACAATGTGAACCAGTATAAAAACATATGTGTACTCTCTTCTCCTTTATCTCTTAATTTTCGGCTGTTATTTTTTACATAATATTTACGTTGCACTTAAACTCTCAATTTTGCAGAAAAAGTGGCCATACTTTTAAGTCAATTAATTCACCCCCCCCCCCCCCCCCCCCCCCCCTTTTAATTGGAATCTCATTCTTACAATTGGCACCAGAGCTATTTTTGAGTAAGTTATTCTCAAATCTGATCCTACATCAAAGATGGCCTCAAGATCATTCCTAGGAGAAGGTTCCAACATAAACCGACCTCCAAGCTTTGTTGGAGACTGTTATGACTTTTGGAAAATAAGAATGAAAATCTTTATAGAATCTCAAGACTTGGACATATGGAATGCAATTGAAGAAGGGCCATATGAACCCTTCACCTAGTCAACAACACAGGGGAAGTAAAGCCCAAATCTTCATGGAATGATGAAGATAAAAAGAAGGTGCAATACATTGTCAAAGCAAAGAACATCCTCACTTCGACACTTGGCATTGACGAGTTCTTTAGAGTATCAAAGTGCAAAAAACTGCGAAAGAAATGTGGGATACTCTAGAGACCACACACGAAGGAACCGAGGAGGTAAAAAGTTCGAGGTTGAATACTCTTTCCCAGGAATACGAGATGTTTCGTATGAAGTTTGAAGAGAAAATTCTGGATCTTCAAAAGAGATTCACTGACCTTACATATCATCTTATTACACTTGGCAAAGTGTTGTCAAATAGCGACTTGAACTTAAAAGTTCTAAGATCATTCACCAGAACATGGCAATCAAAGGTAACAACCATTTCTGAAAAGAAAAGTTTAACGAAAATGTCCTTGGCTGCTTTGTTTGGCAAATTGTAGGAACATGAACTAGAACTTAGCCAACTTGACCAACATGAAGAACAAGAAAAGAAAATGAAGAATATATCTCTCAAGAGGAGAATAGACAAATATGAATCATCAGAAGATGAAGACGAAAAGGAAGAGATGGAAGACATTAGTATTTTGTAAAGAAGTTCAGCAAGTCCCTTAGAAGGAACAAAGGCGCTAAGACCGGACAAATGAGAAAATTCACCAAGAACAATGATGGCTCCATTTCAAACCAAAACTTCACATGCTTTGAATGTGGCAAGCCTGGCCATATGAAGATGGACTGTCCAAATCTTAAAAAGAATTATTTCAAAGGAAAGAATGAAATGAAGACTGGACGGAGAGCCAACGTTGCTTGGGAAGACAATGATACAAGTTCCGCCTCTGAACCATAAAGTGAAGAGCAAGCACATCTCTCATTAATGGCATCGATCTCATCACTCTGATGATGAAGAGATAAATGAATCTAAACTATTTTCTTCCTCTGGACTAAAAACTGCATTTAATGATTTGCATGATGAGTATGTGAAATTAACAAAAATGTTTCTAAAACAAAAAACTGAGTTAGATGCTTTTAGAAACAAACCTTCATCATCTTCATGTCAAAAATGTATTACTCTTGAAGATAAAATTTCAACATTAAGTCTTGAACTTAATAAGATGAACAAGATTAGCAAAAGTCTGAGTAAGATCATTGATGATCAAAGACCAATCAACACACCGAAGAGGTTTTGGCTATTCATAAGGCCATGTTCCTAAGAGACAAAGTGGGTCAACAAAAATAAACTTTCAAAAACAGTGTATCCATGCATTTGATCAAAGTAATAATAAGACTAGGATAGATAAACATCAACCCACATGTTCATATTGTAAAAACCATGGGCATACACCAAATACTTGCTTAATTAGAAAATATTGTGTTCCCCTAGGACATTATAAATGGGTTGAGAAATGGACTAACCATGTAGGACCCAAGAAAAATTGGGTACCTAATATAACTTAACTTGTTTTGCAGGAAAACTTGAGAGCCGCCTGCAACTTATGGTACTTGGATAGCGGCTGCTCAAAACACATGACGGGCGATAGAAATAAGTTCTTTGTCCTTACTCCAAGGGACAAAGGCTATGTCATATATTGTGACAACAACATGGGAAAATACTTGGAGTTGGTAGAATTGACAAGCCACCCTCAACAACCATAGAAGGTGTACTATATGTTGAAGGACTCAAGCATAACCTACTAAGCATAAGTCAATTATATGACAAAGGCTTCCATGTGGCGTTCTACCCGGACAAATGCATCATCGAAAGTAAGGATTCTCAAAACTCTAAACTTATTGGTAAGAGGATAAATAACATATATATGATTGACATAGATTCATCTTTACCAATATCATGTTTAGTTGCTAATGATAATCATGATGCATGGCTTTGGCATAGGAGAATTGCTCATATTCATATGGACCATTTGAATAAACTCGGAAAGAAAGATTTAGTTGTTGGTTTACCCAAAATGAAGTTTATTAAAGACAAACTATGTAGTTCATGTCAAGTGCGTAAACAAACAAATACTTCTTTTAAACCTAAGCACATGGTTTCTTCCGATAGACCATTGTAGTTACTACACATGGACTTACCCTCAAGGACAAAAAGTTATGGTGGTAACTACTATGCTCTTGTTATAGTAGACGATTTTTCAAGGTATAGTTGGACTCTACTCTTAGTTCATAAGAATAAGGCATTCAAAGCCTTTTAGCACTTATGCGAAAAGAGTTCAAAATTAAAAATCACTAAAAATCGCTGCTATAAGAAGTGATCATGGGGGAGAATTTCAAAACGCTTCTTTTGAAGAATTCTGTGATGATCTTGGTATTAATCACAATTTTATGCTCCTAGAACACCACAACAAAATGGTGTTGTAGAGAGAAAGAATCGGTCCTTATAAGAACTTTCTCGTACAATGTTAAATGAAAATAACCTCCCAAAGTATTTTTGGGCTGATGTAGTAAGTACTACATGTTATGTTTCAAACCGAGTTCTTATAAGACCAATTCTTAAGAAAACTCCCTATTAACTCTTTAAAGGTAGAAAACCAAACATTTCTCATTTGCATGTTTTTGGTTGTAAATGCTTTGTTTTAAAAAATGGTAAAGATAACTTAGGCAAGATTGATGCAAAATCTGATGAAGGTATCTTCCTAGGCTACTCTATTACGAGTAAAGCCTATAGAGTTTTGAATAAAAGAACTCTAGCCAAGTATTGCAGAGATTTGTTGAAAAGATTTGATATGGAAGACTGCAAGCCAATAGCTACTCCTACGGGATCTAGTACTTACATCGATACGGATGAAACGTGAAAATGCATTGAAATATCAAAGTATCGATGTATGATTGGATCTCTTTTCTATTTAATTGCCAGTAGACCTGATATCATGTTTAGTGTATGTCTGTGTGCTCGCTATCAATCTAAACCGAAAGAATCACACTTAGTTGCTGCTAAGAGAATAATGAAATATCTTAAAGGCACAACTGACGTTGGATTGTGTGAGGACCCAAATTATACCCTAAAATTTTCGTCCGTTTATTTCTGAACATACCAACAATAATAGTCCGTCTCCTTATAACTAACCTCATGAGTTTCCTTTTGTTATAATTATACTTCGCCTTCAACATTAAAGGACTAAACTACTCAAGCATTTTGGGGCTCAAACCCATAAACTTCACATTCTAATTAAAAAGGACTCCGTCCCCACACAATTAACAGTAATTCATCAAAATCACAAGGAACTGGGTTACAGATTTAATGGTTCATGTAATAAGTACAAATGCATGTATAATACAAAACAACATGCCACTATCCCTATTACATCCAAATAAAAGGAACTACACTAACGCGCCTCCTAGATCTGCTAATCCTTGGCTTTACCTGTACACCGATTATCACCAATAGCGTTATCAAGAAACAAAAGGGAGTAAGATAACAAATTCAAGATAATCAGTATGAATAAATCGAAGTAGGATAATTATAATGGGAACATGTATATATATATATATATAATTCTATCAGTAAAGTAATTCAACCGTTAAGATGCACTAAACTATCAATCTACCATGTATCAACCACATTCAATATTAATTATCCCAATACCTCGCAGGGCAAGTCTATGCCATGAAGGCTAATCAATACCACATAGGGCAAGCCTATGCCACGAGGGGTAATCAATACCACATAGGGAAAGTCTATGCCACGAGGGCTAATCAATACCACATAGGGCAAGTCTATGCCACGAAGGCTACTCAATACCACATAGGGCAAGTCTACGCCACGAAGGCTAATCAATACCACATAGGGCAAGTCTATGCCACGAAGGCTAATAAATACCACATAGGGCAAGTCTATGCCACGAAGGCTAATCAATACCACATAGGGCAAGTCTATGTCACGAAGGCTAATCAATACCACATAGGGCAAGTCTATGTCACGAAGGCTACTCAATACCACATAGGGCAAGTCTACGCCACGAAGGCTAATCAATACAATATCCATATAATGACAGTCAGCAATCTATTATCATAATCATAATTCCAATACATTTACCTTTCACATCAAATCATTAATTATGGACCACAACTCCCTTACCTTGGCGTGTGTTGGCGTTTGACGGCTTGTTTGAATCTACTCTGCTTCCTCCAACCTTAGGGTCTTTACCCATTCACACACACACAAAAACAACAGCAATAATATATTCGTAACATCACATTATAACTCATTTTACATGTTTCTACCACAAATTAATTCATACTCCGATAACTCTCGAAACTATCTCTATCGAGACTCCCATCTGCATTCATAAACATTTAACCCCTCATTCCACATCACCAATCATAAACCACAACCCAACTTACCATTTTCCAACCCATTTTCTACACCATTTCGTTTCTAGGTTTTGGGGTTTCTTAATATCAATATTTTTCAACTACCATCTCCAAATAGACACTCTATATTATGAGTCTTCGAGAAAGAAGTTAACTAAAACGAACTACTACACCAATGGAGAGAGTTGGGTCGTTTTCCAACTCAAAGAGAAGAGACCCCAATAATCTTAATGAGTTTCTAAGTAAGGATAAGTGTTAAAATCAAGAGGTTTACCTCTTCTCTAGCTTCACGTAGTCTTTATGCGAGCTCTAGCCAAGAAAATCGCTTCCTCTTCTCCTTTCTCTCAAAAACTCCCCCCATTTTCGTGTTTGTGGCTCTATTTTAGGTTTCAGGATTTTAGATTCTCGCCCAAGCGGGAATACGTCGCACAGGCGAGAGATCCCGCCTTTTTACATTTTCAAACACTGACGCTCTCGCTCAAGCGAGAATTCCACAGTGTCAACACACTCCCTCTCGCCCAGGCGAGCCATCTCGCCCAAGCGAGGCTCCCAGATAAAATTCTGAGAGAAATATTGGTGCTCTCGCCCAAGCGAGAGATTCTCGCTCAAGCGAGAATCAGTCAGTAGCTCCAAGACTGACTGAGTTTCACCATGTTCCAATTATCAAACTTCTAGGGGGTTACAGATTGTGGTATCCAAAAGAAAGTATATGTGATTTTGTTGGTTATTCAGATTCAGATTTTGTAGGATGCAAATCTGAGAGGAAAAGTACAAGTGGTACTTGTCATATTTTAGGAAATGCTTTAGTTTCTTGGTCTTGCAAGAAACAAGCATGTGTTGCCCTAAGCACTACTGAAGCTGCATATATAGCATCAGGTAGTTGTTGTGCTCAAGTGTTGTGGCTTAAACAACAATTACGAGATTATGGCTTAGACTTAGGTTGCACTCCTTTGAAATGTGACAATACTAGTGCTATAAACCTCACAAAGAATCCTATTATGCATCCTAGAACCTAACACATAGATATAAAGCATCACTTCCTTAGGGACCATGTCCAAAAGAAAGACGTGATAGTAGAATTTATTGATACTCATAACCAATTAGCAGACATTTTTACTAAACCATTGGCTAAAGAACTTTTTTATAAAATTAGACGTGAATTAGGATTCTTGATGAAGCTTACCTATCTTAACTTGATTATATGAGTGCTTCATTATGTTTATATAAATGCCTACTTGTACTTAAACGTGTTTATTTATGTATAAAATTTTTAATTTTTTTTGGGTCAAATTTTTTTTAGCGTCATCATGGAGACAATGAGACTCAGTAATCGATTACTGACTATGTATAATCGATTACTGAACACTGCTGTTTGAAAATTTTCAAATTTTGAAACTGAGTAACCGATTACTATATGAGTGTAATTGATTACTCTGTGCAGTTATATATAATCAATTATGTACTGTTTTAACTCATCTTCTTCCTCTCTTTTGAGTAACTCGTGTTCTCTCCTCTCACATTCTCTAAAAACTTCATTTTTAATCCGTTTTGGGTGATTTTTGTGTCTATTCATATCACATTTTCAATTCTAAACACTTATACACCATCATTTTCGTGTTTAGTGACCTCAATCAAAAACTCCCAAATCTCCCAAAAACCTAAAAACTTCAAAAACCAAATCCATGGCTTCCTCTTCAAGAACAAAGAAACAACGCTCAAATGTGAGTCAATCAAAGCAAACAACTTCATCTTTGGAGTCAAACCCTCTGAACTTGACAATACTTCTTGCTAACGATGAACAACGCAAAGTCTTCGAGGAGCACTTCCATGGATGCACAATCTTTACATCAAAATTTGGTAATGTAGGAAATTTTGAGTTTGAAGATTTTCTTTTTCCTTATCCTTTACGGCAACAAAATCATTTTGATTTTTGTTGTGAATCGAACGATATTTATCCTGAACTTGTTCGAGTATTTTACTGTAACATGAACTTTCGGAAAAACCATCTTACTTTCTATGTGAAAGGAAAAGATATAATTTTGGATGCAAAAACCTTCAGTTCAACAGCGCACCTTTCCACATATGGTTCAATTTACCTCAATTAACCACAAATTTTATTGCAATAACCGAACCGAACGTTCATAAATGGTTCGGTGCGATTCCATGGGTTTTATGGTTTTTTTTTCATCAATTGAAAGTTCAAAATGTATTACAATATATATTGTTTGTTCATAAAATAAAAAACAGTATTATTATAATCGGTAAAAACATTGAAACTCATAATTGCTTTTTAGTAATATATACAACAATGATGTAATTTAGGAAGAAAAAAAAAAGAATGACGACATATACAATAATACAATTCACAATTAGTAATATATACTATTCTTAACATATATAACAATTTAGTAATATATATATATATATATATATATATATTAATTAGTAACATATATAACATTAGAACTCACAATTAATCGAACCGAACATAAATGGTTCCTTAAAAAAATAAATGAACTAAACCGTAAAAACCAAAACGAACCACATTTTTTTGGTTTGGTTCGGTTCAGATCCATCGATTTCGCAGTTTAAACCATAACCACTTACACCCTTATTTAATTTGTTTGTGTTGCAATAGATAATGTTTGATATTGCAAAGACAGAATTACTTAAATTCTTATAGATGATATTTTACATTTGCACATACTACTTTTATATTTTCTATAAACTATGGAAAATGTTTGTTTTTGGTGTCATTAATGATTGATTTTTACAAAGTTAGCTTGTATAAAGATGGGAAATCTGATTTTGTCTTGGTATAGTAGGATTGATATTTTCGTAAGTGAATTTCAAGTTCAATGGATAGTGTAATGGACACTAAGAAACTGCATAAATAATATATAATTTCATAAAAAAAATCACATTATTGGATATACACTATGTTTAGCGAAGCTCCTAAGTGACTTATAAGTTAGTCAATATGCTTAAGAATAAGTTAGTTGGTTGTGTTTAACAAAAGAGCTTGTATGTTCATGACATGACTTAAAAGTCATATTTGACAAGTTAGTTGGAGGTAACTTAAAAATCCAAGTGTAGCTTTTGAGTCATAAATCGGAATCTTATTTTATTTTACGTGACAGTCTAATTATAAGTTAATTTTACAAAAAAAAAATATGTTATCAATTAGATTACATGCATATATTTTTTATACCTACTTTTAAGTTGTCAACTAACTTTATAAGTTCTCAGCTAGTTCTTTAACTATTTATGTGAAACATAGTCATAAGAAGTATCATTAAACATGTGTTGTTTAAAAAATTTCTTAATTGGCTCAAATATTGACGGAGCTTTAAGAACATGTGATGATAAGTAGTTTTATTTAAATTATTAGTACATCATTCATCATTTTATGTATATTATTTTATTTAAGATTGAATCATTATAAATATGTAAATGAGATGATGTTTCATAGTGTTACAAAGCTATATTATGAATGTTTATGATGTTTCCCTTCGTTCGAAGTTTAGTTACTTACTTTTCTTTTCTCCTTATTTACCTCCCTCACGCAAATACATAGTCACCTACATACTTTACCATTTGTTTTTATTAAGGAACATAAATGACAGCATGCACTACATATAGAATTTTGTTATAAGATATATTTTTTCTATTTTATATATCTAAAACTAGTGACCAACTTTCTTACTTTTAACATATTTTAATTTAGTGATGGATGAGAAAATGACATATGATCTCAGTCAAAAATTTCAATTTAAATCCTTCCTAAAACAATTAATTGTGGTTAATTATAATAAATATCTTACCGAAATATATATATATATATATATATTTTTATTTTTTTTTATTTTTTTTAGACAAAGGTGCTAAAGCACCACAATATATTAATAGAAAGAGGATTACAATAGTAAACCCATAAAGGGTTAATAGTTACAGAACCTGTAAGCAGGAAGAGATAAACTATTCCTACATCACTCCTCTAAAATGAAAGAGGGAGCTTCATTCCACCAATTAAAACCATTAGAATGAATTCCATAGTTAGCCAACCTATCCGCACAAGCATTACCCTCTGTATAAATATGAGAGACATGACAGATCATGCTCTTCAATAAAAATTCACAATGTCTCCATCTAGAAAGAAGTTTCCAAGGGAGTTTAGCTTTTCCTAAGAAAATGTCCACGACAATGGTTGAGTCACACTCCAACCAAATCACTTTCCAACCATTGTTAAAAGCTAAGTCAATAGCTAAAATGACAGTGTATAATTCAGCAAAAATCGTTGTTTGAATTCCAAAGGAAGTAGAAAAACAACCAAGACAATCACCCCTATTATCTCTAAAAATACCGCCACCACCAGATAAGCCTGGAGCACCATGAGCTGCCCCATCAGTATTAATCTTAATCCAGCCAGAATTTGGTGGCTTCCAGATTACCTCCATGATCCGAGGGGCTTTATTATAGTGAATATCAATGTTGAAGAATTTTAGGATGGTGAATTCCTTAATATCATTGTGGGCACAAGCTTTTGAGAACATACCAGACATATTAGTGGCTAGCTTGATCTTAGAGATTGCCAAGACAGGACTAATGATAGTACCTCTGAATCTTAGTTGATTCCTGCAAAACCAAATAATGTTAATCGAATGAATAATGCAAGCTGCAAGCACCTCCTTCAACTGAGGACTAATATATATATATATATATATATTAGTTAGTTGTCCTTATATTTTAATTAGTAGTTATCCATATATTATTCCTATTATTAAGAAATAGATATATGAACTGATAATGTAAGAGTTTTATAGTGTCATTGCATCATCTATAATTCATTTTCAATTATCATTGACTCTTAAATAAAAGTAATACAAATAAGTGGTGACGATATATTGACTGTACATAAATCTTTACACTATTAGTGCATAGATAATACAATCTTTGACAAATTTACCCTATCCTACAAAGATAACAACTCTAAAGTATGGATATCCAAATTATTTAATAAACTAACTTCTCCATTGCTTTTGAGCTCAAACAATGCTGCACAAAATCAAATCAACAATATCAATAACTACCGTAACAGAAAGTATTAAGTAAATAAAAATAACAAATATGTATTAATTATTTGATTAAACAAAATAGGGAACAATTAAAATTACTCTAGAGATATTAATCAATATGAGAAACATGTTTTACTTAATTATTTTATGTCAATAAAGATTGATTCACTTGATAAAGATTTAACTAATAGAAACATGAATTCCAATCACATTGTTTGGTGAATCTTGAGATTCCAATCACTTATAAAGATTTTCAAATTACAACTTTGCCATAAAATTTTATCATAAATATTCACATGCATACAAACAAATAGAAATATTTAGCAACATTTCATGATGATGTAATACCATAAGCCAGTACCTCGCATTATGTTAAACACACACACATATTTCCACCAAATCAAACATCTAAGACTATATACATCGTCATGAAAATATTAAGGAATGTTACATGGAAAATAAGTTCTCATGGGAGTTCCTAATCTACAATTCTCTCTGAGTTTTGAGGGAATCAGAGAGAAAGACTTCAATGAAATACTCTAAGACCATAATAGTATTCTCCCTCACCTGAGGCGCTTTATCTCATAACTTCAACATTGTTCTATCATCATAAACATTACTGCTAGCATCCACTTGACCCAAGTGTCACACTTCAGCAACCAACGAAGTAACAATCAATTCAGGAACCAAAAAGTTTAATAGAGAAGACATAAAACAAATTTTTACTTTTATGACAACCAATTTCACTTCTAAATCAAACATATAAAAACTAAACACTAGGAATTGCCAAGGGACTCTAACTCCTTCAATCGTGTAAAGGAACCCATACCAAAATCTATGTAAATATTATAACTTTAATAAAATATATTTGTGTTTTATAAAATACCCACAAAACCTCTTCGTCATAGTTGATATTATTAGACTCGGTAGTTCATATCATCAAATTTAACCCCCAAAGAAAAACATATTTGAACATGTGTTCTCTAAATAAATAATGATGTAGATTTAATAGGAGTCAAATAGGTGTTGTGATTCCTTATTCAATTGTCTTTCCAGCAACTAACCATCGTGTTTATTTTTGATAAAAATGAAAGAGATTGATAATGTAAACAAAAATATAAAAACTAAACACTAGGAATTACCAAGGGACTTAATAATGTGGAATGTGGAAGGGGGAAGTAAAACCAAGGGTTTATTTTACGTGTACCATCTGATTATAAGTTAAATTTAAAACAAATCCTTTAGCCATTGAATTCAAAGAAAGAATGAATGAATGAAAGAGAACTTAATTACCTTGCTATGCATATTCTCTATCTTTTTGCCATTGTTGGGAATTGCTGGAGAGAGTAATTGTTTCTCTCTCCCACTAGGTGTAGGTTATGAAAATGGCAAAGAGGATTTTGTGGCTAAGAAATATTTCACTATGATTTCAGCACAATTTAATATGAAAACCAAAAGATTATACATAATAAAAAGAATTTGTTGATACGACATTATATCTTACTATTGTAAATTAATATATCTATCTATTATCATTATATACATATGATGATTTGATCTTAAATATGTTATGACAAACATTATGATATCTACAACCAATTTAATCAAAAATATAGTAAATATGAGATATTACTTAGTAAATTATTATACAAAAGAGAAATACTCCAGTGAAATTTCTAAAGTAAGTGTTTTTAGGATTATGAGTAATTTAGTTTTATTATCAAAGTAGATAAAATAGATAAAATCATCACAAAAGAATATCCACATATAATATCTAGATAATCTTATTGAAATAACTTTGTTAAAGATTAATCCAAATAATTAATGATTATAATATGATATACTATCAAAATTAATTTAAGATAAATGTTATAATAAACATAAACAATTCAAATCAAAACAAGATATTCATCCAAAGATCTACAACTCATTTAAAAAATCATATTTTTATTAAAATAAGTTTACAAAAATAAATCAAGATTTTTCAAATAACATACTAAAAGAATAAAAAATTGAGGCATTACATATGAGTTATAAATCAGAATCATATTTTATTTTACGTGTACCATCTGATTATAAGTTAAATTTGAAAAATAATGTATTATCAATTAGATTACATGCTTATATTTTTTATACCTACTTTTAATTTGTCAACTAACTTATAAGTTCTCAGCCAGTTCTTAGGTGAAACATAGTCATAAGAACTTAAGAAGTATCATTAAACATGTGTTGTTTAACATTTTTCTTAATTGGCACAAATATCGACAGAGCTCAAAGAACATGTACTGATAAGCAGTTTTATTTACATTATTAGCAAATCCTACATCATTTTATGTATATTACTTTTATTTAAGAGTGAATAATTATAAATGTATAAATGAGATGATATCTTCTTAATGTAACACAAACTATTTTCTCTTAGTATATACATATAGGATTTAATGGAAAGGGGAGCTTCTATTATCCTAGCACTTGAAGTGATAGCTGAAAAAGTGGATGGTGAGGGATGTGTAATTTTAATTTGGTTTATGATTTTCCTTTTGTTCATATCTCTATGTAGGTTTTCATCTTATAGCCTTTATTATGAATGTTTATAATGTTTCCCTTCGTTCGAAGTTTAGGTACTTATTTTTTCTTTTCTCCTTATTTACCTCCCTCACGCAAATACATAGTCACCTACATATTTTACCGTTTGTTTTTATTAATGAACATAAATGAAAGCATGCACTACATAAAGAATTTTGTTATATTATCTAACCTTTTCCTTTTTGATTTTATATATCTAAAACTAGTGACCAATTTTCTTACTTTTAACATATTTTAATTTAGTGGTGGATGAGCAAATGGCATATAATCTCAGTAATAAATTTTAATTTAAATCCTTCCTAAAACAATTATTGTTATTATTGAGAAATAGATATATGAACTAATAATATAAGAGTTTTATAATGTCATTGTATCATCTATTATTCATTTTCAATTATCATTGATCTTAAATAAAAGTAATACAAATGAGTGGTTACGATATACTGATTATACATAAATCTTTACACTATTAGTGCATAGATATTACAATATATTTTAAATTTACGTTATCCTACAAAGATAACAAATTAAAGTATGAATATCCAATTTATTTAATAAACAAACTTCTCCATTACTTTTTAGCTCAAGCGATGCTGCACATAAACAAACCAACAATATCAATAACTACTGTAACATAAAGTATCAAGTAAATAACAAGTAATTATTTGATTAAACAAAATAGGGAAACAATTAAAATTACTCTAGAGTACTAATTAAAATTATATGAGAAAAATGATTTAGTTAATTATTTTTGTCAATAAAGATTGATTCACTTGATAAAGATTTAACTCATAGAGACATGAATTCCAAACACATTATCAATGTTTGGTGAATCTAGAGATTCAACTCATTAATTTATATCTTGCTATACCTGCCACTGTAATGATGTTTTAAATATTTGAAGAAATGAAATATATTACCTAACTATGGAAGATAATAAAAGTGCGGAACTTCATGGTTTTAGAAAGGAAAATGATATATTTTTCTATTAAATTCTCCTATTAATAATCCTCCTACCCACACGACTTACGATTCACAATTTACGTTCTTGGCGAAGGTGAATGGCACATTAGCATCGCATTTTTTGAAAAGAGAGCTTGATTTGTCCTCTTTTATTCCTGGTAAAATATTAGCCAATGTTCGAATGAACTCACAAGCAGCACGTTTATCATCTGTTGTAGGTATTGATGATTCCAGTACCTTGGCACCCTTACAACATTCAGCTGAAGGTGTATCACCACCTTGACCAGTTACGTAATTTACGCATGCACTTAATTGTTTCACTTCATCATCAAAGCTAAAGCCTTGTCCTACTCCTGGTTCCACTATCAGGAGCAATATAGATAGCAAAGTTAGAAATGCTACAAACACGTTCTTCATCTTATTGTTAATGAATTTCTGAGAGATATGAAATGGGACTGAAAGTTTATCCACTATATATAGTTGTATATGTTAGATATATGGTCAAGATTGAATCGTGAGAAAGGTGGACACTTGTGTGACACAAGAATAAATAAATAAAAACATATTATTTTGTTTTAATAATTCATATTTTAATCAAATAAATTAAGGATATAATTAGTTCATGCAATTAGTGAATGTGTCATTTTAATACGGGTAGACGATGTATTAATAATTTTTATGATCCGTATTCATTGCCCTAACTCATGACTCTAATTCAAAGACCATATTTTTCAATTTTAAAATAAAATAGGTTTCTATGTTTTGACCATAAAAAACATAGTTTTGACCCCAAATTATTTAAGAGATATTTAAATTATATTCCTCTCTTCCTAAATTATATAATCAATTGTCCATCGAAAGTTGGGTGTGATTACATAATATTGCATTTATTTAATATACAATAATGTATTATTTTATCATTACTCCATATTATTTTATTTAATTAGTATATTTGTATGATTTTATTATCATTGTATTTATTACAAATAATATAATGTATATTTTTACTTTTATTTTAAAGAAATCATATAATAATATAGCATTAATTTTTATTTTAATGATGCTTTATTGTTGCTAACTGTATTGTTACTAAAGCATAGTATAGCATTATTTTTTATTGTAATGGTGGTTTATTCATTTTATTTCTTTGATAGTTTTTGTATATTACAATACTTTTTATTTAGTAATACCATTAAAATATTATTTTACACATTTCATATATTATTTTATTGAAATCATTACTATTGTTATATCTATGTATAGCAAAGAACAATATTATTACACTTGGCAATGAACTGAACAAACTTGATATTCTTTTAAAACTTGACTTATTATTTAGCTCGATAAACTTGATTTATGAACCAAATGAGACAAACTTGAAATGGATACGGTTTGACTTGTTAGGTTCATAAACTAACTTGATATATATATATAAGGAGATATTCATTTACACCCAAAATAAATTACACTAGTTATATTCAATCTCATTCATTCATTTTTTAAATTCGATGATCCATAACGAATGAATGAGATTGAGTGTAACTAGTGTAATTTAATTTATTTTTTGTATAAACTAATCTCTCCTCATATTATATTATATTTATATTTATATATAAATATATTATATTTAAATAATATATTTATATTATATATATATATATATTATTTATATAATATATTTATATTTATATTATATATATTATATTTATTCACATATATAACTTTATAATTGTCATGTGATGGTCGGCCAAATATTAATCTTCTTTTGAGCCAATTAATACTCGCATAAATATATACACACTAACATTCAACATTTATCATAAATGTAAGAGTAGTTACTTTGATAGCTTCTTACTTTAATTAGTTTACTTAAAATTTTAAACAATTTTATAAACAAAATGATATCCCATACCTGAATTATGATAGGGAATTTAATCCAAAATTTTATTTATTATTGGACTATAAAGTCACGCTCTGGAGAATATTTTAAATGTAGTTATTGTAGCCTTTTGGATTGGAGTAGAAGACGGAACCAAATGGTTTCAAAACTTTAACATGAACAACACCAACCAGTACAACCAATGATAAACATTTTACATATTTAGCAAATTTAATTAGATGAATACTTAAAATCTTCTTAACGTTAAATTCCTAAACAATGCAACTTTTTCCGAATTTTTTTTTGGTGAACAAAAAAAGATTTTATTAGATGAATAAGAATATACAAGAAACTTTTTCCGAATTGATGCTAAGTTTTGGTTAGGAATGGCAACGAGGCGGGTCGGGGTCGGGTTCGTGCTTACCCAACACTGAACCCAAAATCTAAAATCCCGAACCCGAATGAAGCGGGGTTAAAATAATGATACCCTCCCCGACCTGAAAAAATCCGAACCAAACATATATTTATATATATATATAGCTTATATATATGTGTGTGAAATTTATATATACATAGTGTATTTATATATGGGAAATATATATATAGTTTTTATATTTGTATTTATGTGTAATTTTATAATTGTACATATATTAATCGGGTTCGGGGGAGGGAGTTCGGGATAGGGTATTAACAATACCAAACGCGAACCCAAAATTTGAACTCGAGTAAAACCCGAACCCAATCACAGGGCTTTCCCCGTTAAATTCAGGTTGGATTTGGGCGGGTACCCGCGGGTTCGGTTTTCATTGTCATCCTTAGTTTTGGTAACTAATTATTATTGCAACCAATGTATATCCAACACTACAGCTGCATAACACGTTTTAGCAAAATCCCAAATCAATATAACCACATACCAACTATCTACAAGTTTGACAACTATAACACATACATTTATACGTTGCATACTTTATGCAGTCAATTTGGCTATTTTAATTGAAAGCACCATATGTAGATAATTGCAATGAATCTTCTATGGGCTGTTTTTCCTCTTACTTTGGTATCAATGGAGCTGAGTTTGGTTTTTATGGTTGTCTATTTAGCTCACAAATTGGGTTGGAATTCTATCTGGTTAGATTGTGATTCCTCCATGGCGGTGGACATCTTTAAGGGTGATTCGATGGTGCCATGGAAGCTTTTTAACAAGTGGCCAAATTGCAAATCCACGCTAGTCTCAATGTTTTGGTCGATTATTCATATTTATAGAGGAGAGAATGTTTGCGCCGATAAGCTAGCCAACTTCGGGGTTGCTTCAAAAACCTATACGTGGTGGAACAATTTGCCAAACTTCATTTTCGAAGATCATGTTAGAGATAAACTTAGTCTTCCTAACTTTAGATTCTCTGCTTAATCTTCCTTGTACTTCAATCTTTCTATTTATATTATTTTGGTGGGGTGCTTTTGCACATTTTGTTTAAAAAAAATTATGATTTGGAACTATTGACTTTTTTTCAAATTTATGTTTTAGCGATGGAACAATACGGTTGCAATAATATTTCATTTTTGACATTTTTTTCAACTGTTAATAAAGTGTTCCAAAAAAATTATAATTTTCGAGGAACAATTTATGTTTAAATTGTTTGTTTTGTAATGGATAATGTTCGATATTGCAAAGCCATGAATTAATTAAATTCTTATAGATAATATTTTATATTTGCACATACTGCAGTTATATTTTCTTTAAACGTTGGAAAATGTTTGTTTATGGTGTCATTATTGATTGATTCTTACAAAGTTAACTTGTATATAGAGATTTATATCTGATTTTGTCTTGGTATAATAAGATTTTTATTTTTCATAAGTGAATTTCAAGTTCAATGGATAGCGTAATGGACACGAAGAAGCTGCATAAATAATATTAAATTTTATAAAAAAGTTTCACACTATCGGATATACACTATGTTTAGCAAAGCTCCTGCGAGTTATAAGTTAGTCAATATGCTTAAAAATAAGTTAGTTGGTTGTGTTTGACAAAAGAGTTTGTATGTTCATAACATGACTTAAAAATCTAAATGTGACTTATGACTTATAAATCATAATCTTATTTTTTTGTACCTACCTTTTAAGTTGTCAACTAACTTATAAGTTGTCTTTTAAGTTGTCAACTAACTTATAAGCTGTCAGCTAACCTATTAACTATTTATGTGAAACATAGCCACAATAAGTATCATTAAACATGTGTTGTTTAACATTTTTATTAATTGGCACAAATACCGATATAGCTTAATGAACATATACTGATAAAAAGTTTTTATTTACATTATTAGGGCATTGTACATCATTTATATTACTTTTATTTAATAATTATTTATGTAAATTAGGTGATGGGTTCATAGTGTACAACAAATAACTTGTTCTTCTATAATCCTAGCACTTGAAGTGATAGCTGAAAAAGTGGAAGGTGAGGGATTTGTTATTTTGCTTTATGATGTTTCTGTTTGTTTGTATCTCCTTATAGGTTTTCATCTTATAGCCTTTATTGTTGTGAATGTTTATGATGTTTCCCTTTCTTCCTAGTTTAGCTATTTATTTTGACTTCTCACCTTATTTACCACCCTCACACAAATGCATGGTCACCCATGTATTATAGCATTTGTTTTTATTAAGCAAAATAAATAAAAGAATGCACTACATGCAGAATTTTGTTATCTGATCTAACTTTTTGTTCATTTGATTTTATATTTCAAAAACTAGTTACCCATTTTCTTAATTTTAACATATTTAATTTATTGGGAAATGACCATAATATATATATATATATATTAATATTAGTTATCCATATATATGAAATAATAGTTATCCATATATTATTATTACTAGTATCAAATTTAGATCGACATACAAAGATAACAACTTTGAAGTATGGATATCCTGTTTATTTAATAAACTAATTTCTCCAATTGCGTTGAGCTCAAATGTCACTGCACAAAAACAAACCAGCATATCATTAACTAATGTAACAAAAAGTATCAAGTAAATAAAAAGTAACAAATATGTACGTATTAATTATTTTATTAAACAAAAAGGGTAAAGTAATTAAAATTAAATGAGAAAAATGTTTTAGTTAATTATTTTATGTCAATAAAGATTGATTCATTTGATAAAAACATGAATTTCAATCAAGTTGTTAATATTTGGTGGATCTTGAGATTCAACTCGTCGAAACATTACTGTAATAATTATTAATTTATATCTTGCTTTAGACCACCACTATAATGACCTTTTAAATATTTTAAATAAATGAAATAGTTTACTAAACTAAGGATTTACTGAACAATGAAATAAAGAAGAAAATAAAAGAGTGGAACTTGAGGGTTGTAGAAATGTATACTTATAGTTGGCATCTTGCGTCCTTGGAGAAGGGGTATTGAAAATTAACACCACACTTTCGGAAAAGAGTGTTTGCTTTCTCTTCCTTGTATTCAGGTAAATTGAAAGCCACTTCTTTAAGAAAATCACAAACACCAATTTTCTGATCTATAGTATAAAGGATAAGGATTCCCATTATCTAGTTGTTGTAACAACCCACAATATGTGCCATATTATCTTGCAGTTATAACAGTATAGCCTTATCTCTAGCTGCTATACTTTAGGAACAGCTTTACAATCTGTTACAAAGTTTCATTCACTTCATGTAACTATATATATACGTGTTTCATATCAATACAAAAGCAAGCAATTTATATACTATTTATGGTAATCAGAGCTTCTGCTTAACAACTTTTTTTCTCTTTCCTGACCTGTGCTCACCATGAGTTCAATATCCGAATCTCCAAATACTATCATTGTTACCAATCCTCCATCAAATAACTCCCATGTTCTCATCTCTCTTAATGCTAGCACCCAAATTCATCCCAAATTATCAGGCAGCAATTATCCTGCTTGGAGAGTCCAATTCAATGCCTTATTAGTAGGCTATGACCTTATAGGATATGTTGATGGCACCCACCCTTGTCCTCCAAAACACACTGAAACAGCCAGCGCTATCATCAATCTCGACTACACTCACTGGATGCGCCAAGACCAGTTGATTGTACTTGCTATAGTCAGTTCAGTTGCTGACACGGTCACTAACATGCTTGGTGGTGTGAAAACCTCCAAAGACGCATGGCAAACACTGAAAACCATGTTTGCGAATTCCTCTAGGAGTCGCATCTTATCACTCAAGGAGAAGCTGTCACATCTCAGCAAAGGAGACCTCTCCATCACTGCGTATATGCAACAAATCAAGACTTTGTCTGATGAGCTTGCCATTATCCATCAACCACTGGATAACACAGATCTGGTACTGTACACTCTCAATAGTATTGGTGCTGAGTTTCGTGAAGTGGCAGCTGCCATCAGAGCCCGTGATACTCCCATCAGTTTTGAAGAATTACATGAAAAATTAGAGGACTTTGAAACATACATCAAGTGATCAGCTCAGTCCATTGACAACGTGATACCCACTGCTCATGCTGCTCAACGTTATAGACCTTCCTACACCAACACCAAAGCCCCTCACTGGACTCATTCCTCTAAGTCACAGTCTGGACCTCACTCCAGTAAGCGTGTCATTTGCAAATATTGTCACAAACCGGGTCACACAGAGAAGGTTTGTTACAAACCTCATGGTTATCTCAATCGCACCATCAATAATGCCACTCATCCCCCTGCTGCCATGTATGCTCAAAACACTTCCACCTACTCTTCTCCTAAGTGGATCATGGATTCTGGGGCAACTCATCATGTCACAAATGACTTGCAAAACCTGTCCTTCAATACTCCATACACAGGTTCTGATCAGCTTTTAGTTGGAGATGGTTCAGGTTTGAATATTAGTCATACTGGTACATCTTTCATTCATTCACCCTCCTCTCATTTTCAACTAGCTGATATATTGTGTGTGCCCTCCATTAAGCAAAATTTGTTATATGTCTCCAAGCTTTGCAAAACTAATTGTGTATCTGTTGAATTTTTCCCAAAACATTTTTTGGTAAAGGACTTGAAGACAGGAATAGTCTTGATGCAAGGACATCACCACAATAATCTCTACACCTGCTCTCTTCCACCGTCCAGCAAAGCTTCTCTAGCTTCCTTTCAGTTTCAAGCAAATACGGTCCATACGTCCTCTTCCAGACCGTGGCACCACATCCTTGGACACCCATGCCATCGGACTCTTCATCATCTCAAGTCTAAGCATTCTCTTTCAATACATTCCTCAGCATCAGAAACTTGCACCTCATGTCAATGTGCTAAGAGTCACAAGCTGCCATTTTCGAATCACATTATTCAAACATCACAACCTCTTCAACTAGTATACACTGATGTTTGGGGTCCTGCACCAATAAAATCTTTTGATGGCTTCTTATATTATGTAATTTTCGTAGATTATTTTACTAAATATGTCTGGATGTATCCCTTAAGAAATAAATCCGATGTTGCATCCATTTTTCCTAAATTCAAATTAGTTGTTGAAAAGTTCTTCTCTTTCCCACTCATTGCACTCTATTCAGATAATGGTGGTGAGTTCACCAAACTAAGACATTTCCTAGCTTCTCATGGTATCACCCAATACACAACACCTCCTCATACTCTAGAACTGAATGGCACAGCTGAGCGACGCCATAGACATATTGTGGAAACAGGTAGAACGCTTCTTCACCATGCCAAATTACCACCACAATTCTGGTCAAGTGCATTCCAAACAGCAGTGTACCTTATCAACCGTTTACCCACCCCAATCCTCAATATGGACTCACCATATGCTAAGTTATTTCATAAACAACCTAATTATAACCACCTTCATGCATATGGTTGTCTCTGTTTTCCTTGGATTCGACCATACACCACTTCCAAACTCCAACCTCGGTCTGTCCCATGCATATTCTTAGGCTATTCAAACTCTCAGTATGCCTACATCTGCCTTGACCCCATCTCCAACAAAACCTACATATCTAGGCATGTAACCTTTGTAGAAAACCAATTTCCCTACCAAGCCCTAACAACCTCAACCACACAACTCCCACCCATGTAGTCACTGACATTTCCCCTCACCATATCCTACCCACCACAATACGCACCACACTCACACCCACTATCCAACCTGTGTCGACCTCATCCCCTACATCGACCCCATCCCACTCTCCCACGGAACAACATTCCAGTGCATCACCCAGTAACATGCCTCAGTCTAGCCACACACCAGCAAACTCTCCCATATCCGATGCCTCTTCTGAAGCCTCTACTCAACCTACAACTCCTCCTTCCCCACCTGCTACCCGCACCCATCCCATGACAACCAGATCCCAAAACAATATCTACAAACCCAAACACCTACTCACCGTAACCAAACATCCTATACCTGAAAATCTGGAACCTTCGGGTCTCACTGAAGCTAGGAAACATGCTCATTGGAGACATGCAATGTCAAAAGAATTTGATGCACTACTTCGTAATGGAACTTGGGAGCTACAACCAGCTCCGGCAGCAACAAATATTGTTGGGTGCAAGTGGCTTTTTCGCATCAAGCGGAACCCAGATGACAGCATATCACGCTACAAAGCAAGGCTTGTAGCAAAGGGATTCACTCAGACTCCAGGCCTGGACTTCAAGGAGACCTTTTCTCCTGTGATCAAGCATCAAACCATCAAAGTAATACTTACATTGGCTCTAGCTCAATCTTGGTCGTTGCATCAGCTAGATGTAAATAATGCCTTCTTACAGGGAAAGTTATCTGAAGTTGTTTTCATGCAGCAACCACCAGGTTTGTTGATCACAAACATCCAGATTATGTGTGCCGGTTGCATAAGGCCATCTATGGTTTACGTTAAGCACCCAGGGCATGGCATGAAGCACTAAAATCCTTTATTCTTTCTTATGGATTTAAGATGACTCACAGTGATCCCTCTCTATTCTATTACTCTTCCAATTCGGTAAAGGCATACTTCCTAGTCTATGTTGATGACATATTGGTCACCGGGAACTCTGCTGAGTTTGTGTCCAGGTTTATCCATGCCCTATCAAATACTTTCTCTCTCAAAAATCTGGGTGCTCCAACTTATTTTCTTGGCATCGAACTGGTTCCTACTAAAACAGATTTATTTATGTCCCAACATAAATATATCCATGAACTACTTGCCAAACACAACATGGAGGGAGCCAAACCAAGTCTCACACCTCTTTGCACCATAACTTCTCTTCGTTTGCATGATGGTTCTGCTGCCACTGATTCATTCAAATTTCGCAGCATTCTTGGTGCCCTTCAGTACATCACACAAGGCTAGACATCTCTTTTGCCGTCAACAAACTTTCTCAATTCATGCACAAGCCCACTGATATACGCATGCAGCAGCTGAAACGCACACTAAGGTATCTCAAAGGTACTTTAAATTTTGGCCTACAACTACATAAACCATCATTTTTGTCTTTTGTTGCCTTTAGTGATGCGGACTGGGCTGGCAACTTGGATGATAGAACGTCCACATCAGGGTACATTATTTACTTGGGAGGTAATCCAGTTTCTTGGACATCAAAACGGCAACGAAGTGTAGCTAGATCCTCCACAGAAGCGGAGTATAGGGCAGTGGCGAACACAGCAGCCGAAATTTCTTGGCTCATGAATTTATTGTCTGAACTCGGCATCAACATATCTCCTTCTCCACATATTCTCTGTGATAATATTGGTACTACATACTTGTGTGTCAATCCACTATTTCATTCTAGGATGAAACACTTGGCCCTAGACTATCACTATGCAAGGGAACTGGTTCAACGTGGATGCCTTTCAATCTCTCACATCTCAACCCAGGATCAAACTGCTGATGTTATGACCAAGCCCCTCTCCTATACAAAATTCACAAACTTTCGCATCAAGATGCATGTCACTGATGGCACCATGCTCTTGAGGGGGCGTAAAGGATAAGGATTCCCATTATCTTGTTATTGTAACGACCCACAATATGTGACATATTATCTTGCAGTTATAACAGTATAGCCTTATCTTTAGCTGCTATACTTTAGGAACAGCTTTAAAATCTGTTACAAAGTTTCATTCACTTCATGTAACTATATATATACGTGTTTCATATCAATACAAAAGCAAGCAATTTATATACTCTTTATAGTAGTTGCTGATGCTTCAATTGCTTTGACACCATGACAACAATCAGCTGAAGGTGTCTCACCACCTAAACCAGTCACGTATTTTATGCATGGAAGTAAATATTTCAATTCATCATCAGAGTTTATCCCTTTTCCTACTCCTGATTCCACTAGCAGGAGTAGTACAGCTATCAATGTGACAAATCCTGCAAACACGTTCTTCATCTTATGCTTAATGATTTTCCTTGTTTTTTAAGAAATATTTGATGAAATAGACTGAAAGTTTAGTCACTATATATAGTTGTAGATGTAAGATATATTGTCAAGATTTATTAAAAAATGGCACCATGATATTCAAGTTGAAAAATAATGTATGTTTTATTTTCACAAATCTAAAAATTTAATTAAATGTTCTCATTTTCATTTATTAATATTGTCTATACATTTCAATTATTATATTTAAAATATTTAAGCAGATTTAATCCTAACTAATTAAGACCTTCATTATTTTGAAAAATAATCAAACTATATAATTACAACTTTCATATTTCAATGACCATTTATTATTAAAATTTCATTTCTATCTATTAAAATATTATTTTTGAAGTTGTTATACTAAAAGATTAAAACTGTATTTATTTTGAAAAAAAATCTATTGTATATTAAAAATAAGCAATATAAGTTTTTATTGTATTTATTAGTTAACTAAATATATAGGCTATAGAGTATGAAAATCAATCAACAAAGTACAAAAGTGAACGAGTATCATTTGATTTCTTAGCAATGTAAATGTAAAGATAACATGTGTGCTTTTAACCATGTGAATGCACTTATTACATGTGTGTTCTTAACAATACAAATGCACATGTAACATGTGTGTTTTAACCACGCGAATGCACAAATAACATGTGTTCTCTTAACCATATAAATACACATGTAATGTGTATTCTTAATCATACGATAAAATAATAATGTCACGTGTAAATGCACATGTTACTTGCTATTTTCAGAATAAAAGAGGTTTTTATGTTTTGACCACAAAAAATTTAGTGGTGATCGATCCCAAATTATTTAGGAGAGATTGAAATTGGATTTTACCCCTTCCTAAATCGTATAATCAATTTTACATCTAACATCATGGGTTTGTTTTTGTATATGAGAATACTTTTATTACAAAATACAATTACAATATTATTTTACATATTTCATATAATATTTTATGGAAATCAATACTATTGTTGTATTTATGTATAACAAGGAATAATAAAAGTTCCTGACAATGAATTGAACCACATTAGTATTTGTTCAAAATTATTGGTTATTTAACTCAATAAACTTGGTTCGTGAATCAAATATTTCAAACTTGAGTTGAAAATTGAACTCATTACATAAATGAGCCGAACTTGATCCGAATACAGATAGAATCATTAAGTTCATGAAGATCGATATATATATATATATATTAAATATATTATATTTATATTATATATATATAGTATATTTATATTATATGAGGATCTAAATTATTGGATTTTCTAGAATTGATGGCTAAGATGTGCAGTAAATTTAAAAAAAATATTCTTGAAGTAAATAGATCATCACCCATATTATATTTACATTATATATTATACTTATATGTATATGTTTATTATTGATATATTTTTATGCAATATTTTTTCAAATTAAATTAATTATTTAAATAATTCAAATGAACCAATTCGAGCTGAGTCGAACAATTCATGAACTTTAAACGAACCGAACTCAAGCTAAAAAAGTAACTCGAGTTGAGTTTCGAATTGAGCACATCCTTATCCAACAAATTCTAGTTGGGCTCTAGTTCAACTTAGTTCTACTCGTATCCAGCCTTATATACAATAATATATTATTTTATGATTACTTCATATTATTTTATTTTATTTATAGTTTTTATATTATTTTATTATCATTATATTTATTACAAATAATGTCATGTATACTTTTAATTTTATTTTATTAAAAGTCTTATAATAAAATAATATTTAATTCATATTAAATGGTATGTTACTAACAAAATAATATAGCATTATTTATTATTTTAATGGTGCTTTATTCATTTTATATTTTTAGTTTTTTATATTACAATACTTTTTATTAATAAATGCAATTACAATATTAGTTTACATTTTTCATATATTATTTTACAACGAACAACAGAGTAGCTTAAAATTATTGTTGGTGTTATAGGTCAAGTATTGAGGTTCACCTCTTAGTTCTTCCCTAATCTATCTAAAATGTGTGATTATATAGCTAGTATATTCATATGTGTTCGCTCTATAATACACACTACAATATTTTAGGAAAAACATTCTCATCATCAAAGGCAACAATTTTGTAATTGTAGTAGTCTGAAGGGTTGCATTTTGTTTAGCCACAGTTTTTGATATTTGGAAAAACTTTTTTAAAAATGTTTTCTAATATTTAAAATTGGCAACGATTTTTCTTAATCGTTAATACCAACAGTTAAAAATTGTTGCCTATAAGAAAAGGTGAAAACTGTCATTGTTGGTCATTTAGTACGACTTTATAACCATGGTCATTACCTATATAGGGAATAACATAAAATCGTTGCCTTTAATCATTTAAAATAGGCAACAGATTTCATTCATTGTTAACACCAATGATTAAAGACCATCACCTATAAGCAAATTTGAAAACCAATGTCTTTACTAATGCAGTACGTCTTTAAAACTGCGGCAAAAAGTCATGGTCTTACAAAGGAAATAATAATTTATTCAGGTATTTAAGAACAATTTTATTATTATATCACACAAAATTCTTTTATCATACGATTTTTTATGTCAAACATCATATTTGTTATATAGCGAATATGATAAAAGTACTTAACACATAAATTAAAGTCATATGATTATATATCTTTTTGTCAAATCACATCTTAGTCATCTATTCTAGGGAAATCACATGGTTTGAATTGGTGAGTAGATATAAACCATTGGATTTCCCTAGAATTGATGGCTAAGATGTGGAGTAAGTTTTCTTGGAGTAAATTGATTCGTACCGATTTAACAATATGTAATTATAGGGAAGAGATCCACTTACTCTAAGGTAAGTGGGAAAATCTCACTCCACATCATAGTCATTCATTCTTGGAAAATTCAATGGTTTGAATTGGTGAATACGTCTAAACCATTGGATTTTCCAAGAATGGATGGCTAAGGACCCCCTCCCCATAATTATAATATAAACTCTTACATGATTTTCATTGTTGACACTATTTTAACGGAATTATATTACAGTGTTTAGATTTGTATCTTTTTATTTGTATTAGTAGTTGTCAATCCATTCTTCAAATATTATATCAATTGTAACACCTCAAATTTGTCCTTTTCCAAATATCTAGAAATTTAGAATTATTGTTGTTTTACTAGGTTTTTCTCGCATGAGCGAGGGGATCTCACCCAAGCGAGGGACTCAGAGGTTTCCATCCTGATTTTTCTGTGGCTTTCGCCTGAGCGAAGGAAAATTCGCTCAAGCGACGTATAGATGAGCACCCTGTGAGATTCTCGCTTAAGCGAAGGATTGTCGCTCAAGAGACAAAGTCAGAGTTTAAAAACATGAATCGTCGAGGGCTTCTCGCCCAAGCGAGCCACTGTCGCCTGAGGGAGAGCCCGAAAACCTGAAATCTAAATAGAAACCCCAAGTGAGTTTAGGGGAATAAGAAAAGAGGAAAAGAAGAGGAGGAACGACTCATTTGCTCTAGAACTCTTAGAGACGAAAAATAAGTTTGAGAAGAGGTAAATTGTTTAGTTTAGCCTTCATTCTTGTTGTTTATCTTGTTCTTGTGAAAATGGGTCTCTTCTCTAAGGTTGTGTGAAACATCATAACCCTTTTTTCGGGGTTGAGGTTCGTTTTTCTCTTGTAACCTTTTGAAACTCTTGGTTTATGGCTTGTTTTCGAAAATGGTGATTAGTGTAGTGTTGATTTTGGAAATTATTTACTAATATGGAATGGTTGTGAATAGGGGAAAAAGATGGGATTAGAGACGGATTTTGTGAGTTTATGAGGTTTTCTTGACAAGGGTAATAAGTCTATATTTGAATGCTTTAAACTTCAAGTAGTTAGTGATTTCAAATCTTGATAACGTCAAACTTGTTTCGTTTATGTATGACGAGCGTTTGTATGAGATTATTTGTTGATATGGTATGAGTAAATAATTGATTACTATTGTTATGTCATATGAATGAGGAGAGATCCTAAGGTTGGAGGAGACAAAGGAGAGCCTAGCGAGGTTGTAGGACAAAAACGTTAACCTATACTCAGGTAAGGGAGAAGCTTTAAACTTATTAGTTGATTTTGCAATACACTTAATGTGAAAGGACATCAATGAGTTGTTTTGTTAAGAATTGCATTGAATTGCCTTATGTGGTATCTCGACTTGCCCTATGTGGTATTGAATTTCCCAATGTGGTATCTCGACTTGCCCTATGTGGTATTGAATTGCCCTATATGGTATAACGACTTAGCCTATGTGGTATCTCGACTTTCCATATGTGGTATCTCGACTTTCCCTATGTGGTATTGAATTTCCCTATGTGGTATCTCCATTTGCCTTATGTGGTATTGAATTGCCCTATGTGGTATCTCAACTTTCCCTATTGGTATTGTATTGCCTTATGTGGTATCTCGACTTGTCATATGTGATATTGTATTGCCTTATGCGGTATTGTATTCGCCTTAAGTGGGTTGTGTTAAGCTTCAAGGTAAGAAATGTTGAAGTGCCTTCGGGCGGGGTATTTACTTCTAAATGTGGTAAGTTCTGGGTGATGATTGAGTTGGGTACATACCGTGTATGTACAAGAAATGTATATAGTATGGATTATTATTGTGAATCTGAGGTGACGATGACTGAGGTAATAAGTATAACTTGTATAATTGTTTATTTCTTTCCATATCTTTATATGTTTGATTCTAGTGCTTATGATTCTGCATAAATCTACAATGTCGATTATTGCAAGATTTGATGTCTTACTCCCTTTGTGTTTTGTGTCATTTATGTATGTGATAATCGAATTTCAGGCGAAGCGGAGGAACAGTAGATCGAGGTTGTTATGTAGCATAGATCATTTTCAGATGCAATATGTAGTTTTGAAATTTATGATGTGTAAATTCGTAAGGAATATATATTATGTAATATGAGGTCCTTCAAATATCTGACCCCATTGCTAACCATTCTAGGTGATACTAACTATGGAATATGGATTCAATGTCGGGATGTTATTAGACTAATGAATGACATGATTATTGTTAAATGATCGGAAAAACCTTTTTTTGCTATGAATTATTATCATAACTTGAAACTATATTTGCAAATTTGGAATTTTTTTTATATCTACATTTTTGGTCGTTACATCAATAGTTTCAAAGAATTTTATGCTTATTAAAACCGTTGTTGGATTTTCTAATTCAAATTCAGCCTGTTAGAATTGGATTCAATCCTAGAAGTTGTGAGAAAATGTCTTTATTGGTTGAAAATAAATTGCAATGGCCTTAAAATCAGTATAGGTATTCCAAGTAATCAAGCATATAAATTAGATTATTAAGCATCATTTTTTGAGGGACAGAACTGAAGAATAATTTCCAGCCATTGCAAATTAAAGGATCAAGTTGACATCCTATCCGAATTCTTAATTCACACTAATACAATTGAAATGAAAATACAAAATCTGTTTTGTTTACAATATGTTGTTACCGTAACTTGCAACAATTATAAATGACACGAAATAATACTTAGTGGTTAAGTCACGACCAAGTTATTATCTTTAAGACATTTCGTGATACTGCCAAAAATGTGCAAGCAGGCTATCAACCACGTCGTCCCCAAGATAAAACAGCACAATTCTCTGTTACCAAATTCTTACTACACTATAAAAATTGATCTTGAATACACCCACCACAATATGGCTATCAGTGTCAATCTCGAAATTCCCACAATCTGACTACTAGTGTCAATTCTCGAAATTCTCACAATTTGGCTACATGTACCAATTCTTCTCCCACAATATGACTATCTGTGTAAGTTTCCGAACTTCCCACAATATGGTTGTCTATGTCGATTCTTAGTATCACGAAAAGAAATGGGGAGAAGTTTGCTAGAAATGTGTCAACATAAAATATGAGGGGAAGAAAAAAACTGAGAAAAAAAATGAATAAAAACATACTCAAACTTGGAGCAAGAAAATTTGAAGGGAGAATGATTTTATTTATAACATTAGATTTTTGTCATGTTCCACCATATTCCTATGTGGGACTTGTGAGATATTTCCAAAATCTTCTAATGTAGGATTTGTGAGATTTTTCAATTTAACACCCAAAAGTCCAAATTAATGGCATCTAACAATATAAGTTCCAACACAATATCTACTCTAGTGCCTTATATTTGCACTTCAAAAGGGACACATTTATTTTACATATGGTAATTTAAATTGTGGATCGTATTACCTGATTCGACCGTAATATTGTGGTTGCGGTGACCGTCGTAACCGCATCACACCGCAATTGTGGTATGACTCTTAATCACAATGATACGGCCACATTGGGTCGCAACTCAACCGTATCGGACCGCATTTGGACTGCATATGGCCATGCAGATTCAAAAATATTGTTTTATTCACACCGCAATAACCGCAATCTGCAATGACCATAATTTCAATAACCGTTATCGCAATTGCAATTTAAAACAGTAAGAATGAAAATGGACACATTAATATTTAATTCATGGGTATTACCAAATAAATATAGCAAAAAACACTTCCTCATAATATTGCATGTCTATTTGCCAAAAGTTTTGGATGGTAGTTCCTAAAAGCAAAAAAACAAACTTAATTGCCAAATTGAAAACAGAAAATACCAATAAGCCACAAGAAAATGTGGGAACCTTTTATGTTATTCAAACCTATATCCTATAATTTGCCTCTTTTGTAAGAAAAGGAAGAGTTCAAGTGTTCCACCAAATTAATAATTATATGCTTTCAAGATATAAAGTCTGAATCAAATCTAATAGTTTATTTACTACATGAAATAAATTCCAGAACAATTCAAGAAAAACTAATAGTTAATAAATCAATATATTGCTTCAGCATATCTTCATATTTTTATCTTAAACAAATTAAAGCAATTTGATAAATAAAAAACAGCAGCAGAGACATGAGAACAAAATTCATACTCAAAACAGATTAGAAAACACCTAAAAATTGCTTCAACATCATAATTATACAATATCCATCAATACCAATTCAATGCACAAGAAAATCCCAGTTGTATAAGTAAAGGATGTTAGTGGAATGAGTATATGTTTAGTTTAATTTTTGGATTTAAAATAGTATTTTATGAATTCTTACACAATTATATAAATGAATCCCAATTGTATTGTAAGCCATATTTTCAAGAACAATTGTACTGATATATTGCATATGTATCAAATCTTACACTGGTATAAGCATTGGTGCTTCAGACCTAAAATCTAAAGTTGAAGAATATAATCTCCACACACCCCAAACTAGGGAGGAGGAAGAACTACAAATTCAAGAGGCTCTTTTAAACTAGACCATACAAAATAATAAACACGGATTTCCACAATGATATGCCATAAGTTAACGCTAAGCTATGGATACAAAAGATGAAACGTAAGAATCAACAGTTGCACTTAATTTTAAGTATTTCTTCGCTATAACTTCTAAAATGAATCAACAGTCGTGCTTATCATTGTCACTGAAACCAGAATTTCATTATATAGCTTCTAAAACAAATCAAACTTTATTCGTTAAAGAAAAGTGATTCCTTCTGAATAATAAGGATAGTAAATTTGATAGCATGATATTAGAGTTTATCAAAATTACATAGGTGTCTCATTTAAAACTAAGCATGAAAAACATAATAGAGGTCATTATTACCTTTGGAAAAAGAGTGACGATGAACTAACTGAAAACGGAAGTAATAAGATATACATCATTTTGACTCTACTGCATAATAATCATGTATAGTTTGTTTGATTGCATCTAACTGTGATCATCACGCAACGCACTTCTCAAATTGGCAATATTCACAGGCATTTTGAATTTAGAACATCACGCAACGCCACCAGAATGTCACTGATTAGTAAAGTTGAAATGAAATGATGGAGGTGGAGAATATATTAATAGAGAGGAACGTTGAAGCGTTTGAGAGGTTCTGGACAGTGAAGGTGGCACTAATGGCCAGAGGTTTAGGAGAAGAAGGCTAGGGTTAAAAGAAGAAGACTAGGGTTGGAAGAGACTATCAGTTGTATCTGATAAAATTCAAATTAAACAAAATAAAAAATTAATAAAAGTAATAGCTACTGGTTTTAATAGACATAAATACTAAAATGAATAATCAACTATTTTAAAATTGTAGTTTTAAAGTATAATATGTTACAGTTTTTTAGATCAATTTCAGTTTAAATCGTGAAACTAGCAGAACCAACTCAAACTGTAAATTATGTTTTGGTTTGATTATTTTTTAAGGAATCATTTATGTTTGGTTTGTTCCATGATTTTAGGAATTTAGGAACCGTTGGAACCGAAATGAACTGCATGTTAAACAAATAGATACTATGAAATAATATTGTATTATTGCTTAAATTCTTCAACCAATTTTGTGGTGTAAATTATTAATTTTGAATGAATTATACTATTATATATTACTAAATTGTTATTATGTTAATGTTATATATATATATATATATATATATATATGTTATTACTTAATATATTGTTTTTCACTCTCTTAAGGTTTGGAACATATTTTCTAACTTTTTGGTGTTGAGTTTGAAACTAACATATACCATAAATTATTATACATGTATTGATATATATGTTACCAATTCTGAATTGTAAAGTTATTACTAAATTGTTATTTAGGTTAGTAATCGTGAATTATATTTTTATATATGTTACTAATTGTATTATTATATATGTGATCATTTGTTTTTTCATAAATTACATAATTGTTATATATGTTACTAACAAAAAATATTGAGTTTCAATTTTTTTACTCATCTATATAAGATTCATGTTTTTTTATAATAATACTAGTGTTTTTCCTTTTGTGAGCAAATATTGTTTTTTATAATATATTTTGAACAAAAAAGTGAGAAACACTATGGAACCAAATCGAACTGAATTCGGTTTGGTTCAATTCTTATAGTTAAACTTGTGGTTATTTGAATTGAACTGAACCATGTGTTTGTATTCGATTCGGTCACTAAGATACACCAAATTAAAAAATGAAACCGAGTGGAACTTTTACATCCCTAAGTACAATAGGTCATCATATTAGAATAACTACGAAAACACCATCAAAAACTATCTAATACAATGAATAGGGAATGACTTTAAAACTATTGTCTACAGTACTTAAGACTGGGAGGAATAGATGGCCAACTAAGAGGGGGGGGGGGGGGGGGGGGGGGGGGGGGGGGGTGAATTAGTTGTTTTAAAAAATCACTAGGAACTTTTTCAGCTTTTTCTACTTAAGTGCAAATTAACAGAGTTGTAGCGGAAGAAAGTTTAGTAGAAGAAGAAGTGCATAAAACAAAAAGTGTAAGGATGAGAAAAATCACACCAGAAAATTTATACTGGTTCACCTTCTACCACTGAAGGCTACGTCCAGTCCTCTTGAAAAACCACAAGAGATTTCCACTATTGAATGAGTTTAACTTACAAGCAAAGTCACACCTAGACTCCCCCTAAGTTGTATCACTCACTCACTTCAACAAGATTGTACACCACTATCCTTGTTTTACAATGTCTCACCAATCCCTATGGTGATTACTTGAGTACAAGTATGAAGATAATAAATGGCTTAATGACAAACTCACAATGTATCTTAATGCCTTATGAAGTTTTCAAAATTCCAAAGAATATGAAAGTTTTTCTGAAAAACTTCAAAGTGTTCTTGAATAAAAACTCAGAAATTTGTTTCAAGAACTTGGATTTTTGAGTATAAAAGTTATATTTTAATTCTGAGATCCTACAAGGTTTATATAGAGTTCCAAAATGTGTTTAGAATCACTTTCAAAAGGTATAAGTCGTTTGGGAAAAGTTGAACCAAGTTGGAACACAATGGTTCAATTTAGAAATCAGATTTTCGCAGTAACAGTACGTGGTAATCGATTACTTATCCGTGGTAATCGATTACCAGTTGAAAAACAACTGATACTGACGATTTTTGCTTGTGGTAATCGATTACCAATATGAGGTAATCGATTACCTCAGTTGAAATTTCAAATCCAAAGTTGCTCAACGGCTAGTGGTAATCGATTACATCCATAGGGTAATCGATTACCCTAGTTGAAATTTCATTTCCCAGAAATGCCGAGAGTTGTGGTAATCGATTACTTACCCTGGTAATCGATTACTGAATTTAAATTTTGGATTTAACTTTCAACAGTAAGTGGTAATCGATTACTACTACAGGGTAATCGATTACCCTAGTTATTTTTGCCTTTTTCCAACTTTTCAAAAATAACTTGGTTTTTCTTAGGAACTCTTATATTAACCTAGATTAAGATCTTTATTCTTAAGGCATTGTGATTTCTTATGAGTTTGAAATATTTGCTACTAAAAGACTAAGACTCTTATAAAAATAAAATATACTTCAAGTTCTTTAAGTCTTTGATCTTCAATAGCTTTTCTTCTTTCTTTTGGTGATGTGCATTTGTCTTCATCAAAATCCAGCCTCGGTCAAGGAGCCAGATCATCTTCCCAAAGACCACAGTTTTAAAAAGGCCAAAAATGAAATAGAAACATCATGGTTAAAGGGGAGAGCCCTTACCCAAAAAATGTGAGAGTATTCACTCATGATAATAAATAAATAGAAAGATACTTTTATTGAAGAATAAAAGAAAGAGTACATAATTTCTATTATTTAATGATTAGTATTAAGGATGATAATGGGTACTCGGATCCGCGGATACCTGCAAAAAATAGTCACAACGAGTCGGATCTGTGTCCATGTTTTGGACTCGTGGGTAATTGAGACCCGTAATTTTAAGACCCATTGTTAGATGGGTCTGAGTTCGGGTTGTGGGTACCTTGACCCATTATTTTTTCATATATATATAACAATCTAATTGTAATATCATGTATAGTGTAATATCATATTAATTCATAATTATAATATCATATTAATTCATAAATGTAATATCATGTTATGTTGTTAAAATGTGATGTTATGTTGTTAAGTAATGATATTATATTTTTAAATCATATGTATGATGTGATGTTATGTTAATCGAAGAGTTCATACTAAATGAATTTTCCATCCTAATATTTGAGTTATTTTTAATGCTTGTTAGAGTAAAATGAATTATGTTTAATAATCAAGTTATATTGTTTTTAAAACTTTAAATTAAGTTTTATAATTTTTTTTCTTATTAATTGTCTAAATAACATATAAGATCGTATGAAACAAATACACAAATTCATAAATTACTTGCAATTATTTTTAATATTTTTGAATTTATGGGTACTCATGGATCCGTTGGGAACCCAATGATTCGTGAGTAGCATACCTAGTGGGGTATTAGCATGGGTCTAGGGTGGGTCCAAAAACAAAGTAGTGGGGCAGGTCTGGGTAATGACTATCCAAACCCATCCAAACCTATTATCATCTCTAATTAGTGTAACTAGTATTTCAGTCACTCATATTTTGTTGCTGTGAATTGTGTCTTCCTTCTTTTTGCCGCCCTGAGAAATAAGAATTTGACCTACTTCTAATTTGGAGTCTAAATCTTCATACTAGTTTAAAAAATCCAATCTTTGCAATTGTATCTTCATGACTTCAAAAATATAAGGTTTTTTTTGTGTGGGGATATTAAATCCAATTTTAAATATCCACAATATCAACCAAATCAGCATGAATATCTATAAATCATATTTATTTAAAATATGATCTTTTCTCAACTTGTAACTTATTTTTATTAAATATGTACAAAACAACAACTATAAATTAAAATAATTTTTTCAATTAAATGTTTGATATAAAATTTGCATATTAATATATACATCAAATAATAAATTGTTTATGAATGAGTTTAATATATATGCACTTTTAGTGTAAAGATTAATATATTATCAATATATTATCTACTATTTATTTGTATTATTATTTTGAAAAATCAATGATGACAAAATATAAATGATATATATAAGCTCATACACTATTAATATATACATTTCTTACCTTTATATATAGTTAGTGATATGATCGACTTACAGTAATCTTTATCAATACACATAATGAATAGAAGATTCATGAAGGTATATGTTATAACATATCCACAATTGATCATTTGTTTGTGTTAGTAATGAATTAAATTGAAATTTCTGATTTATTTTCTCTTCAACCTCTAAATTAAATTATGTTAAAATCAAGAACATGTGACTAATATATTATTATGAGAGATCCATTTATTCTAAGAGTAAGTTTTTAGTTATCAATTTTTGAGAAATTCAATGGTTTAGATTTACTAACTAATTCAAACCATTGAATTTCCCTAGAATTGATGACTAAGATGTGAAATAAATTTAAAAAAATCTTACTCTTAGAGTAAGTAAATCCCCTTCCATATATAAAAATTTAAAACCATAAATTATATCACATAAGTGGGACCGAACCCTATGGTGTGCCTGATTGGCTCACAAGCCATAACCTTGTATGACAATTTTGTGAAGCAGAAATCTTAATGATTTTAATGAGACTAATCTCACTAAACAAACCTAACTGCTCTTGATATTAAAAGGACTATTGGGTATTATACTAATTTAATTTCTACGAGTAATATTTATTGGGAGAGATAATCATATACTCAGAAAATAATTAATTAATATATATTGGGTAAAGAATACATTTCATTATACAAAAAGGACTATTGATCGCACTTAGTGTGAAATAGTTAAACAAAGTTTCCTAACAAGATATAGATGGTAGTGATGTCATATATGGGTGTAATGGTTTGTTTAGTTGTGTGGTTATCCTCTTCTATTTTAAAATCTTACAACATTTCAAAGTTGAAATTGTATTTCATGAATCATGAAGCACTATTTGTTCATTTCTACTATATATTGTTTCATATACAATTAATTCATATGTATAATTCGATAACAAAAACCGAAACAAATTGTATCCAGAAACATGACAAATTACTAGTATAATGTACAAACAAATTCAAATCTACTTATATTAAACATAATACTAAATCAAGCTCAACAACCTTCAAAGCATTGCCTCCAACTAGCCAACCACCATTTGCAAGCCCTTCTATTGTTTTGCAAGCTTCCAATTACAAATTTAGAAGTTTATGTTTACAAGACATTTTATCAATACATTCTATCAACATAAAAAAATTGGCACTTCAAGTAGCATATGTTACAGCAGCCCAACTTAATTCATGAACTTACTTTCCTTATTAATTGATTATTTTCAATTACAAAATCCAACTATCAAATTTATCACACATACAACCTTTGTCCCTTCTTTTTGGATACATTCCATAAATAATTTACAATACCCAAAGTTAAATTTTGAGGCATAAACGAACATCCTTCTTTAAAGTATTTGGTGAATCGGCCACTTTTAAGTTTCAGTTACATTTTTTATATACAAAATGTATTAAAAGCAACATAAGAAGATTAACACAATATAAGATATGAATAAAAAATGATCTTTCTAAAAGATACATTGATACAGGTTTTTTTTTTATCATTACACCAATTGTAAAAAAACATTAAGTTGGTGGAGCTTTGGAGAGAAACCAATACTACGATCTAGCTTGGATCAGATCCAAAATATGTACATAGATAATAACCTTGTTCGAGAAAATCAATTCATTCATCATAATTCATATGGACTAAACCACATCAAACAACAACATCCTCCATGATTTTGCCCATTTTACATTCGGTTTAAGGGCATCATGTGTAACACCCCAAATTTTAATCTTTAAAATTATAGTAACAGTCCTGGAAGCCTCGCTTGAGCGAGAGTTGTCTCGCCCGGGCGAGAAATGGCAATTTTGGGCTGTTGACACAGTGTAATCGATTACACACTTCTGGTAATCGATTACATCGTAATAAAAGCATCAGATATGTGCATCTGACACAGTGTAATCGATTACACTCTGCTGGTAATCGATTACACTCTGCTGGTAATCGATTACACTCTGCTAGTAATCGATTACACTCTGCTGGTAATCGATTACACTCTGCTGGTAATCGATTACACTCTTCTGGTAATCGATTACACTCTGCTGGTAATCGATTACACACTTCTGGTAATCGATTACATCGTATTAAAAGCATCAGATATGCGCATTTTTCACGTTGTAATCGATTACACCATGTTGGTAATCGATTACAACCCGACGACACCTCTTTAAAACAGAAACCTAAACACATTTTTGAGTTAGAACTTCGAAGAGAAGAGAGAAATGAGAGCTTTTCAAGAGCAAGGAGCCTTAGGACTCATCTTGGAGCTTGAGAAGAGGTAAACCTCTTGTTACTAACTCTTCTTCTTCCTCTCTAACTTGTTTTGGGTATGTTGGATTTATTTTCAAAACATGAGAAACCATGGAAACTCATCCTTTAGAGTTATGGTTCGTTTTATGTTGTTTTTATCTTGTAAACTCTTGCTTTAGAGTTTGTATTTGATGAATGGAAAGTTTTATGGGTTATTCATGAAAAACACCCAAAAACCCCCAAAATGAGAATATGAGTATAAAGAGAAAGAGATGAAATGTTAGATGTGGATAATGAGTAGTGCTTTAATATTGTTATATGAGATGAACATGTATGCTTTGATATTTAGAAACTTGTATTGAAGTAGTTTTGGAAATATTGAAATATGAGATGTTATGCATGTTTTAGATGGTTGAATATTGATGATGAATATTTTGTATGATTAAATGATGCAAAATAAGTTGTTTATGTGATATTTGGAATAAATGACTAACATTGTTGTTATTGGTGGAAATGAGGAAAGATCCTAAGGTTGGAGGAAATCGCGGAGTAGACTTTTAAAGTTACTCGGAACTGATCTCCAACGCTCACCGAGGTAAATGAAGGATTTTGAGGATGAAGCTCAATTAAGAAGCTTTTGTGTTTATTTACTCGATTGTCTTTATTGCTATTTGATATTGTAGTTGATTTGATAGTATTTTGGGATAAATGTAATCTGATTAGGATAATATGGTGATATGTAGTTATGGACGTTATAACTCTGGAAAACCCATAACTGGACGTATGTGATAAAGGCTATCTGAATGAATTATGTTTTTCCGCAACATAAATTTGTATGATAATATAATAGGGTAAAGAGTATTTTCAAAGAGAGATACTCGAGAGTTTTTAATGAAGGTGACGACTGTATGTAAGAAAGGATTAAAATAAATTAAAAATTTTCAAGGGTAGATTTCGGGTCGTTACAATATGGTATCAGAGCATAGTTAATTCTGCGACCTAGGGCATGGCCTTACTTGCTTCTTTGTAACATGTGTAAAAATTTGACTAGTTGAGATTGTGTGTGTTGAATGTTTAAAGCATGTGGCTTTGGTATGATGACATGCGACTTGTTATGAGACTATGTGATTTCGTGACTTAAGTGAGTTAAAATTTAGCTTACTGACTAGTGTAACAAGTGCAGTAGACTTCACTATGGAAGTACGTGCCCGGGAAAAGGGAATGGATGTTTCTACTGCAAGGAGTTTGGGCATATTAAAAGGTATTGTCGCAAGCTGGATCAGAGACCTAATGTCATGCATGCTGGGGAGGCAAGGGACCACGGCCGGATGGTTACCCCAAGTGGCGCAGGGACATCGGTGTTGATGATCCGGCGAGAGGTAAACGCATGGTGACAGGTATTCCTTGTTTAGTGTTGCTGATTCGAGAGCGACACACTCCCTTATATATGATAAATGTGAAAACCGGCTGAAATAGTAAACTGAGTCATTACTTCCGACTTGGTCGCGTCGACCCCAATCTTTGTGCTGGTGGTGGTGTTGACGTTTATGTTCTAGTGTCCGATTGTGGTAAATGGTGTGATATTTACCGTAGATTCAGTCTGCTTGTCGTTATCCCAGTTAGATATAATTTTGGGGATGGACTAATTGTCAGCAAATCATGTTGTGATTGAATAGTGCTGACAAGGTTGTGGCGGTTAGGGATCTGTGCGAGATCTCTGACCAGGCTAGTGGTTTGGGGCCAGTGTCGGCTAAGAGAGTCAGGACCCTCATTCGAAAAAGGGATCGATATTCACTCAGTAAATGTCACAAGAGGGTATTTAAGAACTCGTTAGTATTTCGAGATGTTAAGACTTGAAAGAACTATTTATTTTGTCTTAGAAAGTGGACTTTCGTCTATGAATGATTGATTTTTATAATAAGTATACTGACAAGAAAAATGTTTAAGTCAGGGATACTTGTTTTCTCTTATGAGTTGTTAAAGGTTAATTCCTTTTGTTGGCCTTAGTGGGTATGCGCACGCTAAGAGGTGAAACTCATATTTCGAAAATGAAATAGATGTTGGATAAATTACCTAAAGGTCCTTGCGACTAATGTGTTTACATGGATGTTGACTAATCAGATGTATTATCATTTTGAGGTGACCTATGGTTGGTACCCCAAAATCGATTAAGTATGAAAAAGTTATTTTTGATTCTTGTGTATGAAGCTTCTGGTCTATGAAGTTTATTTTTTTGTTAAAGATGAGTACCCGCCGTAACAAATGTATATTGGTATTGAACACCAAATTATGTGCGGGGATGTTGAACCTCAAAAAAAAAAAAAAAAAAAAAAAAACTTATTTTGGATCGGGAGTGTCTCAGTGTACGGTTGGAGTAAATGGTAAAACCTTTACTATAGTGTTGGTATGCGCAATGACGTCCAGTTGGATTTAATCCTGGAAATGGACTAGCGGTCAGCAAATCGTGTTATGTTTAACTGTGTGTAATTGTTGAGGTGAATATTTAAATTTAGTATGCATTGATATGTATGTGTATGCTAAGGGGGTAAGATTTATACTGAAAATCGAGGAAAGAGGCTAGTCGAGTTACTTACCCCGTCGATGTGAGGAATACATTTTATTAGACGTGAAACTTTTGGTCTCGAATGACCGGTTCTTTTGCGGTAGGACATTGGCAACGCATGAAATAGTGGTGGTGATCCGAAATTGTCTGCGTTGAATGTGTACCGGCAAAAGTTGTTGTTGTTTCGTGAACGTCTGTAATTGCGGTGTATGGGTGTGGTGTAACCATAGGAGAGAAGAAGTTTTGGGTTCTATCGAAATAAGTGTGCGAACCTTGTTTCACGACGTGGTTGCCATGAGTCGTGGATTCAAACCGCTTTCGAAAACCATTTTTGGGAAAACTTAGCTTGTGCCTAAGTAATGATTTAGTATCATGTTGGAGAATTCCGAAATTTTAGCAACCATATCGGAATAAGTATGAGGTTGTTAAAAGTTTAGTGATATGAGACGCCCATGTATTTCTGGACATAATGCGAGTGGGTTAATAAGTTTATATTTACTAACGGAATTGGGGTGACCAAACCAAACGCAAGTTGTAGGTTTGAGTGTTGGTCGACTTGTGCTTGCCGATTGGTAACAGAATACCTAATTTCGGTGTGAATCAATGGTTTTATGGTTTCAGTGGAGGCTAGAAATCGGTAATTTCTTTAGACGATAAGATTTGATGGTAGAAATATTTTATGTAATTAGACAATTACTGAATAGTTTGATTGTGTACAATAGATGAGGCATTAAGAGACTTTTGTGTAGGTATTTTGTTGAACGAGTAAAATGAAATTGTGCTAGATTCTCGAGTGGAGATGAAACTAGTTAGTGTATGACGGATGTTAAAAGATGCATTTAGATAGATGTGGGATAAGGGGTTCCCCATTCGCTGAAATTCGAGAGTGTTATCAGGATTCTTAACGTATGTTAGGATTGATAGATAGATATGTGATGGATACCTATGGTTCTTGAAAAATGTAGAAAAGATCTTTAGTCTGAATTATGGTTTAGTTCTCATGGTATTCAATGTTGTTCGAAGCTAGGATCTTAATATTTGGACATTGAGGAGTTAGTTCATGAATTGGTTTGGTGATATCATGGTTTAGTGGTGTATGCCCTTGGTGACTGATTAAGTAATCTTAATGGATTAGAGAATCGAATTGTGATTTTGGTTGAATATTCTTGTGCCTAAGGTTTAGGTGATGATTTTATTTTCCGAGGTATGTTTAATTTTCGGGGACGAAAATTCTTATAAGAGGGGGAGGATTGTAACACCCCAAATTTTAATCTTTAAAATTATAGTAACAGTCCTGGAAGCCTCGCTTGAGCGAGAGTTGTCTCGCCCGGGCGAGAAATGGCAATTTTGGGCTGGTAATCGATTACATCGTAATAAAAGCATCAGATATGTGCATCTGACACAGTGTAATCGATTACACTCTGCTGGTAATCGATTACACTCTGCTGGTAATCGATTACACTCTGCTGGTAATCGATTACACTCTGCTGGTAATCGATTACACTCTGCTGGTAATCGATTACACTCTTCTGGTAATCGATTACACTCTGCTGGTAATCGATTACACACTTCTGGTAATCGATTACATCGTATTAAAAGCATCAGATATGCGCATTTTTCACGTTGTAATCGATTACACCATGTTGGTAATCGATTACAACCCGACGACACCTCTTTAAAACAGAAACCTAAACACATTTTTGAGTTAGAACTTCGAAGAGAAGAGAGAAATGAGAGCTTTTCAAGAGCAAGGAGCCTTAGGACTCATCTTGGAGCTTGAGAAGAGGTAAACCTCTTGTTACTAACTCTTCTTCTTCCTCTCTAACTTGTTTTGGGTATGTTGGATTTATTTTCAAAACATGAGAAACCATGGAAACTCATCCTTTAGAGTTATGGTTCGTTTTATGTTGTTTTTATCTTGTAAACTCTTGCTTTAGAGTTTGTATTTGATGAATGGAAAGTTTTATGGGTTATTCATGAAAAACACCCAAAAACCCCCAAAATGAGAATATGAGTATAAAGAGAAAGAGATGAAATGTTAGATGTGGATAATGAGTAGTGCTTTAATATTGTTATATGAGATGAACATGTATGCTTTGATATTTAGAAACTTGTATTGAAGTAGTTTTGGAAATATTGAAATATGAGATGTTATGCATGTTTTAGATGGTTGAATATTGATGATGAATATTTTGTATGATTAAATGATGCAAAATAAGTTGTTTATGTGATATTTGGAATAAATGACTAACATTGTTGTTATTGGTGGAAATGAGGAAAGATCCTAAGGTTGGAGGAAATCGCGGAGTAGACTTTTAAAGTTACTCGGAACTGATCTCCAACGCTCACCGAGGTAAATGAAGGATTTTGAGGATGAAGCTCAATTAAGAAGCTTTTGTGTTTATTTACTCGATTGTCTTTATTGCTATTTGATATTGTAGTTGATTTGATAGTATTTTGGGATAAATGTAATCTGATTAGGATAATATGGTGATATGTAGTTATGGACGTTATAACTCTGGAAAACCCATAACTGGACGTATGTGATAAAGGCTATCTGAATGAATTATGTTTTTCCGCAACATAAATTTGTATGATAATATAATAGGGTAAAGAGTATTTTCAAAGAGAGATACTCGAGAGTTTTTAATGAAGGTGACGACTGTATGTAAGAAAGGATTAAAATAAATTAAAAATTTTCAAGGGTAGATTTCGGGTCGTTACAATATGGTATCAGAGCATAGTTAATTCTGCGACCTAGGGCATGGCCTTACTTGCTTCTTTGTAACATGTGTAAAAATTTGACTAGTTGAGATTGTGTGTGTTGAATGTTTAAAGCATGTGGCTTTGGTATGATGACATGCGACTTGTTATGAGACTATGTGATTTCGTGACTTAAGTGAGTTAAAATTTAGCTTACTGACTAGTGTAACAAGTGCAGTAGACTTCACTATGGAAGTACGTGCCCGGGAAAAGGGAATGGATGTTTCCACTGCAAGGAGTTTGGGCATATTAAAAGGTATTGTCGCAAGCTGGATCAGAGACCTAATGTCATGCATGCTGGGGAGGCAAGGGACCACGGCCGGATGGTTACCCCAAGTGGCGCAGGGACATCGGTGTTGATGATCCGGCGAGAGGTAAACGCATGGTGACAGGTATTCCTTGTTTAGTGTTGCTGATTCGGGAGCGACACACTCCCTTATATATGATAAATGTGAAAACCGGCTGAAATAGTAAACTGAGTCATTACTTCCGACTTGGTCGCGTCGACCCCAATCTTTGTGCTGGTGGTGGTGTTGACGTTTATGTTCTAGTGTCCGATTGTGGTAAATGGTGTGATATTTACCGTAGATTCAGTCTGCTTGTCGTTATCCCAGTTAGATATAATTTTGGGGATGGACTAATTGTCAGCAAATCATGTTGTGATTGAATAGTGCTGACAAGGTTGTGGCGGTTAGGGATCTGTGCGAGATCTCTGACCAGGCTAGTGGTTTGGGGCCAGTGTCGGCTAAGAGAGTCAGGACCCTCATTCGAAAAAGGGATCGATATTCACTCAGTAAATGTCACAAGAGGGTATTTAAGAACTCGTTAGTATTTCGAGATGTTAAGACTTGAAAGAACTATTTATTTTGTCTTAGAAAGTGGACTTTCGTCTATGAATGATTGATTTTTATAATAAGTATACTGACAAGAAAAATGTTTAAGTCAGGGATACTTGTTTTCTCTTATGAGTTGTTAAAGGTTAATTCCTTTTGTTGGCCTTAGTGGGTATGCGCACGCTAAGAGGTGAAACTCATATTTCGAAAATGAAATAGATGTTGGATAAATTACCTAAAGGTCCTTGCGACTAATGTGTTTACATGGATGTTGACTAATCAGATGTATTATCATTTTGAGGTGACCTATGGTTGGTACCCCAAAATCGATTAAGTATGAAAAAGTTATTTTTGATTCTTGTGTATGAAGCTTCTGGTCTATGAAGTTTATTTTTTTGTTAAAGATGAGTACCCGCCGTAACAAATGTATATTGGTATTGAACACCAAATTATGTGCGGGGATGTTGAACCTCAAAAAAAAAAAAAAAAAAAAAAAACTTATTTTGGATCGGGAGTGTCTCAGTGTACGGTTGGAGTAAATGGTAAAACCTTTACTATAGTGTTGGTATGCGCAATGACGTCCAGTTGGATTTAATCCTGGAAATGGACTAGCGGTCAGCAAATCGTGTTATGTTTAACTGTGTGTAATTGTTGAGGTGAATATTTAAATTTAGTATGCATTGATATGTATGTGTATGCTAAGGGGGTAAGATTTATACTGAAAGTCGAGGAAAGAGGCTAGTCGAGTTACTTACCCCGTCGATGTGAGGAATACATTTTATTAGACGTGAAACTTTTGGTCTCGAATGACCGGTTCTTTTGCGGTAGGACATTGGCAACGCATGAAATAGTGGTGGTGATCCGAAATTGTCTGCGTTGAATGTGTACCGGCAAAAGTTGTTGTTGTTTCGTGAACGTCTGTAATTGCGGTGTATGGGTGTGGTGTAACCATAGGAGAGAAGAAGTTTTGGGTTCTATCGAAATAAGTGTGCGAACCTTGTTTCACGACGTGGTTGCCATGAGTCGTGGATTCAAACCGCTTTCGAAAACCATTTTTGGGAAAACTTAGCTTGTGCCTAAGTAATGATTTAGTATCATGTTGGAGAATTCCGAAATTTTAGCAACCATATCGGAATAAGTATGAGGTTGTTAAAAGTTTAGTGATATGAGACGCCCATGTATTTCTGGACATAATGCGAGTGGGTTAATAAGTTTATATTTACTAACGGAATTGGGGTGACCAAACCAAACGCAAGTTGTAGGTTTGAGTGTTGGTCGACTTGTGCTTGCCGATTGGTAACAGAATACCTAATTTCGGTGTGAATCAATGGTTTTATGGTTTCAGTGGAGGCTAGAAATCGGTAATTTCTTTAGACGATAAGATTTGATGGTAGAAATATTTTATGTAATTAGACAATTACTGAATAGTTTGATTGTGTACAATAGATGAGGCATTAAGAGACTTTTGTGTAGGTATTTTGTTGAACGAGTAAAATGAAATTGTGCTAGATTCTCGAGTGGAGATGAAACTAGTTAGTGTATGACGGATGTTAAAAGATGCATTTAGATAGATGTGGGATAAGGGGTTCCCCATTCGCTGAAATTCGAGAGTGTTATCAGGATTCTTAACGTATGTTAGGATTGATAGATAGATATGTGATGGATACCTATGGTTCTTGAAAAATGTAGAAAAGATCTTTAGTCTGAATTATGGTTTAGTTCTCATGGTATTCAATGTTGTTCGAAGCTAGGATCTTAATATTTGGACATTGAGGAGTTAGTTCATGAATTGGTTTGGTGATATCATGGTTTAGTGGTGTATGCCCTTGGTGACTGATTAAGTAATCTTAATGGATTAGAGAATCGAATTGTGATTTTGGTTGAATATTCTTGTGCCTAAGGTTTAGGTGATGATTTTATTTTCCGAGGTATGTTTAATTTTCGGGGACGAAAATTCTTATAAGAGGGGGAGGATTGTAACACCCCAAATTTTAATCTTTAAAATTATAGTAACAGTCCTGGAAGCCTCGCTTGAGCGAGAGTTGTCTCGCCCGGGCGAGAAATGGCAATTTTGGGCTGGTAATCGATTACATCGTAATAAAAGCATCAGATATGTGCATCTGACACAGTGTAATCGATTACACTCTGCTGGTAATCGATTACACTCTGCTGGTAATCGATTACACTCTGCTGGTAATCGATTACACTCTGCTGGTAATCGATTACACTCTGCTGGTAATCGATTACACTCTTCTGGTAATCGATTACACTCTGCTGGTAATCGATTACACACTTCTGGTAATCGATTACATCGTATTAAAAGCATCAGATATGCGCATTTTTCACGTTGTAATCGATTACACCATGTTGGTAATCGATTACAACCCGACGACACCTCTTTAAAACAGAAACCTAAACACATTTTTGAGTTAGAACTTCGAAGAGAAGAGAGAAATGAGAGCTTTTCAAGAGCAAGGAGCCTTAGGACTCATCTTGGAGCTTGAGAAGAGGTAAACCTCTTGTTACTAACTCTTCTTCTTCCTCTCTAACTTGTTTTGGGTATGTTGGATTTATTTTCAAAACATGAGAAACCATGGAAACTCATCCTTTAGAGTTATGGTTCGTTTTATGTTGTTTTTATCTTGTAAACTCTTGCTTTAGAGTTTGTATTTGATGAATGGAAAGTTTTATGGGTTATTCATGAAAAACACCCAAAAACCCCCAAAATGAGAATATGAGTATAAAGAGAAAGAGATGAAATGTTAGATGTGGATAATGAGTAGTGCTTTAATATTGTTATATGAGATGAACATGTATGCTTTGATATTTAGAAACTTGTATTGAAGTAGTTTTGGAAATATTGAAATATGAGATGTTATGCATGTTTTAGATGGTTGAATATTGATGATGAATATTTTGTATGATTAAATGATGCAAAATAAGTTGTTTATGTGATATTTGGAATAAATGACTAACATTGTTGTTATTGGTGGAAATGAGGAAAGATCCTAAGGTTGGAGGAAATCGCGGAGTAGACTTTTAAAGTTACTCGGAACTGATCTCCAACGCTCACCGAGGTAAATGAAGGATTTTGAGGATGAAGCTCAATTAAGAAGCTTTTGTGTTTATTTACTCGATTGTCTTTATTGCTATTTGATATTGTAGTTGATTTGATAGTATTTTGGGATAAATGTAATCTGATTAGGATAATATGGTGATATGTAGTTATGGACGTTATAACTCTGGAAAACCCATAACTGGACGTATGTGATAAAGGCTATCTGAATGAATTATGTTTTTCCGCAACATAAATTTGTATGATAATATAATAGGGTAAAGAGTATTTTCAAAGAGAGATACTCGAGAGTTTTTAATGAAGGTGACGACTGTATGTAAGAAAGGATTAAAATAAATTAAAAATTTTCAAGGGTAGATTTCGGGTCGTTACAATATGGTATCAGAGCATAGTTAATTCTGCGACCTAGGGCATGGCCTTACTTGCTTCTTTGTAACATGTGTAAAAATTTGACTAGTTGAGATTGTGTGTGTTGAATGTTTAAAGCATGTGGCTTTGGTATGATGACATGCGACTTGTTATGAGACTATGTGATTTCGTGACTTAAGTGAGTTAAAATTTAGCTTACTGACTAGTGTAACAAGTGCAGTAGACTTCACTATGGAAGTACGTGCCCGGGAAAAGGGAATGGATGTTTCCACTGCAAGGAGTTTGGGCATATTAAAAGGTATTGTCGCAAGCTGGATCAGAGACCTAATGTCATGCATGCTGGGGAGGCAAGGGACCACGGCCGGATGGTTACCCCAAGTGGCGCAGGGACATCGGTGTTGATGATCCGGCGAGAGGTAAACGCATGGTGACAGGTATTCCTTGTTTAGTGTTGCTGATTCGGGAGCGACACACTCCCTTATATATGATAAATGTGAAAACCGGCTGAAATAGTAAACTGAGTCATTACTTCCGACTTGGTCGCGTCGACCCCAATCTTTGTGCTGGTGGTGGTGTTGACGTTTATGTTCTAGTGTCCGATTGTGGTAAATGGTGTGATATTTACCGTAGATTCAGTCTGCTTGTCGTTATCCCAGTTAGATATAATTTTGGGGATGGACTAATTGTCAGCAAATCATGTTGTGATTGAATAGTGCTGACAAGGTTGTGGCGGTTAGGGATCTGTGCGAGATCTCTGACCAGGCTAGTGGTTTGGGGCCAGTGTCGGCTAAGAGAGTCAGGACCCTCATTCGAAAAAGGGATCGATATTCACTCAGTAAATGTCACAAGAGGGTATTTAAGAACTCGTTAGTATTTCGAGATGTTAAGACTTGAAAGAACTATTTATTTTGTCTTAGAAAGTGGACTTTCGTCTATGAATGATTGATTTTTATAATAAGTATACTGACAAGAAAAATGTTTAAGTCAGGGATACTTGTTTTCTCTTATGAGTTGTTAAAGGTTAATTCCTTTTGTTGGCCTTAGTGGGTATGCGCACGCTAAGAGGTGAAACTCATATTTCGAAAATGAAATAGATGTTGGATAAATTACCTAAAGGTCCTTGCGACTAATGTGTTTACATGGATGTTGACTAATCAGATGTATTATCATTTTGAGGTGACCTATGGTTGGTACCCCAAAATCGATTAAGTATGAAAAAGTTATTTTTGATTCTTGTGTATGAAGCTTCTGGTCTATGAAGTTTATTTTTTTGTTAAAGATGAGTACCCGCCGTAACAAATGTATATTGGTATTGAACACCAAATTATGTGCGGGGATGTTGAACCTCAAAAAAAAAAAAAAAAAAAAAAAACTTATTTTGGATCGGGAGTGTCTCAGTGTACGGTTGGAGTAAATGGTAAAACCTTTACTATAGTGTTGGTATGCGCAATGACGTCCAGTTGGATTTAATCCTGGAAATGGACTAGCGGTCAGCAAATCGTGTTATGTTTAACTGTGTGTAATTGTTGAGGTGAATATTTAAATTTAGTATGCATTGATATGTATGTGTATGCTAAGGGGGTAAGATTTATACTGAAAGTCGAGGAAAGAGGCTAGTCGAGTTACTTACCCCGTCGATGTGAGGAATACATTTTATTAGACGTGAAACTTTTGGTCTCGAATGACCGGTTCTTTTGCGGTAGGACATTGGCAACGCATGAAATAGTGGTGGTGATCCGAAATTGTCTGCGTTGAATGTGTACCGGCAAAAGTTGTTGTTGTTTCGTGAACGTCTGTAATTGCGGTGTATGGGTGTGGTGTAACCATAGGAGAGAAGAAGTTTTGGGTTCTATCGAAATAAGTGTGCGAACCTTGTTTCACGACGTGGTTGCCATGAGTCGTGGATTCAAACCGCTTTCGAAAACCATTTTTGGGAAAACTTAGCTTGTGCCTAAGTAATGATTTAGTATCATGTTGGAGAATTCCGAAATTTTAGCAACCATATCGGAATAAGTATGAGGTTGTTAAAAGTTTAGTGATATGAGACGCCCATGTATTTCTGGACATAATGCGAGTGGGTTAATAAGTTTATATTTACTAACGGAATTGGGGTGACCAAACCAAACGCAAGTTGTAGGTTTGAGTGTTGGTCGACTTGTGCTTGCCGATTGGTAACAGAATACCTAATTTCGGTGTGAATCAATGGTTTTATGGTTTCAGTGGAGGCTAGAAATCGGTAATTTCTTTAGACGATAAGATTTGATGGTAGAAATATTTTATGTAATTAGACAATTACTGAATAGTTTGATTGTGTACAATAGATGAGGCATTAAGAGACTTTTGTGTAGGTATTTTGTTGAACGAGTAAAATGAAATTGTGCTAGATTCTCGAGTGGAGATGAAACTAGTTAGTGTATGACGGATGTTAAAAGATGCATTTAGATAGATGTGGGATAAGGGGTTCCCCATTCGCTGAAATTCGAGAGTGTTATCAGGATTCTTAACGTATGTTAGGATTGATAGATAGATATGTGATGGATACCTATGGTTCTTGAAAAATGTAGAAAAGATCTTTAGTCTGAATTATGGTTTAGTTCTCATGGTATTCAATGTTGTTCGAAGCTAGGATCTTAATATTTGGACATTGAGGAGTTAGTTCATGAATTGGTTTGGTGATATCATGGTTTAGTGGTGTATGCCCTTGGTGACTGATTAAGTAATCTTAATGGATTAGAGAATCGAATTGTGATTTTGGTTGAATATTCTTGTGCCTAAGGTTTAGGTGATGATTTTATTTTCCGAGGTATGTTTAATTTTCGGGGACGAAAATTCTTATAAGAGGGGGAGGATTGTAACACCCCAAATTTTAATCTTTAAAATTATAGTAACAGTCCTGGAAGCCTCGCTTGAGCGAGAGTTGTCTCGCCCGGGCGAGAAATGGCAATTTTGGGCTGGTAATCGATTACATCGTAATAAAAGCATCAGATATGTGCATCTGACACAGTGTAATCGATTACACTCTGCTGGTAATCGATTACACTCTGCTGGTAATCGATTACACTCTGCTGGTAATCGATTACACTCTGCTGGTAATCGATTACACTCTGCTGGTAATCGATTACACTCTTCTGGTAATCGATTACACTCTGCTGGTAATCGATTACACACTTCTGGTAATCGATTACATCGTATTAAAAGCATCAGATATGCGCATTTTTCACGTTGTAATCGATTACACCATGTTGGTAATCGATTACAACCCGACGACACCTCTTTAAAACAGAAACCTAAACACATTTTTGAGTTAGAACTTCGAAGAGAAGAGAGAAATGAGAGCTTTTCAAGAGCAAGGAGCCTTAGGACTCATCTTGGAGCTTGAGAAGAGGTAAACCTCTTGTTACTAACTCTTCTTCTTCCTCTCTAACTTGTTTTGGGTATGTTGGATTTATTTTCAAAACATGAGAAACCATGGAAACTCATCCTTTAGAGTTATGGTTCGTTTTATGTTGTTTTTATCTTGTAAACTCTTGCTTTAGAGTTTGTATTTGATGAATGGAAAGTTTTATGGGTTATTCATGAAAAACACCCAAAAACCCCCAAAATGAGAATATGAGTATAAAGAGAAAGAGATGAAATGTTAGATGTGGATAATGAGTAGTGCTTTAATATTGTTATATGAGATGAACATGTATGCTTTGATATTTAGAAACTTGTATTGAAGTAGTTTTGGAAATATTGAAATATGAGATGTTATGCATGTTTTAGATGGTTGAATATTGATGATGAATATTTTGTATGATTAAATGATGCAAAATAAGTTGTTTATGTGATATTTGGAATAAATGACTAACATTGTTGTTATTGGTGGAAATGAGGAAAGATCCTAAGGTTGGAGGAAATCGCGGAGTAGACTTTTAAAGTTACTCGGAACTGATCTCCAACGCTCACCGAGGTAAATGAAGGATTTTGAGGATGAAGCTCAATTAAGAAGCTTTTGTGTTTATTTACTCGATTGTCTTTATTGCTATTTGATATTGTAGTTGATTTGATAGTATTTTGGGATAAATGTAATCTGATTAGGATAATATGGTGATATGTAGTTATGGACGTTATAACTCTGGAAAACCCATAACTGGACGTATGTGATAAAGGCTATCTGAATGAATTATGTTTTTCCGCAACATAAATTTGTATGATAATATAATAGGGTAAAGAGTATTTTCAAAGAGAGATACTCGAGAGTTTTTAATGAAGGTGACGACTGTATGTAAGAAAGGATTAAAATAAATTAAAAATTTTCAAGGGTAGATTTCGGGTCGTTACATCATGCATTGCTAAGGACTAACCAATTGAAGTACGAGCGCTGAACAAAGACTTGTAACCAAGAATAGTATCCTCTCCACACATCAAAGGGAAAATCACAAGAAATAAACAGATGCTCAATAGATTTCATATGGTTCATACAAATAGCATAATTAGTGTCATCAATCATATGAATAATCTTCCTTTAAAAAATACCTTTGAAAGTATTCTTTGTCTAATGAACTTCCAAATAAAACAACAATTTTTTTAGGGAACACAATTAATCCAACAATTTTTTAAATAGTTACCTAGAGATATAGGATTTTGGTCTACTTGAATGAGATAAGAAGATTTGACAATATAGCTCATCGATGCACCCAAACTCCATTTCCAACTGTGCGCAACATCCCTATTGCAATAGTGATTGTGAATCAAGTTATACAAGTTCCTAATGATAAGCTTCTCTCTATCAAACAACTTCCTACTGAGATTGCAAGTATGCATCATCTTATTGTTTTGAAGAAGACAAGGATAATAGACAAGTTTGAAGACAAGACTAACTCAACAAACAACAAAACCAATGCTCAAGTTCAATCAAGAAGACTTGAGTTAAATTTTTATATTTCTAGAAGTCCTAAGATGGTTGATTGGGTAGAGTTTAGGATAGGTGAACCTTGAATAGAAGTCTCACAATCTTAATATTGAATCATCTTAAAATCTGACTTGCATGCATTCATACATGATTAACATGCTATGCATTTTCATATGGTAACATGATTTTGGTGCATTAAACTTGGTTTATCACTTACATCTTTCAAAATCACGCACCATGCATATACACATCATATAGAAGGTTCATTGTGCATCAAAAAAATATATTTTTCAACACAATTAATCGATTACAACTTGTGTTAATCGATTAAATAATTTGGGAAACCCGTTAGTCGATAAAGAATGAAACTAATCGCTTAAATGAAGTTACAATATCTAAAGATTTGGATTTCTTAGGATCATTGATCCATTAATCTATAAGTTAATTGATTAAATCCAAAAGAAAACAATTAAGTATAAAAACTGATTTTTTTGCCCAATTGCTCATAACAACAAATCTAAAAAATTCTAGGGAAACACTTTCAAATTATTGAGCAAAACATTACTTTTTGTGTGAAAAAATATAGGTTGGTTTCATAGAATCCATTATGCATTATTGTCAAATAAATTTTAAAAAACTTTGCATAATCACACATCATTCTTTTGAGTTTTTGTGAGATTTATGAATAGGTTTTTAGTGTTGTTCTTGATTGTAAAATTAGCACATTTAGGTGCATGCAACTTGTACATTTTGTAGACGATTTTGTTAAAATCATTGCATTTAAATTAATCAATTATTTAAATGTACTAAAACAAATCTAAATTTTACTCAAAACTGTGAAATCAGTGCATTTAATCGGTTATTTAAGGGTTAATCGATTACCTCGGCCTTTTTTTAAGAAAATTAATCGATTAAGTAGGGCCTTAATTGATTACATGAACTAATTTTGAGTTCTAGAGGCAACCACGAGTAAGTCGATTAACTAAGCCTTAATCGATTAAACTGGAAAAATTATATTCGATAATCGATTAAATCAAGTGACAGAACAGACTCAAGTACACTCTAAGTTCAGTTTGTCAAGCATCCAACCTCGTATGTGTTATCTTCTTCCTGAAAGTTCGTCCTTTTTGTTCTCAAACTGAAATTTGTGCAACCCCAAGTAATTTCAACACTTTCTCTTAATCTCTAACCCATTAATTCATCTCAAAAACACTTAACCTAGATTTACCCATTTTCAAACCCTAACTCCATTTTCTTTACCTAGGCGTGTGAGAAACCATGATGATGGAGGTTCATCCTCCGGTATTGGATAAAATCCTTATTTAGTTAGGGATCCCTTCTATGCTCCTACTCTTCAAGTAGAACGGTTGGCTAAATTTGTTAGCTGAAAGCCTACTTACGTCCACTATGCCGACATGGCGTGAATGGTGGATCAAGGGTTCCATTTTCCACATGAACTAGAAGTACAGGGGGCTATAACATTTTTGGAATTAAAAGGCAACATATACCCCTCTCTAGTTTGATTAGGGGTCTATTTACTCCAAGATTTAGTTTTTTAAATTTACTCTCACATCTTAGCCATCAATTCTAGGGAAATCCAATGGTTTAGATCTACTAACTAATTCAAATCATTGGATTTCCCTAGAATTTATGGTTAAGATGTGGAATAAGTTTAAAAAACTTACTCTTGGAGTAAATGGATCCCCTCCCCTCTAGTTCAAGAGTTCTAGGCGAACTTTTAGTATAAAGATGGTGGCTATCAGATTTTGGTGCAAGGAAGATTGATTTTGATGAATGATAAGCTGTTTTTGGCGGTTGGAGGGTTGGTTAGTGATGATGCACCTCTTGGAGACTATAACGACAATAAATGGAGTGCTTACGACTCTACTTAAATGTACAAGTCGTATCTAAGAGGTCCACATTACTATGTGCAAGGAGAATTGACAAAAGTTGTCTCATTACCGGTGGAGAATAGGTTATTGCACTACTTGATTGCATATATTGGTTCAGCGCAACACTAATCATGCGCAACCAACGGAAAATGATTTGAAGTTGATGTTTGCAATCAAGGAAGACATTCTAGTAAATTTGCCTTTGGAGATCTTGAAGGTTATGTCGAGAATTGCCTATTCTTCCTCGAGGTTACTTGCTGATGAGTCATATATTTCACACTATTCATAACCTTGTTTTAGACTTTATTAGACTATTATTCCTCAAATGAGTTAATTTAAGATTATTTAGCCTGATTGAATGTGTTGCCATTTTGAGATCACATTTGACATCAAGAGCATTTTGGGCATTACAAGTAGAGAATGTGTGCTGAAGTGAAAATTGTATTTTGTTTTACGATTTTATCTCTTCTTAGGTTTTGGGCCCATGGTTTAGGGCCCATGGTTTAGGGCCCATTCTTGTTTTAGTCTCTTTTAGTTATAGGGATTTCAGAATTTGATTCCATCACATTCTATTCCATTAGATTTTACAATTCTCGTTTTCCCATTTTGGCTTAGCTAGGGTTTTTGTTTTCATTTCTTCTTTATTTTCGGTTTGGTTCTTCTTTCATGCATGGAAGACTAAACTTCTAGACTAGATTCATCTGGTAATATATCACAACTTTTGAGGTTTAGTTCTTAATGCAATTTCGTTTTCTTTATTGTTCTTCTTAGGTTTTGGGCCCATGGTTTAGGGCCCATTTTTGTTTTAGTCTCTTTTAGTTATAGGAATTTCGGAATTCTATTCCATCACATTCTATTCCATTAGATTTTACAATTCTCGTTTCCCCCTTTTGGCTTAGCTAGGGTTTTTGTTTTTGTTTCTTCTTTATTTTCGGTTTCGTTCTTCCTTCATGGAAGACTAAACTTCTAGACTAAATTCATTTAGTAATATATCACAACTCTTGAGCTATAGTTCTTAATGCAATTTCGATTTCTTTATTATTGATTTCATATATCCTAATTTGGATTATGGTTTACTTAATTTCATGGTTAATAATTAGATTTGTGAACTGATTTTCATTTACACAAAACCAAATGAGCACAAAATCATTTCCCCCCATATTTTAGATAAATAAATTTTTTTATTTAAAAAAGTTAAGAGTGTAGGTAATCTATTTACTATATAACAAAATTATGTTCCAATGCACTATTCACTGTCCACATGTCGGCTCCTCATGCATTTTTTCCCGCCTAAACACACACATCTTAACCGTTGATCTTTGCTCATCCACGTGTCTTTCATCCACAATTCTCCAAACTTTTCATTATCCTCAAATCTACAAAACTCTCCATTTACCCTAATTTCATTTCATCTGACTTCTCTCATCCCCAATTCTTCAAACTTCATCTGGCATTTCTCAACCCAAATACTCTAGACTCTTCATTTTCCTCTATCTCACCAAAATCTTCATCATCCCTAATTTCTCCAACACCTCATTATCTCCAGATTTCAAAATTCAAACTTGGGTTTATTCTCCAAAGAAGGTTTTTCTTTATTCTTCTTCATATTTTCTATCTACATCATATTCTCTCTTTTCTATTTCCCTACTTTGTTCAAATCTTTATATCATCTTCTTCAAGGTAAATGTATTCACTATTTTTCCTTTATATTTTTCTTTGTATTCATCATTTTTATTTACTCACTATGATCCTCATTTGAACTTCATGTATTAAGTGTAGATCTCACTTATCATTTTCTTCAAGGGAAACATATTCATCATTTTTCTTTTATATTTTTCTTTTATTCATCATTTTTCTTTATATTTTTTTATTAATTATGGTCTTCATTTGAACTTCATGTATTAAGTGTAGATCTGATTTATCATATTCTTATTCATCATTTTTTTTATATTTTTATTTACTAACTATGGTCTTCATTTGAACTTAATGTATTAAGTGTAGATTTGACTTATCATCTCCTTTCAAGATAAACATATTCATCATTTTTCCTTTATATTTTTCTTTGTATTGATCATTTTTTCATATATTTTTTACTAACTATGGTCTTTAATGCAACTTCATTGTGAGAATTTTTTTTAATGTTATAAAAATCATTTCTTTAAGTATAGATTTCACTAAGATTTTATAAAAATCACAACTTTGATTTACTTTTACATTTTCATAACTGTTAATGTCAAATTTATTTTTCACCTATTAATATTCATAATCATATTCTCACCATTTTGTCGTTTATATTGTTCTGCTTCATTCGGACTGTGTCTTTAATTTTTTTGAACACTTTGTTTAAAATAATATTGTTTAAAGAAGTTGTAATTATTCTAATTATTATTGTCATTATTTGTAATTTTTTGTAATTATTATTGTAATTTTTTTGAATACTTTGTTTAAATAATATTGCTTCATCCGGACCGTGTCATTATTATTGTAATTATTTGTTGTATTTTGATTGTACCTCTTTTTAGGGAATTACAAAATGATAATATTAAATAGGTGATACAAATTTCAATGTCTTAATTGATAGAGTTTAAAATCATAGAGAGAAGCATAATAAGTATGAATATTGATGATTGAGAAAAAAACGATTTCGTAACGATGATGTATAATGACTTAATGTTTATCCTTTTCATTTATCTCTCCTAAAAATAATCAATCATAACTAATAATAATGACAATGTCACCATTTTCACACACAAAATATTTTCGCATATAAACATGTCTACTACTACTACACATTTACAGGTTGTCACACACTATAATTTCAACACACAAAATCCACCGTTAATTCTTGATTATCTCCTACCACATTCAAATGGCCTTATATAGTAAATAAATATATGTATTATCCCAAAAATCAAGGAACTCTTCATTTTCTAACTCTTCCTTACATCCATGTAGCTATATAATATGATAGTGGGTATAATCCCAAAAATCACAAGCAACTCTTCATTATCAAACTCTTTTCATTCAAATCATTTCAAATCAAACTCTTCTTTTCAAATCTCAATTGACATAATAATAATAATAATTATAAAAGAGAACACAAGTAAAAAAAAGATATATGACATTAAATTATTCAATCATTAATACTTCATTTGTTAATAATGAAGTACAAATGCTAATAAAATACAGATAATAAACTTAAATAAAACACAAGACAACAAACATAGTTAGGTCGTCACACTCTCAACAAAAAATTTCCCGCTAAAAGTAGTTCACACACTTCCAATGTACTCCCCACACTCTATTCAGTTTACATCATAATATCATATTTTAAAATTTCATTCTCCAAGATAATACACACTCATTTCTTCTAGACCATTTGTTTCCATCAATCACCAATTTTGAAATCTTCATCATTATGATGTTTTGGTTCTCTCCCAAAGACTAGAAATAGTAGCCTATATTTTCTATTTTTAAATTAAAGCTATCTCATCCCTTCAATTAAAGTTCAAAATAAAAATGTTCATTTATGCCCAACTTTAGTTCAATATGCAAATTTTGTGCTATGTGAATGTTTTTTATTTTTGCAACTTTCCCTTTTGGAATATGCAGGTGAATGGGTTGCCATTCAACAAGTATTTATGGATAGTGACCCATAATTCCTTCAGCATTTTTTATGCATCGCCTTTGCCAGACGTTCATAACTTTCATTTAACTAATAATTTCTTTAGTAAAATTAGATTAATGTTGATTTTGAAGATACTTTTATGGTCTTAGCACCATAGTTTAAGTAAAAGTGAAAAAGTTGTCATTTTAACTTATGAGATTTCATGTATTGACCATTTTTGTTGTGAATTATTTTGTTTGTCAATGTTTATTTTGAATGAGGTTGGAAGTGGATAACATAGTCTTCGTTTATTGACCATTATGGTCTTCATTTGTGATGTTAAGATATGTCTGCAAAATAGGTGTGGATGATGATATTGCAAATTTTACATTTATCTATTGTTAGGTTATGCTTATTCATCTCATTTGTTTGGCCTCCCACATTTTACTCATATTCTCCCTTTGTATAAATGTGTTTCATGCGAATGTACGGGTAACATGTTCGTTCTAAACCATGTGAATACACGATAACATATGCGTTGTTAACCATGTGAATGCATGAGTACCATGTGTGTTCTTAATCATGCGAATGCATGAGTAATATATGCATTTTTAACCATGAGAATGCACAGGTAATATATGCATCTTAACTATGTGAATAAATGGGTAACATGTGTATTTTTAACCTTAAAAATACATGCGTAACGTGTGTAGATACCATGTTAATGCAGTGTAATATGTGTTCTTAACCGTACAAATGTATGTTTAATATGTGTTTTATTAACCATTCGAATACACGGGTAACACATGTGTTCTTATCATGCGGTAATAAAATACTGCTTTGTGCAAATGCATGGGTAATTTTGCATCAATGAGTGAATTTTTGATAGTATGGATTCTCTACACATGTGATAACATGTATGTATTTTGTTATTTTTTTGTTTCTTTGGATACTGTTTTATTGAGCAATGTTTATTTAATCATTTACATGTTTTGAATCACCGCAAAACTCTTACATGTATCGTAAAATCAATGAAAACAATGCAATATCTGTAATAATTGAAGAAAAACTTAAACAATTTGAATATGAATGTATGTAAGTAAAGACAACTTATTGTAGTGTCATTTTCATTTTGAAATAAATATCATGCTTTAAATGTCAGGCTTTGCAAGCAATTACGTTCTTAATCATGCGTAAAAATGTATAGGCCCGTGCGAATGCATAGGTAACTTACTAGTATTATATATTTATATCATATATAATTACGGTTTTTAAGGAGACAAAACAAAATAAATTGCTTTCAAAAATGGAGAAACCATAGCCATTGGCGCTTCCTATATAGCAAGCACACGGTTGTTGGCGCACGGAGAAATGGCTGACCAGCAAAGTGGCCGAATCTCCGTAACTTTCAAGGCCTCAAAGCCACTTCTTCCTCTTAAAAGACCTTCCCATGATTACAAGTAAGCATTATTAATTCCTCTTTCACTTTAAATTAGACACCGTTTTAATTTGCGCTCGCAATTGTGTTTTTGTTATATTTACTGAAATTGCTGGAATTATGTTGCGGCCACAATTGCAGCTGCAGAGTTGCAATTTAAAACACAGAAATTAGGTTTTATTTAGGTTTCAGAAATCGAATAATTTTATTTGTATATTCCTGCACAGCACGTAGATGAGGTTAATTGACAAATTGATTACTTTAATCTGTGTTTGATGTTTACAGATTCGAGAGTGCATGTGATGTTAATTCATCGGTTCGAGGTTTCATTACAAAGAGAGTTCCTCTTTCAGAGGCGCCGTTGAACACCCAGGGCAACGCAATAGGGAATGAGTACTACTGTTGCCCATCATCACCTGATGTGATTGAAGGCTGTTTAAGTGAAAGGGCTATAACTGCTACTGTAGGTAGTGTTGGGAAGGAGAACGCAAGTCCATCATATTTTGAAACTCCTAGGAAAGAGCCTGTTTGCACTAAAACGCTGGATTGTTTCTCTGTGTCCGGTCTTCTTGATGATGAGCTCGATGAGTCTATTTTTGAAGAAATTGATGTTACTGGTCTTCTCAATGATGAGCTTGATGAGTCTGTTTTCGAAGAAATTGATGTTTTGGTTCAGCAGAAATCTGCTGAAAAAGCAGTGGCGCAAGAGTTAGAGACTAGCATTGATGAGAAAATTTTGAGTGAGGTCGATGTTGTTGATGGTGTTACTTTGACTTCAGAAACTACTGATTATGAGGGTATAAGAATTGGTGACCTATTGAGCATTGGAGTTGATTTAGAACCTAAAGAAGAAGAAATGGATAATCTGAAATGTTTACAAAGTGGCAATATGCCTGAGGAATATTTGAAATACTTGAAATCCCTAAATGACAGGCAAAGAGAAGCAGCTTGCACTGATATTTCAACCCCTTTAATGATTGTAGCTGGCCCAGGGAGTGGAAAGGTCTTCAGCTTTTTCTTCTATTATTGTCCATTGCAATAATATTATATTTTTCTCCCTTCAAGTATATGTTTATCATATTGGAGCTAAATTGTCTTTATTTGTACCAGACATCCACAATGGTTGGGCGTGTTTTGATGCTGCTTAATGAGGTGCTACATATTTTTGTGCTATAAGATATAGATACTGTGGTGGATTTAACATTGATTATTGTCCCTCCTTCTCTATCTTTCTGACTTTATTTGTTTTTACCTTTTTATTTTAAATGCTATTGCTCAATAAATCAATTGTAATTTCCATTTTCTGCTAAATAAGTAAATATGTTGCAGGGCATTAGTGCTTCAAACATTCTTGCTATGACATTTACAACAGCAGCTGCTTCTGAAATGAGAGAACGTATTGGATCCATAGCTGGGAAGGCAACAGCTAAAGAACTTACGATCAGTACTTTTCATTCATTTTCCTTGCAACTTTGTCGCGCACATGGAGAAAAGTATGTTGCTCTGAATTGGATGGAGATTTCCTCTTAATTTTCCCTTAAGTTTCTGCTTATGTGTTATAACTTGGGTGTTTTGTTGCACTTACCTGAGTCACAGTTAATTGTCCCCCTATTTGATTGCTTATCATAGACGTGACATCAGTCATTATTCATAATCGATCAATCAAATCAGAAACTTATAACTCATTTACAGAAATGGTACACAATATATATCTTGTTCCATCAATAACTTAACATGCTTAGAATAAGTTAACAGAAGCAAAACAGCTAGTTTAATTGAAGGGCATTTTCATACATTTAACTTTAAAATAAAATGATATCCTGCATTTTAAGAAGCAATAAGTTCCTTTAGATACATGTACTTTACATTGCCCAGCTTTTAGGAAATTTGCTTAGGTTTGATTGAAATATTTATAAGTTGGGTGAAAGAATAGGAAATTCTTTACCAAATGTTTTTTTAATTTTTATTTCTGAGAACTTATTTCCTTACCACACCACACACTTTCCCTGATTTTGCTAGAAATTGTAGCTTTGACACTTTAAAGCAGTTTGTCAGTTCATTCATTCTTTCATATGCATTGGAGAAAAACTAAGCAATACACTTTTGTCTGTCTACTTTAAGTTGCATATAAAAGTATAGATGTATCATGTAACATTGAAGGGAAACACATCATGATTTGAAGAAAACGGAAAGAGTGGAAAAGAAGGAGCAAAATGACAAGGGTTTATGAAGTTTGTAATGACTGAAATGTTGGAGGAAAATTTTCTTCACAATTATGGCTTAACTATTTCAAGGACTAACTTTCCTGAATCTTAAGATGTTAAGTAGAAATTAAGAAATATTTTTGTATCTTTACCATGCCTCTCATGCTAGGACACTTGTGGCATGAAGTATGGACAACACTCCTTGTTTTCTTATGTCGAGGACCTGAGGTTTTATTTAATAATGAAGAATGTTGATGAGAAGTTGAGAACATTGGGGAGGACCAAATATCTATTCACTTGGTTTAGAGGCTCTAATACTGTATCAATGACTGATTTCTGAAAAATTAAATGGTTTTATGTATATAGCCTACACAAGCCGCAGAGTTCCATGAATGTTTTTATATATACTTATATAGCCTACTTGCTGATACATATGGTGATGTTTACATCTTGGTACATGAGTGGGTGGTTGACTGGCTATAATGAAGTATCACCATGCAAACTGGTACAGAAGTAAATCATCAGTATAATTCTGATAATGCACTTAATATTTTTACTCCTATCCAAAGGTGTTGGGAATAGTGGTTGGGGTAATAATACTCCTAAACCTCAGTACTTTAGATAAAAGGTAAAGTGAATATTTGTTATGAATTTTTGCAAACTGCGACAAAAGTTTTGCTATGGAAATTGAGGGTGAGGCTTCATATTGTGAAGCTTAGAGCCTTAGAGAATTTTTTGTTAGAGGAGATATAAACTAAACATGTATTAAAAAATTGTATGCCACTTCAGGTTTAAAGCCATATTACCTAGTACTCGGCCACAATGCTCACATAGTTTATGACTGGATCCAAGTAAACTATATTTTCTACCCATAAGGTTTTAACTTATTTGCTCAAATAATTTCTGAACTTACATTGCAGGCTAGGTCGTACATCTGAATTTTTAATATACGGACAAGGGCAACAGCGAAATGCAGCTATCGAGGCTGTTCGATTATTAGAAAATGGAAAAAGTAGGCATAAAGATGATGGATTCTTGATTGGTGAAATGTCCAAAACAAACCCTAATCAGGTCAAGGATAAGGCAAAGAAATGGCTTAAGTTCGTGACTCAGGTGTGCAGTTCTTTTTAAAGTGTAAATCATTCTAAACTTCTTTTTGAAATGTTAAACTGATGCTTAACTCTAAATTGTAATGTAAAATTATCATAACACTATTAAAGTATGTGTAAAATCAATTAGTGCTTTAAAAAAAGTATCTTTATGGAAAAATATATACCACATAGGAACTAACCTTAAACTAATTTTTGACCAGTTTTATAGTTATGTTATTTACTTTATCGGCCTTGTGTATCAATGAGTTCCATGGGACACTTATACATATTGAAAAATAAGTCTTTAAAATGTCAGAAAAAAACGATTGTTCTTTTCCCGAGAAAGGTTGTCCTTCATCTGGCCAACCTGCTTGAAGTTTTAGCAGTTTGATTATACACTATTAGGCATTTAATTGGAAAAATTGTGCTTTGCTGTTTTCTCAGTGGCTACATTAATCTTTTACCTGGATTCTTTATGATCGCTCTATAAAGGTCTTCCAATTCCTGCTTTTCTTTTCTGTTTTCATTTGCTGTAAAGTTGAGTTATAACCTGGTCATTTGCAATAATTGTGCAACATCTCAGGCCAAAGCTTCCGGACGAACTTCTGCAGAGTATCATGAATTGGGCAATGAAATAGGAGTAAGCTGATAAAGGAGTTTTCACTCGTGCATGCTCACACACACACACACACACAGACCTTTGTTCTGCTATAGCATTTCTGATTCCTTGCTCTGGATTTTAATCAGGCAGAAATTCTTGAGAATTACAATAACATATTAAAATCTTGTAATGCTCTGGATTATCATGACTTAATCAGCTGTTCAGTGAAGCTACTTACTGATTTCCCTGAAGGTAAGTATTTTCTGAAATATACAATTAACTACATTCTATTCACTTGTTACAGTTGGTTGTGCTAACTAATGTTTGTTCAAACTGTGAATAAGTTTTCAAAGAATGTCAGGATTCTTGGAAAGCCGTTGTTATTGATGAGTTCCAGGACACTAGTGCCATGCAATACAAGCTTCTAAAGATTCTTTGTTCCCATCATAAAATAACAATTGTTGGTGACGACGATCAGGTTTGAGTATTTTCTTAAATTTTAAGTCACTGAAGTTTGAGAAGTTGGTAGTTTGATATTTTTATCGTTTGGTCTCAATGCGCTTAAAAGGCCATCCTTGTAATAACTGATCTAAATATCTAGTCAATGTCTTATTCCTGTACAGTCCATTTTCAGTTTCAACGGAGCTGACATTTCTGGATTTATTTCATTTCGCAATGATTTTCCAAACTTCAAAGAGGTTTCTCTTGTCCTTGACTGCTAATTTTTTATGCCTTCATGATTAAGTTGTATTTGGTGATGTTGCATGTATTGATCGAAAAACACATGTATTCAGCTTTATTAAATGTCTTCATTGAGATTCTTGCATAGCTTACTTTTCTGGTTCAGGTTAGGCTTAATAAAAACTATCGGTCTACCCGCTGCATTGTTGAGGCTGCATCTTCTCTTATTCAAAATAATGTCAAGCGATGTCAGTTGAAGAATGTTCTTACGGAGAACTCTTCTGGATCCAAGGTACCTTTGTCTTACTTTGTGCTGTTTTGAAGGAAAAAGATTATTGTTGTTATCCTTTTTATATGGCAGAGTGATTTTGATAATACTCTGCAGATAGTTTTAAAGGAGTGTCACAATGAGGATGGCCAATGTTCATTTATTGTTGACAAGATCTTGGAAATTTCATCTAATTATGCAGCAGCTGAGTGTTCTTATGGCAACATTGCAATTCTTTACCGTAGGCAGGTAATGTTGCTTGGTGTTATAAGTATGTGCAAAAGCAATTACCCTTCATTTTTACTTAATGGTCTTCACCTCCATTTCTACCTGTTTCAGGTATCAGGGAAAGCATTCCAAATGGCTTTCCGTGATAGGAAAATACCATTTAACATTCATGGCGTGGCTTTTTACAGGAAAAAGGTAAAAAAAAGAAGATTAAAAATGTATTTATTTTTAACAATTTCTGTTTAACTGTTGTTAAGATATTAATCATTTGTGTGCCTCCACAAACAGCTTAAGTATATTTGAAAGTTTAAACATAAAATACTGACTACCCTCAAACAACACTCAAGTACTCAACCCAAAATAGGTAACATCATAGTGTTACTTGGACATGAAATTAAATTAGGTGCCTTACTTCCCTAGTTATACTTTCACGTTTCATGAATCTGTGTTAAGAAACTTATGGTGACCTTCCTGAGTCAATTCTCGGATTACTAAACTATGTAATGATATGTTGATATAATGAATTATATGGACTTGTCCTACATTATGTTTGTCTAGTGGTCTATAAGGTGCATAAATAAGTTGATAACTGCTTGGGCTACCTCCTTCTAGTATACTGTTAATATATACTTTCATAACCTCTTGAAAGTTCTATGATCTTAATGATCCGATTTGTTAATGGGTGTATATTTACATTTCCATGCACGCCACATAAGCTGTAAGTGTTAACTTGTCCCTTCTAATAACAGGTAGTCAGAACTATCATTGCCATGCTTCAAACAGCGCTTCCTGGTTGTGATGATGGTTCATATAGTCGAGTCTTCAAGGCTTTACTGCCTCTTGACAAAGATGAAAAACAGAGGGTACATGTTTTATAAAGATTTTCAGTTTGAATGTGCACAAGGGAGATGTAGCCATGTTGACTTTCTATCTTTTCTTTACTTTTCAGATTTTCTTCCAGCATGTATTTCAGATTTGTGTTTCCCTTTGCAGGTAATTGACCATATCAACAAAATTTCAACTGTTAGAAAGTGCAGTTTTTTATCAGCTGCCCGTGACATCTTTGGTGCAAAGATTTCTGGTACCTTCAAAAGGTTTGGGAAAACATATCCTTATATAAATTTCTTCCTGGAAGTCTAATCATATTATACAAGGTAGTTGAAAATTTGTATTAATTTTTCCTATTGCGCTGCAAGAGCATGAACCCTATGTTCTGAAACAGCGCATGATGTTTTTCTATATTAAAAAAATCAAATTAGTTATACTTATCTTACCTTTAACATTAACACTATCAAAACAAAGTAATCTACTTGCACACTTTTTTAACTAAATAACCATGACTTGCTGATTAAACTGTAAAAAAATTGCCCAATCTGTCAAGCTTTTCCTCAAAATATTGCATATTATGGAGTCTTTTTTTGAAAAATATTGCTTCTCAAATTTTGGTAGCTTTCTTATCGAGGGCATATTTCTTGCTGTTGTCTGTATACATCTGCTAGCTTGTTTTTTTTCCATGAAAATTTTATTTCGTGATAACTCAAAATTCATTTCTGCTGCAATGTGTAGATAGGCAAAAATTGTTAAGAGACAGATGTTGTTAAAGTAGCATAATCATATGGACATCCAACAATATTGTAATACCCTTTTGATCATAAGATGCTGCCTTTGTTTAAATAGTGAATTAGTAGCAATACAGTGGTTGCTGATGTTTAAATAATGCATCAGTTATCAGTTAAAAATCGAAAATCATGCTGACAAAAGGACAATACCCAAGATTTACTGCCCATCAAGTTGGCATGTTTACATCATATCAACCAAGCTTACTGAAAGGACTTCTAAGGGACTTGTCGAAAATATCTGCGAGCTGGACAATGGAATTTGCAAATGCAGTATAAATTTCATCAGACTGAAGTTTCTCCCCTACAAAGTGATAGTTAATTTCAATCTGCTTGGTCTGTTCAGTGGTTGTCATTCACTGAATTTTATCTCTTTGAGTAACTAGGATTCTTAACCATATGAGTTCACATGTAACATGTTTCCAATGGTTGATACATATCTTCCATACTTGACCTGATAACTATAGTTTGCTTCTTGCTTTCCCATGATATTAGGTTTCTTACAAAGAGAAAGTAATACCCTGAAATAGAACATTTATATGAATAATTGTCTCCCAAAATAACTCTAACTAAGAATGTTAATACTTCTTCATATTGGAGTTTAAATGTACTTAGTTTTGCACTACAATGTTAATACACACATCTTAAAAATTGTGCATGGTGTTTTGCTTCTGAAGCCGATATACATGTCTCTTAATGTATTCTTACTCTGTTGTATATAGTCTTTAAAAATAATTGATATAACGACTTTCATAGCTCTTATTGATTATAGGAGTCAGCTTACCCATGGAAGAAAGGTTTTAATGACACTAGAGATGATATCAAAACTTGTTCAGAGGGTAACACTTTTTGTACACTTTGATTGCTGCTCAATTTTTTTGGCGTAATGATTATTGTATCACTCTTTTGACCAGAAAATATATCTTGGCGATATTTCAATTTATGTATGGGAAACCTTGGGTAAGAGGGGTGTTTATTATGAGAGGAGAAAGTTGAAACCAACACACCAGAGATTGTTGTGTACCTTTCTTTTACTCATTGTTGTTGACTCTCTTCTGAACTTTGTAAGAGAGGATGCTTTATGCTCATGCATTTATCTCTCGTCTTTCTTAATAACATGGATGATGAGAGAAAGAAAGAAGAGTAAATCCAGAGCAATGACAATGTTTCATGCAATCAGCTCCATTGCTCCTTGGAGAGAATTTTGACAATTTGTGCAAGCTGGCTTTTTCCTGTGAGGGATAATTTGCTTTTCCGTACTATATGGTCTCACTCTTATTGGGTTGATCTCTTATTTCTTTGGATAAGGGCTGAAAAATATTAAAGACGTATAACGACATTGAATCAGAATAAATGATTAATAGAAACAATGGTACTTTATTATTTATCTTTTTGATCAATGCAGATACAGAAAAATAATTAGGTACTTAGTTTAATTTTTGTTTTTAAACTACATGTGTTTTAAATCTATTTATCATATTTCCCAGTCTAACCACTGGTTAAACGGGTTGAACAGTGAACCACTCTCTTCTTCAGCTAGCATTTATGATTTATTCCTTCCATTTCTCATAATGAACACTTCATTCACTTGAAATGCATGCCATATTTTGACACAGGAAAAATCAATCTCCGCTATCATAACTAGTGTGGCAAACTTGATACCTGAGGTTTGTCTCACCTCCCACTTGGAAAAAATTTCATTAAAAGATCCCTCGGTTATTACTTATTTGTATTTTCTTAAATTGGTACAATCTGTAGGTTTGAACTTTGAAGTGACTTTTAGCTGTTCTTTGAACTTATTCTTTTGTTAACTTTTCACTTAACATTCTTGTGGGTGCATTCATCGATCATACATTTGTAGCAGTGCACTATATTGGAATGTTTAGCTTGTTACATTTAAGGTTATGTTTGTTGTGTTTTTTAATAGTTTACACAGAAGAATGGATTGCAAGATTAATGTGGGGTTAGAAATAGAATATTAGAGTTATGGAATGTTAGATGAAATACTAATACTTAGGAACTCGATGTTGTATATTATGGGGCTAAAATATACTTTGCTTTTGGGTAATACTTTAGTGTCTCACTACTTTTACATATGAAAAGAGATGTAATCTTGATATATAGTACAATTGCACCATTGCTTCTTACAGGAATGTTTTGTAAGTGAAACTTTTCTGGTTAGCAGGATTAGGGAATGGGGGCATAGAAAAATAGTAAGGCAAGCAAAAGTCTTTCAGCTACCTTGCTTGATCTGGCACCATACATTTCAACTATTTGCTGCTGTTTTTGTTAGATAAATCCAAAGATACATAAATTTTGACAAATATATTTTCATATATTTTTAAAGAGGGTGATGCCTCGGCACAACTGTAAGGTTGCTTGCCTTGTCACCTATCATGGGTTCAAATCTTGGAAACAATCTCTTCACTTGTAAGGATTAAGCTGCATACATCTACTCTCCCTAGACATCACTAGGTGGGTACCTTATGCACTGGGTTGTCCTTTTAATATTTTCGTATATTTTTAAATAAACATGGAAATCTTTTATAAAAAAATTATTTTGTAAAATGCCACGATTATTTATGCTTTATTGATGTAGTTATTATTCCATGAACTTTGAATTTTAGAAATATCTTCTTGAAAAACGGGCAACCATTGATGTTGATGGAGGGAAGTTATTGAATGAAGACTATGACATCAGATCTGTAAGTATTTGAGGCAAGATAAAACTCAGGGTTTCTATTATCAATTCTTTTTTATCAGGAAAAACTGCTTGTTGTGTTTGTACATGTTGAAAAAGTAGTTTAGTTAATAGTAATTGTGAAGAACCAACTTTCCCAAAAATTAAGTTGTTGGGTGAAGGCAAATGAATGTTTTATATATTTAACATGCCCCTCCGGGTCTGCCTTGGAGTCCAACCCTTCATTCTTCTAATATTGGACAAGTTTCTCCCCCTTTTGGGCCTATTTGTCAATTCCTGCACAAATCACAATAAAACCCACACTTAACCCGAACAAAAAGAATTAAATATAAAAGGTATACTAAAAATCCTAATTAAGCTACAAAAATCATGCAAAACATAAGGTAAATATGCTACAAATTCACACACATCAGTATAACTTCAAATGTTTTAATTTTCAAGTTGGACTCATTCTTAACCTAGATTTTATTCACCCATGGCTTGAACTACACCTTTCTTCAGGTTCTTCAATACCTATTAGATGATGTCTCTGAGTTTCTCTCCAGCAAATTAGTTGAGACAAATGGGGAAAGGGAAATGTCAGAAGATAAAGGCTGCACTTTTGTGCTTAAAGCATTTATAAGTTATTTATTTGAGCGTGAGAAAGAAAATTTCCGTGCTCGGAGGAAGGACAATGAAAATTCTGTGACATTGACTACCATTCATCAGGTACTATCTCAATTAGTAACCAGTGAATTCTATCTCAACAATAGTACACGCTTGACTTACTCTTACATGCAGGCAAAGGGTTTAGAGTGGGATGTTGTCTTCATAGTTAAGGTATGTTCTCTCTGAAGTTTTTCAAAAACGTGTTCTGATGTTTATACACATTTATTTGCGTGATCCTTGAATAACTATATGGCTGCCTTTTTTACACCTGATTAAATTGCAACACTACCACACAACTGTTCATTGGAAGTCACTGACTTGGCATAGTCTGGTGGTAATTTATTTTTCCAACTTATTTAAAGTTCTATTTTACAAAAAATTAATTAAGATTGAGTTACACGGTTAACCAAGTGTTGCAGTTGACATTGTGGAGGAAATCATCTTTGTTGTGCTTGATCTTGATATGTCATGAATTGTAATTCCTTGCTTTGTTGTGCATGCTTTCTGATGTTTCTCAAAATATGTTTGAGGTTATTATTTTTGTTTTTCAATTAAATGGCCAACATTTATACCTGGTTTAAGTGCAACATGACTACACAACTGCTCAACGGAAGTCACGGTTGGCATAGTCTGGTGACGAAAAACCATATCAACTTATTTATTTTTTACTCCTAAAAAATTATTTAAATATTGAGACACAGTTAGCAAGTGTTACAAGGTGTACGAATTAATCTTTGTTGTTATTTGGCTTTTGATCTGTGACTTCCTTGTTCATGGATCATAATTCCTTGGTTTGTTCAGTGTGTTAATTAGAAAGGTTATGGATAACCATATTTTTGCTGTGGTTCCTTGACTGATGCTTTCGTATATGAAATAGGCAAATGAATCTGAGATCCCTCTGTTACATGATTACAAAGGTACTATACAAGACACTGCAGCCTTGCTTGAGGTACGTTATTATTGCTTGATAGTTGAATGAATTATTCGTATGTTCATCTGTATCTTAATGAATTGTTTTAGACTTGTTATGATTCTAATTCTCATATGATTCTAAGGAAGAAAGACGTTTATTATATGTTGCAATGACTCGTGCTCGGCAGAAGCTTTTTATTCTCTATGTTATGATGGACTCAAACTGGCAGGTTTGTCTTGCATAACTTTCAACTCAGATATACTTTTTTGTTGGATTTTGCTAATTTTGTGTGTTTGTAGATGCTTCAACCTTCACGATTTTTGAAAGAAATCCCCCGTCATCTTCTAGATGTCCAGGTATGTCATGCTGCTTTTTTTAAGCTATTGTAACTATCAAATTATCGAATTTTTCTTTGAAATTCTTATTTTAAGGTTTAAGTAATAGAGTTCTTCCCTTCAATAAATCCCCTAATTATATATACATAGGACTACGACATTTATCAAGATTGTGAAATATTATATCTGGAATTGTTGTCTCCACTTGTCAAACTCGGGAATTTAAGTATACTTGCAGAGGAAAATAAACTCAACTCAAATTGTTAACTTTTTTTTTACTTCAACAGTAATACTTTAAAAACATACCCAATAAGAGACCAACTTCCAATTGCATTTTTCTCATCAATGCTTTTCAAATAGTTAATTGCACCTGGATAGAAGTTTTCCTTGCCCGCTTGAATTTCAAAATTGCTTGAGGGAAACACTTGCAAGTTGCAACAACTTTTCACTTCTATTAGAAAAGAGATACAATTTACATTAGTTTAAAATCCCTAACTAATAGGGATATCATATATTTCCTACACTATGCCTTCCTAACAGAGATATTTCCACTGTTAAAGTATGTTATGAGTATGACTATGACAGCTGTAATTTCAGTTAAGCTTACTGTTAGAGACAGCTGCAGCATTTGTCATATGGTTAGTTAGTTAGGATTCTAGTTAGTCGAAGATAGTTCTATCTCAACTGTACAAAAGTTAAAACCTTCAATCGGTTTTCAATTTCAGTTTTCCAGTTAAAATCATTTTCAGTCAGTTACTATTCTCTCTCCTCTCAATTTTGTATCATTTTCTCTGTGATAATGATTTCTAATAAATAACCACTGCCAACAGTTTCATGTTTAGATTAAAAAAGCCAAAATTCTATCTGGTAATTTTGAACATAGACTTTTATAACTAAAAAGAGTGAGTGTTTATCTGGAATTATGTTTATGGATTGTATCTAAATAACTGTATTCTAAAATGTTGTTCCCTTCTGTGTCTCAATGTAACATTGCATTTTCTTCCTAGCAGGTACCTAAGTTTTGCTAGTGTCGCATTTATGATCAACTATCTATAAATATGTACTCAGTGAATAGCATGTTTATGCAGGGTGAAACATATATACAAAAACCACAAATGAAGCAAGTAGATCTTAAAAAGGAAACTGCGAAGTGTACAATGAAAGAGCAAGAAGCAGATGTGGTCCCTATGCCCAATGACTTGCTCAATAATCATTTTAGTGAGGCTTCTGACGAGCATGCAGAAGTTACAGAGGCACACAATGGCAGTAATTTCATAAGAAGGTTGGATCCTTATTGTGATAGTTATATTATGATTATTGGTTACTGATCTAATCAGTAATTGATTTTAATCATTATATGTTAATGTTTTACAGATTTAGTGTCGAGGAGAGATCTGTTGTTTCCCATTTATTCCACCAGTGGGCCAAAAAGAAAGCATTTCAGGATGCAAAGAGGTTGCTTGACAAGGTGACTGTACATCTAAAGTAAAAAGTGATGTGAACTTGTTGCAATGAAATATATGTTGATGTTTTTTTTTATAAAAATATCATTCATATTTCTTATTGGATACAATTATCTTAGTAATTTGAACTTGCAAAAAGAAAGAACCATCAAAGATATATAGAGACATTAGCGAACCATGAATACACTTCATATGCAAAAGCATAATATTGAAGTAAGCAAAGTTTTCAAGAGGCAAATGAGGAGAGGAAGATATTGTTTTCCCTGAGGGATGTTCTCTAAATTCTAAGAACGCAATAACCTAATATTAGCATTTTTTGTTTTTGGCTAATGGTAGTCCTTCTTCCATAAATCAAAGTAAGTAGTGTCTTGAAGTTGTCCTCTTCTATATTATGTTTTCATCTTCTGAAAATTAAGGTTGCAGTAGTAATACTTTATGATAAGAAATGTTGAACAGTAAGTTGCTTTCAAGAGCATAAGATAAGTGTGACATATATGAGAGTATTGTGTTGGATGAGCTAACGTACAAGAAAAGGTCAGATCAAGAATGAATGTATTAGAGGACAAGTAGGAGTTTATTCCTATTGAAGAAAAGATGCTAGAATTGCATATAAGATGGTTTGGATGTGATAATAATACAAGTAGAAGCCTCGGTTCGAAGAGTTGATCAGATGGAGGATAGGCCGATAATTATAGAGAAAGACCGATAAAAACTTTAGGTGAAACATTGTAAGAAGATTTGGACAGTAAGATTTGAGTATTTTTATTTCTATGGTAGACTTGTAGAGGGATTGACATTGTACCGCTATCTCCTAGCGTAGTTGCTTCTCTTTCTTTTGTTCTTTGTGAGGATGTCTTATCTTCTCTTGTACTATTCTCTTCTTATCTAATGAAATTGTTATTTATAAAAAATTATGGTAAACTCATGTTGTTTGATATTTAATTGCCAGCACCTAGCAAAAAAAAGCATTTGGTGGTTGTTCTTTTCTAAAAATTAAGCCATTGTGCAAGAGTGGTAGCAAACTAGTAGGGTCGTGAATCCTTCAAAAACCAAAGTGAAAATTGTGAAGACTAAGGCAAAAGATGTAAAGAGAGGGGTCTAAAGTTCCTTTGTATATTTAACAGAAGTCCCTCTACAAAAGTTCATGTGATGAAGTACACAACTAAAATAGACAATATTATCCCAGGAAATACCTCTTTTGTACTTGTCATGGAGGTTCTTCCAAAAGCTTAAGCTATCAGGCGAAAACAAATGATTGTTTTTTATCTCTAACACACATACTCATGCAAGAGACCTCTGGGCCTTAAGTGTGGACAATGGGCAGGTCCATCTTTACAGCAACATCAATCAAACCTTAATCCTACTAGGTGGGGTCGACTACATGGACGAAGAACGTCATAATGCTATATCATAAATCATTCTTTACCATGTGCTGAAATTCAACTTTTATTTAGAAGGATGAGGGCAGCTAGAATCGAATGCCTTGGTTATAGAGGCTTTGATACCATGTTACAAACCAACTCTCCCAGAAGCTTAAGTTGTTAGGTGAAGCCACATGAATAATTTTATTTAACTCTGCTAGCACTGGTTTTTCAAACAGAAGAGCTGGAGCCCAATAAGTAGAGGTAGGCTTATGTGGGTTTCATTGTGTTGAAAACCATGTGCTTGGTGAATTGATTAAGTTCCTACATATTGATTTCAAGAAAATAGTGCTTGCTATGCCGTTAACCTAGTTAAGTAGCTCTCTTAATATTATTAGAATGTATGAATGATTTTCATTATATTATATCTTGAAAGTTAAATATTTTTTTGGGAGATTGGTAAATGAGTTATTTTACAGATTATGAATTTCAGGACTTCTCAAAATAATTATTGCAGGATGCACAGCATGAATATAATTAAATTAGCTTATTAAGTAACTAATTTTTTTCATATTGGATGTACAGGTTGGTTTTGTAATTGATGAACGTCTTAGGCAGAAGAAAAACAAACACAAGGTCTAGCAATATCTTTATCTTTCTGGCTTCTAGTTTTTAACTACCTATCATTTTCTTTATATATTTATTTCACATATCCAACTTCAGTTATGTATATGTGCAATGTTTCTTTGGGTTGCATTCATGCATTCTCCTATACATACTATTAACTTGCAGTTAAAATGGATGAGCTTATTAATGTTCAGTTTGTGTTGAACAATTCCAGTATTTAAATGCATTAGACTTGAAATTGATATAGAGAGTTTCTTAAGATTAGTTAGTCGATTACAATGAATAAGGTTTTGGGCACATGGGCTGATGAGCTGATCTACATATTCTTTTCTCAAGCATCTTCCAGAAAGTAGACAAATAAATTTATTTATGTTGTGATATCTTGCAATTAACCGTTTTCCTCACTTTTAATTGCAAATTTAGGAATTGTTGAATACACTCAAGTCTTGCTTAAGCTGTGATGAGGCATTTGAGTATGCTCAATATGTAAGTGCCTTTAAACGAAACCAAGTATGGTTTCGTTTCTAAGATACTAGGAGCTTTTAAAGAAATGAAACTCCTATGATATCTTATTTAAAGTCTGATTTATTTCCTTCTAGGTTTTGAGATGGGAGCAGATTCCTACTGATAAACGTGCTCATCTTATGAGGGAAAAACAGGTATGCTGCATTTTTACTAGAATATTGGGGTTATTTAGGGATCTCATGTTAGTCAAATATGATCATAGGTATAAATAGGCGCTAGTAGGTTGCACCATACAACACATATAAAAATAATCATATATCATTTTTCAAAGTTTCTCAATTTCTCCTTTTCCAGCTGATCCCTGTAATTTGAGCAAGATCCTTTCACTGATGATCATAGTAAATAAATATGCACTATCTCATAGTAGGATGGTTTACATAAAACTTCTTTTGGGGCGTTAACAATTGACATATCAACGTAGCAAGGCATGAATTTTCCTGTTAGGTTTGATATTGAAGATGAGACTTGAGAGTATATTTTGCACTTTTCAGGAACATTTCCTGAAACTAAGGATTGAGAATGCAATGGGATCAACAGCAGCAACTGAAAAGCAGGTAGGAATTCTTGGGCATGTTATATCTTTTGTTTTAAAAAAATTTGTTCATTCTTAAGGTATATAGTTAATGAAAAGTATAAATTAGAAGTTTCACCCAAGGAAGTTGATAGAAGTACCAAAATTTATGTTCAATGTGATTTATTTTGTTAAAGACTTTGGGGAATTACAGAACACGTGACGTAAAGATTTATTTTATTCAATTTGATTTATTTTATTCAATGTGAATTACAGTACAAAATTTATGTTCAATGTGATTTATTTTATTTTATTTAAATTTGCTTTCTACACTCCTTTTATCATGAGTTTCATTAAAAAATAATAGTGAAATTTAATGAAAAAATTGAATAATTTTGTCGGTATTTTAAATTGTGATTGTGGTAGCATTGCCTTTACTGCTATTGCAAGAAAATGCGGTCAATGTGATTGTAATACCGTTACGGAGACTCCCAAAACTGTAATATTGCGGCCAAAATTGTCCTTCCAAATTACAATTTAAAATTCTGAATGGGTCATTGTGTATATATTTTTACCTTGCCTGTTGAGATTGATCATTCCTTTATTATAGACATAACTTATCTTATATTTCTTGACAATGATGGGATGGAGAGATAAGAAGCATTGTGCTTTTTGTAGGGTTGGAAATGGTAATAACCTATTAATTGTTTTGCAGATATCTTATTTGAAAAAATTGGGTTGCACAGAGATCCCTACATCACGTCTTCATGCGTCTCATCTTATTGAGCAATACAAATCTTTGTAAAATGGAGTAACTGGGTCAATGTTCGAGTATATTTCAAGGTAAACCTAGTTAGTACTCACTTCTGTTTTATTCAACTAAATTTTGTAGATAAACTGCATTAGATTTACAAGAAATTGGAAAAATATGAGATATTTTCCATAGATTTGAGTTAAAGTTCTACAAAGGTAACTACCTACTATTTATAGTAGTTAGTTAAATAACCAACCAAACAGCTTGCCAAAAAGGAAAAATAAGCTAAGGCTTGATAACTTTAATCCTTAAGTTAAACTAACTTAAGCCTAAGAGTAGCTAAGCTTATACATGAAGCCAAACACCAAAGCCAACTAGTTATGCAACACATAAAACCAACAGCCCCCCTCAAGGTGGGTGGTGCAAAGAACACAAACCCAACTTGGAAACAAAAGAGAGAAAGGAAGAAGGAGGTAAAGGTTTGGTGAAAGCATCAGCAAGCTGATCTGAAGAGGCAATAGGAAGAAGATGAATGAGGCCCTTCTGAATTTTCTCACGAATCACATGACAATCCACTTCGATGTGCTTGGATCTCTCATGAAAAACGGGATTGTGAGCTAGGTATATAGCAGACCTATTATCACAATAGACAGAGGTAGGATTTTGCAAAGGCACATGAAGATCAGTAAACAAATAATTCAACCACTGAATTTCACAAGCAAGGCTGCCAAGTGCTCTATACTCAGCCTCAGAAGAAGATCTGCTAATAGTAGATTGCTTCTTGGATTTCCAGGAAATAAGGGAGGAGCCAAGGAAAATGCAAAATTCAGTGATGGATTTCCTGGTATCCAAGCAACAAGGCCAATCAGAGTCAGAAAAACCAGCAAGCTTCAGAGAAGAAGAAGAAGAGAAGAATAGGCCTTGTGCAGGAGAGGACTTTAAGTAGTGAAGCACATGAAGAGCAACTCTATAGTGCACATCCATAGGCTTGCACATATAGAGGCTAAGTTGCTGCACTGCATAAGCAATGTCTGGCCTGGAAATAGTGAGATAAAGTAGTCTGCCAACAAGCCTTCTATAACTCAGAATATCAGACAATGGAGTCACTTGATCAAGCTGCAACTTTAATGAAGGATCAAAAGGGACCTTGGCAGACTTTGCAACCAAAGAACCAGAGTCTGAAAGCAAAGATAAAGTGTAACTCCTCTGATTGAGGTCAATGCCTTTAGGACTTCTAGCAATCTCAAGACCAAGGAAAAATCTTAGAGTTCCTAAGTCTTTGATTTTGAAGGTTTCATCAAGGAAGGGCTTCACTGACTGGATTTCAGCATAATTGTCACCAGTTAACACCATATCATCCACATATACTAGTAAAGCAGTGAAGCTAGTAGAGGTGGATTTGGTGAACAGTGCCTGATCTGCTTGAGAATGAGAATAACCTAAAGAGATCAAGGCAGAGGAGAGGGTTGTATGCCACTCTCTGCTTGCTTGTTTCAACCCATAGAGGGACTTGTGAAGTTTACAAACATGAGCAGGATTATCAAGAATGAGACCAGGAGGAGGTGTCATATAGACTTCTTCATGTAGATCCCCATGAAGAAAAGCATTGTTGACATCAAGTTGTTCTAAGAACCAAGACTTGATTGAAGCCAATGCCAAAACAGTCCTAACAGTGGTGATCTTGACCACAGGAGAGAAAGTATCAAAGAAATCAACCCCTTCCAATTGAGTGTATCCCTTTGCCACTAACCTGACCTTATGTCTCTCAATAGTACCATCAGCATGCATCTTGGTTTTGTAAACCCACTTGCAGCCTATGGGAACCTTATCAGGTGGAAGTGGAACAAGAGACCAAGTATGATTCTGATCCAAAGCTTGCAACTCAACATTCATAGCTTGTTGCCAATGACTGAACTTTGTAGCCTACTTATATGTGGTAGGGTCAGAAGTGCTAGAAAATGTGAGACAGAATTGTTTGTAAGGAGGTGAGCAATGCGAATAATCCAACACAGAGGACAGAGGATAGGCAACTGTGGAAGATGAAGTAATGGGCTTGGATGAGATGTGAGCAAGATGACAGTGGTAATCTTGTAAGTGTGTAGGAGGTCTTCTTATTCTAGTAGAGTGTCTTAGTGAAGGAATGGTAGAAGAATTGGGAGTAGAGGAGACGGTAGGAGATGAATCAGAAGATGTGTATGACTGAAGCAAAGGAGTTGTGTTTGAGCTTGACTCTTGTGTATTGGAGGACTCAATCTCTTGTGTATTTGACAAAGGAATAGGAGTAGTGTTTGACTCAATGGGAGTGGAACCAGAAACTAGAGGGATAGAAGAGGAATGTGATGGAACTTGTGTAGGAGATGAATCATTGGAAAAGGTTGGAGACAAAGGAAATAAATGTTCATAGAACACAACATCTCTAGAAAGGAAAACCTCATGAGAAGCCAAATCATACATGATAAAGCCCTTGGTGCCATCCTTGTAGCCTAGGAACACGCACTTTCATGCTCTTGGGTCAAACTTACCCCTCCCTGCAGCAAGAGTACAACCAAACACCTTTAAGGAATCTAGGTTAGGCATAGTACCACGAAGCTGTTCATATGGAGTGGAATTATGCAGCAAGGGAGTAGGCAACCTATTAATAAGGTGCACAACATGTTGAATTGCAAAATTCCAGAGTGTGGAGGGTAAGTGAGACTGGAAGAAAATGGCTCTGGCCACACTAAGGATGTGTTGGTGCTTCCTTTCAACCACACCATTTTGTTGTGGTGTGGCCATACAAGACCTTTGATGCAAGATTCCCTTAGAAGAGTAGAAATCATTCATCAAAAACTCAACCCCATTGTCACTTCTAATGGACTGCAATTTGGTGCTAAATTGAGTTTCAACAAGACTAACAAAGCTAATGATATGTTGCCTAGTTTTAGCTTTATTTTTCATCAAAACAACCCAAGTGAACCTTGTAAAATCATCAACTAATGTAAGAAAATAGTTGTGATCAAAAACAGATGTTATTGAGTATGGACCCCATATATCAACATGTATCAACTGAAAACATCTATTAGATTGAGTATTGCTATTACAAAAAGGTAACCTTCTTTGTCTAGAAGTATGACAAACATCACAAGGTACATGTGTTTTATTACAAAAAGGAATAAAAGAGTATTGACTGGACAAGAGCTTCATAAGTGGTGAGGGAGCATGACCAAGCCTTAGATGCCAAAGAGAATGCTCATCTGTATGACTAGAAGATGATGAGATAACAGATATGGAAGAAAAGGTCTTGTGTGGAAGGTTGATGACAAACAGACCTTGTTTCAGACTAGTTGTACCAATCACTTTGTTGGTGGAACTCTGCACAATGGTACAAGAGTTTAGATGAAAAGTTAGATGACATTTTAGACTTTGGATCAATTTATGGACAGAGACTAGATTGACATGGAAATGTGGAACATACAACACATTATGTAAGACAAGTGAATCAGATAACACAACAGTGCCACAAAGAGATGTGTTAACTTTATGTCCATTAGGCAAACTAATCAGAATAAGTGAAATAGTTCTTTGATCACTAAGACTACTTAGATCATAAGTTATATGATCTGTAGCCCCAGTATCAACAAGCCAATCTTGACATTTCATACCTGTTGGAGTAGGTAAAGTTGAATTTATGGTTGCTGCAACATTTACACTTGTGGAGGCAGCATTGACCTTGCTAGTCTCATTTTTATCCCTTTCTAGCAACTCCAAAATGCTTTTCACTTGATCATCAGTGAAACCTTGACCAAAACTACCTTTGTGAACCACATATTGATCCTGACTTTGATAATCAAAAGCATCATGTGCACTACTGATTTCCATAGGAAAGGTATTAGCAATATTAGTTGTTCTTGCACTCTTGTTATAATGATAACCAGGTGGATAACCATGCTTAAGGAAGCAGGTATCCACTGTGTGATGGTTCTCTTACAATGAGTGCAGAACCTAGCACCAGCTCCCTTATTATAGATCACTCTTCCTCTTCCTCTAGAAGAACCAATGGTTCTACCTCTATTCCCATTGAACTGTCTAATCTGATTACTTCCTTGAGATTGGAATGTCAAAGCCTTCAGATCAGATAATATAGGGACATTAAACTGCCTCTCTTGTTGTATCAACATTGAAAATACCTTGCTTATGTTAGGAAGAGGTTCTATGAGCATAATATGTGACCTTGTGAGTATTGATCATTTAAGCCTTTAAGGAATCTAATCACATAATTTTGTTCCTTATGCTTCTTAACTAGATCTATCACTCCACAGTCACAAGGATTGGCACATTTACAATGACCTATCACTCTATAGTTCTCAATTTCTTCCCATAAAATCTTCAATTGAGTAAAATAGTCTGAAATAGAGTGATTACCTTGAGTCATTCTATAGAATTCTTCTTGAAGTTCAGCTATTCTAAACACATCTCCTTGTGAATACCTATCATGAAGATCTCTCCAAGCTTCAGCAGCATCATCAATCCAGAGTATAGACTTAACAATTGATTCATCTACAGAATGTTGTAACCAAGACAACACCATAGTGTTGCACCTTATCCATTGCTCATAGAGAGGATGAAGCAGTGGTGGCTGAATTAGGGATTTGTCTATGAATTTCAACTTATTCTTCGATTGAAGAGCTAATTTCATAGCTCTAGACCACGAGTAATAGTTCTTTCCATTGAGAAGAGGAGAAACCAGAATCAAAGCAGGATTCTCATTAGAACGTAAGAAATAAGGATTTGAAGGATTGATGTTGTAATCTTCAATACTCTGATTCGCCATTTCAAAAGAAGATGAAGAAGAAATGCAAGGAAGAAGACGATAATCTGGTAGTTGAAAGGAAGAAGAGGATCAGTGAAGCTCAAACAATTTGTTTGAGAATAATCTGCGATAGTGAGAAGTAGAAAGGAGAAAATCGAAGGTGAGAAGAGAGAGGAAGAAGAAATCGCGAGAGAGAAAGAAAAAGATGACGAATCAGAGCAATTTTTGCTCTGATACCATCTTAGAATTCATGGAGAAGAAGAAATTGGAAAAATATGAGATATTTTCCATAGATTTGAGTTAAAGTTCTACAAAGGTAACTACCTACTATTTATAATAGTTAGTTAAATAACCAACCAAACAGCTTGCCAAAAAGGGAAAATAAGCTAAGGCTTGATAACTTTAATCCTTAAGTTAAACTAACTTAAGCCTAAGAGTAGCTAAGCTTATACATGAAACCAAACACCAAAGCCACCTAGTTATGCAACACATATAAAACCAACATATGCAAAAGGAAGAGAATAGTTGAATAGATCCTTATCCTGCTAAATACTGTAAAATTTATGGATATTCAAATGTTTCATTGAAGAGTTAAGATATTGTTCAATTTCACCAATCAGATTGTTGTGTAATAATGTAGCTACGGATTTAGTAGTTCTCCTCTAGTTGGTTTTTAATTTGTGTCAAAAATTAACGATTAAGAGTTGACACATTTATGGAAACCAAGGATGCATTGAGGAATCTTAAAAGGTTATTACTTGGAAACAATAAGGAATAAGATACTTTATTATTCAAATCAAAAGAAGACATACCATTAATTAAGAAAACAAAAGTAATAATTGCATCAGCACAAAATTTTAAAAGTGCATTGACACTTAATAAAAGAGTTCTCGCAGCTTCAGTGATGTAACAACGTTTATGTTATGCAATACCATTTTTGTTGTTGTATGAGGGTAAGGAAATTGATGGATCATACCACAAGTAATAAAATTATTGAGGAGAGGAGGAAAAATATTATTTTGCATTGTCACTTCGTAAATAATGGGTCTTGTGCTTCAACTCATGTGTTAGTTGTATGTCTAGTACTTTACTAATTGATGAGTCATATATTACACATTATTCATAACTTTATTTTACCATGTTAATGATTTTTCGTGCCTAATTGACTTTGTTTAGCATGGTTTATTGTTTTAGGCTTTATTGGACTATTATTCCTAAAATGGGTTAATTTGTGATTATTTAGCCTAATTAAATCTAATTTCATTTTCAAGTCATATTTGGCACCAATGACATTTTGGGCATTACAAGTGGAGGATGTTTTCTAAAGTGAAGATTGCATAATGTATTAGGATTTTAATTCCGTTTTGGGTTTGGGCCCATTTCGGTTTTTACTCCACTTTACTTTACAATTTCGGTTTACATACAACTTGGACATAAGAAATATTACACAACTTAGAGTTTTAGAAACACAATTTCATTTTCCACATTTTGGGGCTTGGCTAGGTTTTTGTTTTCTTTTCCTCTTATTTCGGTTTTACATATTCCTCCATGGAAGGCTAGACCTTAGACTAAATTTCTTTAATAATGTATCACAACTCTTGAGGTTTAGTGCTTAATGCATTTTCAATTTCTCTTTAGTCATTTAATGCAATTTCGGTTTTTTCATTGTTGGATCTTCTATCTTATTTCATGTTATGGTTTTCTTAATCCTTGGTTTTGATTTAGGTTTATGAACTGATTTTCGCTTAGTCAATTAGTTCTCTAGCACATGATCGTTTAGTTCATGTCAATCTGTAAATGTTTTGTGTTTATGTTGATTTCGCTTAGTTTGAAACTTAGACATATGAGTTGGAAATTGATTATCGCTTGATTAATTAATTATCAACATATTAGGAATTCACTATTTAGAAGTTGAAATTGATCATTTGATTCGTGTGAATTTGTTAATCGTTTGTTGCTTATGTCGATTTCGCTTAGTTTGAGGCTTAGCAATTTAATTGTGGGTTGATCATCGCTTAGTTAACCGACTCTCAACAAAGTATCACCTAGAATCTGGATTTAATCTTTTGAAGCCAATGATTGAGTTGTGAACAAATAAACCAAAGAGATTTAGTCACTTTACTGCTTGTTACTGTTTCTATTATGTTTTAGCTTAATATTCATACCATTAAAGAGCAAAATTATCATGTATGTGTGTGAGCGTAAAGTGTTTGAAACTTTGTGTGGAAGATAATCATTATGAGACGACCTATAAGTCACTTCCTAGAACTATAATTTACTTGTTTTATTATTTGCGTCGGGTACAACTTCGATCACTAACCAATAACAAATGGAAGAGGCAAGTTGTCATGGGCAATACAAAATTAAAACTTAAAAAGTGGAAAGGTTTGACTTAATCAACATAGTAGCTTTGACTTTATAGCAGTAACAAGAGTAACTTAATGTGATCGTTTGAGTTATGGTAATTCTTGAGAAAGGAGAGAAGTTACTAACTATATAATTTGAGTTATACATTACCCAAAGGGAGAATATGATTGATAGAGACAAACTATAGAATTAGTAGTATAAATCATAGTGGCTGCAAAGGATAAGGCCTATTGTATCCCCATGAACCATAGAAAGTCATTGTATTTATTATTAGAGAAAACAATCTAATCAGTTTCTCCAACTCTTATCAATGGTAGATGTGTTGTACTTTTCTAGATTTAACACCACGAACATGACCAAACAGGGATGTAGTGAGTGGCTAGTCAAAACTACCTCTAAAATAGCGTGTGGAAATATTCAGTGGGGATTGGTTCAATCCCCAAAAGAGTTGGGGTTAAGTGTCGATAAACAACCATGACAAAGTGGCTAGTTGATAGAGCCACTGAACCAGAGTTGGGTTAACGTACATAGAAGACAAGTTTGCCTAGGGTTGGGGTTAGTGTACATAGAAGATAAGAGTTTGCTTAGGGCCAATGAACCAGCCTTGACACTGGCTAGTTGATAGGACAACATAATGGCTAACTCTAATACCAATTTGAGAAGGACAAACTATTTATATTTGAATTGCTTGAATATATTATACATTCATCCCTTTAATATTAACATGAGAGAAATTTTAACCTTAGGAACAAAATTATAAGAAATAATTCAAAATCAATAAAAAAATCACTTTCATTATAAAAACGGATACCTTGTGAAATTAATCTCAAGAATATCACTTTCATTATAAAATCAAATACAAGCATCTAATTAATCTCAAGAATATCACTTTCATTATAAAATCAATAAAAAAATGTAGAACCAATTGTGAAATTAATATAGAATCTGATTCCCTTTTAATCCAAACATGAGTTAAAAACGGATACCTTGTAACTTAAGAAACAATAGTTGAGGGAGAGAGTTATACCCCCTCAAAGCCAATCAACGTCAAAGCCCAGGAATAGATTCAAGATTTAGCTTTTCTGAGGAAGATTCAGAATTCTTTTTCTCTTGCAATTCTGGTTTTGTCATGCCATCAAGAGCTTGTAGGTATGTAGAAGCAGTGGCATTAGATGGTGGGCTTGGATTGCTTATTCTGCTGGCAAGGAACCGGCGAATCAAACCCCTAAGAAATGGAGCCATGGTTTCTGGCTCGTGTTCCAAGTAATACATGATCCCTCCCATGCAGAGAGAGAACAAGAACACCTATACCAGTTGAAGGAGAAGACTATATAAATAAGCCTTGTATATATAACACTACTACTAGTAACAGTAGGAGAGAAATTGGTTCCTTTTACAGTTTACTATTCCTATTCCTAGTTCTTAAATCAATCCCCTTTCATAATCTCTCACATCAACTGATTATATAGATGGATATAAGAACTACGAGAAACATCAAAAGAGGTTTCAACACTAAAACTGACTTTCATTTCCTAGCAACTAAGGTTGTCACTGAGTTTTAGAAGCACATTTTGGGTAGATGTTTAAAACAAAAAAGGATCAGAGAAGTGAATCTGTAAATTCAGCACAAAGTAACTTTACCTCGGCATTCCTAAGATCCGGAAGTAGGTGCCTATTCACCGAGATATACCATAACGAATCTACTGCTCGGGGAAGAACATATAAAGCTAGTTCACCACGCCTTGCTTTTTTCTCCAATAGTACTGAAAGGGCAGCTACTCCCCCTGCTATCCAATACACAAGTTTGTGATCTCTTGAAGCAACTTTTCTATGTAAACATATGACTGCCTGCAGAATCAGAAAGGCATTAGGAACATGAATGATATGTTTATCAAATAGAAATGTAGATATAACTAAAACAATAATAACAATAACAACAAATACCCACCTGAAAGATTCCAACAAAAGCAGACAAAAAGGATGTTGAGCGAATAGCGCCTTTAATGGCAAACCAGCATGTCCGGAAAGGAGCAGAAGTGAACTGCAAACACAATCATCTTCAGTAAAATAAAATGTCCATTAACAACATTGGCAATGGCAATACACATAACCGATTGTTAGGGTAATAATCTTATTCAAGGTACAAAAACAATTCAATCTTAGAATTGTTTTTAACTTTTTTCCTTCCGTTGCAATTCTTAGGACCTAGGAAAATAATTGAAAATAGAAAAAAAATCATTACTTTCCAATAAGTGATGCTACATATAGTATGAAAAAACTTCAAATTAATTGGTTTCGAAACACGCCTGGGTAAATTTGAAGCACCTACTCACAACTAAGTCACACTGGATAAAGTCAATTTTTCTCACCCACATCATTCATATGCATCTGTAGAAGTGCTTTTTTTAGCAGCAAGCATTATTCTTTTCAAAATCCATGGAACTGGACTCAATTCCAAGCCTAATTCCATGTCAAACAGCACCTAAGAAATTTTCACTGGAAAAGATACGGTCAACTACATGGTAGTTTCTAACAAGATATTTGATCAAGATTTACCATAGCAAATCTTCCAGAGTACACAGAAAGGACACTTCCCGTAAACACATATTTTATAAAATATGGGCATGCTCCTTTTAGGCTTTTACACAATGCTTGCTTTAATTATTTATTTTTTTGCTTATCTAATATCTATGCAAGCATTTGATTTTCTGCTACACTAGTAACAAAAATAATTTGGTAAGGGAATACCTTCTGTAGATGCAGGACAACAAATGGCACAAAGGTCAAAGAGAAGTAAAGTGGGAATGTCTTCTTGAACGTTGCTGATGTTGCTTTTCCTTGGTGAGCTAAACATGAGTTAGTTCCTGGATGAATAATGGAACAAGGAATAATGGAGGGGAATTCTTCCAACGTTACAAAGCCAGGTTTTCCTATGCGAGATAAGTAAGCATGCAGTGAAGCAACATCAACTGGATAACCTCTACAGCTATCCCTTACAGCCTTGTATACAGGCTCTGCAACTGGCCCTGTCTTTTGAATGAAGTCTTGATAAGCTTTCGGCAAGCTCTCAGGACGCATTACAAAGGCATACATAACCTGAAATAAGATTGTACTAATAAAAGTCATAAAACCATGAGATAATAAGAAATAATTATTTGGAACATAACAGTAGATGGGAAGCTATAGATAAATGTCTTAAGATGTACAAGTCGCGAGAAAACCATAATAAGCAGCCACGAGCCTTTTCTTTTTCCATTTAGTTACTCCCAATCCTAAAAATCGGGTTCTTTCAATAGGCAACTTGGTAACTCTTGAACCTACACAGTTGATTGATTAAAAAGCAACCTAAATGTCTGGAGAAGTCAATAAAATAGTAACTTGAGTCCAATATTTTGAACTCAGAAGATTGCCGAGGTATTTTGGTTTGGATTTGTAAAAAGGATGAAACTGTAAACCATATTCTGATTTACAAATCAATACAGGGAGGAGGTAAGTATATCTAAAAGGATGGGTGTTTTTCCTATTTTTGATTTAAAATATAGTAAATTTATTAGGATGGCATCACCGCTCTAAACTACTGCCAACACTAGCTACAATAATTTTAGCATACAAATAGAATAAACATTCCACCATGGCTCGTCAAGGCTATTTACAAAATTATTTCCCCCGAGTTTTATGGCTGATATGCTGATATCAATTATCAGATCCCAGCAAGAAAATTAAGAATGAGATTTGAATACCTGCGCACAAGCTACGGCAAACAGCAAAGAATCTCCATGTCTCCAATGACTTCCCCAAAGGTGAAACTTGTTCTTTGATTTTGCTGAGTTATATGCACACTGATATATAAGAATGTGTATTAGACTGGTGTATGCAGAACATTTTGCCGAGACTAAAAATGTTAGATACATCCATCAAAATCAGAATTCCCATAAATTGTTCTGGGTATATGCTTTCAAGTACCTGGGCTAGCCTAGCCAACAGATATAAAGCCAGTGTTCGCCTCCTATTTTTATCATTTAATGCAAGAATTGAAAAACCAGCAACTGAACCTGCTAAAACTCTGCTCCATCATCAGCTTAAACAAAATCATAAATAAGCAAGGTGGGCAAATGTCAACAGCATAAACAATATCCAAGCATATATACAGCAAAACAAAATCTAGAAGAACAAAAGGTTAACTGAGAAGCTATAAAAACAAATCAAGAAGACAGTTTGTATTGCAACTTACGCATTTATTGGTGTCTCTTTCTTTCTCAACTTCCGCAGCAAACATCTAAGTGCGTGATAAGAACCGGTGAAACCACCAAAAAGTAAACCAATACGGCACGCTTCTTCCCTTACGATCAGATCTTTTTCTGAAACAAGTTGCTGGAAAACGAAATACATATACATCCTCATAGATCTCTTCAACTTTGTATTAAAGCAAAAACAAACGTAAAATACATAATAACCAACACATTCATGCAACACATATTATTACCTAATAACAAGTAAAAGCTAAAAAGCTTCAAGTACCAACCAAGCCACCCAAAACTATTAACAACAGAAGAATTTATGATACCGGATGATACCCCACCTAATGAATTTATAGAAAATAAATAAAAACAACAAATTCAAATGCGCAATTACTTGAAGGTTTTCATTGTGATGTACCTGTACATGTTTTTTACACTATTAACCAATTGTGCATTACCACATTGTTAAAAAATGTTCAGACTCTTGAAATAACCACCCGAGTCAAATTGTTCCACAAAATTGTCATTCCAATGTTGTGAGAACCGGACTTAAACCCGGTTAAACCAGAATAATAAGGAAGTAAAACGGACAGTTCACTTAAAATTTAAAAAATGGAACCTTACTTTAATCTTTTGTTTTACTTCGGTCCATAAAAATGGAGAGACATAATTATTAATTATGTAAAATTTTATATTTATATATAATTATATATTTATAAATAAAAATTATTAATTATATATAAATTAAAATCACTAACCAGTTAAGGGTCATATTCCAAATTGACATTTGGCTTTGGTTTCACAACAGTACCTATTCCTATTGTCTTATATTCGAGTTCAATTTTATTTCAGTCAAAACTCACACCAACTCCAAAACAAAACAAAAAATGTTAAACTAAATTTTAGAAGAAAAATATTTTCTGTTAAAGACACAAACCGCAATTATAAATCAACCGACACAATTAGCATTAAAAGGATGAAATGAATGCTGTAAAAAATACGAACCCTAAAACGATTTGAATTTCACGATCGACTAACCTTGAGATCAAGGAGAGAAGAGTAGGATTGTCCACGAGCAAGCTTGAACGCGCGAAGGAGAATCCCGATTCCAACGCGGACGCCATAGGAGAGTAGAAAGGTCTGGCATAGGTTACCAATGGCATGAGCGACACATGACTCGTCGGGGCCATGATCGCACGGAGGAGAGTCGAGTTTGTTGTTTTCATAGTGGTGTTGAGCGGCGGCAGCACGGCGCTGGCGGAGCTGAAGCTCGTGGATTGCGTCACGGAGGCGCTCCTCGGCCTCGCGAAGGCGGCGCTCGGCGTCGTAGTTGTCGGCGGAGGAAGGAGAGGACGGTGCCATGAAAAAAGGAGTAACAGTCAGATAGAGAAGAGAGTGTATTGGTTTGGCATTTGAAAATGAGGCTAAGCTAAATTCATTATGTGATTATGATAGTTTCTTAAGGAATGGATCAAAAATCAAATTTATGAGTCATATCATAATTTATCATATTTATCATATGTTTTCTATTTTATTTCTGTTATAGTGCCATTTTGGGATGTCCAGTTATATTTCTAGGTAGATAAAGATAGATTTTACATGCTTCATTTTATAATATTTTTGTACTTGGTATTTGGTTTTTTTTGGGTTTATAGTTACCCCTTGCCATTCTCTTAAAAATTGAATTATTAACATTATGGTGTTTCTGAAATATAATATAATAAAACCTTAGAGAATGGATTATTGACTATAAGAATAAAAGTGTTTTAAACTTACTTTACATCTTAGCCATCAATTTTAGGAAATCCAATAGTTTGAATTAATGGGTAGATCTAAACAATTGGACTTTCCTAGAATTAATAACTAAGATGTAAAATAAATTTAAAAAACTTACTTTTAGAATAAGTGGATCCTCACCTAAAACATTATAATGAACTAAAAACCAAAGCAAAGTTCAGTGGTTGATTTGATAATCTAAGTAGACTTTCTTACGTGTACATATATTCTAGGGAAATAGTGAAGAGCTGGTAAGGACAGTTTAGGTATGATCAAATTTAAGTGGACGGTATATACAATTTTAATTGATTAGCTTATTTTGATTGCCATGATTGTCCCGTATGCCCTTCAATATTTGATAATATTAATAATATATGAGTTTTATATATTGTTGTTATATTATTTAAATTTAATCAATAATGATTTTTTAAAATATTAATATAAATGAATAGTCAATGATATGATAATTGTATATAAACATTTACACTAACAGTACATAAATATTTTTTAGTAAGCAAGACAAGTGATAGCTATGTTTGGTTGGGTTAAAAAGTGAAGGAATGAAAAGGTGAGAAATGAGAAGGGAGGAAAAAAATGTTTTCTAATGTTTGGTTTGCATTTAACATAGGGAAGGAAAGAAAAAAATGGTCATAATTATGTTTTTATATTTTCTCTCCAATATTGGAAGGAAAATAAGTGGAAAAAGAGAAAATGTACGCATTAAATGTGTATTAGTTTATCAATGACTCTTCAAGAAAATTAATACAAGTGAATGATGTATTTATGTATAAATTTTTATACCAACACGACATATATATTATAATCTGTATTTAAAAAAAATTGTATTTCATGTTAGTCACACTTATAAATGTCAACAATTTAGTAAAACTTTAAAAATCAAGAGGAAAAAATGTATGTGTTTACAATGTATGAGTTTTATATTTATCGTTCATTTTTTATTATTATTGACTCTTTAAAATAATTAATACAAATAAATGATGAATGGTGTATTAATTATGTATAAATATTTTTACGGTGACCGTGCATAAGTATTACACTAAAAAACAAAACAACAAATGCACGTCAATGACACTATTAATCATAATCAACACTTTCTTTCCGTTTTGCACCGTACCAAATAACTAAAAAATCATTATATTTTCTATTCATTTTCTCTTTTTAACTTTTCTTTCTTCAACTTTTCTTTCTCCAACTTTGTTTTTTTAAACCAAACATCACATTAGTGTGTAAAAAAGTTCAAATTCAAAAATTATGATATAATGTGATTTAATACCTTACAAAAACATTCAATGTAATATAATTTGATAAACTTTATAGAGTAGAAGAAAATTTCTTTATTTTCATGTTGAATTATACCTGTCAAAACGGGCTACCCGGACGGGTTCGGGCTAGCCCGTTTTTGATTCGGGCTAAAACAGGTCGGGCTAAAAAGCTCGGTTATATTTTATGTTGCTAAAAATGAGGCCCAAAGCGGGCTGCGGGCTGCGGCGGGCCGGCCCGGATTATTTTATTATTTACACCAATGCAAAAAACTGATGCTTTTAATATGTTGTAATCGATTACGAGTATATTGTAATCGATTACAACATATTAAAAGCATCAGTTTTGCTGTTTTTTAAACAGTGTAATCAATTACCAGAATTGTGTAATCGATTACACTGTGTGAAAAACAGCAAAACTGATGCTTTTAAAGTGTTGTAATCGATTACAGGTATATTGTAATCGATTACATCATGTAAAATGCACAGGTCTGATTTGTTTATCAGCATGTAATCGATTACCAGGATTGTGTAATCGATTACACTGTTTAAAAAACAGCAAAAACTAATGTTTTTCATATGTTGTAATCGATTACGAATATATCGTAATCGATTACATCATGTAGAAAATGGCCCGAACCCGAACGGGTAAGCCCGGCCCGAGCCCGAATTTATTGTGGCCCGGACGGGCCGGGCTAAAAAGCCCGGTTTAACTAAAATACTCAAACTTTAGTACCCAAGCCCTATACTTTTTCGGGCCTTGGCGGGCCGGGCCGCTATACCCGGCCCATTTTGACAGGTCTATGTTGAATTTATTTTTATTAGTTTTATAAACAATTTCTTTTTTATTATTTACTAAAGTTTGAGGGTATTTCTAGCTAGATTTAAGAGGAATAGTAAATCAGAATTTGTGTCGTAAAAAAAACAAGCATATTTACATCTCCTTTTAATTGAATTTTGATCATCTGATGTGTTGGAGAGACAGTCGAAGATTGTGATATGTGTCACTTAAATATTAATGGTGTAGATTTTTAATTAAAATTTATTTTTTAATGTTCAAAACTTTATAGACCTCACCAACCTTCTTTTAATTTGGAGATATTTTGTGAGTGTCTTCTATATGGAGTGGGAAAATTCATTTAATGGTTGTAGTAAGAAGCATGAAAGAAAACTATGCATGCATTTGTATAAAAAAAATTACATTTATCGACGTGTAAGATATGGCAGAGAAGAACGGAGAAAATAATATGTCATTGGAAAATTAATCATATTAGCTCGTTTTAAGCGGAAGAGTAAATGAGAATTTGTCTTGTAAATAAAAACATATTCACATCTATTTTTAATTTGGAGATATTTTGTGAGTGTATGCTAAATGGACTAAAAAACTCATTCAATGGTTATAGTAAGAAGCATGAAACAAAACTATGCAGGCACATTAGGAGTGAGCGGGACCCGACCCTACCCGTTCACCCGGCATGGCCCGATCATAATCGGGCTTGAAAAGGGTCGGGTTTCATCGGGTCTATGGCTGATTTCGGGTTCAAAGTCAATATTTAGTATCGGGTAGGGACCAAGCATGACTCGTCCCGACCCGTCACATATTCACTTACTTATGATGTTTGTATGTGTCTCTAGTCAAATATATACAGAGTAATGACACTTTTTTGATCGAAAATATCATTGATTATCTATTTTTCATCATATATACATGTTTAATAATATATAGCATATATTATTTTATATGTCAAATTACATACTCACAATAATAAATAATATTTAGAAGACTTTATGTTAAATGCGTATATGTTATATTTAATCGGGTCTAGGGTCGAGTCCGGGTTTAAAGGCTGACCCTGTGAATATTTAGGGTCGGGTTAACTCCGGGTCTAGGGTCGGATCTGTGTTCAGAAAAATGACTCGAACAACATTTAGGGTCGGATAAGGACAAGTCTTAACCCGTCTCAACCCGACCCGCGCTCACCCTAATGCACATGTATAAAAAAATCTACATTTATTCACTCATAAGTGACGGAGGGGAATAAACGAGAAAGTAATATATGTTATTTGAAAACCAATTATTAGTAAAGTATAATTTTGTGACACATTGTTTTTAGGGGAGGGATCCACTTACTCCAAGAGTAACTGAAAAAAACTTACTTCTCATCTTAGTCATTCAATCTTGGAAAATTCAATGGTTTAGATGTACTCACCAATTCAAACCATTGGATTTACCAAGAATAAATGATCATAATGTGGAATAGGTTTTTTACACCTATTATTTGAGTAAGTGAATCTCTCCCCTTGTTTTTATTTTGGTGTATGATTATTGTAGTAGGATCCCATAGGATTCCACAATATATCATTCATAAAAATATGATGTGGTTTGGAGTGAGGAAATTTAAAGCTGCATAGCGAATAGTTTTTAGGGTAGGATTTTCTTCATTAATGGAGAGACAAGTACTAAGAAAACAACATGAAAATATAAAATAGTAGGACATTTTTATCCTTTAAAAATAATGATATTGCATTTTTACCATTAAAAACAAGTGTAAAACTAATAATTTGTCTCTTCATTAGTGGAGAGGAGTCTCACTCATATCTTTCATACTCCAAATATTTTTATTTACTCTACCATTCCCAAAAAAGGTAATCTCTTGTTCCACAAATACTATCACTTCATGTGTTATAAACTGTGATTAATTGAAAATGTATTTAAGTTAAAAAATTAATTATTAAGTATTTTTATGATTAATTACATCTCTCATGACATAAGAAGTACTTCCAAAAAAATCATTTCACAAACTATGTTATAAGGGGGGAAAGTATAAGACCTTAATACAATAGAATAATTGAATTAGCATTTATAACATTGTTATATGAGTAATATATATATATATATATATATATATATATATATATACTGACAGAGTATGAGTTTTATACACTTAATGGTGGATCTTGATATAAAAGTTAGAAGGAATAACAATATTAAATTACAATTTATAATTAAAATTAACTAGTTAACAAAAATATAAAGAAATATACCTAATTATTTCAAAATTTCAAAATAACATTAATTTTAAATAACAATAATTAATAATTTAAATAAAAATGTGCATTCATTTTAAATTGACATTATTCATTCTTTTAAAGAGTTAAACTAATTGATTATTGAATTGGAAGTAAAATTTTCAAGTATTTCATTTTCAATATAAATCATCATATTTTCGGCTAGAAATTCATCTTCTATCGTGCTATATAATTTTTTTTAATTGCATTCGTTAGTGAAAATTATATTTGTCAAAGTTACACTTAATTCATAGATAATTGATAGTATTTCAAACCTGAACGAATAACAACATCATCATGAATAAAATATTGAAATTGCCATATTAAGTTAATCTTATTTTACTCATTGAAACTCGTGTATAATTGTTACACAAAAAATACATATATTATCAATATTAAACAATTTATACAAATCTTTCTGAGACTTTGATTTCAAACTTTGATAAAGACAATATATGATCATCGTAATCTATTTTATTATGTAAAATCATTACAAAATCAAATAAAAATATAATATTATAAGCAATTTGTATGTGTAAAAGATCTTAACCCCCCAATATATATTATTTTCAAAAGAACCATACAAATTGCATTGTACAAAGAAAAATGTAAGTTCGCTAGAGAGAAATGTGATGGTGGTCTTGAGATAAGGGATGTGTTATGGTGTAGAGTTTTGAAGAGCAAATATCTTAGTGATATCTCTTTGTTGTTCCCTCCCCAAGAAAGCTTCTTCTTTCTACACTTACGATTTTAATTTAGAACAAATATCTATTTTGGTCCTTAAAAAATTTCACATGTATCAATTTAGTCCTTCAAATTTTGAAAAACACAAAATAATTTCTAAGAATATCAAATGTAAATCAAATTAATCATTTTTAATATGTTTTATAACACTTGATAGAGATTATTTTGACTTACATTTGCAATTATCGAATACTAACTAGAATTTTTATTTTTTATTGCTTTAATGGCAATAACAATTTTTTTTACAGATAATTACTTTTTTTAATATGTGTAATTATAAAAAAAACAATAAGTGCTACATAAAAAATTAAATTTCCTCTTATACGAAAACCAGAGAGTATAGAATAAGTTGTAGATGACTACTTAATTTTTTTAATAATTGTTTTATTGTAATAAAAATTGTTTGTGGGAATCTATTTAAATTCATTTTTAAAATTGTTACACTGGAGTAGAAAATTATGTGAGTTGATTAAGTGCTATGATATTACATAAATGTGTGAAAAACATTTAGCTACATCCTAAGAATTTTCTGAAAAACATTTGGCTACATTACTTTCAAACTCATCTTTCCAGAAAACAATTAGCACTTAAAACTAACATTAAGAACTTACTTCAGCAGCAAGCAACATATCCTCTGTCATAGAAGAGTCTAAACTCTGAACTGAGTAATTTAGTGTTTAAAGTTCAAAATAACAAAGTAATGAAATTTTTCCCTAAATAACTGTCTCCATCATTCATATGATTATAAATAAACCTTCACTCCCAGCTGCTAGGAACATACACTTTTCAGTACCGAAGGGATGAACGTATTCATCCATATCATACATCTATCTGCTGTCTTAATAAGAGGCAAGGGCACCCACCAAAAAAAGGAAAAGAAAGGGCAGTTAACTTCTTTGTGTCAAAGAAGATTCATGTTCTTGCCCAACCAACTAAAATTATTACAATGGTCAATTAATAATAATATCTTGTCCTCATCTTATCTTAAACATGTGTTCGTCTATAAACCGAGATTGAGCACTAGTACGGCCGGTATCTTGTGGGGCGTCTGTACCTTGGAAACCTTCTGCATGTCAAAATGATTTGATCATCATATGGCACAAGGAGTACAGTTAATAAATAATGAGCAAGGCTATTAGATCAAAACCTAACTTGCTTACATGCTAAACAAAGAGTTTAGTTGTAAGAAATGTAAGCTAAGCTAGTAGAGAGATGAGAGAATTTCACTAAAATCAGTAAAATGTATAATACTAACAGTGATCCTTATATAGGACTGAAGTCCAACTGTCACCAGCTGGCTTCACTTACAGCAACTAACTTATCTATTTCAAGCATACTAGATAGAGGATAAGCGCGATCAATGGGAGTTACAGTCATGTTAGAGGGTGAAGGAATAGGGAAGAGGGGAAACCAGAGACAGGAACAATCTTGTGTGTTAAGAAAATCAGTAGAGGAAATAGAGGACTGAGAGGCTTCAGTGCTAGGAGGGTCAGAAGTAGAGACCAGTTTAGAAGAAAAAGGAAAGGAATATTCATTAAAAATAGCATATTTTGATATGATGATTTTGCCCTCTTTAGTAAAACATTTATAACCTTTGTGAATTAAAATGTCCAAGGAATGTATACTCAGAAGATCTAAAATCTAGCTTTTGTTTGTTATAATCAGGTATATGCCCAAAAAGTAGAGAGTGTGGTGTTTTATTAGACAAAGAAGAAGGAAGCCTAGTTATACCATGAACAGCAATGGTATGCAAGCATGAGCTAAGAGAGCTAGACCAGTCTCAAATATGTGCTATGCTTCCTTTCCACTGTTCCTTGTTGATGATGTGTGCGAGGACAGGCAACCCTATGAGTAATTCCTACAGTTTGTAAATAAGTAGTGAAGGGTCTGAACTCAGCACCCAAATTCACTTTTGACAAATTTGACAGTTCTGTTAAATTCATTTTGAATCATTGAAAGAAAATCTTGAAAATAGAAATAGTATCAGACTTTGGTTTAACAGAAAAATCCAAGTGTCTAATAGCAGCATCTACAAAAGACAAAGAGCATCTAAATCCAGACTTGGAATACAGGGGCATGGATTGGGGGATCAGGACCCCATAAATCCAAATACAAGAGATCAATAGGACAGTGATAAACATTTGGTGAATTAGCAGTATGAATTCTGTGTGCTTTTCCAAGACAACAAGCAAACGAAATCCAAAGCATTTTTACTAGAATGGGGTATTTTTTTTACAATGGTTTAGTACATGATTTACAATATTTTGATGTGTCCTAAACGACAATACCAAAGAAAATAAGAAAAACATGAACTAGAAGCAGTAAGTAGAAGCTTATTGTTTTGAAAGTATGTACAATACATAGAACTGGATGACTTAGAATGAAGTTGACATACTAGAGATAAGAACAGTAATGTAAAATCACTGAAAATTCATTTGAAGCACACTAGAAAATTATTTTCGATCAAATTCGCCACCAGTAATGGAAGTGTAAGAGATGGCGGAGAAGAACGCAGAGGTACAGCGGAAGTTGCAGGTTGAGAATAAGAGAAAGAAGGAAGATTGGTAGTGTTAGCCATGCTGGCGTGATACCATATAAGAAATGTAAACTAAGCAAGTAAAGATAAGAGAGAAAAGAGAGAGAATAGAGAATGGAGAACTTCTGATTTCTTATTATGATTCACTAAAATGTACAATGGTAACAAAGATCCTTATATAGGATTGAAGTCCAGCTGTCACCAGCTGGCTTCACTTACAGCAACTAAATAATCTATTACAAGCATAATACTTCTGTTTCTCTAATATGATCTATTTTTAAGTGAATGAAAAGTTTTTTGTAGTATCATACAAAATAAAAGTTCAAAATATTCTGGTTTCCTGATGTGTTGTTACGCCGTCATGTCAATAGAGATGCATGTTTGATAGCATGCTTACTCCCTATCTTAAAAACATCCTATTTTAACCAGAAGTTCTATTTTAGAAAACTAAACGACTAGAGACCTATCAGCAAAATCCATCTGTCACTTACTAATGTCACAGGCTAGATGTAAATCACATTTAAAAGCATTTTAGTTTCTAAAACAATTTACACAAACATAACAGAGAGTCAAAGACAAAACAAAGCAACAACGAATCCAAGGTACATTTTTTATTGTGTTCAGTCTGATAGTTTCTTAGTTCTTACCCAAAACCAGCTGGCGGATAGAAAGGAGGTGGCATGAAAGGCCTTCTACCTCGGAAACCCATAGGTCTTCTTCCATAATACTGTTTCATTCCAGGGACATTTGTGCGCTTAGCAGACACCTGGAGGAAAAACCAGAATTCCAGTATAGTCAAATGGAAAAGACAAAGGAAGTGACTAATTCAATTTGCCATATTATCCAACATTACAGACCTTAAGTTGTCTTCCATGCAATTCTGATTCGTTCAACAGGATAGCATTCTGAACAGCATCAACTTCAACAAACTCTACATATGCGAATCCTTTTGGCTGACCAAATTTATCTGTCAATATTGTGACTCTGTTCACTGTTCCACATGACTGAAAATGCTGTTGGACTTCTTCAGGTGTACATGCATAATCAACCTGAACCACAATTTGGATTATTAAAACCATTCACTAAATTACAACACTCAGTTGAAGTATCATAAGATTATAATCAAATCAAAATCTGATGAAACAAAATTTGAACATTGCACTGGACATGATACATTATGAGGCACTACAGCCTACAACAGGCAAGTTATCAAATACATTGATGTAACTTGGATGCAAGCAGCAAGAGGATCAAGAAAAGCTTCAAAAAAGAACATGTATTAACAGTCCTGTATGAGCCTGATGTATGGTACTTCGGCCTACTAATAACTTATAAGTTTTCCCTAATATTTGCAAAGCGAGAGGTCTTGCAGCATTAATTACTCAAATCAATTGAGAATAAGACAGCTTATTTCATGCACTCACCACAATACTATTTCCTTTTCATTAGAAAAATAAACATGCAAAGGAAAATAAAAATACTTTTAAGAGCATATAATCCGGAACTATTTGTACCTCCTTGATTAAACCAGGCAAAAGACTGAGACTCCAAAGCAAACAGGTAACAGCGTAAACCTCTAAACTGCTAATCAGCCCTCTTTTTGCATATTAGTAACTATGAATCATCTATAAACAATGCATTATACTTGTAACTGTTGACCTTAAAACCTACTAGACCTTGATGGCTAAATCACTTGGTGTGAGGAGGGGGTTCAAATTTTTGTAAGAAGGAAAAAAACTAAGAAAGGCTTTATGCTGATCTAGTACACATTACATATGCCTCACTTTGGTGTATTTGGCTGGAAAGGCGTGCTGATATTTATAAGGTTTCTTTGTTGTCATCTGATTTGTTGTGGAACAGGATTGTCTTTATGACTTCCCCTTTTGCCCTGGTTTATTAAAGGAAGCTTGATATGGAGAGAAATTGGAAAACTTTAGTGTATTGATCCTTTGTTTATTTCTATTCTTCTCTCCAATAAACAATATATTTTGGATTTGAGGCGGGGGGGAAATTAACAAACCAATTGGACTGGGCATTTGGACTAACCAAATCAATTGGTTCATTTTGTTGTCGGTTGAAAAAAATTCTAACCACTCCAAATCAATTAGTTCGTGACTTGGAATACCTATTTTCTGAATCGTTAATCGAATCGTAAGATAGATGGTCTGTAATTAAAAAATAAATATAAAATATATTTTTGCTTAAAAATAACAATATTAGACTTTTAAAGTTCATCTTAAAAAGAACCCAAAACAGAAAACTGTGTTGTGGTGTGGACAATATGGCAGAAAAAACGTGTAGAGGCAGTGGGTACAAATTTGAGAGTTTAAAACTAAGTAAATAATCAGAAACCAGTAAGGAGGGGAGTTTTATCACTTTCCCTCTCTTCAATATAAAAGTTGGACTAAAAAATCCCGAACTTCATTTTTCGTCAACAGGTCACACAGACTCAACCGATTTACCATGTGACCCATAAGTCATTTTAAAAGAGCTTATCTGAAATCTGAAACCTGAAACGATCTGGCTCCAGAACTGGATTGCCGACTTGAGTATTGTTTCAAAGCACCTTAGACATGAGATTCACATGATTCGTATGAGATTCGAGGTCTGCTTCTGTGATTCTTGTTCAATTTTGATTCAGCTTTTGTTCCCCATCGATAGTTCTGTTTTCCGTTGCATTTCACGTTACGAATATATGATCATAACTACAACGCTCCAAAACGAAGACACATTAAATGCCCTATTTATACGACAGACAAATTTGATGGCCCACAGTATTAGTATTACTTCACAGATTAGACCCTATGACCTTTCCCACATCTCAGCCACCCAGCACATTTGGAAATTGAAATTACACAAAAGTGAGATGGGTTGCTTGTATTCTCAGATTTGACAATGACTAATACGATGGTTTAGCTTTAGATTATGGTCTATGTGGTATCCGTGGTACCACGGTTTTTGTTCAATTAGCCTCATAGACTGCAAAACTGCTTGTTGGGCCTGAAATTTCTACGAAACCAAACACGCTGAGTTTTGGGCTTTCTAAAAGCTCAACCAACATACTTCTGCAAGACTTACATGCAGACAGTTAAATCAATCTACTTGTGCACAAGATACTTCATAACTATATATACATAATTAAAGGGAAAAGTCTAATTTGACCCCTCCATTTTAGATGCATGTGCACCTTAATCTTCAAATTTTAAAAATGTGCAACATGGTCCCATAAACTTTCTAATGTGTGCATTTTCATCCTCCCGTTTGATTTTCCGTCCAATTCTAACAGCCACATTATCAAAGTTTCATGACCAAAGTGTACATTATGACAAGTTGAAATAGATAAATTAAACTTTTCCCGTGAAGAAATTTAGCACAAAAATGGTCACGTGCAAGGACTAAACGGCACGTGTTAGGGATCAATCATCATTTTCTAAGTTTAGGGTTTGTTTGTTCAAACATTAAAATACATGCACACGCACAAGTGGCAGTAAGGACAGTAGATCAAATGGATCTTAGTCCAATTCCTGAAGGAAGAGAGGCCAAGAAAAACCATCGATTAAACGATCAGTAAAGATTTAGATGTATAAACCATTACGGCGTCCCGATCCATTTAGTCAACAACTTTTTTTTTAGAAACTGAAAAATATAACTTGTAAAAAAACTGAATCTCAGCCTCTGCTTTTTTGGCAAAAATCCATGCAGACAAATGTACAAGTGCGAGATGTAATTCTTCGAAATTAATCACTTAAAAAACTCAAACAAAGAATCCTACATGCTGTTAGAAGGAATAAATGAAACATATTCCTAAAATAAAATACATAAGAATTGATAGTAATGCAGCATGAGAAATTAAAAGAAAGAAACCTCACATTACCAACGTAGATAGATCTAGCATCCACTTCCTCCTTCTCAGCTTGAGTTGCAGAGGAACCAACCGGATCCTCTTAAAAATCAAAACATGTAACAAAATAAATAAAAAACATAAAAAATTGAAATAAAAACAAAAGAAAACGAAAAACATATAAAAATATAAAAAAGAAGAATAAAACCTTGAACAGCGCCCATTTCTTTCTCAACCTTGGCTTGTAACTCGCGAAGCGCTGCAGCTTCGTCTTCGATCTGCTTGAGCCTCTTCTTCATGTCTCCTAACTCCTATAATTGAGAGAGATAAAGTTAAATTGATTTGAAAAGTGGAAAAATGTGATGAATGTGAGCGAGTAAAATACCTTGTTAGGGTTATCGATAGGATTGTGTTGTTGTTCTTGTTGTTGTTGTTCTTCGTCCATGTCCACTTCTTCGGGTATGTCTGCGCCATATACTTCGTGTTCTTCTTGCTCCATCTCTCTCTCTCTCAATCTCTTCTATGGCACAAGCAGTGATGTTATGTTGAGATATATAAACACAGACAAATTTGGATATTTTGTTTTAGTTTAATATTTTTATTGTCAAGATTTGTACCTGATTATTTTCATCTAATCATATATTCACTTAACCAAAAAAAACCTACTTCACATCATGATTTTTTCATTCTTGAAAAATCTAATGATTTAAATTAATGAATACATCTAAATCATTAAGTTTTCCAAGATTTGATGGCTAAGATGTGGAGTAAATCTTTTTCACTTGGAGTAAGTGAATCTCTCCCTTATTAATACTAGTGTGTCGACATGCAATTCGTGTATGCCGACCCGCATTCTTATTTTCTAATATTAAATATTTAATTTTAGGGAAATATATCAATTTTTTTATATTGACTTATGTACATGATATTATAATTTATGTAATAAAAAAATATGAAAATAAATTGTGATATTATTAAAACCTATATTAAAAATTACATTGGTAGCTTGATATTTTTTATATATGTAACCTATATTAAAACCTATAATTTTGATATTTCTTTTATTGTATGGTACACATTGTAATAATAGTTAATTAGAAGGGCAAAATGAGCAATAAAAAATTATACCATGTAGGTAGTTATTAGAGGTTTTGACTTTAAATATAGTATATAAGTATAAATATATATATATATAATATATATTGTGTTGTAAACATAATAATAATAATAATAATAATTAATTAGAAGGGCAAAATGAGCAATAAAAAATTATACTATATAGGTAATTATTAGAGGTCTTGGCTTTATATATAGTATAGATTATCAATGATGTGTTGATAATATGCAAAAAAAAAACAAAAAAAAAATTTGGTGTAAAATGTGTTTTCATTTTTTTTCATGAAGATTAAATCTTACAAAGTGATATTTATTTAGCTTTTTTACTAATACTTTTTTTATGTACAAATGTGGTTAAAGCCCTTATATTTGTTTTTATAATTTTAATAAGAGTGATTCATTGACTCTAAGAGTAAGTTTTAAACTTATTCTACATCTTAACCATCAACTTTAGGAAGATTCAATAGTTTGAATTAGTGGTGGGTAGATCTAAACCATTAGCTTTTTCCCCAATTTAATAATAGAAAGGCTTATTTGTTAATAAAATCATTTTGACATCTATCCTCATTGGAAAACAAAATTACCATTTACCACATTGGATAAGAAAATATGAGAGGATGCATTATAATGGTAGTGAAAGGGGATAAAGATTGGGTTTATTATCTTTTTAGTTTCAGTTTATAAAGTGTGGAAAATATGTATATGTTTGAATACATTAACTGAATATAAATTAATATGTTTTGTTTGGATGGTAAATTATAAAAAAATGTAAGAGGTTATTTATTCATAGAGTTAATTATACTGACACTCTTTGGGTTTTAGTGAAATTACACAAATTATCTCTTTTTTTTCCTTTCACGAACCATTCGTCTCTCTTATACGAACTACATATAATTTTGTATATACATTACATTAATTACTCATATAAGTGTAATCTTTTAAACAAAAACGTGTGGTAAGTGTAATTAAGTTAAACAAAATATTATATATTATGTAGACAATTCCAAATAGTACAAGAATGAATGTGTATTTATTATTTTTGTTTCATTACAAAATACATTAATAATTATAAGGAGATGTTTATATAACTCTCATACTATTTTTGTAACAAACCAGATATTGAAGACGCATTGACTCTTATATTATTTGTATTTGTCTACACAATAACAATATTTGTTTAACTTAATTATACACGTCACACGTTTTTGTTTAAAATATTACACTTATATGTACAAAATTAAGGTGGTTCGTGTAAAATGGAGGGGTAGTTCGTGTAAAGACAAAAAAATGGTGGATGATTTGTGTAATTTCACTAAAACTGAGGAGTCTGAGTGTAATTAACTCTTATTTATATTGTGATTATTTTGGTTGATTTTACACTATTTTTAAATATATATTTTTTTTAATATTTATCATCATATATATTTTACTACACATTTTTAATTTTTAATATTACATAACAAATGTTTGACATGCATATTAAAATATAATATAATATAAAAATCAATATCAATATTAAAAAACAACATGACACATAAATAAATAGAATTTCCTAAACTTTTATTTATTTATAGAGTAAATTACATAAAATAATACGAGGTTATTTTTTATGTGGTGATTATTTTGGTTGTTTTTTGTACACATTTTTTAAATATACATTTTTTATATTTATCATTGTATATGCATTTTACTCAATGACATGCATTTTTTAAATATATATTTTTTATATCATCATAATATTTTGTAAATTTTATTACTTCGTTACAAAGACTAAAAAAAGTAAAATAAAAGTAAGGGTAATATGGAGTTTAGTGGAAGAATAAATGAGAAGGGAAATACTCTTGAAAGTAATGGTAAAATGAAAATTGACATTTCGATATAAAAAATAAGTCAATTTTAAAATAAACAACTCATGGTGGAGGGGCTTCAATTTTTTGGTTTCTCTTCCCACACAAATAAGTTAAGTTTATAATCTAAATAGGTTATTATGTTGCGACTTTAAACTTATTTTTCAAAAAATAAGTAAAAATTACAAATTTTCATTTATTGATTAAGAATGTAATTGATTTATAGTAAGGAAAAATAGGTACAAAAGGGCCACATTCCTAATTGGGGAATTTATAACTTTAGAATAAGTCAATTTGATGATTAGGAGCATAAAAAAAAGGTAAGAGGAAGAGAGCATAAGTTCCCCAATAATTTGTCAATGCCTATTTCCTAGAAAGATGTTGGAGAAGTACTGAAAACATGTTGGAACAACTATTGGGATGACACATGTTATCTCTATTGGTCTAGTTCTTGATTTCTTCTTAGTTAAACTCTTTATCAAGGAGAACTGCTCTCTTAGATGAATATGGATTATCTCCTATACTAGAGGGTCGAGTACTGTAAAAGATATTACCATGTAGCACTTATAAAATTTAAACGGTATATAATTTAAATTGTTTTTAATTAAATTTTATTTTTAAACCTTCAGAATCATTATGAGTCTCACATACTTGACTGATCAAGTAATGGAGAGGATCTCAACTCATTGATAATATATGATCATTATCTCCATCAAGTAAAAGGAATGATAAAATGGTAGTTTATGTTTGTTTTTTAATCTAACCTATTGAATAATAATATTATAATGTTTTTGCTTTGTTGGCAATAGAATTAGATAAATGGTCAAAGTGGACAAAATTAATTTAAATGTAATATTATCAATAGAAGTGATAATGTTTGTAGCCAAAGAAATCATAGAGAAGATAATGAGAATGGAACATAAGCAATGATGGGGGAAGCATGCATGAGGTGACCAAGAATGTGACATGATGAGGACACGATATGTTCTACCTATTGGTGTCCCCAATAGTGTCTCATATTATTCAGAATGTGTCATTTAATTAAAGAAAAAAGTTATAAAATCAAAATCTAATATTTTATATTATTTAATGCAATTTTATTAGATAGGAAAGGAAGACACTATACTTTTGGGACAGAGAATCTTAAGTTCAGACATGCTAATGGAAATTCATGGGATCTAGATTTTCTGTTTTGGAAAATATCGATAGGGATTTAAATGTTGTGATTCACAAGTAAATGTTGGTTGCTTATAAAGGTAATAATGAGTCAATTATGGGAAATATCCCTTAGAGATTTCTCATGTTAATGTTGTTATTAAAATTATAAACAAAAAAGTGGGTCCAATTATGGGAAATATCCACTAGCATGCATCACATGATAGAATTCTTCAATAAAAAGGGTTGAATATTGAGGTGCCAAAGAGGCAAGAAATCAAAATGGTGCCAATAACTTCAGAACAATAAATGCTGATACTAATAAAGTTAATACTCAAAATAAATGAGCAAAAATGGTGGATGTTAAATGTAAGAATATTATGTCGTCCACCATAGTTAATTGTGACAAAGGCAATGTGGACTTTATGATAGAAACACATGTTGACTCATCTATACAGTGATCTCATAGTTCTTTTATACTTGGTCAGCTGTTGTTAATGAAATCATGATTAATTTTTTAATTTGTAATTAAAAAATTAAATTTGATGTGATCCGATGTAGTCTTATGGGAGCCAAATGCAGTTTAATATGATTGTACTACGACCCGACGTGAACACATCATTCTGATTCTGTATTATACCGTAATTGAAATGTAATAATGTTGCGACTGATACTACAACCATAATATGAGTGTGGCATGTGACGAAATTAGTGAAGTAAATGAAACTAACATTTGTCTCATTCCAAAAGTTGGTAGTGTTTAATTAGTGAGTCTAATTAGGCCTATCTTATTATTATGTAATGTGAATTGCAAAATCTTGACAAAGGTCATTGTTAAGAAACTTAAACTAATCATGAGTTATTATGTATCTGATTTTCTCTCATTCATTCAGACCCAATCTAAATCATTTAGATGGTGCTATGGCTTTTTTACAACTAGAGTGGATTTATCTAAGATTCCCTTAATTAGTTATTTGATATGCGAATATCGCTTAGGTACACGAATATATTATTCGCTTGGATACGGTTCATTTTTTACATTAATTTTATAAGATCTAAGATTCTCTTCTTTAGTTATTTGGTACGCGATCACATTAATTTTATAAGATCATTTTTTTACATAAATTTTCACATCAAAAGTGAATATGTTGTTATTGTTGACTTTTTGGTTCAATAAGATCTTAACAGAATGGACTGAAAATGTGTGCAATGGAATATAACAAGATCATTGGGAGAGAAATGGAGAGTGGAAATTAGAGAAGAAGATGAGAGTGAGAGAAACTAATGGTATTTTGGGGTTGGGAGAGAGAAGGAGAGAGATTTTTTTTTTTTTAATTTTTAATAAATTCATTTGCTAATATAGCCTTGAAAACAAAAGTCTTTTTTAAGTGAATAGGGATATTTTTGTCCACATTTTTGTACATATTCTTATCATATTCCTTCATAAGTGGATTCGTATTAACAAACCCCATAAATAATTATGTATAATCATATTTGAGAAATGTCATAGAGCAGTATTTTCGCTTTTTAAAAAAATTAAGTGAATTGTCTGATTCACCTCCCGATTTATTCTGGTTTAACCATGTTTAACACAAATATACCATACTTTTCATGGTCTAAACTCTAGATCAGTTCAATCCCAAGTCTGGTCAATGCTCATGCCATTGTTGTCTGGTTTTCATGTGTTCAAATAATCATGGAAATAAAGCTTCTTTGCTCAATTAATGAGGCCCCAAAACATATTATCTTTTGTTAAAGAATTGTCATATTTTACAAATAACTAATGTACAAAAAGGAAATTAACAAAAAAAAAATCATATTTTGGAAAATAGCTGGACCTTATTGACATTGCAAGAAGATGCAGGATCCTGGAGGCACTTGCAAAATGCATCCTCATCTTCTGGAAATGATGTTGGTAGAGGATGATCAGGAATGACACCAACCTACATGAACATACAGAAGCATGTTAAGGCACTAAACAACTTGATTATGCATTTATTCAATAAGCTCTTTTCAAATAAGCTAAAAACTATAAGCTTCTTGAAATAAGCATGCTTTCAAGTTGGGATCCACAACCACATTTGCTGCAATAGTCCTCAATTATAAGTGTAGCATAAGCACAACCATTACCTTGAAAATAAGCTAAAAATATCTCACAGAAAAGTCAAAAGCTATTTTCATAAGACAAATAAGCTTTTTATAAGCTCTTCCAAACAGGTTGGGGTGGTGCAGAGTGAAAGAGCATACCTTGTCAATATCAGTGTGAGCAGGTGTCTCATAGCGAGCAACTGTAACAACTAATCCAGACCCATCTGAGAGCTCAAAAACTGATTGTATCTTCCTGAAAGGATGTATAACATTACTTTTAATTGTTTTTGCTGAACCAACGAGGCGCTAGTCTAGTGGTGTAAGACCCACTAGATCCCCAGGAATGTTTGATTCCTGAGAACGATACATGTTGGAAGGGAAGTCACGTGCCCCGAAAGGATTAGTTCTTTACCCACAGAGTAAAGAGATACTCTTGGTTATACGAAAAAACTGAAAGTACCTACCCTTTTCCAAATGTTGGTTCTCCAAACACTATGGCCCTTTTATTATCTTTCAAAGCACCAGCTAATATTTCACTTGCACTTGCAGTTCCCTTGTTTACCTGATACAGGCTCAATCATTCATACTCAACATAGAAAATAAATGAGAAATTATAGGAACCTAAATCACATTTGGTAGACAGTATATTCCCATGGCTTGAAAACAATAAGTAAAACATACTTCAGACCATAACCTGCAAGTGATCTTAAGGCATGTTACTCAAGTTCAAGGACAGAGAAAAAAGGGTGGACCAGCGCATGAGGCTTCCACCTAGTGAGTCTAGGGAAGGTAGACGTACGAAGCATTACCCTCACAAACGAAGAAATTGTTTCCAGGATTTGAACTCATGACCTCCAGATCACAAGGTAGACAACCTTACCGTTGCACCAAGGCTTACCCTCTAGAAGATTCAAGGACAGAGTTCGGAGATTTCTAATAAGGTGGCTAAAGAAGAAATATACTCTATTTAAGGGGATCAAGTTTAAGAATATAATTGTTCAAAAACATTAGATTTAAGAATTTTGGGTAGCCATATCGATCCTATTCTTCCACAAGGAGCCACCCTTGCTCAAATCCAAAGCTCAAATTGCATCCTCAAATCCTAAAGTTCTCATGTTAGCTGAATCTCATTCATTTCTAAACAGCAACATGACCCTAAAACTGGCACATTGAAAAGATGTACAGTAAAATTTATTAAAAAGCACATTGAATCATATAATGAGTTCCTTAGTTCCTAAATAATTAAGAAACAACTAGGAAACTTCCAATATCTCAACTATTTAGGAATCAAGCCAATGCATGACAAATTGACAATTTAATCAGAAATCAAGATGCGGACTGTTAAAGATTGGGTTCTACATGTTGGTAACATTAGTGTAAAAAATGAACAAGAATCGAATAAATATAATGTGTGGAAAATTAGGGTTATGACTCTCTTGAAACCCTCACAAGCTCCCTCTCATGCTCAATACAAGTTTCCCTCAATATTGCATAGCCCTGAAGCCTTATATTTATGCAACAAAAAAAAAAAATAAGGAACTAGCTCACGAAGAAAACAAAATTAGAGAACCGTCATATTTATTTATATGACACTGATGCATTAAGGGTGTTAAGATAAGTCCCACGTTAGATGGGAATATGGTCAAGTCAGTGCTTATAAAGCTTAGGCAGCCCTCATCCAATGAGCTAGCTTTCGGGATTGAGTTAGGTCTAGCCTGCACAATTCTAATAAAGGGTAGATAGCGAAAAACATACCAGTACAGCTAAGGGTTCCGATGTTGCTAGTGCACTACTTCCATCCGTATCAAGGATATCTCGAACACCACGACTATCACAAATATACACAATCACACCTTTGTCCAACCTGGTTGATAATATCTATTAGAACTTGAAGTTAAAATGAGTAACTAATTAAATCAAATGAAATTTAGGCAAACACTGAAAGAGTCCCTTTCTTTTGTTGATTATTGAAAGAATTTAACAATCCAGATCAGCTATACAATATATTTTAAAATGGTAGGTGTTTTTGATTGTACAATTAGAGAACACTTTTCTGATCCCTAAGAATCAAAATACTGGAGTGGTCCTAACTGAAGATACATGAAATAATTGTATCCCGAAAGATGGTAAAACCATGCAGCTGAATTTCAAGCTCCACCAGTAAAAGATGATACAAGATGTAAAAATTTCATTAGTTGAGAGGCATATCTTACCAAAACTTGGCAATCTTAATTCCTTCCGGGAAAAGACCACCACTGCAACAAATTCAAGCTTCAGAAATATATTCTCGTTGAAAGTATAAAATGGGAAATGTTGATTGTTAAATCACCTATTATCTCTTAGGTCCAACACAAATGCATTAACATTATTACTCCTTAATGTATTGATTGCTTCCTTGATAGCACCTGCAATGGTAGCAGATCCACAAGGAAGTAAGAAAAGGACAAAGAAACGCAGAATTTTGTTTCATAATCAATTAATCATAGTAAAGGACCAGTTAAGGTGACGACAAAATATATATTAATATTTTCGATAAACTACATCATGTTTAATTTAAATCAAAAGTGGAGTAGAAAATTTATATTGTACCACTGCCTTTATGTAGTAACAAGTATATACGGAAAAATTGGAATACGAACATAATATGGGTTGATGAGATGAAAGTTATATTTAGAAAATATAATGTAGTTGGCAGATTAATTTCTTGATCAGGAGGACCGTAAAATCGTAAGAAATAAAAGAATAAGATGGAGTGTACAAGATGCATATAAAGAGACGATGGACAATGATAAGATCATAGAAGCAAGAAAATTGTGCCTATCATCAAATACTACTTACTAGATGCCTTTTGGTTGAAGGTTGTTAGTTTTATATAACCAATCGTTGGAGATTCGTTTCCTGAACCAGGTATCTTGCACAGTCTTGACTTCACTGGATTCAGTGAAACTTTCTCTCGCCTGAAATGCAGGAACTCTCACTTTTAGAGTTTTAGTTGGTTAGTTATTAGTAAGATATAAGTTCTGGATGAAAGAACAAAGGTAACTAAGCCTACCAAGTAACAGTGATGATAACTATAACGATAACAGCTAAAACTAGGAGGGTTAATGATGGTAAAGATGATTAATGATATAAATGTAGCTAAATGTAAACATTATCAGCCTACAACTTTTCAAACTCATTCTAGGAAACAAAATGCACTCTCAAAGGCCAAAGCTTCAAATCAAATTCATCTTGGAACAAAACAAACTTACGTCAAAGCTAGGTGCTTTACATCTGAACCACTACGAATAGTCAAAGATACAGCGCTTCCTTCAGGTCCCCTGCAATTTAAAGGTTAGGCATTTCCTTTTAAATTAACGTACCAATAATTTTCAAGTAACTAGAACCTTACAGTTGGCTTTCACACTAGAATAACAAAACCAAGTAAGACGCTATATAACGGAAAAGCTTGAAAGACTTTATGCTGATATCGGAAAAGCTTGAGAAACTATAACACATAAGTACAACCCTAGCTGTTGGTCTTCTTCACAATGTTTAACAATGTCGTTCTTTAATAACTTTTATATTCCCGACTTGTGGAGGAAAGTATTGACTTGAAAGCTAAGGTGGCATGCAGGAGAGAAAACTCACTGGAGGCGCTCAGCAGCATCATATAGTCCCATGTTTTCTGTGGTTGTATCATCAATCCCTAGGATAACATCTCCAGACAAAACACCAGCTCTATATGCAGGACCTCCTGGAGAAGCTGAAATGACAACAAGTCCACCACGTGGCATGTCAGATTTGGTAGGGTAGCCTATTGATAAGCCCACACCAGTAAGAGCGCCTTGAGTTCCAGACTGCCTTCAACAAAATATCACTTCATGGTAGTTTGAACAAATGGTAATATCCAATATGCAAAATGCAGCAAGGACTATATGTAATATAAGCCAAAGGAAAACATAGATCGAAAAAGAGTCATACCCTCAAACTTCTAAGCTTTTCAGGCTCCAGAAACCTAGTGAAGGGATCACCCAATGTGCCAAGCATCTTTCTTATTGCCGTATCTGAGAGCAAATGTAGCATCAGCAATTTCAAGAAAAGTGAAAAGATAGGTTTGTTTTGCCTACATGATGATGCAATCCCAATAAATTTCAGGTGTGCCAAAATCATGTATGTGAAATCGTGAGACATTGAAAAAATATATTTAGAGGATAACAACCAATATTTAGTCAGTATCCACTCCAGTTTGATACTTCAAGTTTATAAGTACGAAATATAAGCTTCCTAAGAATAAAAGCAATCTTCATATGGGAAGGTTGTTCTCTAAGACTCCTTGGCATGCATGATATAGATCAAGATATAAGTGATTTCTCATAGTTCGTATATCAGCTGCTTACCCTCTCATAGTTCTTAACATTCACGGAAATTTAAGCTTGTGTCCAAGGAACCTTCATCTGAATTCTAAGTCAAATTTTCTACTTTTATGGAGAGGTATATTGGTGATTTGGTGTTGCAAACCTATTCTTTGGGCCTGTTTTGAAGGCAACAATAGATGTATTCTGGTAATTTAAGAACAGGAAAACTCGAGAAAAGTACAGAGAAAGACATCATAGACACCCAGACACTTAATCTAAAGGAACACAGTACTAGAGGAGAGAAAGGTGGGAATGCTTTAACAAAATTCTGGATGAACCTACTCAACACCCATGCTTAAATCCTGTTTCTACCCATATGTCAATCTATATACCTGGAAGGATAGTCAACACATCTCTCGTTCCTACTTAAAGGAAAGTCAAAATTAAAGAGAGGAAAAATCTAACGACAAAAAAGAAACTTAAGTCCCAGAAAATCCATGTAACAGAAAAATATAATGGAATGTTTTCCACCAGTTTTCTTCAACTTCACATTGATACACTACCTAACAACAATTGCATTAGACTTACTCCGCAATTTTGCTTTCTGCACTTAACATGCGCCACCAGAACTCAATTTAGTACTTAATAAAAATCTAAGTAAGCAGCATTATATTTAACTGATCAGAACTTTGGCACTATCTAGCTATAATCCTACTCTCCTAGCATTATTCACCATCTATAATATCACAGAAGAAAATAAAAGCTTTTGACCAATTCAAGCTAACAACAGTAAAGACAATTGTCTCCATATTACTTTGTATGAGAATAAAAGGCTAAAAAGCTTGCTTTATAAGCTGCAATCACAAAAGGATCAATAAATATATTCCTGATCAAATAGGACCTAAGTAACTTCATTACCTACAATATAGAAAAAGATTATGATAACCAAGCTGCTATATGAACTCAACCAATTCAGAGAACTCGGATAGGAGGTCAAATCATCAAACATCAAGTACCGTCATTTCGAATAACAATAAAGATATTTCTAGTCTTCTAGATAAGTACAGCTTGTTTAATGCATTTCTATATCAGACTTTCATTTATGTACCAGCATTTCGTAACGGTAAGGTTGCTTGCCTTCTGACTTGGAGGTACTCAAGCATTCAAATCCTGAATATAGTCTTTTCACTTGTAAGGGTAAGGCTTCCTAAATCTACCCTTCTCATACTCCACTAGGTAGGAACCTCTTCAGGGCTGCTCTTTTTATGATGTAATTACATTCCTAAAAGTCAAAACTTAAAAGCGTGTAGATTCTTTTCCATGTAGAAGCTGTTAAGAATATATCACCTTACTCTATTGTCCTTAAGCAGAAAAACTGGAATAAAAAGGTAGAGAATGAAATCTTTACATGTCTGTTCACGATTGTTCATCGGTTCATTGCGCAATGCATCTTCTCTATACCTAAACCAACTTTGTCCATTAAAACTTTTGTCGATATATGCTCGGTCAATTACTCTCCATGCCTCCAGAAATAGGAGATTCTCTTCAGTGAGGGCCCCTTGAAAAAAAGAGGGGAAAACAACACAAAAGAAATGAAAACAAGTTCAGGACAACACTACATTATAAAAACTCTACATCTTAATTATCATGTTATCCTTTCAAATTTGATTATAGATGCATTAAAGAACTCACAGGATGGGTTAGTGGAAGCCAAAGAAACTGACATAACCAACATCACTAATAGAATAGAAGCACGTTGTCTGAACATTACTGAACAATCCTTCAACTTTACATGACATTTATATTTCCTTCTTTTGACAAAGAAACCCCAACTTGAAGGAAACAAACTACACTTAGTAAAACATGTTTGGCTTATCAATGGTGCCACCCCAAGTGAAAAATCATTCACAGAATCCCTATTAGTAAAACCAATAACTCTCTTCCTTCTATGTGTCAAAGAAACCCTGTAATCTATTGTCCTTACAGAAAAACACTTCCATTGTGACACCTGCAAATAGTGCATACAATTGAGTGAATATACAAGTGAAAATAGTGATGTTTTCTTCATTCACCATCTAAATCAAATTGGCTAGGTAAAACTGCAAAATAATAAAAGGGTAGCTTTCAAAATTGTTTTTTTGTGTGTGTGTGCAATATATACTCAGATTTTCTAAGGAACTAAACATGATGTGGGTATGAAAGATGAAAGTGGAATAAAGAAAGTGAAGAGAAAAGGAATAAAGGAAGTGAAAAATGGGAAAAGAACCTGAGGAATAGAGAAGGAATGGGTTGGGGGATTGTGAAGGGAAAAGGAAGCATTTACAGAGGTTGCAACTACGACCTCCATGGATACCTCTGGCTAAACCTCTTACATTATCCTTTTGATATTTTTCCACTTACTTCCACAAATAATAGTTAAATGGTGGAAAAATTTGAGTAAAATAATAACATTTAATTTTTTTTATAAGTAATGTTATTATTAGTTAACTAATCTCTTTCGGGATGTGAGTAATTCCCTCCCAATAAAAACTGGTGTCAATTTGGGAAATATATTATAAATGGAAATTGAGTTTATAAAATTGAAATATTTGGAATAGCTTAATAAAATCAAAACATTGAAAATGTTATTAAAATTTTGGGATAATATAACAAAATTAAAACATTAAAAATGTAAGTAAGAGGAAATATTAATTACTAATTTTTATAAAACAAATAAGCTACTTTATGTTAATTAAGGTGTACAATAAAAATAAAAAACATCATATTTTACTTATTTAAATTATTACCTTTATTCTTTCAAAAAAAGTACTTTTTTTTTTGAAAAAATGTTGAATGTTTTTTCCAATCGAGTTGCTTATTTTTTCTATTGGAGTTTGATTAGGGTTTTTCTTAAGGTAGATCTTTTTAGAGTGAATGATGTATGTAATGTTGTTTTGCTTTTTATTTTCTTAATATATATATATATATATAATGAGTTAAAATACAATTAGATGAGATAGAGAAGTAAGCTTTGTTTTGTGTGATTGTAGGTCATGTTCTTTAGTGTTGTTTGTTTGATTTTATAAAAAAAATATTGTTTGCCATAAAACATTCTCATAAAAAATATATTCTCATGTTTCAATATTTTTTTATTCTTGTAAAATGTAGCTTAGAAATATTTCATTCTCATATTTAAAAATTGTAATTTTCCTATTACTCATGTTTCCGTCAGACTTTTGATTTCCATCTAATTCTCCATTATCCACTTTCTCCCTTTCCTCCTTCTTTCACGTGACTTCACTCCAAATCTTCAACTACAAATTGAAAGTAGAACATATAAGTCATATATAGTCATACATTAGATTTAAAATTTATTTGGGAATTGAATTTTTAGGATTATTTTTTATTTGGATTTATATATTATATATGTAATATCAACTTATATTATGATGGGAATAGATACCTGATTTTTATTTATGTTACTAACTCAACTATATAATTCAAATGACAAATAGAACGATATTTTGATAATTATACGATCTATTTTCAAGAATATACATTATAAATAAATATTGTTTCAAATTATTCTAATGAATGTCAATAAAAATTCTAAATAATATAAATGTAAACCAAACATATATTAATGATATTCTTCATTCCCTTGAATATGATTCCTAAGATTATAAATTTATACAGTCAAACAAACTCATGTTAGTATTTGATTTAGATTGATGATTATGACTTATGATAAAGGTGAATAATTTGGGAAGGTAAAGTAGAGGATAAGTTAGTTGAATAGTACACTCAATATATGAAATACTAATATTTGGTTTTAGATTTAAATGTATAAGTAATGACTATTTCTAATAATATTTTATTCATAAATATAAATTCAGAGACAAAACAAATGATTACATGTTTGAGAGACTTAAATTCCTCCCACTCTTATGTTCAAAGTTTTCCAATCTGATTTCATTCAAAAGTACATTAAAGGATTTCACAGAAGAGATAATAAGTTTTTTTTAATTACAATAAGTAAAACAACTGTTATATTTGATATTTTGTATTAGTTATATAATTTATCAAAATAGTCACCTTTAAAATAATTTACCCAGTTTAATTCTTATAATTATCAATAACATTCAATTTAGTTAGTACCCTTAAAAAATTCTATCCAAATACTACCATTGAGCTTTGATATTTGATCAGAGTATTGCATAATAATCTAAGGTAGAAAAACAAAGGAAAAGAAGGGTGGGGAATGTGGAGTGAAAATCAATTAAAAAGAGTGAATTTTTTTCTATAATCTACTTAGTAAAACAGAAGTCTTTACTTTGAATTCCTGCTTCAAAATCATTGTAGGAGGGAGATGAATATGAACAACACTAAAACAAACAAGTATAGAGAAGAAACCAAAGAGAAAAGGCACAATAAAAATGAAAGAAATGTTACTTTTTCCTTCAGAATGCATCAGAGTTCATCATGCAGTCTTGGATGTGGAGGAGCCTCTCTATTATGACCATGATCAACTCTGATTTCATGCAGATTTATATCATCAGCACCAGCTTGAGGTCTTAACCCTGCATGCCCCACAACACCAGCCTTTATAGCTGCAGTAACCTTCTTCTGTAAGGTAAGTATCCCGATCCGCTTGGAAACAACATAAAGAACAGCGAGCGAAAACAAGAAGAAGCCAACCCCGAGTATCACCCTGTTCAGATGTAAGTTGCAATTATCCATTCATTACGAAAGACTAAATAAAGTTGGTGGAGAAAAATATTCATTTGCTTTTACTTCTAATACCTGTCCAAGACATCTTGACGCTGCATCGTAGAGAGCAGATTTCGTGTGCGCGTGAACAATGAACGCTGACCTTTATATTCACTCTCAGCCTTTTTTAATACTCCAGTTGATTCCTCTATATTCCAAGCAGTTTTTCAAAACAAATGTAAAGAACAAAGTACTTTTAAAACTTCTCAGTCATTATACTCATTCCTTAATCAGAATTTCAGTTAATCACAACTAGTTTTTAGCATGCATATTAAGCATGAATTGCTGGGCGAAGAAGTAAGTTCATGTTTCACATATCATTGATAACAAGTCGAGTGATATGAACAGTAGAAGAATCAGTGTAACGTAAATTTCACAAGATCATACGAGAGATACTGTTACCATTCTGCACACAAGGAGCTGAACAAAACTTAAAAGTGTATAATGATTGACTTATTTGGCGGATTCAAAAGCAAAGGGGCATGGTTTCCTTGCTTATTTTGAGGTCAAAACTGGTTCTAAAGTTGATTGCAAATTCCAAACTAGATTATATGTTTTCTTAAAACAAGGAAATCCAAGTGCACCAGTTGAAATAAGAAAACCACCACCGAGATGAAACTCTTCTAATACTTCTGCTACTGATAGAAGAGAACAACAAAACCCACATTAAGGATAAAATCCACCAAATTTTACTAAGCTTTCAGAAAATAGATAACTTGAGGGCCTTGGGTGGAGAAAGAAAACAAGAACATCTATTTGAAAGAAAAGAGGACTTAAAAGAGCTATGTCCTGGAGTACGCAGAAGTTGTAAAATTGATAATCTCAAGATCTTACAACTGACTTAAAACTCATCCCTTCACTCATTAAGTAAACAACAGCAAAAACCAGCCAAGCCTTAATCCCACTAGGTGGGGTCGGCCATATAGTAAGTAAATTATGGTAAAAAATATCAAACCCAAAAGATAGCACAATCATAAGGATACAAATAGATATGAGCAAAGGGGGAGAGAGAAGAAAAGGAACCTACCAAGAGTCATAACCGTGTTTGTACTCCGTTCAACCTCCTACATGAAGATCAATATGCATTCACAAAACAATTGGTTATTGGGGTGGAATAAATAAAATGTTATGAGTAGTGAGTGTGAATAATAGTTTTGGACATATTTAGTCTTGAAAACAAAGAATCTAGAGAGGGTGATCAAAATTACAACTTCTTAACGCATAACTCAAGAGTTAAAGGTAAAGAATCACTAAAAAAGACGGCAATGGAAAGGAAGTTATAATATACCCATCGAAGTATGTAAGTGTTGGGACATAACATAGATTACTTAGTTGTTCAACCCGATAATGAGCTCTAAATTTTTTCTGAATGTGTGGAAGGGTACCACTTTGGTACCTATTTACAATAATAAAGGAGATGTACAAAATTGTGCAAACCATAAAGGGATCATGCTCATGTCTTACATTATAAAACTGTGGGAAAGAGTAATCCAGAATAGATTAAAACTAGAAAGTTCTGCATAACAGAATCCATTTGGTTTTATGCCGTGGAGGCTATATACCTATTGTGAGGTTTGGTCAAGAGTAACAAAAGGAAACAAAACACCTGAACATGGTCGTCCTTTTTCTATAAAAAGCTCATAACAATGTTCCGTAAGAAGTCCTGTGGAAGCCTCTAGAGAAAAGCAAGGGTTTGAATCATATATATTTGAGCTATAAAGAATATCTATGATAGGGGAAGGTACCAACTAGTGAGCTAACTCATGGAGGTGCAAAAGAATCTTCTAAAAGAATAGGTTTACGCCAATGGTCAACTTTTTTTATAGCTGCGCCAATGGTCAGTTCTGAGCTCATGCCCTTTTACTTTCTACTAAATGTACTTACTGTGCACATCCAACTACGGCCCCATTCTTCTAAAAGAAAAGCCTAGTGCACGAGGCTCCGACTTGGTAGGGTCTAGGAAGGGAAAATGTATGCAATCTTACCCCCATAAGTGAAGAATCTATTTCCAGTATTTGAACTCATGACCTCCATTCCAGGTCACAAGACATCAACTTTACTGTTACACCGAGGATTACGCTCTATAAAAAATAAATAGAACCTAATTCTACAGTTCATACTCTCTGAGAAAGAAATAGTCACAGTCGATGAGTTGAAACATGAGAGGAGTAAACTCTAAACTTTAGTTGTGTAGAGAAACTTTGAAATCAAGGGGTTTTCAGTTAATAGAAAAATGACAGTATAATAAATGTGAGATCAATAAGATATGTGTAATCAATGTTGGGGTGAAAATGTGAAATCACACAATACCACAGTTGCAAGGTTTGGGCTCATTTTATTCATCTAAAAAATGATGGGATGATCGTTGGGGAATGGGGATATCACACACGAAATGGAGAAATGCTTTACTGCTTTAGGCATAACTATTATTGCAAAGTGACTATTAAACTCAAAGGAAACTTCACCAAACACCTATAAGACTATTCTTCCCTATGGTATTAAATGCTGAGCAATTAAGTAGTAACCAGAGTGAAAAATTGTGTAGCAGAGACGCAAATGGTAAGGTGAAAAAGACAGCTCTTGAGGTTTCCCTGAAAGTTTGGCTTTGAATAGAACCCAATGGCTTGACCATATTACTGACACCAACTAGTGGAACAATACATGGTAGTTGTTTCAGAAAAGGAAGGAACTCGCAACAAACCTGAACCATTATTTGTCGAGTACGACGAAGGCTTTCAGTGATGCTTTCTGCGGCAGACGTCATTCCAGCTTTTGTCCTAAAAGGCAATTACAAATTAAACAAACCAAAATACTTCAACTGCCCTAATTAATGAATTTTCCAATGAAATGTCCGAAGAAAAACTAAAACAAGCAAAGCATAATTGTATCTTCACAAGAACATACTGTAAATTGCGTCTGCGAATTGTGGACTCTTCTCCACCACCTAGAAGAAGTTCTCTCTGCATCATATAGAAACAAAATTTCACAATGCAGTCCAAAGTACAAATATAGAGAACTACAGATAACTCAGCATCATATAGAAACAAAATTCCACAATGCAGTCCAAAGTACAAATATAGAGAACTACAAATAACTCAGCATCATATAGAAACAAAATTTCACAATGCAGTCCAAAGTACAAATATAGAGAACTACAAATAACTCAGCATTATATAATATTATCAGCTTGCTCTCAATCAAATGTGCCTTCAATGTCACTAGCAGCAGCAAAGAGGGTAGTGGTTGATATAATATGTTCTTAATAATTCCTCATTAAGACACGAAGCATATAAAATTCTGGACATTTCATTACAGACATTGAGTAATAAAGTATTTAGGCAAAACAATAGCATAATGCTAAGTCAATAACATTGCCTCCTCTTTAGCAGCTTTCCTCATATTCGCCTTTGCTTGCAAATTGGCATTCCTCAGACTTGATCGCAAACTGTTAAGACAGAAGTTCAAAGACAAACTGTCAACAAAAATAATAAACATACATACAACTCACTAGCAATAATTAAGCAAACAAGAACTTAATATAAGGATCACATAAAAACACAAATCTTTAATTAAAAGATACAAATAATGTTTTCGAAATTCATATAAGTGAGGATGGGCTTAGGTGGAATGGCAGCATTGTTGCCTTGTGACTTGAAGGTCAAACACATAAATCCTCGAAACAGAAAAATTGTGTACTCCCCACATCCTACTACGTGAGAACCTAGTACATTGGCTGCCCATTTTTGAAAGTTAACACAAGTTGCACTAACATAATAAAATATAAAAAATGTATGCACTGACTCTCACTGCATCATTCATGTTTAATCGTCACCGACTCTTCAAAAAAATTAATACAAATGAATGGTCGATGATGTAGTGACTGTCTGTAAATCTTTACCCTGCCAATGCATAGATATTACACTAATATATTTATCTAATTAATGGTATAGTCGATGCTAAAAGTTGTAAAATACAAGTAAGAGTGTCTGATACAGAAAAGTGTTAAACAAGAACACACTGAGTAGTCTAAATTATGCATGCTTCATATGTCTCTAGTGGTTAACAACATGAAATAAATAAACAAGGAAAAAACACAAAAATTCCGTTTATGTTGTATAAAAATCATAAAAGGCGCTAGGTAAAACAATAAAAAATAAAAAAATAGGAAATAATAACACGAGAAAGATGATACCTTTGAGTTAGGGTTTTCCAAGATTGAAGCAGTGATTGTGCAGATTGAACATCATGATGAGTGGGTAACTGAGGAGCAAGAAGATCAAGCCTGAAACACAAAGAAGAAAGGGATTGAAGAGAATCTTGAGCAATTCCATTCAATCTAGGAAGTGAATTATGATTATTATTAGTCTCAATTGAAGATTTCTTCCCATATTCTTCAATTGATTTTATGTGTTCCTGGGTTTTCACATTTGTCTCATCCCATTCTCTCTTCACTTTCTCCAATTCTTCCACAACCTTCTCCATCAAACCCTTCGATTTCGATTTCAATTTCAATACGCCTTCTCGCTCACTTAGTCACTGCCCATTTTCATTAACAAAATCTACTTTATGTCCCAAATTTATTTTTCTCAAAAGCTCAATTTTGGAGACACCTTTTTTACACATATTTATTATATTATCTATCTTTTATTTAAGTTATTGTTACGTATATTTTCTTCTCCTCTAATTGTGATATCATTTTTTTGTTTTCTGAAAACAGTTTTTATTTTGTAGAAATGAAAATTTATAAAACATATTTGGTTTTATTTAATATATTATTGTTTATTTTATGCATTTTCGTAAATAAACCTAAGTGGAGCTAAAAATTCAAATGGGAACATTTTTTAAGTTTAAAAACATATTGTTATTGAATAACTTTTCATGATTAAAATTTAATACTCATAAACTTATATCATTAATAATACATACTCATCAACTTATATCACATACTTATAAAGAGTTTTTTTGTTGTAAAAATTTATATACAATTAATACATCATTCACTATTTATTTGTATTATTTATATTTAAGAGTAAACAAAATTTAAATTTTATATTTATTGTGGTTGGTGCTTTTTTCCATACAACTAATACTTTTTATGATTAAAATTTCATATTCATAAACAAAATTCAATATATATATATATACACCGAATCACCTCATGAACTTAACGTGTCGAAATATATCTAACTCAAGTTCGATTTGTTTATTTAATGAACTCAAGTTTGACTCTTTCAACTTAAGTGTTCATGATTTGTCAAATTAAATAACGAATCAAGTTTCAAACAAATACCAAATTAGTTCGATTTATTGATAGTCTTACTTATATATTGTAATTATATTTTATTTTTTTAGTACCAAGGTATCCCCAGCTATGGAATTATATTAATTATGAATTGAGAAAATAAATAAAATAAAATGTTTTAACAAGTAAAAGAAATAGTAAATGATGCAAACGATGTCGTATCACGCATAGAGCCCTTGTGTTGTGCGGTTGTGACTCTCATTCTATCGAGTTTATTCATCGTCACAGCATCCGTTTCCGCCGCTGCCACCCTCTGTTCCCCGCCGCCATTTCCGGTAAGCTTCTGTTCTTACGGCTTCAAAATAAAACATGTTCTTTAAATCTTCATTATTTTAGCTTATATTTATATCTTTGAGATTTTTGAATCGCTGTTCTCTTTCTCCGATTTGATACATCATACATACGCATGTATTGGGATCATATTCTTCCTATTTGATTATAGAGTTAACCTTATTTGTATAACTTTAATTGATAACAAATAAATTCAGATTTTTATGGAAATTTGAAATGGAGCACCTTAGTTGATGCACTTTCCTGAGAGGCGTAGCATGAGGTGCTCACCGGATGGAATTTGGGGACGGTAGATGTACGAACTTTATCGGTGGATTCGAACCAATGAGAAACTTAGTTCTAGACATTTTGCTCTAAAAAATTTCATAATGAAAAGTTCTCATGTAAATTGAGCAAATAAGGGTACATCGATCCTTATATCATTTAGTTAGTTGAGATCTCGATGCATTTTATCGATTCAATGGTGGATACATGCCTTATTTGCTCTCTTTAAAGACAACCTGACTTTAGAGGAGTCATCCTATATTTTTGGCATGTTCTACCCATTGGCGAATCTTCGTGGGGCATCAAGAAGTCTGTGGTCACTCCAATTTTTTTGATGATTTCGTTGAAGTATTTGCGAAAATTACACATATTTTTGTGTAAAACTTTATTAGAAACATCATATGCCCACACCATTGTTTTTGTTCAATATCCACAGTTACGTCTGCTTAGTTTTTCTTATTTAAATGACCATTTGGTTTTCTTAGTGGTGGTTTTGATTTGATTTCAGGAAAGAAATGGAGTTTGTTAACAAAATAGTTGACACGGCTAGGAGAGCTTCAAACAACAACACAGTGGTTAATGTTTGTCTTGCTGCTTCATTTGGATTACTATGCATGAGATCTTTGAGTAACGAAAAGACCCTTCAAGCTCTAGAGGCTGAGAAGGAATCTCTTGTTAAATCCAACAAGGCCATTAGAAAGACCTTGTGGGATTGGAAACAGCAACTTTTTGCTGAAGCCGAAACGGATTCTGCAGTGGTCCCTCTAGCGAGGCTCAAAGCCATCTACGGCGAAGCACCACCTCCTCAACGTCCTATGCATGGTAATTCATTTCTATCTCTTCCCTGCTTTAGACTCGAGCAAAGTTTGAATGAGAGAATAAAAGCATGAATTTGGTTTTGATATAGTAGAAAATGTGCCTAAAATAATATAAAATAGCTATCTTGTAAAGCTGTAGTAAAAGCTTGATGTTGGTTATCCAAGTTAGAGATTTATTACATGTATTGGATGATAGGAGAATCCTCCTTTTCTATGCACACTGCTTTTTGGGCTATATCATAATTTTTGACCCTCAAGTACTACTTTGTGATTTTTCCAGGACATACTGTGAAGGAAGCTGCAGTTTCATCCGGTCCGACCAGAATTATAGTTTGAGCTATGCCAAGTTGTCAGGATTTGTAGACATTTTTGGCATTTGAAGGCTATTAATAAAACAGAAACATATAGTTCTGTTTAACTGTTATATTTTAATTGGCATATGAATGTTGAATTTGGAGGAAGTTAGTATTGATATTTTATCTATATAACAATTTTGCTGAGAAACTTGTCTTGCTGACTTCCATAGTGCTTAGTTAGAATGTAATGTCAATATTGATATTACAGTATAATTAAGTGAAAAAGGGCTCATTGTAGTGGTAAATGAGACACTTCTCTAGGTTTGGTCCTTATCACCAATCTGATATAAGGTTGAAGAATCTCAAAGAAAAATTAACCACTACAACATAGAGCTGTTGAGAAAGTGTGTTGTAGAGGATGTATCAACATTCTACACTTATGCATATTCTAATCAACAATCTACATTCAAAACCTGTGATGATGTTTGAATAGCTTTTCAAAACCTCTGCACCAAGGAATTGAATTAATATTTGATGACTTATTTGAACACTTAAATATTTATATTTTTGTATTATAATATATTCATTTTAACTTTATATACAACTATCACAATATTTATCTTCAAGTGTAAAAATTGTTTTTGTTATGTGTGAAGTTTGCATTCAACTTTTTTGTTGTTTGTTTGCATGTTGAGTTTTGGAAAGGAATGAACGGAAATGAATATTTTGGAGTCATCTTTTCAGTTTATTTGATGTCTCCCATATCTTGTCTGAAAAAGGTTGTGACTATTGATTTTAAAGTGCAAGCTGCACATTAGTCTCTCACATGCACAACTAGGTCATGGTTATTGATGTGCACTTTAGACTTCTAAGTGAAACCCACACTTTATAGGAGCTAAGTCACATGAGTGATAGCCATGCTACCGTTTAAAACTTGATAGAGAAACTAGTGTTCATAATCCAAAAGTTAATCAAAATTAAACAACCTGAAAAACTGAGGAAATGAATTGTAGTTGAGGATAAAATACAACCATAATTTAACTTAAATAATTTCTTAATATATATGCATAAAAGAGGTACAAGTATGTAAAAACATTATTCATCTTTGACCTTAGTATTGAAACTTGAAACACTTATGGATTGTGATGTGACCATAGGCTGCTTCATTAAAGGGAAAGTGAAGAGAAATATCCCTCATGGCAGCCATGACAACACACCTATTTCCTTTTCCTTTTTCTTCTTTACTTCCTCTATTCTCTAACAAACAAATCAAATAGAAAATATAAAAGACACTACTACTTATTAATCTCCTATGATTATTTGATCATCCAATTTGCAATACCCAAGTAATAATATTTTTGAATTTAATATAACTTTATAGACTCAAATGTAGATCAAAATGTGTTTGCACTACACACATATTATTATGATTTAATGTTACACCTTCTTGGATCAACATACTCCATATTTTAAAATAATTGATGTAAATAGCAATGCTAGTCACACATCTCAAAATAAATTGATTTCTTATAAAGATATATTTAGTTATACAAAAAATACTAATATAACATACATAACCGTACAATGTGAAAGTATAAAAATATTAATATATCTATAAATAAATATAATGTATATGTGTACCCTTGAGTTGTAATGTGTTATCCCAGCCATTTCACATGCATTAGAACAACAAAAAGAGTACCAAAATTAAATTAAGAAATAAATATAATGAATAAAAAGTACATTTTAGTCCATTTCCCTCATTTCCTATATCTTCATATTACACATTCATGCAATGAAACTTGATCTCCACCCTTCATTTTCTTGAATCTCATGAGTGATGAGAGGTTCACAGAAAGCTGGTATTATTCTCCGACGGAGTAGTACGGTGGCGCTGGTTCTTATTGGGTTTAGGACCACCACAAACAATGGAGCATTCAACACCACAAATATTACTAAAGCAAGAAAACAACCCAGCTCCACCGTCCGTCTTCCTCCTTGTATGGCGGCTGCTACTTTTACTTTTAGTACTTGACGTCTTCTGGTAGCTCGACTCGCCGCGGTCCACCACCGGCGGCAGCTCCGTTCGCCACCGTTCCAGTTTTGACTGCAATCCTTCAACACTCAATTCATCCAAACTCCACCCTCCTACTGTGGAATCGTCCCCCTCATTGAACACTGGCTTTCTCGCTATCGCCTCCGCCACTTCCGACGGCGACGGTCCTAGCTCCGATTCTGTTATAACCGGTGGAATCACGTTCCCCATGTTTGACCTACGTGGAGTTCCGTACATATCAAAAGCATTGTTTAGTCTCCCTGCTGGGTGCAGTGGTGTTCCTCTGTGAGAACCGCCGATTCCGATTGCCGGATTAAACTTTGACATCGCCGGAGAGTTCCGGAATTGCGGCGCCATCACTGGAGAATTACGAAATTGCGGTTTCGGAGAATTCTTGAACTGCTGCACCGCCGGCGAGTTCAGGTACATCAGCGCTGGAGATTGAAGATACTTCGGCGCTGGAGATTGATGATACTGCGGTGCCGGAGAGTTCCGAAACTGAGTCGCCAATGCCGGAGAGTTGCGAAACTGTGGTGCCGGAGAGTTTCGGAACTCCGGTACCGGAGAGTTCCGAAACTCCGGTACCGGAGAGTTACGATACTGCGGTTTGGGAGAGTTCCGAAACTCAGGTGCTGGAGAGTTGCGAAATTGCGGCGCCGGAGAGTTAAGAAACTGCTGTTTGGCAATGTTGGTGACCGGAATTTGTCCATGCAAAGGGTTTATGTTCATGTCAACGTTGTTGCTTGGTGCAGTTTCATAAAGTGTGTTCAATGATGTAACATTTTTCTTGTTTTCATCAACATCACCAAATTCCTTATTAGTATCATCATTTTTCATTCGAGGTGATAATGGTCGTGGTGGCGGTGGTGGTAATGATAATGATAATGATGGTTCAATTTTCATTTCTGAGAAACTTCCTATATATGAAATTTGTTCATTATGATTCATATTTTCATCTTGATGATGAATATTATCATTATTTGGCAATGTTGAATGACTAAGAATAGAATCACTTGTTTTTTCTCTCTTTGCATTACCATCAGAAAACCCACTTAACATTGAGCTATTCTTTGATCTTGATTTCTTCCCTTTCTCTTTCTTTTTCTTCTTGTTCTTGTGCTTGTGGTTGATACTTTTGGCACTAACTTCTGAATCTGTGATCACTGAACTTGCTTTCCCTTTGTAGTCATTGCCTCTTTGTTGTTGAGCCATGACTTCCGACCCTATCATGGAACTCGTGTCGCTCTTGGTTCGCCGCAACTCTGCATTAGTTGCGGCGAACACTTGAGGACTCATAATGTGGTTGTGGTTTTGATATGCATCTGTCTCTCCCATCAAGTGGCGATACCCTACAGCAGAGGAGTCGAGCGTGTAGAGCGGCATGCTTCTCATGGAACTGTCAAGAACTGCCGCACCAATGTTGAGGATCCCTTGAGGCTTCCCCGAGGATCGTCGCACCTGCAATGCTACAAAGCGCATTCCCATAGGGGCATGGTTGTTGTGTAAAGGCCTAGAAGATGGAGGGATGAGGTTTCCAACAAGGACACGAACCGTGCCAACATGGATATCTTTGAACCAATGCAAGGCATATATCTCAACCATGATCGCTGATGTGTCCGCCTGTAAGAATTCCTCATTCACACGGAAAACAAACTTGTCGTTCCACGTAGGGTTGGTATGGCCTTCGGTGTCAACCCTGGTCGAAAGTTTTCGATCAGGGTGAACCCACGCTACAGCATATGTCCGCATGGAACGACCCACAGGAGCCAAATCTTGTGCAGAGATGACATTGAGTTCCAATAGTTGGAATGGTGCCAATATATGAGACATTGAATAAAATAAGTTGAAGGGTTAGATGAAATAATTGCAATGCACCCTATAAAATGGTTTGTATAGGGTGCATGCAATTATGCATAAAAATATGTGATATAAATTACTTGAGCATGTAAGATCTAAGGTATTTCATGTAAAGTTTTTTGACAAGTTTTGGTGAATTTGATGGAAGAGAAGAGGGAAGAAAGGTGGTGAGGGGTGTTGGTGTTGCAAGAAGGGGAGAAGGAGGGAGGGTGTGACATGAAGATTAGGAAGGAAATAGGAAAAGGGAGAGAAAAGAAAGGGAAATAAGGCATTTTCTGTTAGGAATCACTATGAATTCAAAGGACAACGAATCAATGAATTGGTTTTCATTTTCAAGCACTCATTTCTCACCGTTTTAGAGATGGGTTAGTAAACAAGATTCCTAATATAGGAAAGGGAGAGGGAGAACCGTTTAAGATATAACAATACAACATTAAATTTGTTACTCCCATGTTATATATGAAAGTCCAATTGTTTTATATTATTAATGATATTTCCTCACTTTTTCATCAAATATTGTTATTGATACATTATAGTAAGTTTTCAATTAAATTTTATCATAATACAAAGTAAGTATATATATATATAGTCAAATACAACCAATTTGACAGTTTTCTTTTATAGATTAAGCATTAGAAGTTTACTTAAAAGGAAATATTATCACCTTTGATCAGCAAAATAGGTGGGACATATTCATCATTTATAGTCCAACAAATGGATGAACTTAAATTCTTGAAAAACTCTTTTTGAATAAATGTCAGATGGTTTTGTCCACCTCAAACTTATCATGCTTTAGGTCGTCTTGCTTATATCACATAAAAATCTGTCTCAATCAAATCAAGAATTGTCCACCTACTAATGTTAGAGAAAAAAAATCAAATCAGATAACAATTTACCTTTTTTTGGCTGGCTAAAACCCAATCATGCACTCTAAATTGCTAACCAAAAGTATGATCCTCACTAGAAAATGTAAAGATAGAATATCACATATCCCAATATTTGGTGTCTCGGTCAAATCAAAAGTGTCAACTAATTAAAAAAAATCATAAAAACAGAAAATAATTTATTTTTATTACTTAATATAATATGATTAGCTTAAAACATAAAACATGTATTTTTTGAGACATGATCCTTCAATAGGATCATGACAATCACAAGTACCGTCCTTCTTTACAAACATAGAAAAAACAATTAACCAGACCTGAATCTCTCTTCACAATTCTCACATTTTGACTCAAGTCAGATGAATGACCGAACCACATTAATTTTTGTTTGTTTTCTTGACCGTCTCTTTTTTTCTTCTTGTGTGTCCTAACATTAACTCATATCAATGACTATATGCCATTTTGGTGAATAAATGCGTTTTTTCCACAATAACTTTGTATCCACAAAATTTATTTGACAACATCATAAAAAAAGAGAAGTGGCAAACAAGAATATTATGGACTTTCCTTTCATTTTTTAAATATTTTTGTCAATATTCAATACATACAAAATTGTTATACTATACAATTATACATATACCAAAGAAACCCAAATCCTTATAAAATTGCATGTAAAGGTAATTTGAGAGTAAAGATCATCTCTATTGGTGGAAAATTAAACACCACATAATAATAAATAAAATACAATATGCAATAATATTTTTATCCTTTTATTTACTATGAAATCATATTTTTGTTATTGAAAACATGATAAAAAACAAACATTTGTTTCTTTATTAATGGAGATAATCTTTACTTGTCACTCAAAACACAGTTTTGCACTTATTGGATAAATGAAAAAGTCTCAAATCTAATTAGTTTCACGTGATGGGAGGCTTCGTTCCCACGCTTCATTAATATAATCACGTTCATCTTGTTTGTTGTGGTTGTGGATCGTCTTTTGAATTTGTGTTACATATAATTGGAAATATATTGAAATCTGAAATTATATTTGCGTCAATAAAGTCTGCATATTTTTTTATATCTAATGCAATAATAAAGTTTTAATATTCTTAAGTCTTAACTACTAAATTGATGCACTATATGTTTGTAAATAAATTTAGTTGATTTTGATTCTAAATTGATTTCATAATTGTTATGTATATAAAACGAATAATGCTATATCCTTTTACTATGTCACTTTTTTGTACATAGAAAGATTAGTGGGAAAATTTAGTACGAGGATATTGCATTTTCCATATAAAATTTCACAAGAAATTATTGAAGCCATATTTAGTTTCCACTTTCCAATAGCATTCTGGTTTTTTTATTGGAGGGTTTTGGATCTTATGATAAGATTATTTAAAAGGTCCATTTTTCAATGACTTTAATATCTTCTCACAAGCTAAAAAAACTAAACTAAATTTATGTGTACCTCGTTGCAATTAGAATAAATCCATGGAGAAGAAAAATGTTATGAGGAAATATATTACAATAATTTTTAAAATAATTTTTCCATAAACATTGAATACTTATTTAGATTGTAAAGCACTATATAAATATAAAATAGTATGATACAAATTGTATGTGATGTGAATACAATTAACTTAGTGTATATTGGGAAAAGGACTTTTCTCTATTGAAATAGATAGAACCTGTAAAATAAAAAGTTGTGCATATTATTAGCATTAAAAAATTTCTATTTTTGATGTTGACTTTTTTGTAGGGATAAATCTTAACCAACCCTATTTGATAACTTATTTAAGGTACCAACCTTAAAAAATGTTCAATATTAAACAACAAAAACTATAGAGCCATAAATCTTCTTCTTGGTGGGTCTATGGACAAATTTCATACTCCAAAATCTGAAGTTGAAGATGAGTTTGAATCAACTTTGCATTCAGCTCCATCATTTGCAATATACAACAACCCTCTTGAACATGATGACACTGACCCTGAACAAGTTTTGAAGAAAACAAGTGCAGCTATCATAGGTAGTAGTAATGGTGGTAGTGGTGGTGGTGCTGATTTTAGCTTTGGATTGAAGATTATGGATTTGATTGAAGAAAATGATGTTGAACTTGAACCACATAGTTCTCCTCCTATGTATCTTGCAGTATCAACAGAGGTTGGAATTGATGGAACTGGATTTGATGATGTTGTTGGGTCTAATGGGATTGTAAGTGATGATATAGTTATTCCTAATTTGCATGAAAGTGAGGATCTTGATGAGTACTATAAGAAGATTATTGATGAATATCCCTTCAACTCTTTGGCTCTTAAAAAATATGCACAGCTTTTACTAGTAAGTTATTTTTTGTTGTTGTGGATCTCTCTCTTTCTCTATGCTAATAAGAATAAATCTTGTATAGGAATGGTGTTTATTAGTAGGAAATAATGATTATAGGAATTTCTCTCTTTTTTTGGGAAAGAAATGTCACTGATGAAAATGAGATGTGTTAGTAATCATTGCATATTTCAGTTTAGTTTGTATGTTATTGTTTTTTTCAATTAAGCTACACCAAAACTGAGAACCGTATAGCTTGTTACTCAAGAGTTTCAGTCACAACTTATCTGGGTATGCAGAACTCAGTGGCAAGTTCTTTTAACCCATGAATCTCAAAGATCTCTTAAGAATATGAGCAGAAAAAACAGCATGATGTTCATATTGGAAAAGAGTGGCTTATTGCCAATGATGGTTGTTTAGGCTGTTGGGAAGTAAATTCCACATCGCATACCTTATTGTCTCGGGAATGGTTTAAATAACTGTTGGACTACTCTTCTCATTGTCAATTTGTTTTGAGATGGAACCTTAACATGATATCAGAGCCAAAGTCCAATTTATTTCCGGTTGTCATGAGCCAAAAATGTCATTTAGTTATGGGTCAAATGTAACTTTTCGCCTGGTCCGACAAACTTATGTGGAGGGGGAGTACCTCTTGGGCTACCTCATTGTAAGGATAAAAAAAACTTAATTTTGGCTTAGCAAAATAAACAAAAGGCCAATTGGTAAGTAGCAGGCAAAATTTCATAACCACTAGGAATTATATGGTTTGCAACATAAACTCTTCGGGTCTATTTGCGAGTTAGGTTTTGAAGGAGAACTGAATGGAAAAGAAAGGCTTTATAGAGCCATCAAACAAGTGTAATACATGGCTCTCAAGCCTTCCACTTTCCTCCATTACCCTTCAAGAACCAACTCGTAAATAGACCCTTAATCATCATCTTTCAATTTCATTTAGACAAGCATGATGTTTCTCATAGTTCTTCAAAGATGCTGACTGCTAATTTTTGACATGTACTGGTAGTCTCAGGGAGAGATTGAAGGGGCTGAGGAGTACTTTCTTCGCGCTACCTTACTAGATCCTAATGATGGTGAAATCTTGATGCAATATGCAAAGCTGGTGTGGGAGCAACATCATGACAAGGATAAAGCAAGGGAGTATTTTGAACTTGCAGCTCAAGCTGCTCCTCAGGACAGGTAAACCACATTACTAGATTTTCTAGCTCATTCTGGAATATGGCATATTTGTATAAAGTATAGACATTGCCCTTTAACACCCCCCACATATCAAGTTGAGTCTTCGTAAAAATATTCAAGGACTAAAGTCCCACATTGAATATAAGAGAATGAGTGAAAGAGTTTATAAGTGGAAAAGGCCATGAAACTAATGACTTAAGGTTTTGTTTCAAGACGTAGTCTCACTTGTGGCCTTCCACTTTTCCCATGCCCTAGTAACAATAGAACTCCTTCATCGTGGTCTGGTCCAATAATGCTCTTCAGCTTTGTAGCGTGCAGAAAGTGAAAGCTTCCCTTTAAACATGAAAAATATTGAGCATTCCATGTTTTCAAGATAATGGTTAGCATATAACATATTCTTTTCAGCGATGTTCTCGCAGCTTATACTAGTTTTCTGTGGGAAACCGGAGATGATGAGAATGAAGGTGGAAAACATGAAACTCAGGTGAATTTTGGTTTTCCTTTTTTTTCTGCCTCTGGGCCAATTTGTCTTCCAAATGACACACATTGGTTGTTTAGTACTTAAAGTTTATAATTGGTTGTTTAGTGAAGATGATTTTAAGATGGTTGATGAAAATCTTAACAATCCTTTGTTTCTTAAAAAGTATGCTAAATTTCTATTACATGTGAAATACTTCTTGCTGGTTTTTTTTAATGTTCATACATATACATGCTACATATATTAGGCATGATTCAACACTATGATATGGAGCAGCTATGTATCATTTCTATACTAAGACTAGTTTCAGTATTTTATGATTCAACAAAAACATTAACTCTTCTTTATCAGTGACAGTATTTTGACAGAATAATGTCCTTTTACCATTGTTCTTATGTTCTTTTCTTACCTAAAAACTTCTTTTTTCTCGGATAATTGAGTCATAAACTATGATTAGTTAGTTGAGTTTTCCTTATTATGCTCATGGTTATACTTTTTATCACTTTTTAGTTTATTGTTGGAAAGTTATGAGGATCATAAAAGTGTACTTTCCCTTCACTTTCTCCACCTTGATGTGTAGTCCAAGGGAGATCTTCCAGCAGCAGAGGATTATTACTCGCGTGGAATCATAGCTGATCCCATTGATGGTGAAATGATTTTGGAATATGCTAGACTTGAGTGGGAACTTCATCGTGATCGCGAAAAGGCTTCGAGTTTATTTGAGCAAGCAGTTCAGGCTACCCCGGGAAATAGGTACAATTTTTAGACACATCTCTAAGGTTATCATGTACATGATGTTTTGCTGCTTCACATGCCTATTAAAGATAACACATGGAAAAAGCAAAATTCATATCCACTTTATCTATAGTAAATTCTACTTTGAAAGAATTGTTTAGTTGTTGATAACTAGTGCATATTTCATAGTGCAGTATACATATTAGTCTTTGTGTAGCATAATTCTGAATTAGAAAAGAAGCAAGTTACAAAAAGGACTAAATGATATAATAATTAAGATGCAAGTGTTCATTACTTCTTTGTTTTCAGCAACATTCTTGCAGCATATGCTTGCTTTCTTTGGGAAACAGAAGATGAGGAAAGATGAAATTCCAAGGCAGAACCATGTTAAAGAGATATTCTTCTAGAAAATGCAACAACTGTTCAAAATATTAAAGACTAGATACTATAGCAGGTGCAAGTGAATGGTCATTGCCAATAAAGAATACCATATTTCTTCTATTTATTGCATTTTTTGGCTGATGTTTCTCAAGTTTTTAGAGAATAATATGTATCCATGACAGATGATAAGACAAACAACCTTATCATTGTACCAACACTCTAAAAGTGTAACACTCTTCCAAATGAAGTCTAAAGACAAGGAGTCTTAAAAGATTCTAAAATTTATTTTCAACAAAAGTAACAGCAAAAACCGAAGATTAGCTTAAATTTTGGCATATTTACCAGAAAATCTTCAAATCTAGAAAGGAGTTAAGAGTGCAGCTCCATAGAGATACATATAACATGAAGAAAAAACTATAAAAACTGAAATGAATATTAAAGAGAGATGGAAGGAGTATATGTTGATTAAATTTCCTTATAACATAATCTTCATTTGTTTCCCTAATTTGATTATTGAGAGGAATATTTTTTAAAATGAATTAGTTTCTTATCTTAAAGCCGAAACATCCCTTTGATATAAAAAATTATTAAATCATGAACAGATTTAAAATAAAATAAATATCTCAAAACAGGTTTAAAATAGAAATTTAAAAAAAAATGTATTCCAGTATCATATTGAGTGGAGAGTGTGACAAGTAAAAGAACAAATATCCTCTTCATTCCGGGTGATTATTTTTCCTAATGTTTTACAAAAATATAAATTTATAGTAAATAAAATGATAAAAATATTATCAATATTTGTTATTGTGTGACATTTGTATTTTCATTGATATAAATCTAAATAAATGGAAAAGAAACGTTGAAATTGACCATTTATTTTCAGTAGACCCCACCATTCTCCAGTGTACAATTCAACGCGGGAAGCAAAGGAATCAAAATCAATTATCAATCACCACACCACTTCTTCATATCCATCTTTGATTTTACCATTTATATTCATACAAAATTTTCAATAAAAATTTGATTTTTATGTGTTTGACAAAACCCAATAATTACTACCCTGTTTCATTACCTCTTTCTTCATATTCTTGAACCAAAGTTGTTATTCCCCAAACACCTTCTTACCCATTAACCAGCTTCTGTTATTTTTTATTGGGCAAAATCAAAGTAAGGAACTTGAAGCAAATAAACAAGTGGGTATTTGAATTTCTTTCTTTTTTTGTTATGTTCGCCTTTGTTATGAATTATTTTGATTTAATCTGAAATGGGTATTTTATTGTTTTGTTCAGTGTATCCAAAAATGAAGGTAAGATTGGAACCGTTTCAAGATGATGCTGATGATGGAGATGTACATGACCTTTGTTTGAAATCTTTTCTATCTCTTTCTTCTCCAGGTAAATTATATATACATTCTAATTTTCAACTTCTATTTTCTTAATTATTAGATCACTAAAATTAATTTGTAAGTATATATTATTGTTAAAAATTGTCCATTTAGTTTTGGAAATATTAGGAATCAGTCATACTAGTATATTAAATATCAAACATAGCTATATTTAGAACATGATATGATAATATGGGTCACAATATATCAACTACAAAGAAGCAGAATGGAGAGTGGAGCATGAAATGTTCCGCGATAAAATGTCAACAAGGAATATACTCTGTGCATGACGGAGAAAGTTGGAGTAGCTCCTATTGTAGAAAAGATGGTAGAATCGCACCTTAGGTGGTTTGGACATGTGTGGAGGAGACCGGTAGAAGCCCTCGTAAAGAGAGTAGATCAAATGGAAGCTAGTCCAGTTCCTAGAGGAAGAGGAAAACTAAGAAAACTCATAGGGGAAATGATAAAGAAAGACTTACAGCTCAATGCTTTGTCAATGAACATGATTTATGATAGAACATTATGGCGTCGTTCGATCCATGTAACCAGCCCTCCTAACGAGATAGATGCTTGGTTGTTGTTGTTGTATAATCCGTTGCTCATGCTGACAGCTCAGACTAGCAATATAATCAATTGCTTAGATATAGAAGAATGACTTAACCTCCCACAGCAAAACTCTGAAAGGGAATCCAGCTTAATATGAGCATTCTGAAATCTGAACTTCCAGGCCTCAATGACCTGTCTTCACAAGCTTTATAGAAATATTAGTGATTGCGCCTAATTCTAAAAATGTACTGTCAGAACATATATCAGTTAAATAATTCTCAAGAAGGCTATGTAGTGTCAAAGGTTCCATGGAAGAAAATCTGAAGATTTAATTGAGTCAAACAAATCAACTTCTCCTTGTTAAATCAGAAAATGATTCTCTTGAATTTAAGCATGCAACATAAATAAACAGCTTAGTATTCACTTCTGTAAAATGATTACCCAACTCTTGAAGTTGTCGATCAATAAGGTGATAGAATAATTCATCTTGAAAATGATGTAAATTATAAACTTTTTGCATTTTGCACCTTGACTTTCCATATGTTTAAATGGTACCATCCATACTTAGAATGGCAACATCATCCCTCTCACACAAAAAATGAAGCCTGGTTAATCTGCTTGCAGCCTACGCTTTGACCAATTTCGTAGCATTTATAATATCATGATCATTTCTTTGTAATGCTTGAGATGACAAATGAGTAAAAGGCAAAAAAAAATTTCATTAGGCACAAGATGGAAACTTATTTGAACAGCGTATGTCCTTCACCCTTTTTCTCGGAATTTATGACATCTCCTTCAATAATTTCAACCACATCATCATAGAAGATAAGAGAAACTAAGTTAAGTAGTGTCCCATAATGTAAGTTCCATCAAATAACCCCTTCCTTCTTGATTGTGGCTTCTTTCAATATAACGTTTTTCCCGATAACACATGCTTAAATGTGGCCATGTGGGGGCTAAGTGCTATAGCTATACATATGCTACGATTTTTTTCAAGCATAGTGGAGGCACGTCCCCCCACTAAGGACCACCTGGGTCCGTGCTTGCTCCCAGCCACCCCAAAGTTCAGAGTGTAATTTAACATCCTCAGTGTCACTCGGAACTCCAATTTTATATATCCCACAATTGATCCAGTACATCAAATAATGGATAATCATGATTGGGGTAGAAAGCCTAGGAAAGGAATCATTAGAAACTCTTACTATCAGTATTGCCACAGCAACCAACAAGTGACAGCCGAAGTACTCTACCAATTCCCCAGCATCTAGCTGCCAATAGTTCTCCAAATAAGCGTAGGCTGCGTAGCGCATATAGCCAAGGTGAATTTAGTTTTATTGCAATGGTGACCGTTAGGATCAGTATTGGACCAACTTTGACATCTACCAGAGGTGTTAAGCCTAGAATGAGTAAAATCCACACAAAATACATATTCTCTCATGTCATTAACTTTTCCATATCTACTTTCAAGGAGGGGAAGTAACATCAATAGGTTCTCTCTGCAGAAATGAGTAACCTCTTTTCCTTTTCCGGGACAGGGAATGAATTGCTAGTAGTACAAGTATCTTACTTGTAAGCCTTTGATATGAATGTGCTACACTCCCTAATCTTCTATTATAATTTAATACTGCTTTAATCTTGAGTGTTTTGAACCTTTTACACTGACTTTTAAATAAAGGAGAGGTAGCGTATGGTGCCCCTTCCATTGTTGACAATTCTAAATAAAATATGCATAAATAGTCCTGACACTGTCTCGATTCTTTATATGATGTCCATGCCAATCATTGAATCTTAAGAAATAAGATAACAGTTCATCCTCACTCATGGGATCCTTTGCAAAATGAAGTCCATACTTCCACATTTAGCACGAGCTTTCTTCCTTTCTGTGGCTTGACTGAGCATATGATTTTGCACTAGTAGCTCTGCCTTAGTTCTTTTCTGTGGCTTTCTTCGAAGATGCTATTTGCTAGAAAAATAGGGAAAGTATTTGAAGCAATACTTGTATGAGTAATCATATGGATGAGTCCTGCAATCTTTCTTGTATTTTCCATTTTAATAGTTGTATTTCTTCCTTATCGTTTTGGCCTAAGTTTGAAGAACAAGAATGTGATTTATATTTCATTAATGCAATATTCATTATGTTCATCATTGTCATTCTTTTGATTGTGTGGACAATCTGGCTCGGAATTAGTAAAACTGTTGTGGTGCGTGCTATCTAATCCCATTCTATTTAACTAATATAAAATTACCCTTGTCTGGTTTTACAGTGGTGGATAAGAAGAATGTCATTGGGCGACCCATTGTCGAAGTACCGAAGTGTTATGTGCCACATGTACCTACTTTGCGAGTACATGTAACTGAAGATTTTGGGGACTGCAGTTTGTCACTTGATTCTTTAGGATCTACAGGAACTGAAAAGGATGACAGTACTGATGAGAATAGACGACATATTGGAGTCATTCCAATTCGACGCCCACGTGCTGTTATTTCTAGTCCAGGTAAATCTCACTTTTTTATTTGCTGTTGAAGTATATTTATGTATATACCAAATGATTTTTCCAATTTGAGCTTCTGAAGTTTGTTCATAGAGATCATAAGAGCAGCTATGCTTTTATAATGTTAAGAAGAGTGTGGCAGTCTTCTTTTGACTTGGCGTTAAAACTGAGATGAGTACTTTCTGATAGAGATCCTTTTTTTGTAAATGATTCATTAAAACTTCTTCCAGAAGGATGCAATGCAACTTTAAGGCTCTGACAAAAAGAGGTTTCAGATCAAACTTTAGCAAACTCAAAGCACTTTGAAAGTAACCAAAATTCTTAACTGTTTCATGATTGACGATTCAAAATTACTTTCAATTTTACTTTTACAAAAAGAAGTGTTGAGTACTTCAGAATATTTCAAAGAAAACTGGACTTTTGAGTTTATGATGATGACATTTACATATTTTAATGTATATAAAGTAGTATTATTTTTAAGAACAATATATGTCTAAGGTAGTATAATGTTATTAGTTAATTTCCTTAGGAGTGTGCCCAATGTGAAGGGCATTAGTGCCTGTGGCACCGAGGTTGAAGTCCTCTATAAATGGAGGACTATGGCCTTCAGTTTATGTAATGTTTAAGTAAGAACTCTATAGTAATTTAGCAAGATCACTATGTTCCCTCCCACACTCTCTTGGCCTCTCCCTCTTCAATCACTAATTTTCGAGAATCACAATGATGTTTTATGTGACATACCACATGTGGGTTCAGTTAGCAGAGTTTAACCTACAGCAACATTGATGCTTGTGGCCGGCAAGTATTGTCTGTATTCTTGTCTACAACTCTTAGAACAGGTCCAAATGTTACATTTTTTCAAAAAGATGTCAGTGGGGTTCTATAGGTTGATGATATTTGGTGAACCTGTAGCAGCCCACATTCAAAAGGGAGTTTTGTTTGTGTTTATGTTATTTTAAAACCCATCTACTACAAAACGGTAAAATTATTTGCATTGTGACCCGGAGGTCATGTAGAAACAACTTCTTCACTTGCGAGAGAAAGCTTGCGTGCATCTATCCTCTCCAGATCTCACTAGCGGGTGGCATTGTGCATCGGACAACCTTTTTTTGTGCAAAAGTTGAACCTCCAAATAACAGTTAACAAGGGTTAGTATATCTAGGCAGATGTTTCAAGTTATTAGTGTTGGAATATTCCATCAACAAGGCATTGGTCTAGTGGTGTAAGGCCCCGCTAGATCTCCAGGATGACCAAAAGGTCAAGGATTCGATTCACAAGAGCGACATTTGTTGGGAGGGACAACCACGCACCCCGAAAGAGATTAGTTTCTTACTCATAGGGTGAGGGGATACTATTGGTAGTACCCCAAAAAAAGTGTTGGACTATTCTGTTATGCAATAGGATCAGTATCTTTTTCAATATATGGGAGTTCTATCCTTCTTTCTGTTATAAATCTAAAGCAACTTAACACATGAAGAAAAAAAATACAATTGCAGACACATAGTTCTGACCACTCACAAGAACCTAAAATATTTAAAATAAAAAATCACTTGTGATTAATGATGAAGAAAAGGGCAAATCATGGTTTAATTTATGAAGTTGGGAGAATGAAATGCATTATCACATATAGTTATAGTAGATAGATATAATTTGGAAAGCACCATTTATCATGTGTGTTGTTTTTAGTTTCTTTGTTTTAAGGTATGAGGTATCTGCATTCTGCATGCAGTTTGTTCAACACTATGTTATGTGCTATCTCACAAAGTTGACCTCTCTCAACTCTGTTTCAATCTTGTATCAGCTAATGACATTTTGATCCGGAATAGAAACAAGATTAGAGATGAAAGACTTTGTGCTGCAAAGAATGGTGCTGTACTACAAAGTAGACATGCAAAGTGTGAAGTTAAATCACATGAGGTTACTTATCCTTCAGCCACAAGAAAATATAAGGGACCTGAGTCTAATGATAAAGTTGATCCTATAGTGAAAAAAAAGGTCAAGAAAGGCAGCATAAAATCAGAAAATGTAACTAGGATTTGGAAATTTTAGAGACATTGGAATTCAGGAGCATTAGTAGTTGAGAAAATAGTACATGTTTTGATGTTACCATCCATGTCAATACGTTTAATACCCCACACCAATGTCCAATGTTTACTTATGTGTGCATGAGAAATAAACTTAGGATATGTTTGCGAGTCTGTATTTGGATTGAAAGAAAGGAAAAAAAATAAAGTTTTTGAGTTATCTTATAAGTGTATTTCATGACTTTCGAGAAAAAACTAAAAATGCTAGTGGGTGAGATGCTATCTATATTTTTTTATTTGTGTTATTATTATTATCCTTATTCATACATGAGATTTTCTAAGATAGTATATATATATTTGTAGAAAAATGAATATTTGGGTGACCAACATAAAGCTTATGAAAGTAATTGGATTTTTGTTTGTGGTGGCTAACATAAAGTTTATGGATTTTAATGGTTATATCTTGTGCATATAGATTAAATGATTGTTTAAGATTAACAATGAAACATGGGAAGATAATGCTTTATTCCACAATAAAGGTTGGGTTTCAAGAAATTAAAGAAATGTTTTTGAGATTAACTTGATACAAAATTTCATGCATATTGATACTTGATATATTGAATTGATTGGATTTTATGTGTGTGTATATATTGTGTATACACATATATTATTTAATTTTATAAATATTAAATAAATCATCATCATTCAAGCTAACAAACTATATCAATTGAGCTAATGAATTGAACTAAACATTTGGCAAAGTTATCATGAACCAAACTAATTCGAGGTGATGAGTCAAATCAAACAATTCGTGAAATTTAATTGAGCTGAAAATATGACTCGTTTCAAACTCGAGTCAAGTTTTAAGTGAAGTCAATTCCTATTAAGTTTAACCAAGTGGGATATTCATATGTTAGTGAGAATAGGTAATTCAAATGTTGATGAGAATAGGTAATTCATATGTTAGTGAGAATATTCTATATGTTTACTACATTTAATTAAGTTAGTATCAATCAATTATAATTTAAGTCCACGGGGTGTAATGAAAGATTAGTAAAGTTTGATTTATGTAATATAACTTAAGTCCATGCAACTCTAATTTAGGTTCTTTTATTAAGAGTCACATAGTGATTTGTTGATAGATGGAAGAGTTAATATCAATTAAAGATCATATAGCTATGACAAACAAAATTGTAAAGGATTAGAATGTAACACGACTTAATCCACACTTCGTATCTGCCGATCCGCATTCTTATTTTATTATATTAAGTATTCAATTTTATATATTTTATTTTATATAATTAGAATATTTTTGTATTAAGAGTACTTTATGTCAAAAATGTATTTATTATAATTCAATTTAATGTGATATATGTGGTTAATGTACTAAGGGTAGTTACTTAGGATTATATGATTTTTTTCGTATAAATTAAAAAATGTAAGAGCAAAATAGGAAAATAAAAATTATACTATAATGGTAGTTATTTCATATTTTGACTTTATATATAGTATAAGGTAAGAGTTTTATATAATTTGAGTATATATTAAAGCGGTAATGGCTAGGTCGAACAAGAAGTACAAAAAGTGAACAAGTTCATTGGCGAAACTCAAGAAGAACTGTAAGAAGAAACATTAAGAAGGTTGGTTGAAATGAAAATATATCATACATGTTCATCTCATTAACTCAAACTCATTTCACTCAAATTTGTTGTTAACACAATCAAATTATGCCACAACAACTTCCATTCAAATCATCACACTCATACACACAACATGAACCTTCACACTATGGCCACTCGTTACTTAACACTACTAACTCTATCATCCCAAACCCTCGCGCGTGCCGTCCACGCCCACATCCTAACCTCTGGTTTCAGGCCATCTTCTTACATCCTCAACCGTCTCATTCTTGTTTACTGCAAATCTTATAATATCCGCTATGCCCGCCAACTGTTTGATAAAATTCCCAAACCAGATATTGTTGCAAGAACTACTTTGCTTGTCGCGTACGCTTCTAATGGTAACGTAAATCTCGCTAAGCAAGTTTTTAACGCTACCCCGTCGAGTATGCGTGACACTGTTAGCTACAATGCCATGATCACTGCATATTCGCATAGCCGTGATGGTCATGCTGCTCTTCAGCTTTTTATAGAGATGAAAAGGAAAGGTTTTTTTCCTGATTCGTATAGCTTCTCGAGCGTGCTTAGTGCCTTGTCGTTGATTGCTGATGAGGAGAAGCACTGCAAGCAGTTGCATTGCGAGGTGGTCAAGTCGGGAGTGGGATATTTGTCTTCTGTTTTGAATTCTTTGATATCTTGTTATGTTAATTGCGCTTCTTCACCTTTGGTGTCCTCGTCGTTGGTGATGGGTTCTGCTAGGAAGTTGTTTGATGAGATGCCTGAAAGGGATGAGTTGTCGTGGACCACGATGATTTCTGGTTATGTGAGGAATGATGACCTTGATGCGGCACGTGAGATTCTGGATGGGATGACTGAAAAGATAGTCTGTGCTTGGAATGCAACAATTTCCGGTTATGTGCAGCATGGGTTTCATGACACGGCATTTGAATTGTTTAGGAAAATGCATTTGATGGGAATTCAGCAGGATGAGTATACTTACACAAGTATGATTAGTGCTGCTTCCAATGCTGGATTGTTCAAGTTTGGAAGACAGGTGCATGCTTACATTCTAAGAACAGAGGCACAACCTTCTGAACATTTTATTTTATCTGTAAATAATGCGTTGATTACGTTTTACACTAAATGTGGTAAAGTAGCTCAGGCAAAGGAAATTTTCAACAAGATGGCTGTAAAGGATCTTGTTTCATGGAATGCGATTTTGTCCGCATTTGTCAATGCTCGGTGCATTGAGGAAGCTAACTCTATTTTTAACGAGATGCCAGAGAGGAATCTCCTAACATGGATTGTGATGGTATCGGGCTTAGCAAAAAATGGTTTTGGAGAAGAAGGTTTGAAGCTATTCAACCAGATGAGGGTAGAGGGACTAGAACCATGTGATTATGCATATGCTGGAGCAGTTACGTCTTGTTCTATTCTTGGATCATTAGACAATGGACAACAAATCCATTCTCAGGTAGTTAGATTAGGCCATGATTCAAGCCTCTCTGTCAGCAATGCATTGATTACAATGTATGCAAAATGTGGTCTTGTTGAATCTGCCTATACTGTGTTCCTCACAATGCCATATGTGGATTCAGTATCCTGGAATGCCATGATTGCAGCCCTCGCACAACATGGTCGTGGTGTTGAAGCCATCCAGCTTTATGAACAGATGTTGAAGGAAGATATATCACCCGATAGGATAACATTTCTCACTATTCTTTCTGCTTGCAGCCATGCTGGCTTGGTCAAAGAGGGACGCCATTATTTTGATACAATGTCTGCTAGTTATGGTATAACCCCAGGAGAGGATCATTATGCTCGTTTAATTGATTTGTTATGCCGCGCTGGTATGTTCTCAGAAGCAAAGAATGTAACTGAATCCATGCCTTTTGAGTCTGGTGCACCAATTTGGGAGGCTCTTCTTGCTGGCTGTCGGATTCATGGGAACATTGATTTAGGTATTCAAGCTGCTGAACGACTCTTTGAGCTTATGCCACAGCTTGACGGAACCTATATAATCTTGTCTAATATGTATGCAACTTTAGGTCAGTGGGATGAAGTGGCCAGGGTAAGGAAATTAATGAGGGACCGAGGGGTTAAGAAGGAACCTGGCTGCAGTTGGGTTGAGGTTGAAAACATGGTCCACGTGTTTTTGGTTGATGATGCTGTACACCCTGAGGTGCAAGAAGTGTACATGTATCTGGAGCAACTGGTAATTGAAATGAGGAGATTGGGGTACGTTCCTGATACAAAGTTTGTGTTGCATGATATGGAATCTGAACATAAAGAGCATGCCTTGTCCACCCATAGCGAAAAGCTTGCCGTTGTTTATGGAATTATGAAACTTCCTTTAGGAGCTACTATCCGGGTTTTCAAAAATTTGCGGATATGTGGTGATTGCCATAATGCATTCAAGTTTATTTCCAAAGTGGTAGGGCGAGAGATAATTGTGAGAGATAGGAAGAGGTTTCACCATTTTAAAAATGGTGAATGTTCTTGCGGCAACTACTGGTAGCAAGAGTTTCTGTTATTTGATTACTGTCATCAAGGGATTTTAGCCTCAGAAGTGGTCAAACTGAATTAAAATATATATAGCGGAGCCGACCCATCTAGTGGGACTAAGGCTTGGTTGTTGTTGTTGTTGGAGCATCTGCAATCAGGAATTCATTAATGATCATGGTAATACTAAAGTATCATTTTTTTATCCGATACTCATTTTTTTATTTTGCCAAAGGCTTATTATGAACTTTAGTTTGGTTTTGCATTCTACAGGGTGTAAATTTGTCTAATCCTAATGCACATGAATGCTAGAGTTAATTAGTGCTCTATCAAGTAATTAGCCTCTCACAAATGGGATTGGCAAGTGGTGCTCAATTTAAAAGGCCCAGGCAGAAGAAACACCAAACCCATTTTCACATGAAGTGGAACAAAATTTGGCACAATGTTACTGGAATGCTCATTGATGTGCAAGAAAAAGCCCAAAACACAACACTGAACCTGTGAAGTGTTAAGAAGCTTTAGCTAGGCTCTGTGCAAGTATGGCTTCTTCTAATTCTAATGAAGAATGAGATAAGTGATCCTATAATCCATCTTAATCAACATATGGACTCTTCAATGTCTAGTGTACTGAACTACCTAATGCTTTGTATGGTTGAAGAAAGAAAATGAGAAGAAAGAAAGAAAAGTAATGAAAAAATGAGATTATTTTTTAGTTGTTTGGTTTAAAGAAAAAGAAAGAAAAGTGAGTGGAATGAAAGATGTTGAATATGTTAGCTGACACATTATACATCTTCTTTACATAGATATAATTTTTTTAAATATTTGATTTGATATATTAATCACATTTTACTAACAACTATGTTAGTAAATATAATTTTTGATAAATAAATTTAGTTTTATGAGTACTAAAATTTAAATAATGAAACTTACTTTAAAAATTAGTGGTAGAGTTCAAGTAAAATATGACAAAAAATATATTCATTTATAATGTAAGATTTTTAAATTGTTATTGCATCATTCATACTTGATTATTATTGTCTACTTTTAAATATAAGTAATATAAATAAATGATTAATGATATATTAAATATATATAAATTATTACATTAATAATACATATATATTATATTCTTAAAATATTCATATAGATAAGGTATCTTTTTTAGACATATATATACATTTCCAATGTGGTAAACACTTTTTAAATCTAGTTCCAATTAGGCCGTCCAAATATCTTACTGCTTTAAACCTTGTATCTAACTATTTTCAAATTAAATTTGGATGAGTCGGTTTGACTTGATCAATTTAATTTTAAAATCAATGATTCAGATGATCAGATCAGTTAGATTGATTGAGTCAATTAAAAATCTATTTTTTGTTTAATTAAATTTTAAATTTAGTGGACTTTCGTTGTAATTAAAACATAAAACTTATGTTGAATGATGAAGTTTTTAACTTAATCCTAATATTTTGTTGTAATAAAACCTTTTTTTTTGTTGATTATTTAATTATGTATGAGAATGTTTTTAAATTTGAAATAAAATTATTAAATAATGTTAACCAGTATTATGGATATTTTAAAAAATTAATGAAAACCGAGTCAACTAGTCACATCATTGATATATTAATTCAACTAATGACTCATTGACTAAGTATCATAGTCTAGTCATTGATTAAGTATCACATCAACTCATTCACTAATTTGAGTTTAATAATACTCACCCCTTCGCACTTCACTTCAGATCTATTTTTCATTAGATTAAAATTTACATAAATATAAACTTTTTAAAATAGAATATATAAAACTTATTGTTAGTGATAATAATAAATTAAATTTTAGAGATGATACAAGTTAGAAATATAAATTAATATGAAAAGTAAATTAGGGCAAAAACTCTTCGAGAGATGCTTCGTGTCTGCCGACCCGCATTCTTATTTTATTATATTAAGTATTCAATTTTTATATATTTTATTTTATACAATTAGAATGTTTTTGTATTAAAAGTACTTTATGTTAAAAATATATTTATTATACTTCAATTCAAGGTGAGATATGTGATTAACGTATCAATGGTAGTTACTTAGGATTATATGGTTTTTTTGTAGAAATTAAAAAATGTAAGGGCAAAATAGGAAAATTGAAATTACATCATGACAATAGTTATATCATGTTTTGGCTTTATATATAATATAGAAATATAGATATAGACATATAGTAACATTTTAACCACCATTGTTATGCCTAAAAATTTAGAAACCGTAATATATAAAATGTCTTATTTGTGATAATGATATATTTAAGTTTAGAGAGATATAAGAATATGACCTAAAATGAACATATTTTTCTTATTTTTCTTAATAAGAATACAATAGAGTAGAATAAATTATGACGTCCAACTACTAATTCATTTTATAATATTAAATATAAAAGCTGTAATGTTTTGATAGACACGCCTCCTATCATTTTCAATTTAATAAATTTATTATTATAGATTAATACTAACCTCTATAAAAAATTAAATAAATATATAATATTTTTATAAATAAAATATATATATATATATATTTATTATTATCAATAATGAATGATTTAACTTTAGAGATTCTAGTAATAAGATATAAGGAAAAAATATAAATTATTAATAAGACTAAAATAGAGCAAGATAATATTATATTTTCTAATTTCAATTTATATAATATATTGAATACATATTATAATATATGCACTTCTATAGAAAGGTTTATATTTATACTATAAATGACATTTAGATACCATCTCTTTAGTCTTGACCATAGATATGATTTACTCACACATGAGGATACCCATAATATGATATATTATGAATTCCTCTCTAATATCGAAATATAAATTTATTTAATGTTAACATCTAATTTTATTATGTAATTCATATTTCTATTTCATTTATTCATAGTTGCTAATATTATTTTTTATTTTCAGATGAATGATAAAAATATAAGCGTAATGTTTATATGTTGTCAATATAAATATTTATATATAATTTTGTATTAACAGAGATGATATAGTGACGGTATACAAAATTCCTATGAAAATATTATTAGAAATGGGGAGGGATCCACTTACTCCAAGAGTAAGTAAAAAAGACTTACTCTTCATCTTAGCCATCCAATCTTGGAAAATCCAATGGTTAGATGTAGTTACCAATTCAAACCATTGGATTTCCAAAAAATGAATGATCATGATGAGGAGTAAGTCTTTTCCACTTACTCTTAGAGTAAGTGGATCCCTCCCCATTAGAAATTGTTTGAAAAGATAAAAGAAGAATCTTTATATTAAAAATAATATATTTAAGATTTCAACAATCTTAAACTTTATAATATAAATATTAATTTTGTTGGGAAGTTTGTATTAACGTAACGTTATTTGCAATGTTTGATTAAGTTAGAGGGAATCACGTGTAACATTTCTTATTTCTAATTTTCTATTGTTCTTCCCCAATTCTATTTCATTCTTCTGAGTCTTCGAAGTAATTGTGAAACCACGTATATAACATTCATTTTCACACCTCAATTATGTATTCTTTCAAAGACAAGTTTTCCCATTACCTTCCAAATTCCAATTCCAACTCCTCCCAGGTTTTTTTTCTTCCTTATTTATATTTCTTTATTTTTATAGTACCCAATTTCGTCACCTTTTATATTAATTTTATGAGATCCGATGCGGTCTGGTCGGTGAAATGAGAGAATTATGTAATTATATTGTTAATATCGATAATGGCAACAATAAAAAATTGAACTTGATGTGATGGGAATTCTTATTATATCATTTTATATAAGCTTATATCTGATTTGTGCAATTATCTGATTCTGGTGTGTAATGGTTTCATTAATTATCATCATGGGTTTGAGTTTTCTGCTCAAATGTACCATAAGCTAGGAAAAAATGAAAAAAATAATACACGTGTTATTTGTTTAACAGCTAGGACTTATGAGGTAAATATGTAATATTAATGTTGATTTGAATTTCACCAAGTTGGTGTTCTTGATTGTTTTGCCTTCACAATAAGAAGTTAGTCTTAAGATAGCACCTTTCAAATGTACATAGTACCAATTCCCTCATTAGTGTCTATGTTGTGATGTATTTAGTTTGGCTGTAACTGTTTTCAGTTAACAAAAAAGAAGGGTGTGAATGTTATTTGTGTGAGCTCCATTTTATAGCTTTAATTACTTTAAATTTCAGTGGTTTCTGGTACCGTAGAACACATTATACATAGGAGAATATAAATTGGTTTTCACCTTTCAGCCCTTTACACATTTTTTGTTGTTGGGATGGATCAAATACTTATGGGTATGAAATGAATATAAGAGCAGAATCTGACTACTTTATTTCTATTAAACTCCATTCTTTAGTTGAGTTATACTATTAGCTGCCTTTGTTGTTGTTGTTGTTGTTCTCATTGTCATCAATGTGAACAATACATGGGTTGATACAGATATGTTGCCCTTGGCTGAACACCCTAATGAGTTCAATAAGATTAAAGCTTGTTTATGATTATTCTTTCATGTGTTACTCTTAGGGAATATGACCTGTAAAAAGACCTTAATCTGCTTATCCATTGAAGAAGTATACAAAGTAAACTTGCTATAATTTTGTTTATTCGAAGAAGTGAACCATAGGATTCAAGCAGTTTGGATGAAATGGTAGAGTGTTTTAGGTGTCATATATTATAAAATAGTATCGTTCAAGGCGATGGTCTAGTGGCGTAAAGCCTCACTAGATCCACCAAGATGACCAAAAGGTCAAAGGTTCATTTCCTGGGAGCGACACTTGTTGGAGGGGTAGCCACGCACTCTGCAAGAGATTAGTTCCTTACCCAAAAGGTGAGGGGATACCATTGGTAATACTAAAAAAATCAAGCTTAAGGGGCAATTTTACTGCACAACTATAAGACATGCAATGTTATATAAGACTGAATGTTGAGCAGTAAAATGTCAACGAGAGAATAGATTCCTTGTAGCAGAGATGAGAGTTTTACGTTGGATGAGTGGGCAACTAGACAAGATATGATTAGAAATAAATCCATTAGGGAAAAAGTTGAAGTAACTCCTATTGTAGAAAAGATGGTAGAATCACGCCTCAGATGGTTCAAACATTTATGGAGGAGACTAGTAGAAGCCCCCGTAAGGAGAGTAGAATAATGGAGATTGTCCAATTACTAGAGGAAGAGGGAGATTAAGAAAAACCATAGGCAAAGCGATTAAGAAAGACTTAGAATTAATGTTTTGTCAGTAAACATGATTTATGATAGAGCATTGTGGTGTCATTCGATTCATATAGCCGACCCTACCTTGCGGGATAAAGGCTTGGTTGTTATTGTTATACTTGAAATTGCCGTAGTAATGGAGGGATAATTTATGTTAACATGTGTGTCTTCATTTGGAGTATGATTGCCTTAACCTAGATTTAATTCAGAGTGAAGTTTAGTGCATCACCAAGCTTTAATACCTTTTTCTTCATACAAGACCAATGTCTTTAATTTATGCAGCTATCTCACCTCTGTCTCACAGTTAAGATTGAAGAAAATAAACACAATATGATTAATCTCATTTTACACCTAATCAAATAAGAATGAAGTTCAAAGAATACCATATATAGGCTATTTGCCGAATGAAACTCTGCTAATGAGTTAATTCTGCATATTCCAAGTGGAAAAATAATCACCTTAATTTCCTTTTTTTATTATCAATCTTTGACACAAGATTTTATTTTTGTGTAGGCTAACCCCACCTCTAAAAATGATAAACCTCTGTCTTCATATTTATCCTACATTATCCCCTCAATCAGCTTTGGTGGATCCAAGACAAACAAACACGAACACGATTTTCAACCAATACAATCAGATTCTTTTGAGTATAATTATGAGAAGTTGGAGAATCAGGATGACAAATTGGATAATTATGTCGACTGTAGTCCCCCATGTAATAGCATGGATGTATTAAAAGATGAAATTATTGGTGAAGATCTGACCTCTAGAAACAGCAGCAGTAGTTCTGAAGTTTTTGAAGAAGCAAATGATCAACAAACTCCAAATACTTCTAAGAAGTCTGTGCTAAATCTTTCGGATGACTCTACTTTTATTTCTCCGGAGTTGTATGAATTTTTTGAGTCATGCCTTCCTAATATAGTTAAAGGACGTCAATGGGTCTTACTTTATAGGTAACTTTGCTCTCTAGTTTTTTAGTTAGTGCATTCAACACTATTAAGCTATTGCATAGAAATATTGATTCAACATTTGTTCTTTAAATTAAGGGCAGCACATCGAAACATGGAGTATCACTTCGTACACTTATCCGCAAGAGTGCTGAACTTTCTTGTCCTTGCTTGCTGGTATGTCAACCTTTCAGAACTGGATACATATATCTCCTATCATGATGTACATATGGTATTTAGTAGTTGTGGATCTAGCTATCTAGGTATAATTCTTTTGTTGACAATGGACTTATGTAATTTGCAAAACTTAGATTGCTGGAGATATGAAAGGTGCTGTGTTTGGCGGTCTGTTAGAGTGCCCCTTGAAACCTACACCAAAACGAAAATATCAAGTATGTAACTTTCTCTTTATACACAGATAGTACTTCTTTTTTATGGCACTTGTAGGTCTTGATGTAGGTTTCATTTTCTTTACTGTGGTGATAGGGAACAAACCAAACCTTTGTCTTCACAACTATATATGGCCAGCCAACTCTGTTTCGACCTACTGGTAAGGGTACTTATTGTGAAAATTCATATTTTTTAGGAAGATTTGGAAAATAAGGAAAATGTCATAAGTTGATGTGTTGTCCAAATTTATGACTAAGTGGATGAGTTCATATCTGCAAGAGTTACATGACTTTTAGGGTCTAATTTATTTTTGTAGTTAAGGTATTTCAGTTATCAATATTTATTAGTACCTGCACTTGTATGTGAAAGCATGCCAACTCGTTATAAGAATATTCTTTTTAAAGTGTAATACAGATGAAAACGAGCTGAGAGTCTCCAAAATTTTCTATTCATTGACTAGTCATGATCATCTCTTGCATGTCATCTTCAACATTGTTTTGACCAAAATATTTAAGTATCTTGGTCAATCATATAAAACAATGGGGAAATGTAAACCATAAGATTCAAGCAGAGTGAATGAAATAAAGGTGTATTACATGTAATAGAAAGGTGTTACTCGAGCTCAAATGAAAGATTTACTCCATATCTAACAAATGTTGGACATTAAAATGTCAACTAGAAAATAAACTTAATATAGCAGAGAATAGTATGTTGTGGTAGATGAGTGGGCACATTAGACAAGATACAATTAGTATTGAATGCATTAGAGAGAAAGTTGGGGTAACTCCTAATGTAGAAAAGATGGTAGAATCTCGCATTAGGTGGTTTGAGAATGTATGGAGGAGACCGGTAGAAGCCCCAGTAAGGAGAGTAGATTAAACGTAGGTTAATCCAAATTCTAGAGGCAGAGGAAAGCCGAAAAACCATAGGCAAAGCGATCAGGAAATATTTAGAGATTAATGTTTTGTCAATGAATATGATTTATATAATAGAGCATTATGGCATCTTTTAATCCATATATGTCACCCCACTTAGTAAGAATAAGGCTTGATTATTGTTGGTTGTAACACTGTCATATGCACCCCATTATGGTCATAATATACTGTTGAATTGATTCTTTAAAAAATAGAAAAACATTTTCATATGAGCTTTTCAATTTGATTTAGTACCATACATCATTGTATTTATAGGGCCCGACAATTCCAACATAAAGATAGAAGGGAAGGAAAACATTGATTGGTCACTACCTGCTGATAGAATTGTTGGATGCTTCGGTGTCCGAGACTTTGGCAGTTGGTGGGTTAGGTCAATTGGGGGATGAAGCTTTAACTAATAAGAATTATTAGTAGTTTAGTCAATCCTAAATTAGGGAAAACTGCATTATCTCCATTCACGATACAAGTTCTTAATATTTTATTTTAAGCATGAGAAGTTGCTAACTAGAGGGTGAGAATTCGCGTAACGGTAATGTTATCTCTTAGTGACTAAGAGGCAATGAGTTCGAATTTTTGGAAACAACCTTTCTACTTATGGGGTAAGGCTTTGTACGTCTATCTTCCCTAAGCCTCATTTGGTAGGAACTTCGTACACTAGGTCACCCTTTTATGAAATATTGTTAAGTCCTTTTCTTTTTATTTTCCTTTTAGTTTCCATGAACTTGTGATGTGCTGATTATATATATTATGCGCAGGTGCCAACCGGTACTACTACATGTGTTTGAGGGACTTACTAGCTATTGGTGGTGGGGGTAATTATGCTTTATGCTTAGATGAAGATCTGTAAGTATTTCAATAATACTGCTTAGTTTCTTTAAGTACTTTTTTATTCTAGTTGAAGTACCACTAGTAAAATCTCTTCTTGAATATATCCTTCTGGATGAAAAGGTTAACCGGAACTAGCGGACCTTGCGACACATTTGGAAACAAAGGTCTGGCTCACAGTCCAGAGTTTGAGTTGAAGAATGTTGAGGTAATGTTCTAATTACTGTTGTATCTTATTTTCTTTGTTCTAGTGGTTTACATAACATACATGACATTTATGAAATGAAGTAAACCTTTGCACTGCATTCAGTCTCTGCCCTTTCCTCATTCCCAACCCCCTGGAAAGATGAAAGGCAACCCACATAAGATTTTTATTGTTTTCTCTTCATGAATGTTACAAAATTCATGAGTTCAATCTATTTTTACACAAATAATGACTAACTACTATGAAAACAAATGGCACTGGAATCAGCTTCTCAGTAACAAAGAAATGAACCAATGTACTCATAATCTCCATGTTGGATGAGGGTTTTTAATTTTACCCAATCTATATCAAAAAAATATTCCCAATCTAGATGGGTAATCATGAAATAGAAAAAGTTAAATTTTTCATTATATCAACTTCATATCTGCTATTAGCTCGAGCAATTCATTATATACCCAAAAATCACTGCATTCTTCTGGGTTTGAGCATTGGTTTTTTTGTGTATTGATAGAATTGTCCTTAGTTCATTATATTATATGCATTCATGTCCATTGCTTAATTCTACTACCTTAAGGATTGTTCTACAAGTTTTCATGTAATGTTTCGAACATGTACAGCTGTGGGGTTTTAGACACGCTTCCACTTCGCGAGGCTAGGATGCTTTTGGATTTCCAGAACAAAAATCTCTCCACCCTTTCTTCTTGTTTGCTACTACTTTTATTCAAAACTCTTTGTATGTAGTTCAGTACTTCAGTTTACCCACTTTCACGAGAGTCACCTTTAGTGATTGATCAATTTGATATACGGTCACACTTGTTAACTTCTTACCAGTAAGTATTTTGTATACTTTGAAAGTTGAAAATCCCATTTTGCAAAAAAGGGAAGAAAAAAAAACTTGGTTTGTGGAAGCCAAAGTCCTAACACAAGAAGATTGTATGCAGAGTAGAATTTATAGGATGGAGTCTCATTACCCCAAATTACTAAGAAAAAAATAAAATGAGTGTTGTTAAATGTGACATTCAATAGCACTCTTCTAAGCAAATGACTATTGATTTGAATATACAATTTGTTGTATAAATACAATTTGATTTGACAAACTAGACAAATGGTAATGTTATGAGAATGGATAGTGATGTCTAAGGTTTCTTATTAACCATTATGATAGCCGCTTTTGGTAGACTGTTTTTTTTAATTTGCTATGAAATATCAATGTTTCGGTATCTCTCATATATGTATCTGATACATATTTGATAATGATATGTATTCATGGAGTATCTTTTTGAGTGCTTTATAATACTCTTAAAATGTTTTTCCGATAAAAGCAAGCATGGATGGCCCTCAACCTTTTTGTGAGTGAGGATTATGATGAGGAAGTTAAAATGTTAACTAGTGTCCTTATAAAACAATAAGACAAAAATTGTATTGGAAAACTAAGTCTCAATTTCCACTAATGTAATGGATAAAAGTTGAAGTCTTTTAATGATCGTGGTTGAGTCAATGACTTTACCACAGGTGTGGGAGAAGCTAGAATATAACTAGGATAGAATCCCACAATGCAGTTTCACATACCCTCCCTATGGGGCATACCCAAATTCCAATTGCAATAGTTGGTTCTTCCCTGTAATTAAAATAAATTATTCTTCTCATTAAAGAGGTCCAAAATTGTGCACAAAGTAGCATGAGTGTGATTTGATTCACAAAATACTCCTAAAAATAAGCACTATATACAATTGAGTGTATTATTTCTCCAATGCAAAGTAAAAATAATATCATTTTAGTAAAATTAAATCTTCTTACAACTCAAATTACCAACATTATTTTTTGGATACAGTGTTTTCTAAAGCAAAGTGGTTAAATTAATGCATGATTCAAGTAGTATACTTGACTTCTCAAAATATTATTTCATTTTCTTGGGACCAAAGACATTGAAAATCATTTGTGTGGGTGGAGAATCAAATATAATTTATATTTTTAACAATATTCCTTATAATGACCCGTGAATCATTGTTTTTTGTCAACTTCTATATTAATAATTCATAAAGTATACAAATAAATAATAACAACAATATTGAATTCTGAATGAAATGGAAGAATAATATAATGCTTGGTATACCAAAAAAATCCAAGTGAAAGAGCCATGTTATGCTAAAGAGTTTGCATGAATTCATGGCTTACCTTAAGTCTCGTATTGACACCCTTTTTAGACATATACATATACATATACATATATATATATATATATATATATATATATATATATATATATATATATATATATATATATAACTAATTCTTTTGAGTCTTTGACATCATTATAACTACCTATAACTACTTATCTTAATTTCTATCTTTCTGCATGGAGGAGTATAGTTGTTGTGCATTGTTTCTCACTAACCAAGAAAGTTCTGCTGCAACAACAAATTGTTACATTTTGCACTACATAGTATAATATTATATATTAATCTATATAGTATTTATATATATATATATATATATATATATATATATCATATTTATACCTTTTGATGTTTAATATTTTCTGGGGTGCCTTGATATATTGTATTGTTTCTTGTGCGAGGGGATAACACACACACAAGACCATGTTGCATGATGTTTTTGATTACCAACCACTGCCACAGAAAGAGGAACTTACCATTGTAATTACCTCAATCTAGTTTCAATAATCTATGTCATGTTCATTATGGTACATGCATGCATGTGTTCTAGTTACCTTAACTTGTGTAATAATCAGGTCATATGATGTAATCTTAATCTTAATCTCAATAATCTATGTGATGTTTATTATGAAGCCTAAGTTTATTTTTCCTGCACTTGTTCTTTTCATGTGATTCAATAATTGATTTGCATCAAAGTATGAATATTATTTCTTACCCTATTATTAGTGCCATTTCTAGAGTACTATTAGCTTTTCTATAATTCTAGAAGCTATTCTCAAATTCAATTCTAGATTTCTGTGACAAATTGCAGTACAGAACGTTTTCTATTCTTTCTCAATGCTTTTTGGCTGGCAATTAGAACAACTTAGAGATTCCATAAGAATTAGGATTTTACCATTTTTTATATTATCTTATCCAAACCAAGACAAGGGAATGCCACCAAAATGTCATTTTCTGAGAAAACTTTGTGAAGTACATGGTAATTATGTCAAATTCAGCATGTTTTTCTGTGATAATAGTTTAAAAACATCTCTCAATTATTATAGAATATTTAGCTTTTTTGTGCTTTTCTAAAGGATGAGATTTTGATATTCTTATTCAGTTTAGAGAGGAAAATGTATAACTTTGTCAACACTTCACATGCATAGCATTATGGGTTCCTTTAAGTTCCTTTCAATTCCCATTCAAGCATAGTTTCCATACATTGAATGATCCTTCTTTGTTTATAAAATCATTAGGGTAACTTTCCTCCTATATGCACTTTCTTTTATACTATAAATATCCAAACAGAGCCAACCCTTTTGAAGAACTTAGTATATTTTTTAACAAACACAACTTTCTGAACTATGCAACCAACCACATATGTATGTAAAATGCCCAATTGATATTTTGTACATTATTTTATTTCATTTTCTTCTAAACATAGGACTTGCATTTATGACATAACTGATATTTTGATATTCATTTTAGAATTGTCACACTATTTGATGAAGACATGTGTAGACTAAAGTTAAAACTGATTAGAGAATATTATCTGTTGAAAATTCAAACTTATGGGATGGATATGTGGTCAAATCAGACTAGTTTCTATCAATAGAAACTGGAATTGGATTCAGCCTCTCATAATCAGAGAAAATAACAAAAGATTGTGCAAAAAAAGTCTCCAGCTTGTTTTATAAAGAGTCACTCAAAAATTTACTATAACTTATGTGTGCTTAGTACTTAGTTTTTTCTGTAGTCATGTTCACATTATTGCTTCTATATCACTTGCTGCAGGGTGAAATTTCAATCCCTATTAGCAATCAAATTTTGGATCTTTGTGACTCTGAATTGTTCCAAGAGCCTCTTCAGAATTCTGATGTTACCTCAAGCTCAAATTGTTGCTATGATGAAAACTCCACATATGTAACAAATATATCTCTAGCTTTAGATGTAGACAATACTAAGTTAAATAGCACTAGCAATAATACAGTGACTACTCCAACTAGCACCAAAACCAACAACAACACAACCAATAGCATCAATCTTTCAATCATATTTGACTCACAAGAAGAAATTGATAATGACATAACTGCCTCAATAGACTTCTCATCATCCAAAACTTTCAATATTCCACAGTTTCTCCAAAACCAGCAAGAACAGTTTGGTAATTTCTCTTCTATGCAGCAGCCTAATGTGCAGCAAATAGCAGCATGTAATTTAGGTGTGGAGGGTTTTTCTCAGTATCATAATGACCCTATTGCACCACTCATTGGAGCTCCATTAACTTCTGTTTTTGAAGAGGATTGCATATCCTCTGTCCCCTCTTATATGCCTACCAACCCTTCATCTCAATCTTGCAATTTTCTTGGCCCTGGCATAGGACCATACATGCCTCATGCTCCTCTTACTACTGCCTTGTCGGCTGACCATTCCGGATTCTTTGGCGAGAGCATGCTTTTTGGTTCTGATATTCACACACAAGAGCCAGAATACGAAGCCGAAAATGGTGGTATGTTTTTTACAGATTCAATGCCACAGGTGTTTAGTCCTTCAAACCTTCAGGTATGGCCGATTTTCAAACCATAGTCGCCACTTTTTATCGGATAATTGTAAGACATTCTTTACATTGTGAAGTAGCACGAATTGGTACGTGAGAACTAATACACTGTTCACATGGTTACTAATATAAGAGGCTTCAAGTGGAAATTTTTCATAAGGTCATGGTCAAGACAAATTTCTAAGAAGCTGATACCCAATAGGATATAGATTCTCATATCCATGAAAACAGTATCTACCATATCAGTCCCTTTAAGATGTCACCTGTAGAAAGTAGCATAAATTTTGGACTAGTAGCAAAAAGGAATCACTACTTTAAGCAAAAAATTGATAATGAAAAAAGCATCATGATTAGAAAAGTCCTACTTCATTGGTGGTTACTTTTGTACATCACTTTTCACAACCTTTAACTAAAGTTAAAACTTAATAGTATGTTTTGCATTTGTGTTGTGCAAATGAAAGAAATTAACTGTTTTTATTTGTTAATTTCTTTCTCAGGAACTTGGTGTTGTTGAGAATCAGAAGCTACTAGTTGGTGCTGGAAATTCTGCCATTTTGACAACAGAAATCTCAACATTGGAGGACTCTATCTTAAAGGTTGGAAAACTTTCTGTTGAACAAAGGAAAGAAAAGATCCATAGATACATGAAGAAAAGAAATGAAAGAAACTTTAGCAAGAAAATTAAGGTAGTGCCTCAAAACATCTACATCAATAAACATAGTGATCGAGGCGTATTCACATTCGTAACTGTCTTTTCGACTTCATACAAATCGATAAAAACTTACTTTTCCTTTTCAAAAAGTATAATTTGCGATCGAAAAATATGAACAGACAGTTAGAAATACTAATAGTATCGCGCACGCCAAACAAACATCGAATCTTATAATGTTACTATAAGAATGTTACATCATAAACCATGTTCATCTAATGATTCAAGCAAAATGTGCAGTATGCATGCCGAAAAACTCTAGCAGATAGCCGACCTCGGGTTAGAGGAAGGTTTGCAAAGAATGATGAATTTGGAGATACACATAACAATCATAGATCTGCTAGTACCAATCATGAAGAAGATTATGAAGAAGTAAGATCCTCTAGCACATTTCAATTATTATTTAGACTAATAAAAGGACACATTTTTCTTATTCAACTTATACCTTTACATAATTACATTCCTTAATCTTACAACCCTTTTAAATTTTAAGTTATGATAACAGGTTGTTGTGAAAGAAGAAGTTGATATGGTTGATTCATCAGAGATCTTTGCTCATATCAGTGGAATAAACTCCTTCAAATACAATTATTCTATCCAATCATTGATTTGACTCATTAGTTTTATTAGTATACCTACATTTAGATTTTGAAGTCCTAATACTATACCAATAAGTGAGTGAAGAACAATCATATAGAGAGTAAGTAAATAAATAACTGTATAAATTTTTGCAGACACTATATTTATGAATAATTGTATCTATTAATAATCACAAGTTGTAATTGTATTATCACATAAGAAATTTCAGTTGCCCTAGTCGATAGGAACAAATGCGTCATGTGTCATCAATTCTGATTGATTAAAAAAATATTTAATTACTAAACTTTTACTTTTAATATATTTTTTCAGCAAATTATGGTTACAATACCTAGTAACACCCATCTCCACTTAATATTTTTAATCTATTTCACCTCATCCAATTTTAAAATTAAATTTAATACTTTATCAATAAATAAACTAGCAAGCAAGTAATCCGTGCATTTGCACGGGATAGTATTTTTGTCGTATAATTAAAAACACACATTACATGTACATTCGCATGGTTAAACACACATGTTACATGTTCATTCATATTGTTAAGAACGCATGTGATCAGTGCAAACACATAGTTAAAAACACACATGTTATCCATACATTCGTACTGCTCAGAACATACATGTTATCCGTATATTTTTGTACTTTTTTATTGATTTTCATATTCTATAATCTATATATTTGGGTAACTAATAAATATAATAAAAACTTATATTGTTAATTGTTAATATACACGTACATATGAAGAACTTGTTTAATTTTATGATATTATTGTTATTATTTCTTAATGTAACTTGTTTATAATTTCTTTTATTTATAGGATATTATTTTTTATTACGTGTGTAATTAGTTTATTATTTAGTATTTTTTTTTAAATTATACAAAATGGGACATTGTAATTATTACTTATATATTTTTTTTGAAATAAATATGGGTTTAACCATTTAGTATGAAAACTTCGAAAATAATATTTTAATATATAGAAATGAAATTTTAGTAATAAATGATAATTGAAATATGATAGTTGTAATTACTTAATTTGATTCTTTTTCAAAATAATGGAGACCTTAATTATTTAGGATTAAATATGCTAAAATATTTTAAAGATAATAATAAAAATGCATGTACAATATTAATAAACGAAAATGATAACAATTTAACTAAATTTTTAGATTTTTTTAAATAAAGCATACATACTAATTTGCAGGTAGTGATTACTATACATTATTTTTCAACTTGAATAGTATTACCGATCTCACCAATAAGCACCATATTAAATGACAATATTTGTTTTTATTCCCTTAGACATGTTTATCACTTTTATTTCTATACTAATGATCGGCAGTATTCATTCAAATTAATTATTAATTATTAGTGTGTAACTGATCAACAATTAAAGTAGTAATAAATGAAATTAAAATGTATGAACGTTAAAAAACAATAGTAATAAATGATCAGCAATCAGCGCTATTTAAATGTATGAACACATGTAATAAATGAAATTAAAATGAGAATGTTATAATTAAATGTTTAGATTTTTTTCAAAATAAAGTAGACATTAATTTTTTGGATTACAACCACTAAAATAATATATTAATTGATATCACACATTATTTACCACTATTTATGCCTTAATTTTTCAAAATAAATGTTCTCTAATGTGATATTCATTCATATATGTTAAGAATTACGAGCAATTGTAATAATATAAGGAAATTATATCTGAAAACGAAATATCTTTATTTTTGTTACACATTTGACTACACATTATAATTAAATACTTCATGAGCATTTGACTACACATTTGCTATACATGAAACGTAAAAATGAAATGTTTGAATTTATAACTATTTTAGTACATGTAGATGTAAAAAGAAAAGAAAAAGAAAAGTTAGAATTTATGACATATTATTATTTTTAATTATATCATACAAAACGATACAAAAAATTGTCAAAGATAACCAAAATGCCAAAGAAAAGAGAAGATCATTGAATCCATTGGTTCTACTATTGTCAATGGACCAAGAGAAATGTTAAGAACGAAATAAATATATCAATAATAAAAACATACAGATGGAATATTGCAACTGAATGTATATATATAAAATGAGATTGAGTACATACCACATGTTTTGAAGGTTTGGTCGTTCTTTAGGATGATACTCTTGCTTATCAGACGTTAACAGAGAGAACTGTTGGAAGAACAGATCTAAAAAATAATGAAATCACTAAGAACACTAATAAAAAATAAAGAAATCAATGAAAAAGTAAACAAAAAAAATATAGTTGGAAGGGAAAAATTGTTGGAATAAATATATCAATAATAAAAACAAATAAATAGAATATTGCAATTGAATGTATATATATATATAATGAGATTGAGTACGCACCACATGTTTTGAAGGTTTGGTCGTCATTTAGGATGTTACCTTGATTATCAGACGCTAATGGAGAGAACCGTTGGAAGAACATATCTAAAAAAATAATGAAATCACTAAGAACACTAATAAAAAATAAAGAAATCAATGAAAAAGTAAACAAAAAAATATAGTTGGAAGGGAAAGATTGTTGAGGAGAAATGTTGTTTGAAGAGAAAGAGAAAAACATATATTTTGTAATGATGACAAAGTCAATCATGCGAACGAAACATATCAGTATGAGAGAAATGAAGAAGTAGGGGATAGATGAAGGGGTAAGGGTAGAAATGAAAGGAAATGAGAAACATAAAAAAAATAGGCTGATGTGAAAAAAGATTTCAATCTCCTCTAATGTTCAATAGTTGATACTTTTTTCACAAAACAAAACATAAGGACCAAACATTAATTAACATTTAAATTGTTAAAATATAAAATGTAGAAAAAGTGAGGATATAGTATGGGAATGTATATAGTAACAGTATAGAATACTTTAAGAGGGAAAATAAGTTATGAGGAGATGACATGTGGTAAGAATGACTTTATTTTGTTATATAGTATATAGATTATGTAAAAGGCTGATAATTATTTAGGAAATGAAAATGATCATAAGTGACCTTAAGGCACATGCAAGTTTAAAAAAGTCATACGTGACTTTAAGGTCAAATATGTATTATTTTGCCACATGTGATCTTAAGGTCACCTACTATAAAATATTAAAAAAATTAGATTAACTAAATATCTTATTAGATATGTTAAACTTATATTTCGAACATGCAAGACAAAATGAATATGATGATGTTTTTTATGTAATTTTATTTATTATTTGAGTTTGATGTTTTAGTATTATAATACAGACAAAGTAGAGTGTTTGAAGGAGACAAATTGTGAATGTTGGCAAATGAAAGAGGTGACTGTTAAAAATATGGAAAAGACTATTTTTGATATTTTAAAAATATATTGGGTTATAAACCTAAAAGCTTAGGTTAAAAAGTCATGCTCCACTCTTTAATGGATAAAATGAGACAAATATAGTCTTTGCTATTGTGGTCATATAATAGTTTTATTAACCAACATAACCAAATCATAAAAAAAGTGTTTTTCTAGTGATATAAAGTTTCAATGCATCTCTAGATAAATTAAAAAGTCGATATTTGATTTTTATGAGTGACACTTATTAAAATAAACAATAATACTTTAGAAATGAATTAGTTCATTACCCAAAGGATAATAATATATCAATAGTTATAGGATGATGAAAATAAATTAAAAACATCCTTATAATGCTGCTTGAATACTTATATAGAAAGTTTTGAATAAGTTTTTTAGACCGTCAACATACTATTTATCTTTAATTATTATTTACTCATAAATAAAAATAATATGTATAAATTGTGGATGACATATCGATAGTATAAAAAATATTTACATTACCATTACACATATTTTATACTCATAATTATTCCATTCATTACTTATCTTTGGATGTTTTGGCTTTATAATATTATTCCAAATATTTTGATATTTTAGAAACTCAATATACATTTATATTTTATTTTTCAACTATACTCTTATTTACTATTTATTTTTTCACCTTATTTTTTAAGAGTATAATATATACACTGTTAGGGTAAAAAAACTTATATAATTGGAACAACGTTTATAATTAATTTGTATTACCAATATTTAAAAGTTAATAATAATTAAATATAAATGACAGATTGATACAATGATATTGTAAAAATGATAATTACATAAATAATAGCATATGTATATAATAAATTTATCAATATAGTTCAATCACTAAAATTGATTATTAAATAATAAAAATATAATATTAAAGTATTACAAGATAATAATATTTAAAATGTTTAATTAAAAATAAATTTATTCATACCCTTATCTACCCAATGAATATTGTAACACTTTTACTCATTCATAAACTATTATAGTAAGTATCCGTTAGAAGTACCCCTAAACCATAGAGAGATGAATATGAGTGCAATAAATAACTGAAGATAAGAGTGCAATAAATAAAGTGAAGAGAAGAAGAATAAGAATGTGTAACAGTGTCATATGATGTGTGAAACAGTACAGTGCAAATGAGAATCTTCGTATGTACATATATGCCTTTCATAAATCTCACGTTAACCTCTATTTCTCTCTCCATCACATGCCTAACAACAAAAAATATTATGGGAAAAATGAATACATGAATGTATTATTAGTATAAAAATTTATAGACATTTAGTATATAATTCACTGTTTATTTGTAATACTTTTATTTAAGAGTTAATGATAATTAAATATGAACGACGTATGATGTAATGATAGTATAAAAATTATTACAATATCACTTTATACATTTTTTCTCTTTTGTAAGTAGTTATTATAAACTATTTTTATTCTTAACTACCTCTTAAGTTTTACTGTTTGGTGAAATTGATCATTATATAAATATATTATTAAATTATTAGCCAACCAAAAAGAAATTATTGCAATTACAAGCACCACAACAGTATATATTAGTCATTGCTGATATATATAGGAAAACACCATCGAAATATAAGTTGATAAGTAAAGTTGAGAGTTAAAAGTGGTTAATAAGTAATATTATTAATATATATATAAAATAAAATGATAATAGTCTAATTGTGGAGTTTAAAGGAAAATGCATGACATATTATTTTATTGCTATTAATTTCTTTATTTTAAGTAGGACTAATTTCACCTACAATTAACATTTAATGAGTAGTTAGGAAAAAAATAATTCATGATAATGATTTATAAAAGACATAAAATTTAAGGTATTTTATACTTCTCTCAAATATAAAAATCACTGAGAAAATATTTTATTGTTAAAAAATGAAAGTTTTAGATTCACCTTTCTTATTTATATTTTAGATCCTTATATAATCCATATATATCTATATCTATAGTATATTTAAACAGTGCACCATTTTTATATAAATTATGTGTGTGATTATGGTTTATTCATTCACACTATTTATTCATCACATATTATAAATTGGTAATCAAAATCAGAATAAAATAGTTATGATTTTTCTAACCACAAATGAGACGACACATATTATAAATCATAACCTTCAATAAGAATGCGGGTCGACAGGCACGAAGTGCCTATCGACACCCTAGTATACTATAAAGACAAAATATGGTGTAACTATTACTATTGTATAATTTCTACTCTCATATTTTGCTCTTAACATTTTTTAATTATGTAAATACCATTGTCACATTAATTGTAAGTTGAAACTACTTCTCTTACATTAAATTGGACATCATAATAAAAAAATATAATATAAAATACACCAAATACAAAAAAATACATTCTAATCATAAAAAATGAATATTTAGTTGCATAAAATATAAATATGAGTCGACAGTCATAAAGTACCTATCAACAATAATAATCAAAATAAAAATAATATTTTAAAATAGAATAAAAATGAACTTTTTACTTATTATTCAAATTTGTTTCTTACTGATTAAACTAATATTCATTATCATTACTTTATTTTAAACTTTTTGCATATATGAATTTGTGTTCAAATCATTGACAACCATGAACCAGTGTCCATAATACTCTTTACATTGACTTAAATGAAAGAATTTGTTTGACTTAAATATATTAGTTTGAATTTAATACTAGTATATAAAAAAATAATGATATATATTTCTATCTAAGTTATCTTTCACAAAATACATTGTTTTCCATATAAAGAATCACCGGCCAAACTGATTCACTTTTCCCACCATCAAATAAGAGATATTAGGAAAAAATACACCATACTATTAAATTAGAGATATTAGGAAAAAATACACTATTATAAAAATTAGTGTTCTAAAAATATTCATTTACAAAATTAAAAGGATAGAAAATATTTTTTAGAAACTAGTTCTAGAAAATAATTAATATAAAGCAATGACAGAAGTATGGGTCCAAAAGTAACTTCACATCTTAGCCATCAATTCTAAAAAAATCTAATGATTTAAAACTCCCAACTAATTCAAATAATTGGATTTCTTCAGAATTAATGGTTAAAATGTAATAGTAAATTTGGTATGGGAAAATTTGATAAAGAAGAATGAAAAAGGAGAGGAAAAGAAAAGTCAAAAAAGAAAATGGAAATGGATGAAAAATATGCAACTGGCACCACCTAGTGGCATATCACATATCTATCATGGGCACCAGCTAATATTTCTCTTTTCATGTATGAATTCTTTTGGTACATTCACACTCTTGAATCTTCACCTTGCAAACTAGAATCAGCATAAAAAACAACAAAGAATAGTGGGTCCCCTATAGAATACAACACCACCCTTATTCTTATGTGTAAAATAACAAACAAATAAACTCATTCTCTCCTAGTTGTACTACATTTTCAACCTTAAACGTGTCCATGCTTCCACTATGTCATTGTTGTTTTTAGTTGGGTCTAGTTAGTTAGTTCTATCTAGAATGGTGTCAAGTACAATTATACTAACTAATAAATTTGCACCCTTGTCTTGAATTATCATTGTTATATATAAAAAAAAACAGTTTTTTTTTGGAACCTAGTATTATCATCATTATTACTTATGGTGGTGGTTGTGGTTTGATGTTGATCTTTTGTTTCACATGTGCTAACTTGGTTTTCTTCACCTTTTTATTCATTACTGTTTTTGTTTCTGTCCATTTGGGTTTATTGGGTCACCTCTTTTCCTTGATTTTGGAGTTGAAAAGCTAAGTTTTTTGTGGATTTTGGTGTATGATAAATAAGCTACTTCTCTTCAGCTTTAGTCTGGGTTTGTGTTCATTTTGTTGAGGTGCTCTTGGTGGTTCTTACTGGATCCAGATTTATCAGGTAATCAAAAAGTTAATGTGTACTTTTTATTATTTGTTTTGTCTTTATTGAATTTTTCATTTGTTATTTTGGATCACTTTCTGGTTTTCTGTTTGTATTGATTTAATTCAGTTAATTTCTGTTATATAAGATGTTGGTTGACCATCCTTTTTGAAATTTAAGGCTGTAAGATGTGGGGAGGTTGAACCTTCCCTTTCCTTCATCCTCACTTCTTCTAAAGGCTCTTAGTGGGGTCGGGAAACGCAGCCTTACCCCGCAAGCAGATATGCTGTTTCTAGGATTTGAACTCGTGATCTCATGGTTACTAAACAATAATATTGGTTAGTGAAGTATTATATCAGTATAGTTGCGTACTATTGGTTACTTAAATCATGGTATTATGATATACCAGTTTCACAACCCAGAGAATTTGCTTTAATCACAAGTATGCAAACAATTTTGTATAATTTAACTTATGAAAAGTTTATGTCATGATATTAGAAGAATTTCATAGTTTTTTTAATCATTAGAGCTCAAATAGGTTTTGACTCTTTAAGAAAAACTACTACAGTTCTACCTCAAATTTATTATTTTGCAGAAAATCTTTCTTTTGGTACCTTACCATTTTTTTCGGTACGTGTTCAGGTTATGATTCTTCATCTTTAGTTTAAGGAAGATGACTATGAGAGAAGGTTCCTATCATCATTAAAGCTGAGTACTCTAGAAGCAGTAGAAGATGGAAAATTCTGATTTGTGGGTTCTAAAAGAGCGCCACAAGAAAAACGTCTCGATGCATAACTTGTGTGATGATAGGGAATTATCTGATGAGGACTCTTCAAAATCACAGATTAAAAAGTTGATTAAAAGGTCAAACTCTGATCATGCTATAGTTGTAAATTCTACCCAATCACAAATTAGTAAAGTTTGCTTCAAGGATTTATTCTCTCAGCGGCGTGTTCACGATCTGCACAACAGGGTTCCAAAGCATATGGTGAGTGTAGATGAGAAATATCTTCGTCGCTGCCTGGAATTCGTGCACAACAGTGCATTAAAAGCGGCTCAATGCAACATACCTGCAATCTTAAATGCCACAAATGCAGGGATTTTATCAGAAAGCTTGATTACAGCTAAGTTTTTTGGTGGTTCACGACAATTTGTCTTTGAATGTCCTGTAACGACCGAGACTGGGAGAGTAGCTGTAAGTGCTGATGCCGGAGAACAGTGGACATCAGGTACGGTAATGGGGAGCAAGAGTATGATAAATATATTGAATAGTACCATGCTTCAGCAGTTTGGTGTTTCGGATAGAAATGACAATTTGAACAGGATGGACTTCACAGATGCTAAAGATTTGACATGCTATGATTTTGTGGACTCTTCTAACGATTTGAGTATCACTTCATCATATAAGGAAACACCATTGGTGCCGGATCATAAGTATGGCACTAGTTCTGTTCAAAAAAGGCTTGCTTCTACTTCTACCACCAACTCCAATTGTTCCGATTTGTTGTCGTTGCGTTCTCCTAATCTATCTCGGGGAATGATCCAATGTATGTGGGAGCAAGGGGTTCCTCAATTTGTTTTTTCTGCAGATGATCAGAAGGAGGTCTATGTTTCCAAATTGGTGAAGTTAGATTCAACGGGTGATAAGTCTTTGGACTATGTGTACCAGTTTCACTCGAACAAGCACAGCCGAAAGAGTCATCAGATTCCTGACAGCGGACAACTTGTTGGTAAGATGAATGTATCAACGAGTTTCACCATCTGCCCGAACAATTGTAGAATCATGGAGACTCAGTTTACCTTATTCGGAAACATGGAAATTTATGACAAACAAATGCAGAAAACAAGCCATTCTCACAAGAAAAAGGGGCTCTCCAAGAAGATGTCACAAGTTTTCAGAACTAGAACATCATTAAAACAAACAATCTCAATGTTCGGTGCATCGTGTGCCATATCGGAAAGTCGCCCATGGGAGTCAAATGCACTTGGTGCTACTAACTTTTTGGATGCTAACGTTCCTCCAAATTTCGAGTTGGCTGCCATTGTTATGAAAGAACATCTTCCTTGTAAAAAGCAAGAGAAATTTGGAGGCTGGGGTTTAAAGTTTCTGAACAAATCTACAGTAAGTCAAAGCACATCGGCTGCTGAAAGTTGTAGTGGAAACACCGGTGATTGCTCAACTAGCACGGACATTGTAATTCCGGCAGGGCTTCATGGTGGGCCGATGACAAGAAATGGTGGTCCATCCAGTCTCATAGATAGATGGAGATCCGAGGGTCATTGCGACTGTGGTGGTTGGGATGAGGGATGTCCTCTGACAGTACTTCAGAGAAAATCTAGCGGAGAACAGGTTCTGTCTCAAGTAGATACACTACGCGATTGCAAGACAGTTGACATAGTTACTCAGGTTTGTTAATATCATATTTTATATCTCTTCTTTCTTTATTCTCTTTGAAAAAGCAATGTCGGTTGATCTCGTATAATCAGTGAACTGGACGCACGAGTATGGGAGGTGTAAGAGTTGGTTTTTGCTAAATGCATTTTTTCTGTGTTTCTCCTCAAATCATCAATTTTTTTTTGTCCTCCTTGATTATCTTCACATTTGTTCTTTATTGTTAGATGTGTAAGTATAACTAGCTTTACATGTTACAACAACAATAGTCACCAAGCTCAATCTCACTAGGTGGTGTTGGCTACATCAATATTAGACACCGTTGTGCTCTACTAGAATTTAGAAACCAAATTTTCAACGGACTAAAATAGCGACTCAGTACACAAGGCTCCTAACTACTGAGTATGAGGAGGGTAGATGTATGCAACCTTACCCTCACAAGCTAATAGATTATTTCCAACATTTGAACTCCTAACCTCCTCGTCGCAAGGCAAGCAACCTTAATGTTCTGTCGAGACTAACCCTCTTATTTGTCTCCTATATTTTTCTTCGAATTTCCTCCAAAGCTTAATAGTATACTATAGTTCCCTAAGCTTATATTTTAGACATGCATACATCTGAAATCTTATACTTACCTTTTTGTGCTCACTAAAAATAAACAATTATTTATGCAAGCATGCAATGAAATGACGATGCCCTTCAAATTGCAGGGTTCTAGTGATTTCAACCCCACCTTGAGGATGGTAAATGTTCATGAAGGTTTATGTTTTATTCATTTTCAACGGCCTCTGTCTGCACTACAGTCTTTCGCCATCGCCATGGCAATTATTCATGCGCAAAGTCCTACTCTTCGGCCCAATGCTGCACAGGATCTGCGATAGCAAAAGTAAAAACTTGTGGTTTAGCCGTCACACTTTCCTACAATTGAAGAAAGATTTTGGTTCCTATACATGTATCAGGTTTTCATTCCTGTGTTTAGCCCTATACTGTTATTATTTTTCATACTATCAGATGTTATCTTATTTAGCAGAACTAGCTATGTTTGGGTTTTCTCACAATTCATAGATTAGAACTCTTGCTAACATTTTTTTCTTCATTTTTTTGTTGAAGAAACGAATGTAAAAGGGTTTGTTTTAGAAAAATAGGTCAGTTGTATCATTGAGATTGGGTTTGTTGTAGTTGTTCCATTATTATTAGCATATAATCTAAAGAATAGTATTTGAATATAGAAATTCAATTATGGTATTCTCACTTTTCTGATTGAAAAGTATGCAGTGTTACTCATTTACTAAGATGCTGCATGATCCAATTTTTATGTATATGTGGATAATTTGCATGCACTATGTCTTGATTATATTCAAACTTATACATGAATGAAACCATGCACATTTTATCTTCATCTTACAGCTTTTTATTTTCCAGAAAAATGTGATTAAGATCACTATGTTTATATGATTTCTACTTTCCAAAAAGACTGGCTTATATATATTTTAAGTCCTAGAAAATGTAGATAATCTTGATTTTAGTACCCTAAGTTTTTAATCCATTTTTTAGTTGATCATTTTGGTTTAGTTCCATTGATTATGTGTCAAAAATACAAGTGGTAACATCACCAATTAATAAGACTTGTGCTACATGTTGGTGTTAGCCATATCATCAATATGGATTAAAACCAAAGTTTTAGAATATATAAGAATCACAATAAAAAAAGTACATTATAGGGACTAAAATTAAAATTGAAATCAAAATTCAGTATATTTTCAAGGAACAAAAATATATTTAATAAAAATAAATAAAGCATTACTTATGTGGCAGTGTGTTCTTCCTTTTTTTTTCAATGTGAATCATTTTGCACATAAAGGTTAGGTTGAAAAGTAGATGCTATTTTGTTTTGGCTGGAGTTGCTTGTTTCCCTATATATGTCATGTTTCCAATAGTATGTCTCTAACATTTTTGTTACTATTTTCTTACCAACTCTTTTGACAATCACCACTCTGCATAAAATGTGGTGGAAAGATAGCATCCCCACCAAAAAAAAGTAATGTAAATTTTAAATAATAAAATGAAAAATTTATTTACAAAATATCAAAATTGTAAAGGCATTTATGCATTTCAACCACACTTAATAAATAGGTCAGTTCTAACCTGCGAACTGCAGGTTAGTTCGCTTCTAAGCGAACTATTAACTTAGCCGTAGGATTTTATTTAAATCATTTCAGCCGTTGGATATGTTACTGGGTACCGGTATACTTTTTGCTAAAGTCGGTTTGGGCCTTGGTAACATAGGTGAGAAGTCGGTTTGGGCCAGACCGACTTCTGTTGATATGTTACACTGGCCCAAACCGACTTTTGTAGGTTATTGTAATCGATTACATTATATGTTGTAATCGATTACACTATTTTAGTAATCGATTACAACATATTAAAGGCATCAGATCTGTGCATTTTGTATTATGTAATCGATTACAATATAACAGTAATCGATTACACTATTCTAGTAATCGATTACCACATATTAAAGGCATCAGATCTGTGAATTTTTTTGTATGTAATCGATTACACTATAACAGTAATCGATTACAACAAATTAAAAGCATCAGATATGTACATTTTTTCACATTTTGCACAATTTAATTATAAAAAAAATAAAATTTTAAAATTTAAAATTAAGTAATTAAAAAAAATTGAAATATTTAATGATAAATTCTAATTACAAAATCTTAAAAAATCTAATGATTTCCTAAATGACCTCCCGTTCCACACCTACGTGGTTGCCTATTACGTCTTGTCCTTCGAACTTCAGTCGGTGTTAGGTCTGGAACTGTATCTGTCTGCCCCGTTGGAAAAATATTAGTGTCAACCATAAAAGAACTTGGACCAGCACCATCTTGATTGAGGTTGTAGCCTATATCACTAAAAAGTTGATTCGCCGAGTCAGGTGTACCGAGTAAGTTATTCATAAAGTCATTATGATCGGTAGAAAATGAGTGGCGGCTAGGCATCATGTCGTCACTGCGATGGTGTTGTGACGGTTCGTGAAAAGACATTCTTCCTGGTTGAATGTTAAACGAGGCAGACATTGTTGGTTGATACAAAGGATTTTGTGACATAGTAGGCGGGTTCATAGTAGGTTGGAACATTGATGTTGGAGGTATGGGAGGTAGATTTGTATAGTATGGTTGTTGTTGATTTCTATTGTATATGGGTGGTTGACTTTGTTGGTATATGAGCTGTTGGTATGTTGGTTGTTGGTATGTGGGTTGTTGGTATGTGAGAGGTTGATTTTGTTGATAATTTATTTGTCGGGGGTCTCTTAATTGTGCTTCTGAAGATAAGAATAATCTAGTATTTCTTCTATACCACATTATATATTGTTGTGTGTGAATTGGATATTGGATTTGAGGACCTTGTTGGACTTGATCCATCCGATTACTCCAATAGTCAATCACTCCGCATGTCTAGTTGCCCAGTTTGTATCTAGATTACCCCGTTTGTCAACTCTGTGTAGGGCATCTAGATTTTGCGGTGGTTGTGGCAAATCTTGCAGTAATTTAAACTGTAGTCTTACTTGATCTGTCTGATGCCATTCGACAATGGAGAAACAGATCAATGCTGTGCAAGCACTCCAAATATTCTTATCTTCTAGAACTTCACGTGGTAGATTGTCGACATAATTCTCATATGGAAGCCATTGAAACTAATAAGTGAAAAATAAATATCGTTAGGAAATTTACACATTGTGTTAATTTAATTAAGCAAGATTTGAATAATAAAATTATTACATCGTTGACATCCATACGATCCAAGCGTGACCTATATGCAGTCAAGTCTCCACGTGGAATTCCTCGGTAGCTTAGATTTCTTTGACCCCACCTAAAAAATAATAATTAATTTATTAATATTAGAAGTAAAAAATAGATCAATAATATGTAATGTATAGTAAATAATTTATATTACCTTGAAGCAAATGGATACGTGGGTAGACGATCAACTATCGGTGCCAAAAAGGGTAGGCGATACCATGCCCAGGACTGTAGAAATGTTAAACACCCACCCATGGCTTTTGCATTAGGCTTTGTTGCCCGACACATTTCCCTATACAAGTTTGCTAAACAAGCCGAACCCCAACTATATCGGTGAACTCTTGTTAGATCTCTTAGTAAAGGTAAGTACATTAAATGTACCCTATTATTTGATTTGTCGGGTAACAACTCACCGCCTATCATATATAAGATTTGTGCCCTACAAAATTGCTCTTTTTGCAATTGTGTAGGGCGAGGGGGTAGTGTTTCAAAGTTATCAAACAACCAAGTTAGTTTTAACTCGCATCCCCTCATGTCTTGTTCATCACTCGGAACTTTTCCCAATAGTTCCTCACATATTTCATTCCAATCGAAATATGTAGGCCCAGCTAATGGTAGGCCATTCACATTCACTCCTATTTGGAGTGACACATCTTCTAATGTTATGGTGCATTCACCATGTGGTAGATGGAAAGTGTGTGTCTCTGGTCTCCATCTTTCAACAAGAGCAGTAATTAAACATGGGTCAATGTTGAAAGATCGAAGACTAGATAATTTTGAAAAACCAGTGAGTTGTAATATATCATTTAGTAATGGTTCCTCATCAAAATTATTCACATGTCTCATTCTTATAACATCTTTAGATGGTTCCTGTAAAATTATAAAATAAAATAAATAATTAGTAGTGAATTAGTAAATGAGATAAAATAACTAAGTTGATAGAATAACGATATATTTAAATGTTGGATATACTATAAATTAACAGTTAAATATACTAAAATAAACAAAAATTATAACCAAATAATTGCCAAACCGACTTCTGAAAATTGATGATAAGTAAGTTGATAGAATAACGACATATTTAAATGTTGGATATATTATAAATTAACAGTTAAATATACTAAAATAAACAAAAATTATAACCAAATAATTGTCAAACCGACTTCTGAAAATTGATGATAAGTAAGTTGATAGAATAACGACATATTTAAATGTTGGATATAATATAAATTAACAGTTAAATATACTAAAATAAACAAAAATTATAACCAAATAATTGCCAAACCGACTTCTGAAAATTGATGATAAGTAAGTTGATAGAATAACGACATATTTAAATGTTGGATATACTATAAATTAACAGTTAAATATACTAAAATAAACAAAAATTATAACCAAATAATTGATGACAGATGATCTGTGTTGGTCTTGTAGTCTAAGTAGTGATTCAGCCATCGTTAAAATGGTGGGAAATTGATGGATAGAAAATTATAATAGAGAGAAGTGATAGTTGTAGTGTAAGTAAGTGTTTATGTAACTTTTGGTTCAACATGTTAGTATAAATAGATAAATTGAAGGGTAGGGATAATATTTTTTTTGCATACACGTCCAATCAAATTACATGCAAAACATTGGAACCATAAAAAATTGCCTGTGCCAAGTGTACCTTTGCTGCCTGCCACGCTGCCATGTGTATTGAAGTTTGGGTGGGCCAAACCGACTTCCCATTGGAAGTCTGGTTGGCCCAAACCGACTTGCTGGTTGTGTCTGCCAACTCTGCCATGTGTCTTCCATGTGTCTTCGGCCCAAACCGACTTCCCTATGGAAGTCGGGTTGCCCAAAACCGAAAATCTGCCATGTGTACTGTTCCTCTGCCATGTGTACTGCCATTTGTGATGATGTTTGGTTGGCCCAAACCGACTTCTCTATGAAGTTTGGTTGGGCCGAACCGACTTCTACATAGCTATTTTTCGTAGGTTTTTGCGTTTCAAAATTGATAATGCATTTATTGCTGGGTAATAAACCGTAGTAACAATTCTATTTAATGAACAAGTATTCAATTTCATTGAGCTACTTGCATTTACAATTTTGGATTGCATTGAATATGGCTGGTGAAGAAGATATTAATAGTGTAAGTTTTTATTTGTAGTGTTATTTTTCATTATAAATTTTTGAAATTTACATACTGAATTATTGAAATTTTCAGGAACATGACAAATTACCTAGTGATTTTTTCTTCTCCAACAACATTATAGCCGAAATTAATCAACCATCATTAATAGAGGTATTTTTATTTGTTAAAACTTTTGTATGTGATGAAAATAGTATAAATTAATTTACTGTGATATACTAATAGATTTTATTTTTTATATTTATGTAATAAATATTTTATAGTAATACATTTTAAAAATAGTATATTTTATAGTAATACATTTTTAAAATATTTTATTGAAAAATATTTTTATTTTATTGAAAAATATTTTTAAAAAATGCAGGAGTGGTTAGGGATTTACCAACTGTGCTGGGTATTTTTTTTGATTTATTTCTGATTAGTTTAATAATAATTTGATTCTGTGTAAAAATGAAAATGTGGGCTGGCCCAAACCGACTTCTCATTGGAAGTATGGTTGGGCCAAACCGACTTCATTGAAGTTGTGGTGGCCCAAACCGACATATACAAAGACATGATGATTCTGCAATAACAACTTGGTACCTACCACCAACATTTTCAGTAAGTAATTTTGAGCAAACAAAATATTAATTAAATTAACTATATTCATTTAAATAATTATATTGATAAAAACATTTTTTTAGGTTGAAGTCCTTCTTGGAAAATGTGAAGAACATATCATTACATCTTACAGTAATTTCTGGATGCCTCCCTCTCAGGAGTTAAAATATGTAATAATTTTATATTCTCATTTCACTATCATTACATCTTATTGTAAAAAATCTATAATGTTTACATTTTCTAATTTATTGTAAAAGATCTATGTGCCGATGGTTGAAGACAATGTACACTAGTATTTAATGGTCGTGGACATTGATGACTATACCATTTACAAACTCGACACATGGGATATGAAAACATTCAGACAGAGGCGTCATTCAGATATGCTAAAAATGGTTTGCAAATTTTTTATTTGTGTTGTCATTTAATTTGTATATTTATTTAGTTGTACGTAATTATTTATTACATATTTACAAATTTTTAGGCTAGCATCTTCGATAGAGTTCTAAATCAACCACATTACGAGATGAAAATGAAATATTTCCCTAAGAATTTGTCTTCTTGGGAAATAAAAAATGGAGAAGGAATTCCTAACTTATGGAATAGGTAATGACTTTTACAATTAAATAATTTTGATCCATAATTGTAATAAAATATAACATTTTCTAATTTAATGTAGTCGGAATTCTGCCACTTGGGTTATTCAATGGCTCGAGATGGAGGATTCGTTCATGTCCATAGTTATTGGGGAGGTATAAATAAATGAATAGTTATAATTTATTTGTATTAGTTACAACCATAAACTAATGATTTATTTAATTGAAGTTACACAATGAAACGGTAAGGATGAAAACAGCTATGAAATTGGTTATGCACGACATGAACAAGATGAAGAAAGAAGTAAAGACCCAATCTACGTTGATGTGGTCAAAACTACCCTTCATATGAAGACGACTATCATCCATTATTTTTGGTTTTTTGGAAAGTCATGTTATCATCCATGTTATGTTATATTTTTTTGAAAATCATGGTTTGTTTTGTAAGTTTGTTAACTTGGAAGTCATGTTATTATCCATGTAATATGATTTATAATGTTTATATGGTTTATTATATATAAAATATGTTTTGTTTATTATTCATCAAATGATTGTTAACTTAATTGTCTATTATTCATGAAATGATTGTTACCTAAAATAGATAAATAATATTACATAAAATTACATAAATAGATAAATAATATTACATAAAATTATAAGTTACAAAGTACTACAATCATTCTTCATTGAAATCATTATCAAAAGTACGACTACAACTACCAACAATATTTGGACAACTTGCCCTATTGTGCCCAATTTCTCGACATATACCACATTGATTACCTCGCTTGGACCTTGAGGTAATCCCCGGTACTCTCCCTTTAGCACGCACTCGAACTGGGTCTCTTACTTGATCTACATTGGCATTGTCAACATTTTCCATCGAACTAGAGTGTTGTTTTGATCGGAGTCTACCACATTCGTTATAAACTTTTTCCAGCATCTCTGAAAAGTCTTCCTCCGTTTCGCAAGCAAGGTTACATAACACCCTACAAGCATCACTCAAAGCTCCGTATCTACTGCTTTTAACCGATTCTCTGCTTAACTCGCATTGTTGAAAATTAACACCTTCAACATTTTTTGCTTTCTTTGTCCACCTTTCCAGAACCAAACAAGATGGCAATTGTGATATGTCCAAAATTAGTAATACAAAAACACTATGACTGCATGGCATCCCAAAAGATTCCATTCGTTTACACGAGCATTTGATGTCTACATTACTACCATTATCATAATGTGATACATGCCATTTCTTGTTCGGATTATAATGCTTCCCAATCTTGTATATGACATGACTTGAGGTTTGTTGGGAAGAAATTATCCTTAATTTTGCAGCTTCCAATAAAATTTCACGGAATTTTTTGAAAACAACTCTAGTATATATGGAAGCAGCATGACCCTCTAAACTATGATAAGGAGTTTGTAACAATTCATCACCATACGAAGATTTAAAATCTTCCATCACCTCATTGTTCCTCATGTAACTTAGACATCGTTGAAAGTGATGTAAAAATTCAGTAACATTATACCCAGATTCTACATATCTCCCCATTTGTGAATGTAATCCCTCGCAACGTGATGTTGTATGCAAACCAGCATAAAACTTTCCTCGAATGTATGACCTAGCCCACATACTTCTGCAATCAAATATCTGAGATGCCCAAGCATTATTATGAAGTGCATGCTTAGCAATAAGTTCCTCCCACATCATATTAAATTCATCAATCTCAACATCAACATACATAACTTTCTGGAAGTCCTTATGAAAGTTATTCTTCTTTATATTTTTCCCAGCATTGTTACATATATGCCAAGCACATAGTCTATGATGAGTTGCAGGGAAAATTCTTTTGATTGCATTTTTCATCGACAAGTCACCATCAGTGATAACACACTTTGGATGTTTCCCATTCATTGCCTCCAAGAAATTTCCCAAAAGCCAAACATACGTTTCCTCTGTCTCGTTGGACACAATACCAGCAGCAAATACTGTTGTTTGCTTGTGATGGTTCACACCAGAAAAAATGACCACCGGAAACTTGTACTTGTTTCGACCATAGGTTGCATCAAAAGCTAGAACATCTCCAAAAATTGAGTAGTCAAAAATGCTGCATCCATCCGCCCAAAATAATTGTTGCAACTTACCTTCTTCATCTACACTATGTCTCCAGTACATTGCAGAATCTGATTTTGATTGTTCCTTCAAGTATTGTAATGCTGATTCTGCGTCACCATTTCCTATTATTCTTTGTCTCTGAATTTGATTATACATATCTTTCTTAGAGAATCCAATATACCGATATCCACCAGATTGACCGGCGAATGAACCAAAATTTTTGCCTGTTCCAATTCCGACTTCTCTCATTGTGTTCATCAAAGCGATGTCTGTTTCTGTCATACTTCGGTTTGACGCTATCATCCCACCGTAATGTTCGCCAACCAATTCATGATTATGATCATCAACAAAAAAACTGACATACCAATCACCTTTCTCCTTGTCAATGTGAATTTTCATTCTTGCTAAACAACCACATCTCGTTTCTTTTCTTGGAGCCCTTTTTCGAACTAATTCATTTTTCTTATCCCTAAATCCCTCTCTATCACAAAAAAATGATTGCCATAAAATTTCACCATCCTTGTCCCGACGGGTATGATATTTTCTAATGCCAAATCCTTTCTTCATACCATACATCTTATAAAAATTATATGCAATATCATTGTTTGCAAACCTATATTTTTTTACTTCATCTTCGTTTAATGATCCAAAGTCAATTTCTTCAAAATCAAACTCCTCTACTTCATTAATATTTTCATCTTCACTAACATCAATTTCATCTACAGCCTAAAATTAATATAAAAAAACATACATTCAATATTAAAAACATCATTACCAAAAACTAAATAATATATCAAATTACATACCTCTGGTATTTCATGATTCAAGTTCATTTCTTCTTCCATCCAAAGTCTCTGCAGTGTTGTTTTCTATATGTATCTAAAGTCTCTGCAATATTATTTTGTAAATGTATGTAAAGTGTGTCTGAAGTATGTTGTATATATATCTACGGAGTCTCTGATTGTAGTTAGGAAACCGGTTATGCATCAACCAACTTCAGTATAATGTTACACATCGCCAAACCGACTTCTCAAGAGAAGTCACACACTGCCAAACCGACTTCTCAAGAGAAGTAACCCCTCCCCAAACCGACTTCTCATAGGAAGTCGGTTTTCCCCTAACCGACTTCTCATAGGAAGTCGGTTTGGCACAGATCTAATGCCTTTAATATGTGGTAATCGATTACTAGCATAGTGTAATCGATTACTGTTATATTGTAATCGATTACTGTTATATTGTAATCGATTACATAATACAAAATGCACAGATCTGATGCCTTTAATATGTTGTAATCGATTACTAAAATAGTGTAATCGATTACTATTATATTGTAATCGATTACATAATACAAAATGCACAGATCTGATGCCTTTAATATGTTGTAATCGATTACTAAAATAGTGTAATCGATTACAACATATAATGTAATCGATTACAACAGAAGTCGGTTTGGGCCAGACCGACTTCTCACCTATGTTACCAAGGCCCAAACCGACTTTAGCAAAAAGTATACCGGTACCCAGTACCATATCCAACGGCTGAAATGATTTAAATAAAATCGTACGGCTATAATAATAGTTCGCTTAGAAGCGAACTAACCTGCAGTTCGCAGGTTAGAACTCACCTAATAAATAAGGTTATTGTTTCAGATGACTATAGGAGTGTTGGCGTGGCCAAATGACTCCTGATTTTTTTCAGTTAGAATAAAATATCTCTTTGTAGTTTGTATCAAAAGATAATTCATTTCCTTAAATTCACTACATATGTCTTATTTCTCTTACATTTAGATATTTTTATTTTAAAATATATTGTAAAAATAAAAATAAGATACATGTCAAACAATAATTGAATTTAAAGAAATAATTTTCTGATACATATTATTCTCTTTTTTATATCTTCATGTTGTTGACTTGATTCATCATTTTGGCCTTCAATGAACTTGTGGGGTTCCAGGGAGTAAGATGTGTTCATGCATATAAAACCTTTTGTCAACTATTAAATTATTATCAAAAGTATAAAACTATATTCAAACCTTGTCATTATGTAGGCCTAACTATACCATAATACTCTATGATAAATTCTTTTACAACATGATTGTACTCATAATCTTTCTAATTATTTTATCTATAGTTTTTTCTTGGCCTTATTCTGCCTCTAAAAATTGTATTAACCTATTTTTGATCTATTTTTCTTATTGGAGCTTCTAACGGACTCATCCACATATGCTTAAGTCATCTCGCACTATTTTACCAAATTTTCTATAATATGAGCTACCCAACTTTCTTATTATTGCATTCATTCTTAATCCTATCATGTCTAGTGTGTCTACTATTTCAATGTAACATTCTCATTTCTATTACATTGAGTTTATTCTCTTATTAACATTTTCTCTCTCAATATTCTACTTCATATAACATTGTGGGTCTTATAATTGTGTTATAAATTCCCCCCTGAGTTTTAGTGCTCGTTTTTATCACATATGACACTGCAAACACTCCACCATTTCTATCTTGTATGATTGACCCCCATAATATTTAAATCTAGTGACTTATGATACGATGTGATCTCCAATTTTAAGGTTTTTCTGCCTTTTGTAATAGGGATTTATGAAATGCATCTAGCATAAACTTTGCCTTCAAATAATATACTAGTGGTAATTGTTGACATTGATTTGAAGATTTCTACTTGGAAGACAAGCTTCCTTGTTTCTTGTTTAATTCAATAATAAGATAAACTCTATAAAGTATAAACCATCATTTCAAACCACATGATGCCCCCATTGGGAATATAATGATATTTAAGGAGCTTAACCAAGATCTTGTTGAAAATTATTAATTCATCAGGACCGTGCATCTAGAAATTTTTATACAATCTTAATGAGATTTTTGCTATGATCAATAAGTTTCTCAAACAAGTTTTTATATTCTTATTGTAATATTTTGTTGTAGTATCAAGTCAGAACCGTAATTGTAATCACAATCGAACACAAAGAAATTTGTTTTGTTTGGACCAGTTATCATTAGTGTGTTTAAATTGAATTTAAAAATTGATTTGGATGAATTTGAAATCACATGAAAATTCATTTGAAAAGAAAATTGATTGCATGTGATTTGAAATACCTTGTGCAACTCCACTAAGATCATAAGCAATTCTTGGTCCTCCATTCCTCAATGACATCAAATTTGATTAAATTCCATTAATTTGCCTTTAGAGATCACGTGAGAGAAATGAGGATATAATGTGTTTGGAAGTAGGATCCCAAAGCAATGGCTAATAAGATTACACAAACGAATTCATTTGTGAGATTTATAGTTTTTTATTGTGAGATTTCTTTTACTCACATTTTATTCATATTTGAAATTTTAAACAACATCTTCTAAGGATTCATTTGTGAGTTGAGTTTTGGATGAGAAAATGAATATTTGAGAGTCGTGAAATAAACTTATAAGATGAATATGAACTCTTCAATTTTCTTTTATTCCCCTCCAAAACATAATTCACAAACGAATTCTTACACGCTATTTGGTCTACAAAAGAAAAGTTGATGAAAAAATGTTGAAAAAAGAAATGTTGAGAGGAGAAAATGAATAAAATGTGTTGATTTTTTATTTATTTGGTAGGGTAGTAGGGAATGGAAAGAAATTGGAGACAAAAAATATATTTATTATTAATAATGATATGGACATGCAAGTTGTTTTTCTTTTAATTTTAGGAAATTAACAAAGACTAATATGAAATACATTTTTTTTAATTGGATAGAGTTAGCAATGACAAAATCTATCCGTAATGTTCTTCTCCAGTTCAGTTGTTTTCCTCCCGATATTGGAGAGAAATTAAATGTATAATTCCCACCATTTTTTATTTCATTCCCTCAATTCAATGCAACCAAACTCCCAAAAATATTTTTTAAAGTTTAGACAGTTGGGTTATTACTGTCAAAGTAATTAAGAATTTAGCCCAACTTCACAACAATATAAGACTTTTGTGCACTACATAATTAAGGAGTTTTGTGTTCGTGCTGAGCACAAAAGTTTGTTTCATCTATGATCTGGTTCCATACTTATATATATATATATATATATATATATGATGTAATTGAAATAATAAACATTTGTAGAACGTGTGAATCTGCTATATAAAACATATGATTAGACAAATTAACCAATCTCTGACTGTGAGAGTAGAGGGGAAGCATGCTATTTTTGTCAACTTGTATAGAAGTTTTTGAGCATCTTAAAAGGGATAGCCACGCTCATAATAGAGACTTATGTTTAGTTATAACTTGAAAAAAACTTCTGTAGAAACGTATGTATGTAGAGATAATCAATAAAATTTTGAAAACATGTTAAATATCTAATTTTAATTAAAATTTAGTCATTGATGATAACACAAAAGTTATGGTCCATAATGGAACCCTATAAGTTAACATATCATGAAAGTTATAGTCTTCAATACACCAAATCAAACATAGTTTTCATCTCTCCCCATCAGAGAGAAAATGAAGAATCAAGGATTTGGTTGAGGAAAACCATCAAACCAAAACCTCTCTACGAAGACATACAAATGAACATATCTGAGAATATGGATTCAGATATGATATTGACTTGTATCATTGTTTTACATATTGTGTGAGAATCATGAGATTCAAGATCCTAGTAGTGTTAGTTTACCAATCATAAGGAAATTCCAACAATTCTAACAAAAAGAACATTAAATATAATTGTCTCTAAATATGACGTGTTATATATGTCTCTATACAAGTTTTTCTCCCGATGCTTTTGCCAACCATAGCAGCAGTGATGATAGTGGATACAGCTGAAATCCCATGTGGCGTAGTCTCAGTCTTGATCCATTGCAACCATAAAAGGAATACTTTGAATCTATTTATATTCCACTATTCTCTACTTCTTCTACTCTCATTCTCAAGAAGAAGAAAATGGGAAAAGCACTTAGCTTCTCTCTGGTTTTCATATGCTTTTTGATTCCTTTGGCATCTGCAAATTGGAACATATTAACTCAGAAGACACATAGTGGATTGATGATCAGCTTGAAGAACTATTGTGAAGGTTGGAGAATAAATGTTGAGTTGCATAACATTAGAGACTTTGAAGTTGTGCCTGAAGAATGCACTGACTACATTGGAAAATATATGAGGTCAACTCAATACAAAGTGGATTCTCAAAGGGCAATTGAAGAAACCTTGATTTATCTCAGTACCAGTTGCAATCTGAAGAAAGATGGTGAAGATGCTTGGATTTTTGACATTGATGACACTTTGCTTTCAACAATTCCTTATTACAAGGATAATTTATATGGGTAAGTTAAAACGCGCTTTCGTCAAATACAAGTTGTCTATCTCACTTTTCTATGCACTTCTATGTGCCACCAATTGCAAACTCACAATCATGTTTTGTTAACTTTTGATTAGTTATTATGGTGCAACTTTAATTGACATGTCAAATTATAATTGATGACACATAGAAGTGATATAGACAACTTGTGCTCACTTTCATCGCATCCTATGCATGTTTAGTACGTGTTTCTTTAAGTTAACATTTTGACTTATGGGTGTTTTTATTGACAACAGGGGAAAGAAATTGAATGTGACAGATTTTGAGGATTGGATAAGAAAGGGGAAAGCCCCTGCTCTTGACTACTCATTGAAGCTCTTCAATGACCTTAAATCCAAAGGAATTCAGATTATTTTGATATCTTCAAGGAGGGAATATCTCAGATCAGTCACAACTGACAACCTTGTCAATGTTGGTTATCATGGTTGGGCTGGTCTTATCTTAAGGTTAGTTCTGTCCAACTAAGGATGACAAAAATACCCCGGACTCTGGGTACCCGTCAAAATACTCACGATGGGTACCCGCAAAAACAACTTATGAGTGAGAACGGGTATCATGATATTCGCCATGCGGTAATCGCGTATATATTTTAATTAAATATTTTATACTTAATTATTATTAAAATTATCATATATATATATCATATTATTTAAGCAATAATTATTTTTATATATTAATTATTGTAAAATATATAAAAATATAATTAAAATTGAATACTCGTTGGGTACCCGCGGATACCCGCTACCCGCACGGTACTCACAAATAGTGTGGGTATAGGCATGGATATGCACTACCTGTGCTCGCCCGGCCCCGTTACCATCCCTAGTCCAACTCTCCAATGCTTGATAGAATAAATCTTTGTATTGGCACACATTATTAATTTTTTTAGTGTAATTATTGTCGGTATAAAGATTTATACATAGTCAATACATCATACACCATTCAATGATGATTAAATATGAATGGTGAATAATGCACTAACAGTGTAAAAACTCTTATCGGTGCATACATCTTTATTCTCTATTTTCTTAAGAGGGTAGTAAAGTTCTTACTATGTCTGCCAAAATCTTTTGTTTTTCACTCTGTGCAGAGATCCAGCTGATGAATTGATATCTGTGGCAAAATACAAGTCTGATGTCAGAAAACAACTAATAAAAAATGGCTACCGCATTTGGGGAATTGTAGGTGACCAATACAGCAGTTTTGAGGGACATCCAAGCAGCACAAGAGGATTTAAACTTCCAAATCCAATGTACTATATTGCTTAATATATCATCTGTTGTGACTACATTATTTCTTCCTCATTTCAAACTTGTGGTAAGTTATATTACTTATTAAGGAATAAATTCTCAGTTAAGCAATGTAAATGGTGTGGTGTGGTGTGGTGTGGTGGTATAGTGAGTGATGGCACTTGTGAAGTTGTGATAATGAAGAATTTTTATTGGAAAATCAAATATTTTTACTATACTATTTCATAGTGATAAGAGGTTAAAGGACTTCACAAAAAAAATGTATTAGTCTGTTTACTCACTAACACTAGCTTTATCAACAAATTAGTATGTTAGTATTTGTTATGGGTGAAACTTGAACTTTCAATCTTCTTCTCTCCACTCCTCCTTACTACATCAAACCACCTTATATAATTCTTTTTTTTAAGTTTGTTATGGCCGAGACTCGAACTCATAACCTCCATTCCGTTCCTTAAACCATTCATCTTAACAATCAGACCACGTTATAACTCTATCTAATTTATCAATTTAACAAACATGAATTTGGAATTCCCATAATTTGGATTACCCAAGACAAAAATGAGAGGATGGAAAATTAGAAACAACTAAAATAAGGATAAAAAAATGTATCCCTATACCATGATAAGTGTCAAATGGCAGCAAGGCCAAGAGGGGACATTAAAGATCAATATACACTCCTCTAGTATGAACAATAATTAAGCACTCAATTGAAGGAGGAATTAAAAATGAGGGGTAATAAACTACTAATGTCTTCTTGCCTTGATGTTTGTGTTTTGCTGGCTTCTCCAAGATTGGTTAGAATTGATGGAATTGATGGTTGGCTTTTGTTCACCAAAGGATGGTCCTTCTTCTTGTCTTTCTTGTTGAATGACAAGTGAAAAAACTTTGTTGATAGGAGGAAGAGGTTCCATGAGTAGAATCTGAGTCTTAACTGTGTTGAATTGATCATTAAGACCCTTGAGAAAGCAGATTATATACTCAGATTCTCTTAATCCCTTTATGATGTTTAGGATGAAGCAGCTGCAGCTGCACTTGGTGGAAACATTTCATCCCAGATTGCCTTTAAGTCATTGTAGAAGGTGGAAACATTTCTTTCACCTTGTCTCATTGAGTGCCTGAAGTGATTTCCTTATGAGAATCTTTCTCTAAGGTCTTCCCATAGATCTTGGGCATTATCAATGTAGTCTGTTCCTTGAGCTATCTGTGGACTCAATGATCTAGAGATCCAAGAAACGACCATGTTATTGCATCTGTCCCAAGAATCAAAGATGGGTTCTGATGGCAATGGAACAGGGATGATACCATTGACAAACTTCAGTTTGTTCTTGGATGAGAGGACCCTTCTCATGGATCTACTCCATGTATGATAATTGGTTCCATCTAAAGGTGGTGTAACAAGGGGAATCCCAGGGTTTTCTCCTGGATGAAGGTAGAATGGATTCTGCATAGGATTTTGAAAAAAATCAGATGCTTGTAGTTGTTGCTGGTTTGGCTCAATTTGATTCTCCATGGTTGTGAAAAGAAATGGAACAGCAGAGCACTCAAAAAGAGTGCTCTGATACCATAAAGGAAAAGAAACAAAGAAGGAGAAGGAAGAGAGCTTTGAAGAGAATGTAAAAATGTGTGTATATTGATTGATTGAAATTACAAGGCTGGTGCAATTTATAGTACAATGCAGATTCCTTGTGATTTAAGGAACAGAAATAACAGCTTCATAACAGAAACAAAAAGAGAAAAGAATGTAAATCAACATGTGCATAAATAGGAAAAACACATGTGAAAAATGTGGGAGTCTCTGCTGTTCCAAAAGGGATGTTGGTCACGATCCAAAAATCACGGTCAAGAAAGTTGCATCATGCGCCAGGGAATAGCACCATGTGCCTAGTAATCTCGGTCAGTAAAAACAGCATCATGCCTTCAAGCTCAGGTCAGCCAGCCTCGGTCAATAACACATCCATGTCGGGTCAGGCCTTCAATCCTCGGTCATAAAGTCACGGTCAGATTTTCTCGACATTAGTAGTTTATTAAGGGGATTGGATGATATCAATCACAAGTTATCCTACATTAGAAAATTGAAATTTCAGCCCATGATAAATATATATCCGCGAAAATAATAGAACTATATTTTGATAACAATGTGTTTATGCAACAACCACTGGTATTGCAGCTCCCAAAAACGACCACCAAATTTCCCTCTATCACTGATATACAACTTCAGAATTTAAAAGTCACATAAACATAAAATTGAATTTGAATGGAGTATATACAGGGGATGAGGTATTAAGATTAGGATATCTTCGGTGAGTACAAAAAAAAAAGATATTTAATAACATGAATTCAGTTAATGTTTGGTTATATTTTAGATCTTATTATATTTTAGTTCCGATAAAGTGTATTCTAAAATCTTTCATTTTTAAATTTATTATCATCTATATACTATATAATAAAACTAAGTCTTTGTTACATTAGTCATGACACGTGTCATCACCACAATTACTTTTTTCCTTCCAAATTTGTTTTCTTCATTTTCCCTTCAACATTGTCAATCTATACATGTTCATTTCATTTAAGTTTCCTCCTCATATTTGATATTTGATTATGTGTCTTTAAATAATTCAAATGTCAAGAATATAATGTTTTTTCATTGTTCTAAAAAGATATGTGCAACTTTTCATGGGAGTTAGCTTAATATATTATTTTATCTTTGAGTCTATGTTATGGTAAAAACAAAACTTTATTGTTATCAAATTAAAATATACTATAAATACAATTTTTTTAAATTATATTTTTATTGAGTTTATTAATCATTACATATGTTATATATTTATTAAAAAATGACACCATAATTTTTTAATTATCTCTCAAATGTATCGTATAAGTTAATTAAAGATAATAAAATGTCATAAATTCTAACATTTTGTTTTCTTTTCTTTTTACATCTAGACAAACTTTTCAAGTATTAAAATGATCATTTATATGAATTGTGGATAATTATGGAATAATAACGGTTTTGGAGAAAATTACTCTAGAGATTTAAGAGTAATTAATGTGAACAATGAAATATAAAAATACATAGTAGAAAACTAACAATAAAGGAAAATTCATAAGGGAATAGAAACTGCATAGGTGAATAATGACAATAAATTTTGTTATATTATTGTAATTTGTAATCGAATAAGTGAATAAATATCGACATCGTTAAATAAATATCGCATATAAGTTGCAAACTAATAATTAAAATTTAATAATTACTTTGAATAAATACCGTCGACCATTAGGAAAGAAATAAAACTAGTGAACATAAGGAAATAGAAACGCATATTGTCATTTAATGTGATGCTTATGGGTGATATCGATGATGTTATTAAAGGTGAAAAATAATGTATAGTAATCACTACATGCAAATTAGTATGTCTGCTTTATTTTTTTAAAAATCTAAAAATTTAATTATAATTTTCTCATTTTCATTATTATCTTTAAAATATTTTAACAATTTTAATCCCAAATAATTTAGGCCTCCATTATTTTGAGAAAAAAACCGAACTATATAATTACAACTTTTCTATTTCAATGATCATTTATTACTAAATTTCATTTTTATGTATTAAAATATTATTTTCGAAGTTGTCATACTAAATCATTAAACCCGTAAAGTACTCATCATTAAATTACTTATTAAAAAAATATGAAATAATAAATCAATTATACTAACAACTACTAAGAAATAATATCTTAGAAGTAAAATAAATTATAAACAAGTTACATTAAGAAATTATCACAATAAATTATAAAATTAAACAAATTCTCCATATGTACGTCTATATTAATAATGAACAATATAAGTTTTTATTATATTTATTAGTTAGCCAAATGTATAGACTATAGAGCATGAAAATCAATCAAAAAAGTACAAAAGTGTATGGGTAACATGTATTTTCTTAGCAATGCGAATGTACAGATAACATGTGTTTTTAACCATGCGAATGCACTGGTCACACTGTCTTCTTAATGCACGCGTAATATGTGTGTTTTAACCATGCAAATGCACAAATAACGTGTGTTCTTAACCATATGAATGCATATGTAATATATGTTATGAATCATACAACAACAAAATATCGTCACGTGCAAATGCACGAGTCACTTGCTAGTATATATAAGAATAAAATGTTCTTGTCACATCATCATAGACCCATGTCAACTTCTCCTTATTTTTTTGCCTCCAAAATTGGTACATATTCTTATTATGTACCCTCACACATTGTATTAAAATTGGTCTATATATTTCATTTTATTTTATCAAATTATTACACAATGTTACTAATATATATCTAAGATTGATAATTATATGGTTTTAAATATATGTAAAAATCAATATGTCTTATATGAATGTACGAGTAATATGTGTTCTTAACCGACGACAAAAAAGTATGGTTAAGAACAATCTCTCACACGGGATAAAAGTACACTTATACTCATTGTTCATTACCCAATATATATTTAATAAGATATAATAATAATAATAACATTTAATATATATACTATATATAAGGAAAAAAAATTCATCAATATTCATTTTCTCATGTGTCACAACCACATTCATTTTTTTCCGTCCAAAGTTCATAGGCTAGCATAATAACATAGAAGAAAGAGTAATTACTAAAAAGAATACTATATGCTTGACATTTGGAGTTTTCAAGGGCATCTTTGTCATTACATAATGACTTTTTTAATATCATTGTAATGTAAATTCTATGATATATTTCTATATGTATACATTTAATATTGATGTGGACACTTTAGTCATTTATTCTCTACTTCATTCATCTCATTTACGAGTAACATATGTGTTTTTAATTATTAAAATATACGAGTCACATATCTGTTTTTAACAATACGAATACACATGTAACATGTGCATTTTTAAATATATGAATGTATAAGTAACATGTGTATTTTTAAAAATACTGCCTCGTGCATATGCACAGGTAACTTGCTAGTTGATATATTAAAATTTTGTCAATAATTTTTTTAATGAAGCTTTTACCTTGGTGCAAGTTTGCATTTGGGTAAACGGGTTAGACAAGTACTTAGTTCATGTTATGGAACAACAATTATATGTCTTAAAAAATTCTCGTTTTCATATCTCAAGTCAATCATATTTTAACAAGTAATAAAAAAAAACTATTTTCTGTTTTTATAAAAAAAATTCTTACTTAGTTTGAATTTTTAATTGAATTGATACATAATGTGACACTAAATATAGAAACAGGTAATCTCGATTCATTTTGGCACATGTCTATTTTTTTTTGTAAGCAATGCCTTGAATTTAAAAATTTCTCTCTCACTAGTAAAGCTCTCCCAACCATTTAATGGATGTTCTCATATAAAATATGAATATTTCTCATAATAAATGTATCTAAACTTATTCAAACACTTAAGAATAAAAGTTAATATGAGAGCAGATAAGTATGTGTATCTAAAGATCTATAGGGAAAAATATTTCTTTTTCTTGTATTATGGGTACCTCTAAGTAATTTATCCCTTTCAGAGTTCACAAATGTCCCTCCAACAAGTATCACTTATAGGAATTGAACCATTGATATTTTGGCTTTTTTGAGATCTAACACAATCTTACGTCACTATAGTAATGTATTGTTGGGAAATATTTTCTTTTTATATAATGGACAAATTAGTTAATATATTTGTTTTTATGTGGTCATAGGTTTGATTAAGGGCCAATTTAGGATTTATAAAAATAGGTTTAATTCATATTTTGTATTTTATTTTATACCTAAGTATCATATTTGCTTTTTTATTTTTGTTAGGCGAATGTTTTTTTTTATAAATTTATTAGGAAAGTATTTTATTCCAAAGACTACACCTTCCAAATCCTCCAAAAAAAATGTGTGATACTTGGGTTGTAAGAACTCATCATATTAAATGTGTCTTTATTTGCTAAATATATCTTTCATTTCTTATCTACAATTATGTTCATTATATTTGTCGGCCATACCTTAGTATTTTAGCATAACTTAAGACATGAATTATAATTCCATCAACTTTCCTCCAACCTTATAGGCAAATAAAATTGATACTCCTCCTACCTATTTTCATTAGTGAATTATCTTCTTTATCCACACTCATTTACATAAGTGTGGGAATCATTGCTTTTTTTCACTTCATATCATAGGTACCATAGAGATTGGAGAAGATATTTACTTAACTTAATTAAAAGAACACTTAGTTTAATAACGGACAAGGATTTCACTAAAAAGGTAAAACGGATTTAACTTTTTCTCATAGCTAGTTAATATATTGTTTTACCAACAAAGGATCGATCTAATAGTAAAACCCCGTTAGATCTAAAGGTCAAGGTTCAATTTAAACGCCGATGATTGTCAGGAATACATTCCCCTACATAAAAAAATTAGTTACTTAGCAAAAATATGATCATAGTACAAAAAAATATTGTGTTGCAAAAACCATTCTAATGTTTGAGCGTGGTGAATTGGTGATTTGATTTCTCTCTAATCTCTTTTATTTTATTTCACAAACATGTATTCTGAGCTAAACTCTGTGATCTGCAAGTGATTCATTTTTGTTCTTTATTTTATTTTTGAAACGTGTTCATTGGTTGTACTAAACGTGGTGCATCAGTTTCGATTCTTCTCACTTTGCAACCATCAAATTTTCCATCACTTTCTCCACAAAGTTTTTCTTTTCATTTTTTTCTTAACACTTGGATTCTCTCACTGCTCTTGCACTAACGTTTTGGTTTATTCTTCATTCTGTTTCCCCTGTTTTTTTTCTGTGTTGACCTCTTTCTCCGGTTCCTCCAAAGTTTTAATATTTTGTTAGACTTGTGAGTTTGGTTATGATTTTGAGGCAAATTGGTCAAATGGGTTTCATTCAAAATCCAAAATTTCCTTAAATTTCGGTTTCTGATTTTTTCTTTTTCATTTTCACTGAATAGTGTTTTGTTATTGTTAATGGATACTGAGTCACCCAAAGATGTTAATGGAAGTGTGAATAAGCCTATGGCTGTGGTGGCTTCTTTAGATGCTAGCAAAGTTGAAGATCATGCCAATGGTGAAGATGATAGTAATTCCAAGTCTTTGTTGCCACCCCGAATTGGAGGAATGTCTAGGAAATCAGATAATAGTAAGACACATAGGAAAAAAGTGCAGTGGAATGATAAAAATGGAAAGAAACTTGTTGAAGTGTTGGAATACGAGCCAAGGTAATTTGTGTGTGCTAAATTTTGGTCAAAGTTATATAACTTTTTTATTGCCAATTTTATTATTTGTTGTTCTCTTTTGTTTGGTTTTATCTTTGTTGTTGGTTTCTTTTTACTAAGCTGTAAAGAGTTGGTCACTTTTTACATTTATTTTAGGAGACATTCCTTATGACGAACCTGGTATATGGAAGAATTATGTAACTATGCTTTTTGCAACTTGTTTATGACAAAACTTTCTGTTTTGCTTTTATTTCAGTTAACTTGTATCTTGATGAAAAAAGAGAGGAAAAAGTTGAAAAAGTTTTGTTTTTTTATAATTTAGTGTAAGTGGTGAAATTGTAAAGGATATTGTTGGCTAATTTACCTGCTATGACTTCTCTTTTAATCTAATTTTGCATGTGGAATATTTGGCAAATAAGCTACTTTTCTGCAATAAAAAGTTTAACTCTGCAGAAATTTTTTATGTTCGTTATATGAATTCTTGGCTAGGTGAGTTAACTCTGCTTTGTGATTTCAGATTACCTAGAATTTATTGTAAGGTACTAAGGTTATCAAAACCAACATAAGGTCATTCAGATTTCAACTGTATCTGAAATGGCAAGTTCAAATAAGAATAAAGCACTATTTAGCTTGGGTTTCATTATTAGTGTTATTACTTGTATCTATTTGTTTTCTATAATACCTGTATGGTGATATTTAGTTTTATGTCTTTATAAGTTCTTTGAACCAGCACACTCTTAATTTGTATGAGACATACTTGGTCTTATTGAACCTATCATTTTCCCACCTCTTCTCTTTATGGCTTATGCTTTAGAGTTTTTCACTTGATTTTGTTTATCTTCAGAGCTTTAGCTACCCTCATGCATACAAGTTGGTCTTTATATGAACTCTTAATCTGACCTGTGAACTTAAAAGCCCTCACACTTTCTACCACAAAGTTTGCTTTTGGTAGGATATTTTATAGGGCACCTTTGTAGTAATGTATAAATGCTACTTTTGGAGGCCTTTCTATGACAAATGTTCAATAGGGTTGGCAGTTTGTGGTTTCTTTTTATTTTTTGTTTACCCTTATTTGCTTAATATTTTTCTTAGTTAGACGATATTTGATCCTCTGTTGAACGCTTTTCTCCCTTGATTTCTCAAGTTTTTTTCTTCAAGCATCTGAGAACATGCATAGATTAATCTTCTTAAGTAAACTTATAAAGAACATTAGATTAAAAATAGAAAAGAAGCTGCATTAGTTAAGACTATGCAGGCTTTTAAAATACTAGTAAGACTTATTCTGGCATTGATAGTTTTAGATATTTTTATAATGTCAAAATTGTTTGTCCAACATTTGTGAAGATTAATCTATGCATGTTCTCATATGCTTGAAGAAAAATAAGAAAAAAATATCGATCATTTTATTCGGTGTCATAATTTTTGTCCTACTTTCCTTTATCGAATGTCCTAAAAGTTTTGTCAGCCTAACTAATCCAATACACTAAAGATTGTAATACCAAGGTTAAGAATGATAGGAGCTTCTCCTAAGTAAAATGGGGGATAAAAAAGAGAGAAGGAAGAAAATAATAACCAAAGTTTTCTTGCCTAATTGTGATACAAGCTAAAATTATTTGCAGTGCAACCTCTTTGTAGCAAAAAGAAAATTTGTTATGATAATCAACCCTATGTGTCATATAGCCAGAATTATCTATTATTTGGTCTCACAATTGTGTGCAGTGATGTCAGTGACTCGGAGAATGAGGATGAGGATTCTTGTATGTGTACAATAATGTAGAGATCATAGAGATAAGCTGTCTCAAACTTTCTGCTGGACTGGTGGAGGGAGCATTGTTGTGACTTGCGAAACTTGAAATCGAAGTAAATATAACGAATCGGCATGCTTGATGATTCGATCTTTGTTCTGATTAGGGACTAACTCTTCAAGTAACCATGATAGGTAGCTCCTTGTGTTTGGTGGACTTTTGTCTTTGTTCTCTTCACAGATCAAAGTACACACACTGCTTCCCGCGCTATGGTTTAGGTTTTAGACGGTGCTGATAGCAGCGCGGCTCCCTTGTAAATGAGCTTTTCTGTGCTGTCACATGTTCATGAATTATGCACTTGATTGCTATAACAATTATGTTTCAAATTAAAGAGAACAAATTTCCATGACTTTCTTAAGTAATCCTGCAGAAAAGGGTTATATACTTGTAATTGATTAAAATACTTCTTTGCTTAATATCATTATGAGAATGTGTATCCTCAAATTTCTTGCATGGCATGGCCACATCATTGTCAATGAATTGAGGCCTTAGAGACATTACAATTAGGAGAAACAAACCAGTTTGAAAGACTAGCATCAACTGCAATTTCTTGCATCAGAAGCTTGACAGAAGAACATTTGATTCTAAGCTGCAAGTTGAAAAACTAAAGCTTGCTTCGGAGACTATCGGCGTGCTTGTGTTTTGCTCCGATGGTTGAACATTCTCCTACTTCCTGTGCTTACTTGATGCAACTTTAGCTTTGATTCTTTTCCATTGTGTGAGGTTCTCTACAGGGATAAGAACAGAATGACAACCTTTTCTGACTAGTGTTTTTATCACTTACTTCAACATCATCATCCCATAAACTTCCATTACTATCACCATCATCCTAGTCATACTCATCTTCGAAATCATCATCTTCATCATCATCATAGCCATTTGTGCATTCATAATATCTGTAATTAGAAGGATAGCTCATTGTTAAGGCTGCATAGACAAACTATAAAAAATTTATTAAGAAATGTTTAAAGGTTAGTGATTTGTCTATGACATGATTTGTGATATAACATTATGACGTTTTCATCCATCCATGCGGCCGATTCTGCCTAGTTGGAAAAGACTCGGTTATTGGTTATGCAGAGATGAAATATGAAGTGAAAGGATACGAACCTGATATCAGAATATGGGACAATGGATTTTTCTGTCATGAAAAAAGCTTGATAATTTTAATATTTCTGGAAGATGAAAGAATAACATGATTTCTTTATAAAAGAAAGAGCAACATGATTCTTTTTAACTTAGTGATATCAAAATGAAGTATGAACCTTCTTGTTACTAATAAAGATTGAGAGATTCATTGACTTTAAGTGTAAGTTCTTAAAACTTACTTCACATTTTAATCATCAATTTTAGGGAAATCTAATGGTTTGAATTAGTGAGTATATCTAAACCATTGGATTTCCTTAGAATTAATGGCTAGGATGTGAAGTAAATTTAAAAAACTTATTTTTGAAGTAAGTGGATTTTCTCACTTATACAACATTTTAGAGAGGTCTTGCTACGTTTTCTTTTGTTGGATAAATAAAAAATACAAGAAAACAACCCATTTCTAGGTGGAAAAATAAGGAATAGAGTGAAGAAACAATGAAAGATTTTAATGATGAAATGTAGATACACAATAATTGACATTGCATGCCACAGAGTAAGAGACAAAGTAAAATATATTTTCATGCCAGTAGATTCTCAGACCATTACAATTATTGACATATGTCATATTTAAGTATTTTCTATTCAAATATTTCTAAAAACTAAAAATATAAGATATATGTCAGAATATTAATGGTTGAAGAAGATAACTTGTTTCTTAGTATGAGAAGATGTTTTATTTTCTAAATATCATGCTATATTATAAGGAAAAATAATATTATATTTATTGATGATTAATTTATAAGTAATATATTTCATTAGTATTTTTATGGTGTATGAGAATAAATAAGTAACATTACACATTTAATGAATAGAAGATATATATATATATATATTATATATATATATATATGTGTGTGTGAAAAACATACGTATTGATAATCTAAAAGTTTTATATATCATCATTGTATTATCTATCATATTTAATTATTATTGACTTTTAAAAATAAAGATGAATTTGATTACATACTATATATAAATATTTACACTATATATATAGATTACATTATCATTTAAACATTTTAATGGCATGCCACAAGAATTAATTAAGTTTAATAATCAAAAGACTAACACTATGTTTGATTAATGAGAGAAAGTAGGAGGGAAGAAAGGGGAAGGAAATTGAGTAAAAGGAAAGAAAAATAGTAGAAAATGAGATGATAATTTTATTGTTTGGTATGATTGAAAATGGAAGAAAAGTAAGAGGAAAGAAAATGTATATTTATATATAATTAGCAAGTTACCCGTGCATAGCACAAGGTAGTACTTTCTTGTCGTATGATTAAAAATACAAATATTATATGAGCATTCATATAGTTAAAAATATACATGTTACACGTACATTCACATAGTTAAAAGACATGTTCCATGTACATTTGTATGGTTAAGAACACACACGTGAACCATGCATTCGCATGGTTTAAAACACATATGTTACTCGTACAATCTCATTGCTTTAAATTAATATAAATGAATATATAAATTTTTTGGATAATAGGATTGTTAATCAAAATATGAGATATTAATATAATTGTTTTCACAAAATTATAAAGAATATGCATAATAGGATAATATGATTGCTAATCAGAATATGAGTTTAGGAAAAATTAAGTCATATAAGAGTTGATTTATGAGATATCAATAGAATGTGCACAATATTATAATAATGGACAAATATAAGAATTGATTTAGAGAAATAAAGAAAGATTTTTTATGAAATCATGAATGATCATTAAATATAATAATTATATTCATTCTAATTAATAGAAATTAATATATAAGAAATGTGCATAATAATAAGATAATAGAATTGCTAATAAGAGTATGAGATATTTATAGAATTGTTTTCACACCACATCATAACACCGATATTTTACAATTATTACCAACACTCGTTGCTTACAATCTCATGATTCTTTTTCTTCTTCTTAAATAACATTATATCATACAATCAGAATATGATTAAGTGTTTGGTAGAAAAATTAAGAATTAATAAATGTGACATGCATGAGTCATTTTGATGTATGATATGAGAAACGACATGCATGTGTCATTTTAATGTATGATATGAATGTAGAGGATAATGATACAATGTGTGACTATGCATGGTAGTTGATGGTTTGATATATGATATAAATGTATATGATAATGATACAATGTGGGACTATGCATGGTAGTTGGTGAGAGTGTTTGGGTGAGAAAACTTTGCAGGAGAAGATAACATGTGTCCAAGACTAATAATGGAGAACCTTTTTTCTTATAGTATAATAGATGTATCTAATATGACATAAATTCCTCATTATTTATATATGTAAAAAATTATATAGCATATCTAATTTTTAAAAACAATATTTTATTGTTGCAAATTACATAAATAAATATATATTTTTGTGATAATATAGGTTAATATTTTTTAACTAACATATAAATTATAAAGTTTAATGCAACCATTTTTGTTTATAAAATTTAATGAAAATCACTAATATCCCATATTTCCCCCCACTAATGCATCTAAAGAAATCATAACTCACATTTGATAATCACTTTTAAACTTCTAATTATCTTACTTTCACACATTTTGTATTTTGTATTTCTAATTTATTTATTATTTGTCATTTTATATATAATTTTATGAAATTATGTTTTTTCTTCTCATTGTGTTTTTATTGAGCATACACAATTATCATTTATTTGTGAGTTCATAAACAATGAAATTAAAATTAAGTAGAGTGATTTTACATAGAAATGAATATAAACAAAGAAGTTCACTATATTATATCTATTTTCATGTAGAATATTGTTCTTTCAATTCATTCACAATGGAAGGACAAATTTATAATTTTATATGGTTTTCCTTCATTTCTCCACTTTCTTCACAAAGTAAGAAAGAAAAGTTTTTTTTGTAGGGCTAATGCATATTTTTTCTTTCACTCCTATTTTATGTTGGAACCAAATTAAATGATGGAAAATGACATTTTCCACTCATTTTCTTTCCTCTTATTTTATTTTTTATAGAACCAAACATAGCCTAAGAGTATGGGCAAACACTTGTTGTTTACTTGTTTTGTCTCATATGAAAATTCAAAGTGTGGTATTATAAAAATATATGCACAATTATAACATCACTCATCATTCATTTGAATTAATTATAAATAATGGATAATATAATAACAATATATAAATCTCATATATTATTAATGTATATATTTTTTTCTCTTAATATTTTAGTCTCGTATGTACATGTAGTTTATTGTTATTATTTTATTTTCTCTTTTGTGAGAATTTATGTTTTTATTAATAAAAAATTACAGCCAATACATTGGTAGTTGGTACCAACTTCTATAGCAACGGGAAAACTACGATTCAAGTTCAATTGAATTAAGGAAATACGTCATTATCTATGTATTATGGTTGTGAAGTTTGTTAGATACTTATTAATTATTTATTTATCTATCAATAATAATTAATAAATGAATGATGTATTGATAATGTAAAAAGTAAATGAATTTTGTAATATTAAAGTTGCGGACAAAATCCACTTTTTTAGGATTGCGTTTTGCCTAAACTAATATTTTTATAACAAAAAATAGGCTAAATAGTAAAGCAAATTTTAAGCTCTCCTATGTAAGTGTATTTATAGCGAGCTTAGATCGGTTATAGTCGTTCATCTAACTAATTTTATGTCAAATGATGAGGATGACATGATTTGATTCAATAGATTTAAGCGTTAAATCAACGGTCAAGTCAAATTGATCAAGTCAACCAATTTTTCTAAAAACATGAAAATGATGTCGTTTTGAGATGAAAATGTTAAATATATTTGTGAATTTTTATTAGAATTAAAGCATAAAACATATGCTATTGATTTTATTTTTAACTTATTTATGATATTTTATAGTTATAAATATTACTTATTTGTTTAATCAAGTATGAAATTAATATTTATTGGAATATAAAATTTAATAATTTTAACAAGTATTATGAATTATTTAAATTTTCCAATGCATATCAAATTCAAACAACCAAACCACTAATTCACTTCACCATCTAGTGATTCATTAACTTAGTCTAATTAAGTCAATGAACGGTCCAAATTTAATATTAATTTCTTAAAGAATTATAATATATCATCCTTCAAACTCCAACATAACAAGAAAATAAACATATCACTAATAAAATAATCAGTATAAATAAAATTTCATTTTGTCACATATATTACACGATTTGTAAGAGAACATTTAATTTTTACGAATGAGATACCAACAAAACATTAATTTAATGATGTAAAATATTATTAAAGATGATCAAAAAACTAAAGATTTTAATTTATGATATTAATATTTGTTAAAATGAACAATCATATATCAAAAGAGTAATACTATACTCTCATATTAAATCATTCTACTAATTATCATAGCTACAAAAGTGACATATATTAATTTCTTATGAGTATAATGATTTAAAGGATGATTTAATAGGATACTGTATTATTTTCCATATAAAAATGGATTAATTCCATTACTGCCAACAAAAAATGGAATGTAATAAATGGAAATAAATAAATAGTTTTGAGAAACATAACAAAACGGGAACCTTTTTGTTTGACTCACACAGAGAGACACTGATTTTCTCTCTCTGTCACCCACTCACAGCACAAACCTTCTTCTTCTTCTTCTTCTTCTTCTTCTTATTATTCTTCTCTCTCTTTCAATTATTATACATAATATTCATAGAAAGAGAAAGAGAAATGGATTCAGATCAAGGTAAGCTATTCATCGGTGGAATTTCATGGGAAACTACTGAAGACAAGCTCAAAGACCATTTCACCAACTACGGCGACGTTTTGAACACTTCTGTTATGCGTGATAAGAACACTGGAAAACCTAGAGGCTTTGGTTTTGTCGTCTTTTCAGATCCTTCTGTTCTCGATTCGGTTCTTCAAGATAAACATGTTATTGATGGCAGAACGGTATTTCATTTCATTTTCTAGGGTTTCATTTCCTTCGTTTATTTTTTCGATTTTTTCTTCATTAGGTTTTGTGATTCTCGCACCTAATTTTGTTAAATTATGATTGTTTTGTTTGTTGTGTTGGAGGCACACTCAAATGATGATTAATAGGGATTGCTTGTTTATTTGCAAGTACAACAATCAAGCCCGTATCTCATTAGGGGTGGGTCGGCTACATGGATCGGATGATATCATAATGCTTTATCGTAAATCATCTATATTGATATAGAGTTGGTCTCCGATATTCAAATATGATTTTTCTTGGCTTCACTCCGCCTTTATGAATTGGACTAACCTACTAGTTTATTTAGGCAAAAAATGGCTATGTCAATTTATTCAAATATTATTTTTCTTTGTTTGCACATTTTTTGATGAATTAAAGGATGTATAATTGTATATGCTTATGACAAAAAATATAAATGTTGATATTTGAAGATTTAATTCATACAAATGAAACATTGGAATTTGAAGAAATAGAAATCTCTTCAATTTGCATCTGTGATCCATTTTTTCCAACAACATGCATGACAGAGTGTTAGGAGATGCTTGTATTAGGAATTTAGGATTGCTTCTTTTTCTGGATGAACATGCCCTTGCTTGAGCTTTCAATGTAGTATGTGTAATGGATATGCTGATAGTCATTATTGGATCTCTTTCTTGTGGAGTCTAGCGATAGCTATTAACATGTTTTGTTTCATTAAGTTTAGATATGCTCAAATATTTAAAAACATGACTTAAAAAATTAATTTCAATAACTGAAATTTAAATATTAAACCGTGGTCATGTGTTTGTTTTTCTTCCAGTTCAATTTGTTTTAAAAATCTTATTATTCAGGTTGATGCCAAGAGGGCCTTCTCAAGAGAGGATCAACAATTTTCTGGCAATTCCAGAGCTGGAAATCCCAATTCTGCTATTCATTCTGGAAATGGTGGAAATATGAAGACCAAAAAGATATTTGTTGGAGGGTTACCTCCCACCCTGTCTGAAGAACAGTTTCGTCAGTACTTTGAGACCTATGGCAATGTAACTGATGTAGTAGTCATGTACGACCAGAGCACTGGACGACCACGAGGATTTGGGTTCATTTCCTTTGATACTGAGGACGCGGTTGATAGGGTTTTGCACAAGACATTTCATGATTTAAGTGGTAAACAAGTAGAGGTAAAGCGTGCGCTTCCCAAAGATGCCAACCCTGGTTCAGGTGGCCGGATGATGGGTGGTGCTGGAGGTGGTGGCTATCAGGGGTATGGAGCATCTGGTGGCAGCCAAAATGTATATGATGGTCGTGTGGATTCTAGTAGGTATATGCAATCTCAAAACGCTGCTGGTGGATTCCCACCTTATGGTTCTTCTGGCTACAGTGCCCCTGGGTATGGGTATGGTCCGGCTAATAATGGCATGGGTTATGGTGCATATGGAAGTTATGGTGGTGCCACTGCTGGTTATGGTGGACCCGCTGGTGCAACATATGGGAATCCCAATGTCCCTAATGCTGCTTATGCTGGTGGTCCGCCAGGTGGACCACGGAGTTCATGGCCTGCTCAGGCTCCCTCTGGTTATGGGTCTATGGGCTATGGGAACACTGCTCCTTGGGGTTCTCAAAGTGGTGCCATTGGATCTGGCAGTGGTGGCCCTGGTTCAGCTGTTACTGGCCAATCCCCTAGTGGAGCTGCTGGATATGGGAGTCAAGGATATGGATATGGTGGGTATGATGGAAGTGACAGTTCTTATGGGAATCCTGGTGGTTATGGTGCTGTTGGAGGGCGTACTGGAAGTGCATCCAATACTAATGCTAGTGGTCCTGGTGGCAGTGAACTACAAGGTAGTGGGGGCAGTGGAAGCTATATGGGCAGTGGCTATGGGGATGCAAATGGAAATTCAGGTTATGGCAATGCAGCTTGGAGATCTGAGCAATCTCAAGCCTCTGGAAATTATGGGACTCCTCAGGGAAATGGATCACATGGTGGGCAAGTTGGTTATGGTGGTGGCTATGGCGGTGCTCAGTCTCGACAAGCCCAAAAGCAGTAATTTTGACAGTTGAATATTTTGCTGGATCTTGAACTTCAACTCGTGATCCCTGCCATTTAATCTTAAATTATGAGCTCACAATGAATTCTTCCTAGCAGCAAAGGAGTGCTCAAGTTCGATGTCAGTATACAATGGGACTGGTTGGATTACTTTAATCCAGTAGTTTACAGCATATGCTTTCGTAATTTATAATAAAGTAGTATGGTTGAAGAGATACTAGATGCTACTTTCTATTTAATATTTGTTATTGCGTGTAGTTTTAAATTGTGTGCTTATGATTTTAGTTTATCTGGAATTCTCAGTTATTGTAGCATTTGAGCTATATAGTGTTACATTTCTCTCTTATGATGGTTTGGTGCAGCTAACTATCTGTTGCCTTTTTTCCTTGCTCTGTTTGTTCTTTTTTCACTAATACAATTCAGAAGCAGGTAATGTTATAGTGTAGAAAAGATGCTTTAGTTGGTGTGACAAGTAGAAATAAGATGTAGTCACGGTATTTACTGATAGTGGTGGACACTTGGGTTGATCACTTCGTAATGGGTAGCGGTAATGGTAGTGATAGTAAAAACTTTGAGGATGACATAATCATTTCCCCCTGTATTTGCACTTGTGTTGTACAGGAGGAGAGGTGCAGGAGTCAAAAGTTGAGCCAAGTGTCCACCCATGGCTAAGGAATGAACTCTGTTCAGTTGTATTGTGTTTTTCGGGCCAGTGCATCGTCAAATTTGGAGATTCCTGGCTTTTCAAGGGATAAAATTGCATATCCTTCCACTGGTTTGTGGTGCCTGTCAGATTGAGGGGATGATTTGCTGCACATTGACTAAAGGCTAAAGCAATTGGTTGACATTAGAATTTAGGCCTAAATTTTAGGTGCCCAGTTGATTGGTAATCTATATTTTTGCATGTTTTTGAATATTCATGCTCAGGAGAATTCCATATCTGAAACATTTTATACTATGATAGGCAGGATTTTCCTAAGTAGAATTTCATCATTATGTCTTCACTCCTGCCATTTATAGTGATCCATCAGTTTTAGCTTTTATTTCTACTCTGAAGAGGATATATTGGCATTGTTGTATGTGGCAAGTGCTTTATGATTTATCTCTGAAGGGGTTAAATTGCTATTGTCTTATTAATAAGTGCTTTCTCTTATTTCTTACTAAATACAGGTTTATGGTAGTAAATAAATAAATAAAATGTTTGATGCCCTTTTGAAAGTTTTCATACCCTTTATAATCTAATGGTGGTAATCTCTATGATGGAACAAAATATACTTAGCCTAGCAAATAGTAACAACCCTTCTATTTATTATTTGATAGAAGGCTAAAAAATTCAAGTTTATTTATCATTTTATTTCAGTTTCTTTATTTAGTCTTTATTTAATTTTGTTGTTTTTGATATCTCCTGTTATCAAAATATTTATATCTTTAGGTATTTTATCATTGGGAAAAAGTTAAATAAGAAGTAAACATAAATCAAGTTTATTTATTTTTGCTTTTTGAAGTTTTCATTAATATTTAAAGGGTAAACTTTAGTGCAATAATAATATTGTTACTTAGCGAGTAAAAGTTCACATATTGAAACCCTGAAAATATGATTTCCACTTGCATCAAACGAAAGTGCCATCCCTTTTTAGTTTTAATTAATATTTATTAGTTGGCAACTTAGTTTAATTTAATGTACTTGAGTTAGATTTCACACAAGTTCAGAAGGGAAAAATGCTCTTTTGAGTAAAGACAAGTTCACAAGACATTGATAAAACTAAATACATATAAAGCTCATTCCATTTTTTTAATATAAAATATCTTCCTTTTTTAATAAAAATAATGCCACCAAGCTAGCTGTTTGTCCTAGTGAAGCAGCACTGAATTAAATTCAGGTTCTCTAATGAAGCAATATACAATAGACAAATAATAACAAAAGAGAAACTTTGAGATTATGAATGAGACACCAAAATGCAATGTTACCGGTAGAATATGTAATGCATATTCTCTCATATAAAAGACAAATCAACATGCTGAGGGCCAACTTTGATATGGATCAATGAAAGCAGTAACATTGCCAGGGCGTGAGAAAACCACCTACATCATACATAAAACAAATTATATACTCATTCCAATTCAACATATTCAATATGTACTTAAGAGTACCCTAAATTTCAGCAAAAGAAACTTTAGTATAAAATGACTTTGTTAAAAAAATTTGGGTTGGTATTTTAGAAAATGTTAATTTGATGGTAAATTACATTATAGCAAACAAAAAAATGTGTTTGTCTAATGTAAGGTTTTATTGGATTCCCATATAGGTCAAAAGGTTTAAGGTTCGATTTTGGAAGTGACATTTGTTTGGAGAGACTACCACACATCCCGGAAGCAACTTTTAACTTAAATATATTTTTACCAACCAATCGTAGCAAGTGACATTGTAGTGACACACTTTGTGCGACAAGAGACATGCTTACATGTACCCAAAAAAAATTACATTATAGCAAAGTTTGGGAGTAAAGTATTGATGCATTTGTTGAGATATTTGGTTATTATTATTTCTTATAATTTATGGATTTTACATCGGTAAATTAGATAAACAAATCAATTAGATTGATTTGTAATATAATTTGATTATAGGGATTTCCTTTATACTATATATATATATATATCTGTATTCTTTTACCAGTAAGTGAATAAGATATACATTAAAATTGCATTTATACTACCTGATAAGTCCCAAGTGTGCGTGACTTAAAACCAGCACCACAATAATCAAAATAGTATTCCCATGTTCTGATGAATTTTTCATTAAATCCAAGAGCCATAATTTCACTGACAGCACAAACAGTAAATTTTTCAACAATTAGTGTAAGTAGTAACTTAAATTTATTAAAAAAAAAGTAATTTTCAACCAAATTAATAACATACCTTTGCTTTTCCAAGAAGTTCTTTCTCCAACATCTAAGTGTTTGGTAGTAATGAATTCCTATGTTTTCAATGTGTTCAATGCTGCATTTAAGAATATTTCTTTAAGTAAGATAGAAAAATGAAGGGAATGTTCATTTGTGGAACACAGCATTAACATATAACTTGTACCATAGTCTTGATGTAGCTACCATGGATGATGTTATCCTACTTAGACAAGGTAGACAACCTCCGGGAAAGATATATTCCTTTATAAAATCTGAGCTGAACCTGTACTCGTCATATCGCTCATCGGGGATCGATATGAACTATAGCCGAAGATAACAATCATCAATAGTTAGCCGCGGTTTAAATACCAAAAAAGAATGTACTTCTTATGACAATTTTATTTACATAATAGCATACACTAGAAAGTTTTATAGTGTTAACATTAGATGAATTTATAGTACCTGGAGAACAAGAAGGCCATCATTCGCCAATAGCGATTCGCAACAGCCGAAGAATTCGTCCATATACTCATGGCCAACAGCTTCTATCATTTCACTGAAATATGCTTATGCAGGTTATGCAATGTTAGAGATATTGCTATTGTACATGACTCTAATGAAAAATTGCTCACCAAGATATAATCCTATCATATTTGTATGTCTTGGGCAATTGCCGATAATCGCATAGAAGAAATTTGATATGGTCCTGGAATCATGAATTAGTAACATTTATCACCAATCCACTAATGGTATTTGAAGTTCATATTTACATTGGACACAACCATACATTGAATCATTCTTGCATAATGAGAAGAACTAGCATATCACATGAACATAGATACTATGGTTTAATTTCTAAAAAAACAAACTTTCATATCAAGTTTACAAGGAATTATCAGATTTTCTATTAACAAATTCATGGAATCATAAAATGTTAGGCTCCTTAATACCTGAAATCCAGCATCTTTAACTTTTTTTTCTGCAAGTTTCAACTGCTCCTTAGACAACGTGATACCCGTGTATTTGCAACCAGTTCGTTTGACAATTTCAATCGCTAAACTTCCCCATCCGCAACCAATCTCGAGAATTTCATATTTCTTATCTATTCTAGCCTTGATTTGTTTATAGATAAATCAAATTAGACCTTTTGTAAGATAACCAAAATAGTATTGAGTTAGCAATAAAAATGCACTCACTTTTTCAATCAGAAGAGATATTTTTCTCATTTGTGCATCTTTCAAGTCTTCATCTTTATTCTATCAGATAGTGTAACAAATAAACAAAAGAAAATGTTAATCAGTGCTACCGAAGAATTTGAAGGCGAAATATGGACACAAGAATCAGAAAGTCATTTCTCTTGCCTTAAACACTCCACATGAATATGTCATTGTTTCATCCAAGAAAAGAGCAAAGAGTTCATTGCTCTAGAAACAGAACAAAGAATAATTGTAAGATTCTGATGATTTAATGTCAGAACTAAAAGTATCATAAATCATGGAAGGAAAATACATTGAAGATCAAATGGGACAATTTCCCAGCACAGATTTTAATACTATGTTAGGTTCCACCCTAACACCAATTGAGGAACTAGCAATGTTTATGGTTGTCCAACAAATGTATAAATCAAACTACATGAATTGAGGAAAGCAATGTTGGATTTTCAACAAAGTCCAATAGTATTTCTTTGTTAAAAAATAATTATATTAACAATGTAAAATCGAATAGGACAGTCCAGATGTACGCACTGACAGTGTTTGAGTTTTTTTACACTGTCACTGCATCATCCACTATATACAAATGAGCGGTGGATAATGCAATGACTGTGTATAAATCTTTACACCGTTAGTGCATATATTACACTCATCTATAAATCTTAACTTATGCATTGAGTTAGTTTCTATTCTAGTTTCATCAAGGCAAAAGAATGATCCAAACCATAGGAATATGTACCTCAAGTTGTTCATTTTTGCAGTAGATCTATTAACAATGTAAGCTTAATGTATGCTACATAGTTCTTGGAATTCAATCCTGGACTATCTGTTTAGTTAAAGCATTACTAGTTATATTCTGACACAAATTTACACTGATGGGTATAACATGCATTTGCTGCAACTTGTTCATTGAACAATGCTTTGTCTAGAAAGTTTTGTTGTTAATGATCTCATACCAGATCGTAATGCCTAGAAATGTTCCTGCGAGCCTGTGTGAGAGTATTTTTTCTTGAAATATGATCAATGAAGAACTTTGCAGATGCTAAACCAGCTGTAAAGAAAACTGGTGTCCACCAACCCCTACAGACATACAAATGAAAAAAGGTTTGATATTCAAACACAAATAATACTTAAATGTAAGTTTAAGTTCATCATATCAGTTTACCGATTCTTCGATTTTGAATTGGATGCATTTGAATCTCTGTTAGCTATAAGAATCTGCAGTTAAAAACCAAGGTATGTGGAAGTAAAGAGTAAAGTCCGAATGAGACCATTCTGTGTAAGATTCAGATGATCATACTTACCAAAAAGAAATTCAAAAGACCTGAATTTTTATCAACAAATGTGAAGTCTCCATTTATATAAGAATCTGCAAGGCCTAAATCAGCTTGTGTCATAACCTGACAAACACAAATTTTTTGAAGTTTTATTTTCTTGCCTTAATTTTGGAACTGAATTGACAAAATAGGCATTCTTGTCACTTCTAAAGCTAGAATGATATCGAACAAGAATCCTCCTTTATACGAAATTTGAAAGCACTTACTTTCCAATAAAACTGTGGATTATGGACTCTCAAAACACTCTTTAGAATGCTCTTTTTCTCAGTTCCTTCAAAGGTAAACATTGTTCCTCCCTCCTCCAATAACCTGCAACATCTCAAATCAAGATGTACTAGCAGTGATCATTAGCTTTTTAACATGTCTACATGATACTTATTATATGGATATTAGCAACTTGATAGAGGAAAAGAGGCTCATATGATTCAACTACTCTTAGATACGATCATTCATAAACATTTATGATACCGATGGAAATAGTGACAAATTAAGGTTATATATGAAGCACAGTAGTTAACTCACATTAAACAACCAGTAGAGATATAGGAACTCAGGAATCGAGTCACAAAAAGGCGTGCTCCTAGTTCCTTCCAAGAATGTACCATATGTTTTGGGTTGGTCTGAAGGGAACAACATTTTCCAAGAATGCCATGTGCTGTAATCATGCCAGCCTGAAAACTCAATCTTACTGTTCAGTTTTTTTGCTTTCTTTCAACAAGATTGTTGACATTTTGCTATAAAATTAGTTGCTTAAATAGGTGCTTCCTCTCATGGAAATGAAATTGTCAAATTTATGCTGGAAAATTACTAAAGAAAGAAAAAGTAGCATGATTGTAACAAATAGAATACTAAATCTTGATTTTCAGTGAAAAGTTCCATTCACTTTTTTCGTTATAAAGTTGGATTTAACTACCTTTAATCCATCTTCTTGAAATCCATAACCTGAAAAACACAATATATGTTCAGATTATAGGTTATTATTTGATCTATCGCTTAATTTAATGAACCAGCCGTGACATAATTATTACAACTTATCTAGTATTCATGACAAAACAATAAGCAGGAATGTACCTTGATAGGCCCCAGAGAACCATATTTTTCTTTTCCCTTGAATATGATCTAGCTCATATGAAGCTTTCATTGCAGCAACTGATGGAACTGGTTGGCCAGTTGACCACTTAAGCAACGTATTTTCGGGTATATGAGCGGGATTCAGAGTTACAAGAAAGGGCAGACTTGTTTCTTCAATGTTCTGCATATTTACAACAAAGATTGAGGACCATGTTTATCCATTACCGACTTTAGTTTGAAGAATAAGTCTAATAGAATTCACTCATGCATAATGCATTTATGCGGAAATGTTACTAACCTGAAGAACATTAGGACAGTATGTTAGACACACTTTCTTGTTGTTGCTTCCAAGAAAATTCCATGCACTCCATGCTGCTGGATTTTTCGGCATGAAATTTTTGTCACGATGAAGAAAAATATCACTGCCATTAATATACATTAACACATCAATGCATGTCCCTAACTAAAAGGCGTCTAGGCTTATAAAACTTAGTTTCTGCTCTAGGTCCTAAAATTCACTTATGAAAGATCATCCAATGTCAACTCTGAGCACATAAATGATAAAACGGATAATTTAATACGCGAAATTGATTGCTTTGAATGTAACCACTATAAGCTGTATTATCTTATTCTATTAGGATGGATTTTACCTGTACACATATTGAAAAGCACCGAGAATTCTTCGCTCATCGTGTGTTGCTTCATCTCCTAATATTCTTAAAGCATCAGGTGCATGCACTGCCATTATGCATCCATCATACATTTCTTGAGAGCCATCTTTACAGTTCACAATACATCCTGAAAAAATATTTCTACCCTTGTAACTGTAATAGATATTATTTAGTCAATTTATAGCTATTATTTGGAACAAAAAGAAAGGTCAAGGCCAGTTAATCAGATTGAGTTCATCTTCATTTCTAAAGAGGGAATAACAATGGAATGGTTTAATTTTCTCACCTTTTTCAGCTGTTGAAACCAGGTTGACTTCACAATTAGCTATTATTTGACAACCATTATTCACAAGCTCTTCTTTGACCTGATTTTTTGTAGAAATGATTAATGTCAAAAACTTAGTTTATAAAGCTGAAAGATCTCTTCTATAAGTGGCACTTAAAACTATTAACTTAAAAGCTTAATATCATAACTATTAAGTAGCACCTTCTTAACATAATTTTGTGAGCCCCATTTGACGGTTAGCCACTGTGGTCTGCCAAAGAGCTGCATAGAGGACCAAGTGAATCAATACAACAACAAGGAGTAATGCTTTATAAATCTGGATCGAACAAGGTGAGGTCAGTTACATGGATCGAACGATGTCATAATGTTTTATCATAAATCATGTTCACTGATAAAACATTTGGATGTAAGAACTAGATCACTCATCACGATATAAATCTGAAAAAAGGAGTAAAGCTGTCTTAGTACCTGAAGTAGATGGTGATTGCGACAAAACGAGAGGACAGAATAAGCAGAAAAGCTCATAACTCCTTCAGATGAGCAAGACCAAATAGAACCACAAATAGGAATCTACATGTACTTAATGTCATAAATATAAAATAAGCAAAGCAATGACATTTATAGGAAATACAGAAAACATCAGTATAAGATGTAATTAAACTCACAAGATAGGCTTTCTGAAACAATTCTGAATAGCCTCTTGTCATGATGAATTGCTCCAGAGACTCCTTCCGGTCAATATCCGGGTTATTCTCGAGCACATCGAGATAGCTGCATTGCAAAACGGGGAAACAGAAAACCAACTAATTTACCAGGGTTCAGCCATTCAAGAAGAAAACTACACTACACTACACTACACTACACTACACTACACTACCAATTAGTATTCTTCTCAATTTTCAACTTTATGCAGTTTAATTCAAATTATGCATGACAATGATCTGAACTATGGATAATTTTATCTTGAAAGCCAATAATTAGGAGGATACCTATTGTTTCACATAATGTGTAACTCTTAAAATGCACCATCCAATTTGGTGATGTTCATATGATTCATTATGCACTTTGTACTTTGAAGTATTTAAACAAATAAAAGCATAGGCATAGGTAAAAACATGCCTTATAACATCATCTTTGAATTTGATAATTTCCCTAATCATTTGCCAGAAATAAGGATTCAGTGCATTGCTCTTCTGTGCAAACAAGCTAGACAAACCATTTCGGCTACCCCATTCGACGCCCTGGCCTTTGTCTAGGCTGACCGAAAAGGACATGTCTGATGATTCCATATCAACTCCAAGACTCTCAAAGAACTCCATCATATTGGGATTGGTGACCTGTTCAATAACAATGTTACATTGTAAACAGCCCCACAATAGCATTGCTGTGACAACTTAAGTGTTACAAAATCAATCAGTTTCAAGGTACACAAATGCATATATAGCTTTATGTGTCCATGGTGATTCAAATTGTGACCCGCATCACATGATCACACTGCAATTGCGGTATGACAAAGAACCACAATGACGCAGCCGCATCGGGCCGCAGCGCAACCGCAATTGAACCACAATAGGCCGCATCAAATTTAGAAATATTTTTTTAATCACAAAATAATTCACACTGCAACAGCCACAATAGCAGTACCAACAACTGTGACCGCGACCATAATCGCAATTTAAAACACTCCTAATGTTAAATCAAACCAACAGGTCTTTCATGTGGATCAATGTTAGTTCTATACTTTGAAGAATGGACAATGCTACATACATACTCAACTGCATAATTAAATTCAAATGTAAACTAATATATAGGCATGCCTATAGAACTTGTGATTAGAAGCACCATTCTACCCAATATATTCCATCCAGGCCAATGCAAATTTATAAGGTGAACTTACTGCATATCTTAGTCACCAATTTCGATTTTAGGGAAATCCAATAGTTTGAATTAGTGAGTAGATATAAACCATTAAATTTCCCTAAAATTGATGGTTAAAATGTGGAATAAGTTTTTTAAATTTACTATTAGAATAAGTGAATCCCTTTCTTTTTATACATTATTTCCATACTAAAAAAATTGACGACATTATTTGCACAACTTTGGTTTTAATTGTTGTTGGTAAAATAAAATGTTTGATTTTGATTTTCCATTAAAAAAGAAAGACAGTTGTCAAATACTAGTGTTCATTTATTTAGTTTGTGGACCACAGGCACATGATGATTGGAGTTATGCTTAGTCAACTATCTAAACAAGGAGCCCAACCTAGAATACAAGGACCATATGTGGGTCCCACAGACAACTTGGTCCAAGTCCTTGGAAAGATTATTAAAACATCTTTGTACTTCTCTTAGATTTTCCAAATATTATTTTTTCCTTTCTAAATACATAACAAAGTATGTTAATATCAACTCACACTTTTAAGCTTTCTGGAAAGTATTATTATATAAGTTTGTGGCAAAATTGAAATTACTTTACAAAGAAAATTTCTAACTAATTTTTATTCGGCAAATGTCACCACCAATCAACCATGATTTAGTTCTTTTTAGTAAGTTTATTTTAGATTTATTTACTCTAATCAATAATGAACTAATTTGTTTTGAGGTGCGTGGTTGTATCTCCTAACAAATGTTTCTTCCAAGAATCAAATTTTGATCTTACTAGAGACTTACACCCCTAAACCAATATATTATTGATACCCCTTATTAATTTAGCAAAGTGAATTCAATTCTCAATTTCTAATTTTACTTATCTTGTTCTAAATTCACATTTGGAAGTGTGAATATAATTCACATTTTACTAATTCTAAAATTCACCCCCTAGTTTGTGTGATAACACTCACCTTAGAATTTCAAAGGAATAATCTCTCATAGACAACATCTTATACAAAATTGGATAATTCCATTTTCTTTGGAACAAAAGTTAGAGAGAAAAGCATTCACAACTTACATAGAAATTGGAAACAATCAAATAAGGCATCCCCTTCACATTTTTTAAAAATGTGACTTAGATTTTGAAGATAAGATTCATTTATAGTTCCATTTAAAGGTCTACCAGTACCACTAACCAAAATACTCATCTAGCATTGAAACAATGAAGCAAAGCAACAAAACATAGAAGAAGAATTAAGAACAACATAAAAAAACCAATCATAATTTTGTACTTACCCTATTGAAAACCATAAAACCAAGGTCCAAATCAACTCCATCAACATTCACAGTCTTAGCATGTCCTCCCAAATAATCCTCCTTCTCATATAATACCACATTTACTCCTCCTTTTGCCAAAACATATGCAGAAACTAATCCACTTATTCCAGCACCAACCACTGCCACTCTCATTTTTTTAACCTTATACTATGCAATATAGAATCTAAACAATGTATAACTCTTTCTCCTATCTCTTGTGCAGTAATATGTATATGCAAACACAAACACCTAAAACCCTTTAAAAATTAGGGTATTAGAAATAGATACGTGTAACTCAATGGTCCACATAGTAGTGAGAAATGAAAGGAGGGGAATTTAGGAAGTTGGAAGTGGTTGGAGCTTAAATAGGAAAATAAACCAAAATGTGTATCTTAACTAAGAAAATTTTCTATACTTGGTATATATAACATTAATGTTCTTAAGTAGGTAAAAAAAACCATAAGGATAATTTTGTTATGTAACAATTGGCTTTATCTTTGAAAAAACCATAACCAAAACGTTTTTCTCTTGGTTGAAGTTTCTTAAATATTGTCAAAGTTGAATTAAGGAGGTATAATAAAGAATGATATAAGTTAGAGATTCCCTCAATTGACAAGACTTGAAAAATAACAAGTGCTTTTCAATTTTCATGTAGAGGTCCAATATCTTACATCATTGTTCATATCTTATCTACTTCTACAACCTAGTGAATCACTCTCACAAGTTCTATTTTTCATATGTTTTAAGGAGAAAATAATACTTGTACCCTATGATATTTTTTATATTATGGTTAATATCATGGACTATTGAGTAAAAGTAATATATATATATATATATGTGTGGATGATTTGTTATGGATGCGAAAAAACTCTAATAATATGAGTATGATTTCATACTCTATTTTAAATCATAGTTAGGTATCAATATTATAACAGGTTGTTCAACAAGAAAATTGGTGAATCAAATCTATATCACCACTCCGTTTCATAACATTACATTATTAATGACATTGTTTTAAGAGGTGAATTTAATTACTCCAAAAGTAAGTTTAAGAAATTTACTTTATATATTATCCATCAATTCTAGGAAAGTTCAATAATTAAAATTAGTGACTAGATCTAAACTATTAAATTTTTATATAATTGATAGTTAAGATATAGAGTAGAACTCATATCTTGTCTTAAATGCATGACACAATTGCATATGAATCACATTCTTCTATTCTTTACTTTTTTTCCCACGTTCTAAAGTGTGTGGACAACATGGTATCTAACCCCACAAGGATGCTTACAGTGAAACATGACATTATCCCTAGGGGTGGCAAAATTATACACAATCTATGGTCGATCCAAAATCCATCCAAGTTAAATCCATCCATAAGAGTTAATGGATATAATTCAATGGATAGTGTTGATAATGGATGAATTCAAATTCATTCATTATATCCAATAGATATCCATAGATATATCAATTTGGATGGATACCCAATCCATCCAAAAAAATTAAAAGTAAAAACATTTTTTTTTCTCAAAACAATGTGCAAACTTTTTTTTAACAAAATAATTCATTCAAAAGTTGCATTACCCTTTCTAACAAAAATATTTCTTCAACAAAAGCTTGATTTCTTCACCTATGGAGGTTTTTTCCCCAATATTTCCATACATTCTCATATTCATTGAATGTTTCGTTTCTTCTAATAGTTTATTTTAATTTTGATGTTCCTTCAAGATTGATTGATATATCTTTTGATTTCTTATATATACATTAAAATATTATTTGTTGTATTGTATTGTATTGTGGATGCTCGTGTTAGAATGATAAATTATTTGCTGATTATTGTACATGAGGCTCCCTCATCACAATAATTATGTTACTAGTTATTTTTAAGCTTAAAACTTATATTAATGCAACATTGTAAATTTATGTTATTTTAGTCTCAAATATTGATGAGAATATGCTTTAATTTTGTGGATTTGTGTTTGCTAGAAGTTTATTGGTCATCTTGCTTTGGGTATAAAATCTTTTCTTTACTTAGTCTTCACATAAAATTGCATTGAGTGTTTAACATTTATTGTCAATTCTATTTCTCTTATACTTCCTTCAATTAAATATTTCAACTATCTATCAATCATGTAATTTAATTTTGATAAATATAATTTATGTTTGTAACCAACAAAAAAACATGAAGAGTGAGAGAAATAGAAAAAAAAAATATGAATTTTATGATATACGTCAAATTTTTCTAACAACACTAACTTGAAGCTCACTTGAAGATTTTAACACCGAAAATTTAAGTTTAACCATATGATTTACCATTAAAAAATTTAATTTTTTAAATTTATTATTCTTTTAAGTTTAGGATAAAAACTTCAAAAGTTCACATTTTTAAATGTGTTTTAAAAAAAACACTTTTTAAAAATGTTTTTTTATAAAAGAAAACATATTGTAAAAATATGAAGTCATGGATTAGATTGAATATCCCTCCATCTCAATCCATGAAAATGGAGTCATGAATGAATTGGATGGATTATAATCCATTGGATATGAATGGATTGGATAACTTAAAATATGATTTAAATGGATTGATGGATGACTTTTCATCCATCCATTTTCATCCAAATCCAAAACCATCCAAATTCATCCATTTGCCACCCCCAATTATCCCTATTGAGTTAAGAGTACCATGAGACTTGTTCAGTCATCATCAGTGTATTAGAGTGTTATAATCTCATTGTTTAAGTATAGCAACCCAATAATATTTCATATAAAATTCAATAGCTTATAAGTTTTTAACTCTCACTTCCTACCTTAGAAACTCATCACTGCCATATTCTACTATTTGCATTATAGTTATAAAAACCGATTTGTACCGGCTGGTTCAACCGGTAAACCAGTCCCAATATCGGTACGGTATAACAATTATATTGGTCAAAACCGACTAAAATCGGTCAAAACCGGTCATATCGGCCGGTTTTCAATTGAATCCTACCGGTTGATTTTTATTTAAAATTAATTTTTTAATAAAAAAATTATTGATTTTTCAACATTAATGTTAATATATTATATATGTATATCTAACTTCATCGGTATGCAGTTTAATTAGTGAACCACCGATTGAATCACTATATCACTATACCAATACTACTATCGGTTTGATAACTGGTACAATATTAATAATATTGTTTGCATTCCTTAAAAGAGTTATCTGATACTTTTAATCCTTTTAACATACTTTTCTTAAAAAAATTCTCAAAATTCTGAACAAATTTTTAGTCAGACATTTATTTTAACTTTTCACAAATTTGTTCATGTTTCTCACATGTCCAATAACATAATGCAGGCCATGTGCTTCTCATATCCTTATTTTTTGGACTCTCATATTAGCTTTTTGTGTTAAACAAATTTTCATTTTCTAAGAAGTGAACAAAAGGGAGATGAAAATGATCAATCTAATAATATCTGACATGGACTTTAATGTTGATTAACTAGTTTGTCTTGGTACCAAAATCAGAGAAGACAGCAAAAGTACAACGCTGGAGAAAATGAGGAACTTAGGTGCAAAATTTGTTTTCTGGTACTAACTTTCACCGCCAGAATTTCACTTCTAGTTGTCCCATTTTCAATACTTTTTCAAATTTACTAACGTGACACATAATATTCATATTCGACTAATTGATATATCCCCTATTAAATCCTTATACTAATTCTCTTACTCACAAAAGAGTGGCATATGTCACAAAGTGATATTTTATTTATTAGTAATTGGTTTACAAGTGACATTCATCACTTTCTTGTGGGTATGAGGATTAATAGGAAAATTTAGTAAAAAAATATATCATTTTCCTTCTTATTTACATGTAATTTGTATTTGGAGTAATTATGAATAATAAATCTTAATTATATATAGTTAACTATACGTATATTTGACTATTGTTTTAGAGATTATAATAGAATCTTCTTATGTTTGTAAAAAAAATTAATATAGTGTATTTTGTGTAAAAATATCACATTTAAATCTTAAAACTATGAAGTTGTTTATAAAGATTGATGATATTTGATTTCATACATGTCCAACAACTATTTTAAATAAACTCGATAGTTCTAGCATACCTAAAAACAACTTTTTGCCATAAAAGTTATTTTGTCATAATTTAATCAAATTGGAATGTAACAAATTAATTTCCTTAATTTATTAAGTGTTTAGTTTTATTTTATTTTATGATGAGATTCTCAAGAGGGCTATCAATAGAACCATTTACTTACACTTGAGTTTTAGTATAGGAATAGGAGCGAGACCTCATGAGTTAACTCATAAGCACCTAATGTTCTCCATTTGATCATAAGTATTGAAAGTAGTTGAATATAATAAGAAGACGTTAGTCACTTTAATAGATTTTTAGGATGAACAAAATGTTAAATGTTCGATTTTTGTGAACGATACTTATTGGATGGGCAATCATGCGTCCTACATATGCTCGTTATTAATCATATTATCTTTCTTAGATGTGGTCAAAGTTTAAGATCCTCTAACAATGTTCGTGTCAGTTAGTGTCATAGCCAGCTCAAGGAAGAATAAATAAGTATGGTAGTACCATTTTCTATTTTAATATTAGCTATTTTTTTTGGATGAACTATTGTAAAAGTTAAACATTACATTTATTTCATCTCGTTAAATAATTATTGCCTTGATTAGGCTACGACACTTAAAGTCAACCAAAAGTTGAACACCTGACAAACTTACGGTACAAAGACTTTGTGGTACAAGCCGATCAACCGAACTACACTATAAGGTACATCGTTGCCAAGATAGAATCTTACAAGCAAGTACTGGGAGTCTGGGAGCAACCCTTTACCATCCATTGTCACGCTGTCAATGCTGGACTGTCACCCCGCCTGCAACAGACACCTGTTGCATGTCACCTGCAATTCCCACTTAACCCTCTGTTCCACGACAAGGGCTAGAGTAAACTATGGCTACTAAGCATATTGTAGGTTATAAGTCAACTACACAGATTACGACTTAGCTAGGCCGTCCGACATAGATAAAACAACTCTAGCAATAAACTTTTCCATTTACCTTCACTATAAATAGGGACCCATCCCATAAGGAAGTAACATTATTCTCTTATATCTTGAACTATTACTATTGTCATTATATCATCTCTAATCACCCTTTTCATCACATACTGAATCGTCGGAGCAACTTTTCAAGTACCTCCACCGACGAGTTGAAGGAACACCATTCAAAAGAGTTGAAAGAAAAGAATAGAAAAAGAAAAAGAATAAGGGATTGGTAACTTTAAAATTATTTTAATAAAAAATAATTTAAAACCATAACCTTTAATATTTATTTGTGTCACATGTCACAATCATAACCTACTAATCGATTTTCGAGTATCGGAGATAATCCACACTCATACTTTTTTATGTTACATTCATTATATAAATATTTATGTTTATATATTATCTTTATTCTCTCACCCAAAAAAAAGTAGGATCATCCTCCCAATCAAGGACGAATGAAAACAAAACAAAAAAATGGTCTCGAGGAAAAAGAGATACAAATAAGGGTAACAAATGGATGAATTTAAATGTTAATGGATAGATGGAAAACTATCCATCAATTCATATAAATTTATTTAAACAATATTTGAAGTTATCCAATCCATCTATATCCAAACTTAATGGATGAATTTCAATCCATCCATGATTTCATTTTCATGGATTTGGATGGATGAATATCCAATCCATTTGATTTTTATTAGAACTAAAAACACTATTAAAGAAAATCATTATTTAAAAAAAATTATATCAATGAAATATTTTTTAAAATCAATTTAAAAATTACCTTTAAAAAAAACTTTTTTAAAAGGTGAATTTTTTGTACTTTAAAAAAAAAATTGTAATATTCTACGAGCATACAACGTTTAAGGTTCTACGTATAAAGTTTTTAACAAATACTTACATAGTGTAATATCTATGTATTATCAATATAAAAATTTATACATAATCTCTATATTATTTGTCATTCATTTGAATTAATTTTTTTAATAGTCAATAATAATTAAATATAAACGATGAATAATATAGTGACAATGTGTAAAACTCATACACAATTAGTAGATACATTTTCTTATAATACTTATATATATTATGTACTTAAGAATAAACTTTTAATAATAACTACATTCATTTGTCCTATAATTAATATTAATTTAATAAAATAATAAAATTGAGAGTGAGATGAATAAATTTGATTGATTTTTTTATATTTTTAATATTAAATGAAGTTGAAAAACAAATAACGTTATTTTTTATTTTAGATGGATTGGATATCCATCCAAATGGATATACTTATGGATATCATTGGAAATAATAGATGAATTTAAATACAATTGTTAAAATTATCTATTAGAATTTATCCACTTAAATCTATTTATAAATTAATTTTTCACGTGTAATTGCAAATTAATAGCATTTCTACTTTGGCAATTACACAACAAAGCATCTCTTATTCCTCGTTTTCTTCGCTCATCACAACGTTGTCATTGCATGAAACTGTTATCATCTAATTACTAACAATAACAACTCAACATTCAACGTTCAACATCTAACATCTTCATCTTCTCTCTCTTTCCTTTTAATACTAAATAATAAATATCTAAAATGCAATCTATCATTTCTTCACTCTTTTCTCATTTTCATAACCACCCTTCTTCGCCGGTCCCTGACCCACCGCCGCTCTACACCACCACCGGATGGGTCAGCATGTCCGCCGTGACTCCTACCCTTCTGCTACGTCCTCCCGCCTAGAACACCTCCACCACCAAGGCTCTCGTCGCCTTGATCTTCTCGTCCTCGAAGCTGACGACCTTGCATGGCCATTCGAAAAGATCGTCAGCTTCGAGGACTATGAGGTTAGGGAAACAGCCTACGAGATATTTTTCACGTCATGCAGGTCGTCCCCCGGGTTTGGGGGACGCCATGCACTCACGTTTCACTTGAATCATGAGAGCAATGGTGGTAATGGTGATGGTGGTAAGTTGAACCAGGTGGTTACGAAGCCGACGAGTAGGGTAAAGAAGGCGTTGGGGTTGAAGTTGTTGAAGAGGTCGCCGTCAAAGAGAATGCTGTCTGGAATTCTAAGCAGCGGGGTGGCTTCCACTCCGTCATCGCCGTTGGCCGGAGCCGGCAACCCATTTTCGCATACACTTCCTCCTTTTAGGCCGAGGCGGCCTATGACGGCGGCAGAGATTATGAGACAGCAGATGAGGGTGACAGAACACAATGATAATAAGTTAAGGAAGACACTAATGAGAACACTAGTTGGCCAAGTAAGTATAAATTCATAAATAAGGATATAGTAATGTTCTTATTTTCTTTTCAAAGTAATGTTGGTTAGCATGGAAATAGAATAGAACATATAATGTGTGAATTGAAAAATGTTATTTGTATGACTAGTTTGAAGATTGTTTTCCTTTCAAAAAAAGGTATATGTCTATGTCAGATGTACAAACAACTTATGTAGACAACATTTGCTATATTAGTAAGAATAGATATATGTTATCCCAAATCGTGTTTCAAATTGATTCAACATATTTTCCTTGGCCGAACAATGTATGAGGCAGAATTTGACCACAGCATGTTAATGAGTATGATGACATATTTGAGCTTTTTATAGCAAACAATGTGGTAACTTTTGCTATTCTATTGATGGAAGAGTAATGAGTAATTGTATTTGCATGTGTATGCAATTTGGTCTAAACTACATCAAACTACTTGCATTGCAGATGGGAAAGAGATCAGAAACAAATCAAACAATCATAATCCCATTGGAACTCCTACGGCACCTAAAGCCAGCAGAATTTAGTGATTCCCAAGAGTACCACATGTGGCAAAAGAGGCAGCTCAAAGTCCTTGAAGCTGGGCTTCTTCTGTACCCATCAATCCCTCTAGAAAATAACAACTCATTTGCCACGCGCCTAAGGGACCTCGTATCGAACGCCGAGTCCAAACCTATAGACACAGGCAAGAACTCAGACACAATGAGAACACTTTGCAACTCTGTGGTTTCTTTGTCATGGAGAAGTTCCAATGGAACCCCTACTGATGTTTGTCATTGGGCTGATGGATTCCCTTTCAATATGCATCTCTATACTTTTCTTCTTCAATCCATTTTCGACATCAGGGATGACACATTAGTCCTTGATGAAGTTGATGAGCTTTTTGAGTTGATGCAGAAGACTTGGTCTACATTGGGTATAACTTTGCCAATTCACAATGTTTGTTTCACTTGGGTACTTTTTCATCAGTACATTGTTACAGGGCAGGTAGAACCTGACCTGCTTTGTGCCTCACATGCCATGTTGAATGAGGTTGCTAATGATGCTAAGAAAGAAAAAGACTCTTTGTATATTAAGATTCTGTCATCAGTTCTGAGCTCAATGCAAGGTTGGGCTGAGAAGAGATTGCTTAATTACCATGAGTATTTCCAGAGAGGAAATGCTAACCAAATCGAAAACCTTCTTCCCTTGGTGTTGACTACCTCCAAGATTTTAGGTGAAGATCTTACAATCACAGATGGCGAAGGTGGGGAGAAAGGTGACATAACCATAGTGGATTCATCTGGTGATCGTGTTGATAATTATATTCGCTCTTCCATGAAAAATGCCTTCGAAAAGGTTCGTACATAGGACATTTGTGAGTAAATAGCCTAATTGAGTGCTCATTCAATAACTTTTTTTATAAAATAAGCTAAAAATGACTTATTTTCACCAGCTGCTATGATAATCTTTTTGAAATAAGCTATTAAGAGCTTATATTAAGGTCATAGGTTATCTGCATAAGCTTATTTTCATAAGCTATCATAAATTCTAAACTAGTAAATTCTTGTAATCATAATGTTATTTCTTTTATGAGTTCAGGTAGTAGAGGCAGTGAATGCCAAATCTTCTGAATATGAAAGGAGAGAATTAGGTGAAGTTCTGATTCAGTTAGCTCAGGAGACTGAAGATTTGGTAATGAAGGAAAGGCAACATTTTAGTCCAATAATAAAGAAATGGCACTCTTCAGGAGGTGCAGTTGCAGCAGTGATGCTACACAGATGCTATGGTCAAGTGCTGAGGCAGTACATAAGTGAAGTGACCTCATTGACAAGTGAGTCAGTTCAAGTATTGCAGAGGGCTGGGAAGCTAGAAAAGTTTATGGTCCAAATTGTGGTTGAAGACTCTAGTGAGTGTGATGATGGAGGAAAAACAGTTGTGAGAGAGATGCTCCCTTTTGATGTCGATTCCGTCATATTGAGTCTTCTTGTAAAATGGATAGATGAATCACTGTCCAAAGTCAAAGAGTGTGTGCAGAGAGCAAAAGAAACTGAAGTAAGTTTTGGCTTTATGATCCTTTTAACTTGATCACAATTATTTGGGGTCATAGAATAAATATGACATATGTTTTTCTTATATTATTGCAGACATGGAATCCAAAGTCTAAGTCAGAACAATTTGCACCATCAGCTGCAGAGCTGATGAAATTGGCCGCAACGACTGTGGAAGAATGCTTCCAAGTTCCAATACCAATTACCGAAGATTTAGTTCAAGTTCTTGCTGATGGATTGGAAATCCTCTTCCAGGGCTACATAATGTTTGTTGCAGCATGTGGTAAGCACTGTGAATTGATATAACAGGAATACTTAACCCTTTGGTTATAGAGAATAAAAGAGTAGCAAAGTGTGTGTTAACTTCTGACGTAGTTTTAACCTCTATTTTCTTTTCAGGTTCAAAACAAAGTTACGTTCCGGTACTTCCCTCACTGACCAGATGCAACCCGGACTCGAAATTCATCAAGCTGTGGAAGAAAGCTGCTCCATGTAGTTCTGGTTGCGAAGAACAACATTGCACTAAGGTAATACATGAAGGTCATCACCATCATCATAAGCAATCAACTAGCCGCGGAACACAACGCCTTTATATTCGTCTCAACACCTTGCACTATCTCCTTACTCACATCCAATCTCTTGACAAAGCACTCTTTTTGAACCCTGGAGTTGTTCCTTCAAATCGTATTCGCTTCACAAAAAACCGCAGAGATCAAAGCAGCGCTTCTTCATACTTCGAGTCAGCAAATTTGTGCATTCTAGCAGCCTGTCAACATGTTTCAGAAGTCGCTGCATACCGCCTTGTATTCCACGACTCGAGATCAGTCTTCTATGACAGCCTCTATGTTGGTGGTGTAGCCAGAGGTCACATTAAACCTGTATTGAGAATCCTCAACCATAATATCTCACTATTGACTACAATTCTAACCGAAAAAGCTCAATCATTAGCATTGAAGGAAGTCATGAAGGCTACATTCAACTCATTCCTAATGGTTTTGCTCGCTGGTGGAAGCTCCCGCTTGTTTGTTCGGCCTGATCATGAGATCATCCGAGAGGACTTCGAACACTTGAGGAGAATTTTCAGCAATTGTGTGGAAGGTTTGATAGCAGACAATGTGGTTGAAGGAGAGGCTGCTTTGGCCGAAGGAGTCATTGCATTAATGAGCCAAAGTACTGAACAATTGATGGAAGATTTCAGCATTGTGACATGTGAAGGAAGTGGAACAAGTATCTTGGGAAATAGTCAAAACTTGCCAATGCCTCCTACTACAGGAAAGTGGAATAAATCAGACCCTAACACAATATTGAGGGTGCTGTGCTATAGAAACGACCGAGCCGCGAATCAGTTCTTGAAGAGAACATTCCAATTAGCAAAGAGAAGATGATAACAAAGAGGATGGTAGTAGTGCATCTCTTGGTAAAGTTGAAGGCCAATATCCAAATTGGCAATGCATTTTTGTTATGGAATCACTTGCTTTCTAACAAGTACAAACTTATGCAACTGTGGAGAGGGAGCGGGTTGTATATGTTCTACATTTTTGTGGGTATGGGGGAAATTGATGAGGTTTCTATTTGAAAGCACATAAAGTTGTAAAAATGGACCAAAATGATATCAAGAAGCAATTATCATTGTTTAGAGTTGTACTATATTTAACACTATTGAAGGACAAAATAGCTTCATATTATATGAACATGTATAATAAGGACATACAAATTTTCAACATGTTCATTACAATACAGATTGCTGAATTATTCTGCTACAAAATGTAGCAGCAATTTTAATCTACCTTCCACTGATAGTAATTTGACTAGAATGGTTTAGATATTTTATATTTACATTGTATTTGTAAATTACTGATTAAGTATTGAGGTATTGCCAATAGTATTCTTATAGAATATCTAACTGAGAAATCATGTTATTTTGTCAGAATGGAATTAGATCATAGGCATAAAAGAGTACATATAAGCTTTTATTACCATAAATCATGATATACTATTTAAATGGTAAGTTCTCAGCATTTTGGTACCATAAATCATGATCAACTTACTTATGGTTATTGCAGGCAGAACCACATATTGAAGGAATAAAATGAACTGGTATAAGGGATCATGGTGTATTATGCCAACATGAATTGCACCTTTAATAATGGCGACACCAAATACTAGTAGGGAAATGTATCTAACCACAATGATTCTTACATCAAGTGGAAATGAAAATATTATTTAGTGAAATCATGTACAACCCATCATCATGAAAATGAACATTATTAGATCATTGACAACCCAATAATATATTATTTAGTAAAATTTGATTAACTAGAGATAAAAAAACGTTAGACTTCTATTATTATAAAATAGCCCAAAACATGATCTTGATACAGCAAAAATAAATGTTGTAATAAGGCTTAATTTGCAGTAATGAATAACAAACAATGATATGGACTAATCATAATCCTTTTGTAAGGTTTGTCATTTTTAGGGACAAGTATAGGAATGAAAATGTCTTTTACACTCTCTTTTTTGTCTTACATGAAAATGATATGTACCAATGTATTAGTTACATATGGTGATTGTATTTTCTTGGTTGGGTTTAGTATAACTTCTTGTACTTCTTATATAAAATATATTAGCTTATATAAAATTGAATTCTCAATTCAAAAAATTAAAAAGGCGTATTAACATTAAGTAAAAGAATACCACGATTAATTATAAGGTGTAACCAGACATTAACATAGAATGAAATAGGTACTTATGTTGTTGTCAGTGACGTGGCAGTCCCTCTTTTTTCTTTCTAGTTGTCCTTTTAAGATTATTCTACTTTGAGTTTGAATAATTCATATTGATCACATCTTGTAAAACGTTACATAAATTTCATTTCCTTAAAATAAATTAACCGATTGATTATTATAATATTAATGTTATCGATCTGGCTATAATATAATTCTTCTAATGGTAAGCTAAGCCTGATATAATTCCATACATGCAGTCCAAAAAACAATACAATTATAATGATCAGATTCATGAGCATTATTGGCCCCTTGCAAATACAAGAAAACAACTAAATTAGGTAATAACTCCTACTACATAAAGAGACATTTGGTGTGGTAGAGAATTTTACTTTAATAACTAAAGGGTTGCATTCAACAACATTCCTTTTCAACTACTCCACTTAATTTATTCTCCTATAAACCATTGATATTTTTATAAATTAAGATCCTCTCCAGAATTGGAACATGAAGGAAAAAAAATTGTATAGGCTTTACAGTTATTTAATTAAAAATGTATCAGTTGTCATATGTCAGTATCTCTATCTAATACTAGAAAGTTTAGTACCTGAGAAAGATGAATGAGATAAGGGATATGTATAGTTAATTAAGAAAGAGTGAGGTTGTAAATTAATTTATTGTGCATCATCACATAGCTGAGAAGGATAATGCATGCTGCATTGCACTATAAATGAGGAGCTCATATGTTATTAAAAAAATGTTCACTCATTTGATATGGTTGACTGAAAAAATTACAGTAAATAATATATTATAGTGATAGATTTTTACATTACTTTAGATGTGTTGAAGCTTTTGGTCTACAACCACATATACTTCTCATGGAAGCAATCTATGAAAGTCAAAATATTATGTGAATGCTTTTTATATAGAAAAGACTTAATAAAAAATTGTGCTGAAGAGGAAGTGAAAATGTCTTATCTCACGCTTAAACCAATTCCACACATTTTTCTATTCTTATTAATTGAATGCATGTAAAATCACTTGCAGGAAGCTATAATTCAAGCATTTTATTTTTATTTTCTATTATAGGAAAATGAAAAGGACTTTTAGGAAGATATTCTTCAACGCGTTTTGACTTGGAAATAGTTTTTACATGTTCACATTGCTTCTTGTCCTCTTGAGTTTCACTTGAATTTGCTATTATTTGAAGCCAAATATGTATATCATATCACATTATTATGCTTTCTATTTTTGAGTAGTTTAGAATTACCTTTGCAAGAACTAGTCAAAAAAATAAACAAAATCACGAAAATATTCTTGTAAGAAAATAACATAATGAAAAATTTGCTACCAAATCAATTGGAAGAGAGTGCAGAAGCCATAAAAAAAATTCTAAAGTTTGGACCCATAAGCTGGCTAAATGCAAGATCCCAAGGGGAAAACACTAAAATATCATTCTCAAATTTGTTTGTATATAGTTGGAATGTGAGATCCAAATGACACTATAAACATTCATATCAGCATACAAAACATTAAACGAAAATAATGGTTTAATTAAGTTGTAGTTGTTATAAATTTGGGCATTTTATTTTAATCATCTTTATAAATAAATAAAAATTAGAAGTCTTTAAAATTTTAAAAAATGTTTGTCTACTATGTTAGTAGGTGATAATATATCAATGTCACCAATGGGGTGTTGGTATGGTTTAGATGTACTTAACAATTCAAACCATTGAATTTTCTAAGATTGGATGGTTAAGATGTGGAGTAAGCCATTTTTCACTTACTCTTGGAGTAAGTAGACCCCTCCTCATATCAAAAAGAATTACTTCTTTACTCATACGATGAAGAAATATATTTGATTATATAAAAAATATAATGGGCATCAAGCCATATTAACGATCAATGGAACGCTTACGTGTCATTAATTTAAAATGATATATTCCTACAAATCCTTGTAAACTATAAAATAATATATATCATAAAATAATATATACTTTATTTATTATTGATTAGTTTATAAGTGAATATGATAATTTATTATGATATATATAGGAGAATGCTATTGATAGTTTATTTCTTTAATTATATGGATTGTAGTTTGTTCCTTTTGATTTTTGTGGGGTGATTGTTGTAAAAGTGGTCCTTATGTTTGCCTCTCCTACTTAGAGGTGTACATTAATTTCATATGATGTAATTAGTTCTCTTTTTTTCTTTAATAAAATTTTACTTATATTTTAAGAATTTTATTACTCTTTAATTTGTTATGAAATGAAGTCACCCTTTTTATCGGATACACATACAATACTACCTCACAAAGGAAAAATAAAAACTAGAGGTTGGCACCTAATTAAGAAAAAATATGTATACAATACTGGATACCGAAGAGTTTAGTATTGGATAAGATAATGACATATGTCATTTAACATTTTTTAATGATTTAGATTTTAACTTAGTTTTAATTAAAGTTTTATTTTAAAAGATCAACATTTTCTACTTTTCTCTCCCTCACCTCTCTTTATCCACCCTTTAAAAACCCTAGCATCTTCCAAAACCCTTATTTTATGTCTTGTTTACTACATACTCAACCATTTTTCTACACAAAAGAATCACAAGCTCAACCATTATCTATGAACTCAGTGATGGAAGGTAGCTTATCAGAGACATCTACTGAAGAAACTGATCATCAGAAAGAAGACCTAGATGACTCCACATGTTCCAAACGTTCATATGATTGCACATTCTGCAAGAGAGGCTTCACCAATGCTCAAGCTTTAGGAGGTCACATGAATATTCATAGGAAAGAGAAAGCCAAGGCCAAACAAGGCATTTCATCAACCAAGAATTTATCTATGGCCCCTTCTTTTATTCCTCAAACCTCAACTTTTTATACCATGTTTCAATCTCAAGGAAACTATGACATCCATTTTCAACCATCAACTACACCTAATAATTATCCCAGAAACCCACCTGCATATGCCTTTCAATATGAGTTTATAAATCCAACATTAAGGTATGAATCTTTGAGTACAAATTATCAAGAGTTTTTGGGTTCCAACTTGAGTCTCCAAATTGGTACAACTCATGTGAGTAGTGATGAGGTTGTAAAAGGGATTCAGAATGATGAAGTTGTGGACTTAGAACTCAGGCTTACCCATTATCCATACTCAAACTAGCTAGAAAGGTTATATAATATATATATGTGTATTGTTATTTTTTTCATATAGCTAATATGGGTCATAATCTTCTCTAATATTGGAGAGAGAAATATATGGAAAAATATATATAATATAATACTTTTATTATTGTTTAGATATAATGTTATAATATTTGTGCCCTTAAATACAAAACAAAATCGATAACTTAGTTATCTAATATAGGAGAAAATTCTATTCCCGTAATATGTAGTAATAGATAGATAGATAGAATTGACCATATTATCATAAATAGTTAAGTACATCTTTTTGTGATATCAGTAGTACAAAAGTAGCTTGGTGATTAAACTTCTTGTTTATAAATTATTTCATGGTGTGTTTATATCTATTAGGCACCTTGCCCTTTTTCCCTTAATTCCTTTTCCTGTTATTTTCTGCACATTTTCCTTGTATGACCTATATATAGACTAGGATTATTAATTACTACTGCTAATAAAATTAGTCTTTACTTAACGCACTTTAATATTTATTTTCGTGCAAATAAAATGGCACTCATAAAATAAATATAAAAAGTTCAGTTGAATTTTAAAATAAGTCATACCTCTTTCTATTGGGACAGATATTACCTGTCTCTAACAGTGTTCTATTTCATGTTCGGAGTTAACTAGAATTTATTTTTTTTTTAAAAACTTTTTAATATTCAAGTGAAAATATATGATTGGTCCGAAACATAAAAAATTACACTTAAGGACATGCATGTGATCTATGTCCTTCCTATTGATACTGGTCTTTTAAATTGTATTTTGTAACAATAATGTGATTGGGAAGTCTCCATAATAATATGGCAATCGTTAGTATAGTCAAATTGATCATATTTTGCCAGAATTGTTATAAACGTAGCATAACAAATTACTCACCCACCCATATTTAAGTAGAATCGACACTATTTTTATTATATATAGTCACCTCTTCTATTTTAAATAATTGGGCTTAGGTCATTCATAATTTTTTTTTCCCATAATTCCAAATTTATAATGTAATTCTGCATACTATTAATAAGAATTATCAGTATTTTTCCTTTTTTACTGTTTTAGAGTTTGTTAGTATCAAAATTATCAATACTCTTTAGATATTTTATTTTCCGAGTTTGTACTCTAATAGGGTTTGCTAACCCTAACACATTACTTGCAATATGGATACTAATAGAGAGGAAATTAGGTGGACATATATATTCTCACCACATCACTGTTCACACTTACTATAGAATCATTGATTAACAAACTTTAATTGATTGTTAAGCAATACTTTTAATTTAATGAATAAAGTAGATATAAAAGTGGTGACATAAAAAATGTAGTGAAATGAACATCTTCCATTATGCAATTGACTATATGAATCATAACCCAAGATGAATTACACTACTATGTATGCTTCAAATTAAATCTTCACCATTAGGGAGCAGAGTTTACCTGTTAGTATTCCTTATCTAACATATAATGTAATGATATATTCTCCTACTAAATCCTCATATTAATTCTTCTACCCACACAAAAAATGATATATGTCACAAAATGATACTTTATTTATTAGTGATTAACTTACAAATGACATATATCACTTTATTGTGGATAGGAAGATTAGTATGAGGATTTAGTAGGATGGTATATCATTTTCCATTCCTTAACACCAATGTTATCTTTTCAGTTTCTTTATTTTTTTTACTATAATATCTACACATTATTAGTGTAAAAATTCATATACAGTCATTTATATTACTTTGAAGAGTCAACCGTGTATATATTTTTTTCTCTATCTCTTTATAACAATTCTTCATTATTGTAAGTACAAATCTTTCATTCATAAAGAAGACATCATATTTTCCTTTCTTAAGACATTATATTGGGAGTTGATGAAAACAATGATCTAAAGAGGTTTAAGGAACTATTCTAAAATGCTGAAACACACAGGTAAATCTGTGTTATATTGTCTAATTTGTCTTTGATTTTTGGGTCTTCTTCCTCACCTGTCTCCTGGGAATTGAGTTTTTCATCCCTATAAAGAATAGCAATGCACCAGAAAGTGCTACATTCTGGCATAAAAAATGAACACAATATATTGAGTTCTCAGCCAGATAAAACCATAAGCAGAAACACAAGAAACAATACAAATTTGCACAAACCTGAACGAAATCATTCAGCAGTAGATTGTATTTAAGGCTGTTAGGTCTATAGTTATAGAAATCATACAGGAGTGGAGTAGTAATCGCCAAATGAAGAAGCTACAAAAGGACAATGAAAAAAATCAATCTCGATTATAATGTTTTAAGACCGAAACGAAGATCGGAACTTGAAAAGTAAATTTAAGAATAACAACTTCACATGCCCTTACCAGAAGAACAGATCCAAACCTGCTGCCAAACACAAATAGAATCCCTCCAACTCCCTTTAAAAATATGATAGTAGCAGTGAATTGCCGAACCTGATTAACCCTTTCAATCAGAATGGTATTCAGAAGAAAAATTTGATAATACAAGAAAATATGAACTTACATTAATATTTGGTATCCTAAGTCCTAATTTGGTTGATATATTCTTCCTCACAATAGTGAGCTTGGGATTCAGCTCCTTTGCAATGGGTCCACCAGTGGCACCAAATTCATTAAACCTAGCAACATACATTCTATATAAATTAAAAGTACTAAATGTTTCCTCATGAATAGCAAACTAAAAATTACTTTACCAACCCAACATTTGATTGGTTAAAATCTTGTCAAACAAGGTATTTGACATATAGGCTTAAGCACTTTGATACACATCAAACTAATGATCCACTACTATACAAGTTACAAAATTAAGTATTAAGACTTAAAAGTGTTAAAAAAAGGTGAATTTGGTTAAAGAAATGACATTCCAAGTAACAAGTCTGCAATACATCAACCATACCAAAGTAAATGCCATTAGAAAACCAGGTAGCTGAACCTTTACTCAATTACTTATATCCAGTGTATTAAATTACTGACGACATTACCTGATGAGGCCATAATATTGCAGTTGCGGTGACCTATGCAACCATGTCACCATACAATTGCAGTGTGACAATGAATCACACTGATGAATGCGCATCGGGAAGCAATCACATTCGAGCCGCATCAGACCATATTGGACCGTAACATACCACATCAAACTCAAAAACACTTTTTTATTCACAAAAAAACTCATGACACCAAGACCGCAATTCGCAATTCGCATTGCAACAATCATAGTGACTGCAACCATAATGTAAAAAGCTACTTATATTCTTCACTATGCACATTGAACAAAAAGAAACCCATTTATCAAAACTGCTCAAACCAATGTACTTCTTCTAATAAATAAAAAAAATGAATTTCTTCAAGCAAGGTCTCGAATTCAAATTTTATGAAAAGAAAAAAAATGGAGCTTTGCATCCTTAAACAGGTCTTACAACTCTACTAAGATTCGTCGAGATCCAAAGTCCCTTCCGAATACTAATCAAATTACTCATCATAGGACAAGTTTGATGTAATTTATTTATTTCTGAGCCTTAGCCACATTAAGTAAAAAAAGGAAACCACAAATCACATTATCTCCATTGAACACAACACATGGGTATGAAAGGGTTTTAACACAAATCTAAAAAAAAAAGATAGAACAAATGAAAACCCAGATGGCCAAAATCGAAATACAATGAAAAAAAAGCACTTTTGCAATAATATGAAGAAAAAATATAGATCTAAAGAAAAAGGACTCACATTTGCCATGCTGAGAGGATGAAGAGAGAAGCAAAGAGGACACGACCTAGAAAGGAGAAAAGGCTCATTTTTTTTTATCTCTGTCTAAAACTGTGTTGTGCAGAAGCAGAAGAGCAATTTGTGAGAGAAAGAAAAAGGAGAGAGTGGCAGTGACCAATTTGCTTGTGGTTTGGTTTTGGTGTTTGATTAGTCAATTAACTGGATACAGATATAATAAGGTTGGCATGTTAAAAAAGTAGAAAAAAGTATATGATTTTTACACATTCATTTATATTTCATTATTATTCAGATTTATTATTAACTCATCCAAAAGTAATTTAAATGAACTATATTACACAGTTAAAAAGTGAAATGTAGAAATATGCTGGGGAAGAAAAAGACAAAGGCTGTCTTAATTTACCTGCATGTTTAATGTTTTACTTCCTTTGATTTTGAGAAAAATGTGAGAAATAAAGATAATTTTTGTATTGTTTGGTATAAAAGAAAGTAAGAAGAGAAAGAAGAGAAATATGTGTTTTATTATGTTACTTTCTTCTCATTTCATTTTCTTCTCACAAACGAAGAGAGAGAAATTTATGGGACCCACTGACTTTTTTACTCTCTCCCTCCTTTTTCTCCTCTCAATTAAATGGGATAAACTTCATTTTTCTCTCAAACTTCTCTCTTTCCTAACTCCCCTCTACCAAACAAATCTTAAATTTCTTTTCTTTAGTCCAATTTATTTTTTAGTAATAAATTAGGTTGAAGAAAAAATTCAAACACGGGGCTTTTTTCCTAAATTTTAAATATACTTGTACATTGACCAAAGTATATATTAGGGTGGTTGATAATAGACAAAATTAATTAGACATTTATTCGTTATTTAGTTCAATAAATTTGATTTATGAATTAAATAAGATGAACTTAAGTTTAAAATTGAGCTTGTTAAATAATCGAGTTGAATTTGAGTCACAAATAGTTCAATTTGTTAAGTTTACAAGTTGATTTGATTTAAATATATAATCTTTAAATTTAAATATTTTAAATAAATAATCACCCGTTGACAAGTTGAATCAATCAAGCTAATGAGTTCACTAAACGATTCACAAACTCTTCGATTTAAATCAATTTGAGTTGACTAGTCAAATAAAAAAGTTCATAAATCTAAATTGAGTCCAATTCAAGTTGAAAATATAGTTAATATTAAACTTGAGTCAAGTTTGAAAATGGAAACAATCTTATCAAGATAAACCAAGTGGAACCCATATTTGATTCACTTTGGCTCCTTCCCACCCTAATTATATATCATTCAATCACATCATTAGGGATGACATAAAAACTGACCTATGGGTACCGTAAAAATATCCACAACAGATACCCATATAATAGTTTATGAGTGAAAATGAGTTTTACTAACATATTTATAAATTTATTTTTAATTAATTATTTATATATTATAGTTTTTTATTATTATTATTTTAAGATTATATATTATATCCCATCAAAATTTATCATAAGAATATCTTATTATTCATGTAATAATTTTTTGATATATTGATTATTATAAAATTTATAAATATATAATTAAAATTAAAATTAGTAAAAACTCGTTAGGTACTTATAAATATTTATTATTTGCATGGATACCCACAAATAGTGAGTCTGGGAATGAGAAAGTATGGTGTGATCCCATGGGCACCCCTCTACTTGATGTTCCTATCATTGAAAATAGATCTAAGTTGATATATTGTGTATGGAAGAGATATACTTACTCTAAGAGTAAGTAGAAAAAAACTACTCCACATCATAATCATTCATTCTTGAAAAATCAAATGATTTGAATTAGTGAGTAAATCTAAACCATTAGATTTTCCAAGAATTAATGACTAAGATATGAATTAAAATTTTTCCGTTTACTTTTGGAGTAAGTGAATTTTCACCCATATTAAATATATCTTATCTCAATTCAAAGTTTTATTAAACTATGTCTAAAAACACTTCTTAACATTCTTAATATTCTAATTACCTTTTTCATCCCATTATTTACTTTTAAGTTTTCTGCTCTAATAATATCCATTCACAAAAGTCAATTCAGTTTTGCTTGTGGTTTAATTTACATATTAATTCAAATCATTGGATTTTTTAAGAATGAATGACTATTTTTATATATGTTTTTTCTAATTATTATTGAGGTAAGTGGATCCCTCCCCATTTAATATTATCAAGTTAAAATAATGACTTTAGACGAATAACATTTATTTTGGAGCCAAATAATCAAATTTCAAACATATAGTACACATATTAAAAGAAAAATGACATATGATGGAAACAATTACTTTATATTTAAATAATATAAATATAAAAAGAAGGTAATTAATGAATATAATTATAAAATATCAATTTAAAGATAGTTAATGAATATTAAGAATTGCTTTGATTTTAACTGAGAGATGGATTTCCCTGGCTCACCAGGCACTTTTCTTGGTTTTGTTCTAAGGATGTCACAGTTTTTTTTGCTGCTGGGTCAATTGTCTCAATGGCTACAACTTCTAGAATCTTTAACTTCACTGCTTTTTTGGTAATTATAGATTTTTGCTTTCTTTGAAAAAAATCATGTATTTATATATTTTGGTGTGGTTTTGTTTCAGGCCTGTCATATTTTCCAAACATGTGTGTCCCATGTTCTCCAACTGTTTGTTATTGGTTCAGTTTCATATTTGGATTTATGCATAGAAGTCAAATTAGCTTTTGTAACATTCTGATTGAAATAGATTTTGTTATTAATATTTGTGAATTTAAAAACTCTGATATCCTGTCCATGAAGCCTATTTTTGGATTTATTGATTAAAAACTAAGTCATATATCGCATACCTTATTGTTTTAGGAATTACTTAAATACTCATTCAGCTACTTCTCTCATTGCCATGGACCAAAAAATGTCATTTAATTATAGGTCAAAGATAATTCTTCGCCTGATTCGTGTTGGGCTACTAGCCTACTACTCTTGTTGCCCTTTGAGATGAAACTTTAACAACCAGAAGAAAAGGAATAAAAGGGTACGCACAGTTATGAAGGGGATGGGAATTGTAGCATTATCTTTGTTTTTGGTTCTTGTCTATGTTTTTTTCCTGTGTTTTACTATCAAAATGACTATGAAGAAATTTACTTGTGATTCTAATCAAAAGCATATTTGGATGGAGGATATGAATAACTTAATGCTGATTGTTCCATTGGTATTGCAGCTACTTGATAGCTTCAATGTGTATACAAGTCATTTGGAGTTTCATGCTTGCTTTACAGGATGCATATGTCTTGGTGGGAAAGAAGGTCCTCAACAATCCTGTACTAGTTAGCTTCTTCTTTGTTACATATACTAAGATTTCTGAAGTTATAATATAATTTCATGTTTAAAAGTCTTGTTAACACTGTCTACAGGTTACAGCAACACTATCTCTAGCAGCAGCTTCTGCCTCAGCTGGCATTGTATTCTCATCATACTGAGGGTTGGCTTATGAAAATTGCCAATAGGAAGCGAATTAGAGTAGAGCTTTATGCATTAGTTTTGATCCCTTAATTCCAAACGAAATTTCGATAGCATCAGGTTGTAAAGAGAAAGAACAAAATGTATATTTGATTTTGCAGTTCAAAGAAATTAGTCTATATTTTGATTTTGCAGTTCAAAGAAATTAGTCTAAGTGTTATGTTGATTTACTCACCCTTTGACTAGAAGATCAAAACTTTCATGTATACATGATACTGGGTTGTTAGTGGATGCTTTTGATAGATGGTCTTCTCTTATCTTACCTCACAATTATCTCTTTCATGCTTGAAAATGTATTATGTGTGTCTCCACTATTATTTCTGTCTCACAAATCAATGAATATAGTTTATTCAGATAAGGCACTGTTTAAATTGGGAACACTGTTTGTTCGTGATTAGTTGAAAAATTATATTTAAGTTAAAAATTTTAATAATCAAGTATTTTTTGACGAATCACACACAATAACACATGAAGTGATATACTTTTTGAGACAGAAGATGTCCAACTGTTTAAATTAAACCCCTCTATGTTAGAAGTTTGCATGGAGAGGGAACATAAAAAGTCCACCTGTATATGACAAAAACCAATCTAAAGCATGTAGAAACAACTAATAGCTCAACATTTTGAGTAGTTGTGAATATTTAACATAACACTTATTTTAATTACAATTTTCTTAAGAAATGAATTGACAAATAAAACATTTAAAATTAATTTTGGTTTCACAGTAATGGCAGAACTTGAAGAAAATACTTGGGGAGGCAAAAAAATTATTTTCCTTCATCCACTGCTATTTCTTAATGAGAAATTAGAAGAACTCAAGGGATCCTATGTTGGGTTTATTCAATAGTGAAGTCTTACATTAGATATGAGGGGAGAAGTAAAAAAATTTATAAGTAGAAAAGGTTCATAGAACTAATGCCTTAAGGTTTTAGTTCAAGACGTAATGTCTCACTTGTGACTCTACACTCTTCCTATACTATATTACCCCACTAACAATGGAACTACCGATGGTTGGATATCAGGTCCAACATTTTATAACCAAGATTCATTTGCCCCATATATAATAAAATCAACCGATTGACTACATAAGAGTGGCAAGGAACATGATTTCATACTAAAAATAAATTGAACTTAGAATATAATTGATCAAGAAATTATGTTAAGCTAGTCTTTTGATGAAGGATAAAAAAGAAGTTCCAAATCAATGAAGGGACGTTAGTGTCTTATTGAATCAATATTGGCCACTGCAGGCATTAATTCGATTGAACTATTTAAGAAAGTGTTTTCCATTAAGAAAGATGAAAGGGTAAATGATTAGGGTCAGGAACATGTATGAATAATATAAAGAAATTATTATTGTAACCTGTGTTCATGCTGTGGGTTACTGCTTAGGGGCTTCCAACTAGTTATTCACCAAAGGTTATTTGTTTTCTATCAAGGGTATGGTTAACTATTTACCTCACTCTTTCACTAAAAAATATTTATTTCTTATTTGATTTGCTATGACTTTTTAAATGACATGACAATATCTAATTAGTCGAAACAGGGTTGAGGACACCAACTTAGGATACATGATCTTCATCCCTTTATTTGAGTCAGACTTCTCTCCATAGAGAGAAGTGCTATCAAAAATAAAACAAAAAGTAAGAAAATGAGGATTGTCCACTCTTATAGGAGAGAATCCCTATTCCTGTTATTTGTATTGTGAAGGTCCACCTATGTAAAACTTAACTCATCTATTTGCACATCATCATCATTAGTTTGTTATTGTTGATCAACTCATATTTAAAAAAATGCATTATAAATTTCGGGTAATCGACTATTCAATCAACACAAAGTGTAACATAAATAGGTTTGTATCTTTTGACATAAAGGAGTGTGTCGAATCAGCCACGACCATAACCCCAATGTTTTTCAAATTATTACTTCTGTCATCTTTAGACTTAATATAGAAGGAAAACTTATTGATATTGTACTCACTCCAACATATGACATTAAAGTAATAGACATATTATTGAACTGTGTTAAGGTTTCATCTCAAAATCATCTGGTCCGATAGACTTATGTGGAAGGAGTATGTTGGGAAGTAAGTCCTACATCGTCTAACTTATTGTCTCGGGAATGATTTAAAAATCTGTTGGGCTATTTCTCTCATAGCCAATTGGTTTTGAGATGAAACATTAACATGGTATCATTGTCAATTGATTTTAAGATGAAACATCCGGTTGTCATGGGCCAAAAGGATGTCCTTCAGTTATGGGTCAAAGTTAACCATTTGCCTAGTCCGACAGACTTATGTGTAGGGGGCATGTTGGGAAATAAGTCTCATATCGTCTACCTCATTGTCTCATAAATGGTTTAAATATCTATTGGACTACTTCTCTCATAGCCAATTGATTTTGAGATGAAACCTTAACACAGTTCAAAATCTTATTATGCATCTTCAAACACCGTTTTTCATTCATTTGAGTGTAGGTTTCCTTGATAATGCTATGGTGCTCACATAAGCACTTCCCTTCTAGTGTTATTCAATACAAATAAATGTGCTTTAAGCACTTCCCTTCTACAAATGCATACTCTTAACCTAATATCTCTTGTACCCTTACCATCATATATTCCTTCATGGCAAGATCAAAGATTTACTATCCCGGGAAAATCATGCCTCTATATTCCTAATCAATCAAAATTAGTAAAATATTATAAAAAATACCAATTTTTGTTTTTATAATTTTAATTTTAATTAAATGAGACTTTCAAATTGGGTGGGATACAAAGTAGGACAAGAATGAAGACATGTGATTCCCTTCTAAATTTTGGAAGACCTACTAGTTCCACATCATTCATATGACTTAGAAAAAAACTCAATACATTCTTCTGCAATGGAATATCTAAATATGAGCTATTGTTCACCCAAATGATATATATTTATAATTTAATGGAATATACTATAGAAATTGTTATACATAAAATTATATTATATTAAAAGTGATTAGGTTGCTGAACCTCTTGCACCATTATAAATTCACCGGGTATAGATATACCATTAACATGCATTAAATTGCGAGATGCATTTCTATATCATAGTGGCATGTGTATGTCGTACTTCTTAAGAGCTAGGAAGCAAGTGCAAGTGAGAAACCCATAACTAAACTTATGGAGCAAAAAATGTTTGATCTTCTGCATGCATACAGAAAATTCAAACCACACATGCTCATGGTCTTGATCCATTTATGCTATACCTTTGGATATTTTATGATTGAAGCTTCCTTCAATCATGGCATGAGTCCTCATGTGTTTGTAACCTATCGGTATTTTGTTGGTGGGGTTGTGATCTTCCCTTTTGCATACTTTTTTGAAAGGTACTGTAATACTCTTGTTTCTTTAAACTTATATGAGCTTGATGTGATTGTCAATGTTTCATGTCAAAATCAATTATTAACAATGAGAGAAGTAGTTCAACAAATATTTAAACCATTCTCGGAACAATGTAGTAAGCAATGTGAGACTTACTTCCCAATAGTGATTACCAATTTGCAAGATGGTCTTTTGTGAATGTCTTTTTAGTACATGGACATAACTTCTTTTGTTTAGTTTCATTGCCTCCATTTAGCAATTACGTTAATTTATGTTAAATATCATTATGAATGTTTGAAGTTAACAGTTGAATTTACTGTGGCCATAAAACATTTAATGCATCTCGCAATTAACTTGTTTTTCTTGCAGAAATGTTAGACCAAAGCTGACATTTGCTCTCTTTTTAGAAATTTTTGTGCTTTCTCTACTTGGGTAAGGATGAATGAAACGCATAAACATGCTTCTATACTAATGGAGTAAAAGAAATTTGACTAATTTTCTAAACTTTCAGGGTTTGTTTGGCTGTTAATATGTGCTTTGCAAGCATGAAGTACACTTCTCCAACCTTTGTTGCTGCCATGCTTAACACCATAGCTTCCATTACCTTCATTATTGCAGTGCCACTCAGGTTTGCTTAATTCTTTATCTACATGCAAGGATGGAGCTAGGAGCTCAACTATGGGGTACTTGCCCCCACAAACTTTCTATGTTTATTTATACATATACTTTAGATTTTTTACTCACAATTGCATCAATAAATTTTATTGCTTGTCCAAGATATTCAAAAATTATAAATTATTAACTTTCGAGTAAGTTACAATAACATCATTTAGTAAAATTACATAAATCATCTCTCCATTTTTTATACATACAAAAACTCCATACTTTTTATTCATACATTACACTAATCACGACTGCATGACAAAGAAATGTAATTTTTCAAATAAAAAATGATGATAAGTGTAATTAAGTTAAACAAAATATGATATATTGTTAATACAAATCAAAATAGTATACGAATGAATATATTTTCATTAATTTGGTTCATTACAAAATGCATCAAAAATTCTAAGGATATATTATTTAAGTCACTCTTATATTATATTATAACGAACAAAAATAATGAAAATGTATTGACTCGTATACTATTAGATTTGTTTCCACATTATATCGTATTATGTTTAACTTAATTGCAATTATCATATTTTTTATTTAAAAAATCAAACTTATTTATCATGCAGGGGTGGTCAGTGTAATGTATGTTTATAAATTATGAAGGGTTTTATAGGTGTAAAAAATAGATGGGTGATTTGTGTAATTTCACTAAAACTCAGTGGGTGTTAGTATAATTTACTCTAAAAATTTTATTTCATTTATATCATTTCGAAAAGCCATTCGTTTTGTATGTAATATATGTTTTGTAAATATTGAATGGTTCTTAACACAAACCTAAAATTTTGTACTATAAATTTATGTTTTATCACCCCCAAACCTAATTTTTTGAATTAGTTTGTGTCTACATGATTTTGGAAGTTTTAGGAGCAAGCTCTAATAATAGGAAAAATGATATATCCTCCTACTAAATCTTCATACAAATCATTCTACCCACAAGAAAGTAACATATGTCACGAAGTGATACTTTATTTATTAGTGATTGGTTTACAAGTGACATATGTCACTTTTTTGTGGGTATGAGGATTAGTATGATGATTTAGTAGGAGGATAAAACATTACTCATAATAATATCTTTATTTTGTTTTATCATTGACAAGGTTGAGATAAATGCAGGTATGAGGTTCTTGATTTTCGGCATCCTCGTGGTATAGCAAAAATTATAGGGACCTTGATTTCCTTAGCTGGTGTAATGATCATGACACTATACAAAGGACCCATTATGAGAAATTTCTATGGCCCTCTAATCCATATTCAAGGAAAAAATGGTGCTATCCATAAGAACCTGTTAATAGGTTCAATTCTTTCAATTTCAAGTTGTGTCACATGGTCTATATGGTACATTATGCAGGTTTTGACCTAACTTCATAATTTATGATAAGTTCCATGTTAACATTTATAGACTAATATACCAATTTTTTTACAATGTATATGCTATTAGTGTACATATTTATTATCTTTCGTCTATTTTAAACTATTTTGTAACATGTTTCACTAAAACATACGGGGAAAGCATATATTGGATACCATATAGGGATCCAACTTTTGGTATCAAGAAAATATTTTCTTTTGTATTGAATGATTTTGTTTTAAATAATTGGCATCCAAACTGTATAAGTTTTATTGATTTCGTTAAGATTAGGATTAGTCATGGTTCATTATTGTATAAGAAAAAAACAACATATATCAATAATGGTGTTAGACCCTTGTTAAAATTATTACTGTTTACTAAATTTTTATTAATACATTAAGAAAAATAATATATTCTTTTACAAATTCTCCTACATCATAAGAAAAATAAACATTTGCCATAAAATTCATTAATAATTGGTTTATAAGTTCTGTTACTTTGTTGTGGTATAGAAAATTTTGCAAAATAATTTAATAGGTAAATATAATATTATATTACTTATAGTGATGTAATTTCCAGCATCAACATTTTGAGAGTCTAATAGTATTTTCAACTTAATAAGATATTACTTTCAAATAAAAGCACTTGCCTTGCCTTGGTTTACTTAAGAATAATAGTGTAAATTTGGGCTAGAGAGTCTTTATAACAACATCAAGATAATAATTATTATTGTGTGAGCCATAATTTCTTACAATTTTTCATTATTGTAAGAGTATAATATAATTATAACCGCAATTTAAAAGATTGTTCGGAAATAATTACATTATGATATACTTTATTGAAATACAGGCATCCATTATGAAAAGATACCCAGCCCCACTTTCACTGACAACATGGGTGACCCTTGTTGGAGCAGCACAATCAGCAGTTTTCACAATGATAGTAGAACATAACCTTTCATCATGGAGGATAGGGCTCAACATTCACTTGTTCTCCATCTTATATGGTGTAAGTATAATTATCAACTCATAAAGCATTAAAATTTTATGTGCCCAAAAAAAGAACTAGAATATCTAAAGTTCTAACGATTCTAATCATAATTAATGATAGGGAATTGTGATTGCTGGTTTCATAATCTACATTCAACTATGGTGTATTGAGAAAAAAGGGCCAGTTTTTGTCACCGTCTTTAACCCTCTTTCTACTATATTAGTAGCAATTTTTGCATACTTCGTCTTTGGGGAGAAACTTTATCTGGGAAGGTAATATTAATCATCTTGGTTTTTCTTATTAACAATATTTCATATTTTTTACATGTATTTTATGTCTCCTTTTAACTGCCATGTATTTATTAATATTATAGTGTTTTGCTTTTGCACAATTGCATCAAAAAAATATGAGAAAAACATGCCCGGTTTAAGAGTATTATATATTGTCAATCTTTATTCAATATTCATTTTTAATCATCATCGACTCTTCAAAAAATTAATACAAATGAATAATTTATAATATATTGACTATGTATAAATCTTTTTACAGACAATGCATAAATATTATATTCAAAAATATATTAGTAGTCTTTCTAATTATATCTTCATGATACACATATTCTTCATGATACACATATTCTCCTTAGATTTCATATAAATCCAATTGGTCCCTGAAAGACATAGTAAAACGCTGTTTGTTTCATTAAAATTGAGTTTGTTTTAATTTGGTGATAACAAATTTCAAATGTCACAAGATGCTATCTACTATGCTTCAATAAATGGCATTGGAACAACATGATCTCAACATAATTGACTCATGCAAAAGTGATGGCAAACCTTCTTGTAGACCTTCTACCTTCCAAGTCACTTGCATAGTCGAATCCAAATAACCAACAAGATTGTCGTGTTGGCTTCCAAATATGATACCATTCAAATATTCATATGATTACATCCCTAGTTTCGACATGTACTTGCAAATTTGGCTTACTCCTATGCTAAGTCTGGTATATTGAAAATTATAGCATTCATCAAGCAACCAACTATAATAGCATATTTCACATATATTCTTCTTGTGCATCTATCTTTGTCAGTGGAATACTCACCACCTTATCATTTTCATGTCCATTGCTCAGTAATTTCCTTTCTTTGGTATTATTTCTGAATTAACTAATTGGTTTGCATTTTAATATCTTTGAATGAGTGATTGGCCTTGAGGATCTCACAAGTTCTTCATTTTTATCATGTGTTAGCTATTGTATTAAGGAAGATGATTGTCAAAATACTTGAACACCTAGGACCAAAAAAGGCTAATTAGAGCATGTTGGAAGCACTTGCATCTACTCTTTCAAATCTTTAGGGTTTTGGAAAGGTCTAAAACCCTTGAATGTCACTCTCAATGTGTAATTTAGTTCTTAAATCTTTTGGATTCCATATGGATTTATTTGAATATGAGTTTAAATGTGTTTTTGAACATTTTTGAAGTTTGGAAACTAAATCACACATTGAGTGAATTCGAATGGCATTTTTATACATTTTCCTATAAAATAATTTTCTTTTTGTACAATTGTGACATAAGGTTTGGATTATTTATGAACTGATTATGCAAATTGTCAACATTCTTTATTTGTTTTATCTATTTTTTTGTTTAAAAAGTATTTATATTTTTACTCGTCTATGAATGGGCATAATGTATTTCCTCGTACCAGAAGATAACTTACATCCTCTAGTAAGTAAAAGAATGACATGTGTATTGTTTTGTTTAGTTTTAGAAATATTTTTGTAGAAAATGATTAATGATACACATGTCATGATTTTAGTAGCTGTAGGAGATAACTTATCTCCTTATACCAGGGGATACATTATTATCTTAAGTAAAAGCTTACATGGTGAACACAATATTCCCTGAATGAGAATCATTATAATACTTGCCCTAACACGTACCATGAAGTCATATTCAGCATCATAGGCGCAATTATTGTCATTGTTGGTCTGTACTTTCTGTTATGGGGCAAAGAAGGTGACCAAGACCAAGAAGTTCAAACCAACACATATAAATGGAAGTGTACAAGTGTAGTGGATTCAGAATGCAAAATGCAACCCATAACTTTAGTCAAAAAGGAAGAAGTTCAAATCCAAGTGGTCTGAGAATGGAGATTTGTGAAGTTGTGTACTTCTCTAAATATGTTTTGGATAATAGACCTAAACTTACAAGATTTGATTTCTAAGAGTGACAGTTATTAAGTGGAAGTCATACATCTTAAAATTAATTATTTTTGTATCTATAGAATAAGGGATACTCTTAGTTATATAAAAAATATGTTTTAAATAAATATATATATAAAACTTGTATTTGTTAAATATTTATGTATAATCATCATTTATCATTTATTTATATCACTTATATTTTTAATAATTATTAATTAAATGGACATAAATAATGATAATATAAAAAGGGGAGGGTGAAAATAACTTATTCCACATCATGATCATTCATTTTTGGAAAATCCAATGGTTTGAATTGGTTAGTACATCTTTACCATTGGATTTTCTAAGATTAGATGGCTAAGATGTGAAGTAGATTTTTTCCACTTACTCTTGAAGTAATTGGATCCTTCCCCGTATAAAAAATTCTTAAACTTACATTTTTTTCTCTCTCAATATTTGTATGAATCACTCCAAAGTTTTTACTGCAAAGTGCAAACTTTACTGACCCCAACCTCTATATTAGATCTGGTCTTAGCTTTTTTGGGCAGGTCCAATAATGGTGTGGGCCTTTAGGCTTGCTTAGCTTGTCCAATAAATTTTCAATTATTAAAGCTACTTCATGAAAATGATGATGCAATTCGAATTCATTTTTGATAGAAAACCTAATCACAACTTTAGACGGGCATGGCCCAGAATTCCTAGAGCTGAGTATCAACTTACCATCTTTCTTCATAAGATTTTGGAACAATCCCATCAATTTAAGTTTAGATTTGAACACCAAAAAAAACAAAAATTTCAATATACCTCATCTTCTAGCACTCACTCAATCATCTCATTGTTTTTTCATCTTCCTTATTTTTTTATCGGCAAATGTTAGTATTTGTTGTGAATAAGACTAGAATCCTCAAACTCCTTCACTTTAACCGTTCACCCCAACCATCAGACAACTTTATAAGTTTCTTCTTTAAATTTACTATAGATAAGACTCGAACCCACAAACTCATTCACTTTGTTCCTTAAACCTTCTTGTGTAACTATTTGACCACCTTATCCCTCTCTTTATCTATTATTCAAATATTTTTTCAAAGCTTATATTAGTTAAAAGTTAAATCATTAGACCTTTCCTAATTAAAAACCTAATATAGTCAAAATCATGCATCAAACTAACCATCAAACCAATGATTTAAATCGGGGATCAGATCACGTTATGCAGTTACAATATTATAGTTGTGATGTTCATCATAACCGCAATTGTTGTGTGACTGTGAATCACATTGATGTAACCGTATCATCCCACAACAAATTCAAGAATATTTTGTTATTACAAAATAATTTATACCACAACAAATGCAATTTGCATCACAACGAGCACAATTATCATAATTGCAGCCGTTACCACAATCACAAAACTACGATCATAATTTAAAATACAAGATCAAACTGATGGCCATGTTAATCTTGCAATTTTGAGATAGACTAATCAGATATCATGATTGCTTTTCTACCACATGTCCTTTGATAACTTGAATCAAAGGCAAAATCCCTTTCCAATGAAAACTGTGTGGATCTTCCCATCAATATTTACAATTAGAATATTCTCTGAGATTATGGGCCATTAAGATTTGACGGAATCCTTAAAATTGACACATCTAGCTAGTCTTCTTTTAAGATGCAATATGGGTTTTCTAGGGAAAGGAAATGAAAGAGAAAACTTAAGAATAATTTTACAAATGTAGTTTATGACTCTGAAGCCTTCTATTTTTTTTTTCCCCTTCAAAATTTAACTTGCAAACACCTAAAGGAACCTTTCTGGGTCTAATCCCGGTTGCTTGCTCTAATACATTCACTATTGATATGGTGAATCTTGGAAAGAATTTGTATACTTCGCGATTTCATTATATACCTGTAACCAGTGTTTTAAATTGCAGACAATAATTGTTGTGCAAGTGGAGTATTGATTGCACACATGACTAATTATTCCTAGGAATGTAGTCCTTGTCGGAGGAGGACAAAGAAATGGATCAAGTTATGTGGTATTTGTATCCATGAGAAACTCCATGCATGCCTGGAATGTAACCCATGTTCCCTATAAAGTAACATAACTTTGGCTAGTTTCCATTGTGTTACCACTTCTTAGAATGGAAATCACAAAGGTCACATGACACTGCAAAATTATTTGACCATAAATTGTGGCTCTGGAAACACGATGCACTAAATGCCATTACTTGTGGCCCCTTGCAGCTGAAGTCTTGCTTAAAAGAAAAAAAAACCATTAAATTATGTAAAGGTAGATTACACTGGCATGATTTAATGAAACTGTACTTAGTGTATGTATTCATTATAGTATGAATCAATGTAGAAATGTTTCATATTTGTACCATTCATATAGTTTTTTTGGTATATCCAATGCCCTCACCCAATGACTACTACTACAAGCTGGAAACAGGTGAAATTGTGGAACAAGAATGCATTACCAACCCAACCAAATATGACCAAACCTTTCCCTCCATCTACCAGAATTACAACATAGATACAGTGTTCACAGCAACATAATTTTGGTGGTTGTATAATATTTATGAATAGAAAAGGACCCCCTCTGATTTAAATAAAAACTAATAATTATATATCTACCTTATTCACCCTTGGATTTTTTCTCCTTTTTTATTTGGATAAACGTGTTAGGTTTATTCAAGTGTAAAGTTTCACATTGCATATGAGGAGAAGTGAAAGAGTTTATAAGTAGAAAAAACTTCTATAATTAATGCCTTAAGATTTTGGTTCAATATATAATGTCTTAGTTGTGGCTCTTCACTCTTCCTATACCCGGTAACAATGGAACTCCCAAGTGGTTGGAGGCTCTCCGGTGCAGTCTGGTCCAACAAGTGGTATCAGAACCGTTAGTTCGGCTGAGACATGGTAGACTTAAGGGGGAGCGAACCGGAAAGTGTGTGGTACCCAAACTTGATGAGGGGGAGATTGTTGGGCTTATTCAAGTGTGAAGTCTCACATTGGATATGAGAAGATGAGTGAAAGACTTTATAAGTGGAAAATACTCATTAAATTAATATCTTAAAGTTTTGATTCAAGACGTGGTGTCTCACTTGTGTCTCTCCACTTTTCTCGTTCTCCGCTAACAATAGAACTCCTCAATGGATAGAGGTTAACTATTGAAGTCTACTCAAACAAAATGGTACACTTATCCCTTAGTATTTTGTTTCATTCCCTTAGCACTTTTCTTTAAACCAAATCTCCTTTAGATATTCTTCTAGAATAAGACATGGAATAACTTAATTGATACACAGTGGGAAAAACATTTGATTTAGAAAGTTAAGATGTGATGATTTCAGCAATGATGTTCATAATCATAGCTCCATGTGTCATTTGAACCAAACTGGACCATACCTCAGCCACATGCCATTATATATAAAAAAAACTCAGAAACATCATAGAGAAAATTATGGTTTCAAAATAAAATTAAATCCATTTGAATATTTGTGTGTCATACAATCCTATGACCTATTCATACCTCTAATAATATCTCTATCTCACAAAATAAATAAAAAACATTAAATTCTAAGAAACTTAAACATAATGAGGTTATGAGAGGACAAAAGAGAAATCTCAAGGGTCTAAATGAATAGGTTGCACAGAACTTCTGGATCTACTTCCATGTCCAAAGGAAAAGAATGATCTTTTAACTCTACCACTACCACTGCATCCTTCAGTAGAGTTAAACTCATTAATAATTTGCTTATTCTGATGCTGCAATGCTTCTTGAACTGCTAAATAGTAGTGTCTATCCCCTGATGAGTCCATTGAAAAAGACCTCCTTATAGGTTGCACTGAAAACTGTTCATCTTTGGCTCTAATATCAATCCATTCATCTCCCATGCTTGTCACTTTATTATGCATCTTCCTTGATTTCTTTCTCTGCTCTAACTTCCTTGGCGAAGGACTAATAATAGGACATGTTGTTGGTAACTCCAAAGCATTGTTTTGGCTTCTATTATTATCATCATTGCCCAATTCAATGACAACAAAATCTTGGTCAATACCAATGTTGGAGTTTTGATCTTGAGGAGAAGAATAAATAGTGGTTCTGTTTAGAAGCTGATCAATTTGGAATCTGCTTGTTAAAGATATGCTTGTTCTACAAAGTGGACAATTTGCATTGTTCTGAAGCCAAACATCTATGCAATCAATGTGAAACACATGGCTGCAATTTGGTATAATCCTAAGCTTCTCATCTTCTTGAAACTCATTCAAGCAAACAGCACACTCACAAATGCTTCTTTCTCCAAACTCTCTATTACCAATACTACTACTACTACTACTTTCTTCTTGTTGTCTCTTGTATTGAATCAATGGGATTAATCTGATCACTGCCTCGTCTAGCCCGCGAGATTCGGTCGCTGGTGAGTATATAGGCGATGTATCTTCGCGCCTCGTTGATGGAGAGAAACGTCTTAGGATGTCAATGCGGTGCCAATTGAGGCAGCACTTGATCACAAAGATGTAGTAGCTCACAAGCAAGAAAGCTGTGGCCAATATTCCTATTATAGCAATTGCTATGATTGGGAAACTTGTGCTTGAATGATGCATATGAGGGTGAAAGATTGAAGAACTCCCTTGACTTGTGATTGGTGAAAATGCTTGTGATGATGAATAGATCAAGTATCTTTTGCTTACAAGATCCATATCAGATATGTTATAGAAAATGCAGCCAAATGGGTATTCTCAGATCTTGAATATATAATATATAGTAATAATTATATACTAATTAATAAACACAAGACATATATAGTACTATAGTAGAACTTGGCAATGAACTATGGCATGTGTAGTGTAATACTTAGGAGTAGAGGTAGACTATGATTTTCATCAAGAAAAGAAAGTAAAAAAGGAAAATGTTTGTGACAAGTTTAATGAGTCAAGTACATGGTAGTTGTTGTCAAATAGAGATAAGAGCTAGTTTTGAATCAATCAATGAAGTGAATTTGGAAGCATATTTGAAGACTTAGCAATGAAAAAATAGATGAGTATGGAGAAGAGAGTGAAGAGAGAAAACTCATGTGGTGTTTAAATGAGGGTGGTGGTGATGGTGAGGGGGGACAAGAAATTAAGGGCTTAAAATACAATGAGGGTAGAGTCTTAGGTAAGAGAGTACATGTAGTTGGTGAATTTCTCAGAGAAGTTTGGCTAGAAAATTATTCAAGTGTCTTGGTCATTGTTCCATTATTTTATGTAACAGAAGCATATGGTCCAATTTTATAATAGGAGGATTTATAGAATGCATGAAGGTCTATTACTAGTGGTAGTGCAATTGTCAATTTTTTTGTACAATGAGTGATAAATGTATTGATAGGTCTTGTGCATATATTTGAAGGACTTCATCATAATTGACCAAGGAGTGTACAAATAGTTCATTTGTGTCCTTAAAAAAGACTTCTATTGGATACCCCAGTTTGTAGGGCACTATGAAGAGTACCCATTTGCAATTATCATTCTTGTCCCTTTCTTTCCACTTTTTTTATTCTAGTACGCTCAAACTTCAATTATAGAGATTAAAGCAGATTTTCAAAATCATGGATGTTATGACTTTTTACAAATAGATCATCAGGAATGAATAATAAAAGTACATACAAACAATCTTATCTTTTTGGAAGAAATTTGAATGAAAATGTATAAAATGCTTGCATATATATAAGAATTATTCTTCATAATTACATGTGACACAGCAAATCAAAACTTTAGGAAACAATATATTCAAGAAAGGACCATTTGCTTCCAATTAGATACATCTTCTTTCAATCACAACCAATCATAAAGGATAAAAGTCTCAAACCTCACATGCATCCAACCATTAATGAAAGATATGTTGACTATGATATCTTATTATTAGTCACAACATTTTTGCATTTTGCCACAGCCTATCTTATTTGAAAAGCTTAGGCTAAAGAAGCCCAGTGGTATATACATAAAGGGAAAAAATTATAGTGGGTCCTGAATCTGATACTGTGCTTTATAGCAAAGTCAAATCCGTGTACAATGCTATATATCTTTCCATAGAAAAAATAAAAGGTACAGAACCGACACATACTCATATTTTTGCTTGTAGACAATAAGTAGAAACATATCAGCTTAGGTAAGAAAAAAGCAGACACAGTCACACTTTGCTTTCAAAGTTTCAAAAAGTGTTTCACACACTAGTCAAAGGTTGAGGCCCCAGGGCAAAGAAACTTCCCATACCTTTTGGACAAAATTTCCAAACTCTTTGAAAATTTCATCCTATGTTCTAACTTTGTGTAATGGGCAAACAAATTAAATAAATAAAAGTTCATTTTTCTTGTTCTCATTACAGAATTTTGCAACTTCTTCTTAGCATTGGTTGAGCAATACTTGCCTAAAAAGTTGTACAAATATGTTTGGATGTATTTGTTAAATACTTGTATTAGGGGTAGTAATTCAATAGGGGAAATCTAGCTATGGTGACATTTCTTTCACTCTCAATAATAAAATTATCTGCCTTGAAATATTAATCTTCATCATACTTATTCAATAAACAATATGAGTATACAGTTCATTCAATAAGCAAGAATCACAACATACAAGTCGTTCTCTTTATCCCATTAGAATGGAAACTAAGGTTAAGAGTTTCATACAAGGACAAAAGACATGGAGTTGATGGATACATGACAAAAGGATTATATAAAATTCATTTATCATATTTTCAATGAATACATTAAGGTATGCTTTCGCTCAAGCTCTATATCTATTCTTGATGTTTTCACATAAAAGATCTTAGCTATATGTGATGATATTATTCATCATCTTTAGTATGTATTATTTATCTTTAATTATATAAAGTCTTCCAAAGTTTATTAAAGTCATTATCTACATCTACTAATTACAACTTTTCAATTGTTAATAACAAGAGCACACTACAAGGACAGAATCATAAATATTTTTGGCCAAGTTGAGTTGGGGAAGGTCTAATATAGAAGGAGACACATTGCATATAGCTCTTTCAATTATTGAGATTTTAGAAAGCGTAGACAATAGGCAGTGACTACTGCTACCATTGTCAATTTCTATGTTGAATGTAACATATGACTATGACTATATCTATTTTTTGAACATTTTATTTTTTCATTTAAAATATCAATTCAATGTCTTGGTCTACAAGCTTTGTTGACCCAAGTTTTATTATTTTCTGATGCAACTGTTTTGCCATTTAATACTATAGCAACACGTGCTCCCCTTGTTGCACACATATATATGCATGACTGCACCTAGACACTGGCTTCTCTTTGATCGTCGTTTCCATTAATAAAGAGATAAATACTTAATTTTATGACAAAAGTTTTATGAAATTATATATAAAAGAATAAAAATACATTATTTCCTTTTTTTTTTTGTAGAACTTACTTCTTCATTAATAAAGATAATCTTTATTTTCTGTTTGAAGTAGTATTGGACCACAAATATATGCTGAAGATAAATAAATTACTCAATAGTGTGATGAGGAAAATGCACATGGACATGGTAAGAAGGCAACAGCTGTTAATAGACAGTTTACTAGGGACAAGAGCTGATCAGGGCCCACAAAGTTTAAGGAAATATCCTTAAATTTTTACAATAATCGTACCTTTCGTTAATTTTTTACAATACTTGATATTGTTGATGTCACTTATTTTTTAATCGGTCAAATATATTCTACATTTATCTATTGAGTAATGTTTTACTCTCACAAATTATATTTGTTTAATGTTAAAATGCTTGTATCTGAAGTTTTGAGATAATGTATATGGCATTTAGGAATTAGAATGGTTTACTTTAGTAAATTTTGGATGAGAGAAATAATAAGAGAATCCCATTATTTACCCGGAAAAATAATGTGAATAAAATAATTACTTGTTTTGGAAGCCCAAAAATAAATTACTCATTCAAAATTGAATAACCATTTTATTTATTTTGAACAATCACAATTTCAATCTTAATGTCATTGTCAAGACACCTAAAACTAGCAATATAGTGCAATTTAAAACTCTATACCTATTTTACTAATACATTTTTTCTCAAACTCTAGAAGTGTCCCTTTCCACCATGTTCAACCCATAGCACCTAAATACATCAACTTCATTACTACTTGACACTAAAATTAGGGAAGCTTTTTCTAGCTCTACTGTATAATTTTAGCTTTTATCACTCGCTTTCATGACATTTTGCCTTAAATTTCTTCTTTGTGGAGTCTCTTTGGACCTTTAAGGGGTTGTTTTTTATTTTATACCTTTTGGTGCACTCATAGAGGCTGCTACTATAATTATTTGACCATTGCATTCTTCATTCTTTTTCTTTTTGCATTCTTCTTTAACATTTTATCAAAATTTTGTTATTTTCGAATAAATATAAGGATGTTAGTTTGAGTTTCTTTGGTATGCAAAATTAAAAGCTCTTGCCCACAGAACAAAATAAATTAACAATGTTTTGGAGCAAACCAAAATACCCGCTAGTCTCAATGAAGGAGATTTTGATATTGATCGAGTTATGCTTTGGTCTTTCTAGAATTTCTTTATATTTATAAAATATACAAAAAAAAGTAAATCAATAAATGGTATCTACTTACACATTCTTTTTAATTTAGTGAATATACATTTTGAAAGTAAATTTTCTATCACGTGATAACTGCATGGAATCTGTCAAAGCAGCAGCAATATTAGTTGTTTTTTTTATTTTGGAAGGATAAAAACATTAATCGCTTCATTTGCGATTGTGCACGAGTCTTCACGTGTTCTGCAAGCCATTAGGATGAAATTAAACATTTTAAACAAATATTTATTAAAGTGTATTAAATATTTATTAATTGTCTTTACATATGTATATTTTCATTGGCAAGTCTTTTTTTATAAAAACAAATAAAAATTGACAAAGTAGATTGATCACAGTAAAATGAATAAGGATCATATGTCCTAACAAATTTATGTTTCTATATCCTAAGTCAATCATAATTCAACAAGTAATATTATTTTCAGTTTTTATGATTTTTCTTTTTAATTAGATCTTATTTTAATTGGATTGAGACACAAATGAGAGACCAAAAGTGAGACATGTGATCTTCATTCCAAAGAAAAGATTGGATTTTTTGTGTAAATTTGAGTTATTTTTTTTTTTGTACAATCAGGGATCCATAAATTAAACTAGAGTTTTTTGTTTGTTTAAGTCTCCAATTTCAATTTTCTTAATTGAATGGCCTAAATCAAACTATTTTAAATTATTATTTATAGATTAAATACATAACATATTTCGTTTCATTTCTGAATGAGTTTTTCTTTCCTTGCATCCTCACTTTCCTCTACCCTATTCATCCTACTCATAATTTGTTCATTATTTTGTTTGTTCTTTTACTATTATTTGTTCGTTCGCCAAAATCTCACACATCATTTGTTACCTCTTTTTTGTTTGCACAAACTGACCAATTTTGCATTAGTACTACTCTTTTTTCCCCTTTTGTTCTAATAATGATCAAGCACGTAGACATTAACAAAGTACTAGTGGTACAAATGACATATTAGAGGATGACACGTAGAAATTTTTTTTATTTTCAAAGAAAGATCATTTATTATATTTACATTGTTTACCTTAAAAATATAAAAAAAATGTACATATGTCATTTTCTACTTTCCCTAAGTTTTGTAATTATTTATTTTTTCTTTTAAGCATTGAACAAACCAACACATTATTGTACAAGTGGTGCAACCCCCATTATCATGAAAATTATTGTGTAGATATCAAATATCTTATTTCTATTTTTATGATGGGCAAAATAAGAAATTCAAAAGACATCAACCTTCATGAAAGAGAATGCATGTCTTATAAATAGGGGTTATGGTCCCAAATTGTGACCACTACAGCACAACAACAAAATTATTATTCTTTTCATCACATTAGAGGAGAAACTAAGACTAAGGGTGATCTACAGTTGGAAGACCAACAAACCTACATGTTCTACTATGAACATGCATTTGCATACAATGATAAATGAGGACATTAGGATACAAGGAGATGAAGTTGATGGATACATGACAAAGAATGGTATAAGGTTTATTCACCATATTATATATGAATATATTAAGATACGCTTCCGCTTAAGTTCTAGTTCTATATTTTTTCTCGATGATTGACATGAAAGATTTTGACTTTACATTATGAAAGTATTATTCATCATATTTAGTATGTATTAAGCATCTTTATGTATATAAAGTACATCTATCTTCAATTTTTTCCTACAAAAAGCTCATAAGATTATACTATTCAACGAGTTGGCACCCTCTTTTGATTATACTGGTTGACAAAGACCAAACTTATCAACTAGGTTTAATATCTTTGAAAATAATCACATGCTGGAAGATGATGCTTACCTCTGCCAACCACATGCCAAATATTATACACATTTTCTTTTCTAGATATTAGTCAACACAAATCTAGTTGACCATAGTTTTTGGGGAACTAAAAATATATACTCCAGTGTTATAACATTAATTAAGCTCGTATGGTCTAAAAAAATAATTAATGAAAAAGGCAAACCAAAAAAATTTAATAGGGTTGAATTGGAAGCTCTCTAGTCACTTCAATACTTCCTCTTTTAATTTAAATGAATCTAGCATAAATTTGGAATGTGGTGTATAACAAGATTTCATTATCACAACAAATTTGGTATGAATATGTCACTTATAAATCAACCACTAATAAATAAAGTATCACTTCATGATATATGTCACTTTTCTGTTGGTACGAAGATTATTAAGAGAATTTAGTAGAATGATATAATATTACTCAACTTATCTTCCAGCATCTTGGGCAAAAAAGTAATTCCTATGATTAATAATAAATTAGAAAAGTGGTGTTTCCGTAGAGCCCACTTTTGAAAATCAAGCCTTCAAATGGGAACTGCCACAATTATCTTATTGGGCCTTACTATTGTGAAGTTAGTACTTAGGTAGTAAAAATGAGACAGCCCAATCCATAATGGCACTACATAATTTTTTAAGTTACATTCTTATTCTTGCCAAAGTAACAATTAATTAAACAAAACACTTGGCCATTGTCCATATTATAAAGAATTATTCTCATTCACTGAATACTAATTCTTCCATAGAGTAATGTTCTTGGGAATCATAATTATAATCTTGATATCCACTGGATTTGGACATACATTTGCTCTGTATATTTAGACACTTTTTTGTTATACTTATAGTTCTTTCCTCTGCCCTGTATATTTGACTCTCTTGAGTCACATTGCTGTGTTTCTTATTAAAAGTTTAATGTTTTCGTAAATCATATATTCTGATCATTGCACCATTTTATTGAGAATTGTATCCACTTATGCAAATACATGAAAATAACCATACATCTCATCTTTCCCCTTAACCTACTGTGCTCCCTAAGTTTTTTTCTAGAAGGTGTGCTTGAACATTTGCTTTCAAAAACTTTTTAACATTTGTTATTTTGTTCAATTTGTTGGAACCAGGATCTTTCTAGAAAACATGCTACATAAACATTCCTAATATACTTCAATGTTTTAATTATGGGTCCACTACAAACACTAATATATTAAGGTTTTGGTAGTCCTTCAAATCATTTTGTGACTCCAATATAATCATAATCGTATCCACCACAAATACATTTAATAGTCCAAAATATGAAAAGTTTTAAATTTTCCCAAATTACTTCTGAAACCCATTATTTAAAAGATTTGTTACAGTTGCACCAATAGAGATAGAAAGAAAATGTGTATTATTGATAAGAAAATGTGTATTATTGAAACCCATAATAATATTGATAAGAATTGATTTATGGGGAAATATATAAGAAATGTGTATAATATGATTGCTAATTAGAGTATGAAATATTAATAAGATTACTTTCAGAATATTATACGAATATAAAGCTCCGCTTATAATAATTGATTTAAGGAAAATATATAATGAATGTACATAATATGATAATAGAATTACTAATGAGATTATGAGATATTGTGCACAATATTATAAGAATGGAGAAATATAAGAATTGATTTAGGGAAATAAAGAAAAAAATTTGGTGGAAAAAGAATATAAGAATAAATGTGTATAATTTTTTTTTAATGAAATCATGAATGATCATTAAGTATAATAATTATATTCGTTCTAATTGAACTGTTCATGAATATTCCAGAATGGTAATGGTGATGAATGTTGATTTTAAACATATGTACATAGTGATTAATAGAAATTAATATATAAGAAATGTGCATAATAATAAGATAATAGAATTGCTAATTAGAGTATGAGATATTTATAGAATTGTTTTCACACCACATCATAATACCGATATTTTACAATTATTAACAACACTCTATGCTTACAATCTCAAGATTCTTTTTCTTCTTCTTAGGTAACATTACATCATACTTTAATTTTCTTCATTTCTCATTCTAAGTTTTTTAATATTCTGACTTTGTGGTTTTTGTTAGAGACTGCTCATCATTTTCGGGATAATTTGGATGAGAATTTAAAGAATTATTTTTGTTTTTACATAATCAAACTGCAATTTCCTGTAGGTAATGGTAATTGCATATGTGCGTAATAGGATAATCTTACAATCTCATGATTATTTTTCTTCTTCTTAGGTAACATTATATTACACCATACTTTAATTTTCTTCATTTCTCATTCAAAGCTTTTCATTATTCTGACTTTGTGAGAATATTATCAATCATGTTATACACATTTAAAGAATTATTTTTGTTTTTATATAATCAAACAACATAATAGGATAAGAATTTTTTTCTTCCCTAAACTCATATATCTTTAATATAAATTAATATGAGAATATTATAATGAATGTGCATAATAGTATAATATAATTGCTAATCAGAATATGATTTTAGGAAAAATGAAGAAAGATAAGAATTGATTTAGTGAAAATGAAGAAATTTTTTGGATGGAAAATGAATATGAGAATATGTGAATATGATTAAGTGTTTGGTAGAAAAAATGAATGATTAATAAATGTGACATGCATATGTCATTTTGATGTATGATATGAATGTAGAGGGTAATGATACAATGTGAGACTATGCATGGTAGTTGATGGTTTGATGCATGATATGAATGTAGATGATAATGATATAATGTGAGACTATGGATGGTAGTTGGTGAGAGTGTTTGAGTGGGAAAACTTTGCATGAAAAGATGACATGTGTCCAAGACTAATAATTGAGAACCTTTTTTTCTTATAGTATAATAGATTGGAATTAAAATCATTATCATCAAACCCATGTCAGGATAAAAGATGGGCATAAAACAGTTTTTAGAAGTTGTGAGAGCCATTTGGATTGTTGACTAATAATGCTCATCAAGTTTTATATGGGCCTCCAAGAAAATGTGTATTGGGTTTTTTGAATTATGGCCTATGCACCTACATCAATTTTTTACTATAATGTTAAAAGGATTTGTTTTGTATTTCTAACTTCAAGGCAGCACAAATTCTTCAAATACATTACGAAACATTGGAAAGTGATAAAAATAATTGTAATAACAATGTAAAAAAATTCACACTAATTGCTATAGTTATAATAATTTTTCCAAGTTTGTATATAATGTGTTCAGTTCTAAAGAGTCTAATAGACTAGACCAGACAAGATTTTTAAACATGTCAGACTTAGGTTTTGAATTTTTTTAAACAGACTAACAAGTCAGACTCAGGTTCTTGTATGTCATATAGGTTCGGCCTATCTAAGACAAAATCTGATCTATTTCTACCAGAGGATCTTTACTTCTAATTTATGTCTAAAAGCCTTTCCTAACTAAATCTGATGATCATATCAATTGAATGATGAGAAACGGAAATGTAAAGGTGTAGTTACAATTTGAGATAGTATCTATGATAATTTTTGAAATATGTGATGATTAGTAATACTGTATTTCAAAAGCTTTAACTTCCATATGAGATTTAATTTTGTGGGCGTGCCCAACTCAGGAACTATTGCGGCCATTGTAAATAGCATCTTATCACTGATTTCATTTGTTGGTTTTTAATCATATATCAAGACAATTTGGCAAACATGCAACTCCATTTAGCTTCTTCCTACCCATTTAAACTTAAAATTGGAAGATTGAAGAACCTCTACTAATTGGTCAGAATAGTTTACACCATAAACAAACAAAAAATGAAGAACTATATAGGACGGAATAGTTTACACCATGAATAAATTACATTCATTATTGACGGTGGATATAATAGATCTAGTAGTACAAACTATCCGAGTAAAGAAAATCTAGTGTTTGTCTCATCCCTACTTGTACTACAGCTCCTTGCCCGAACCATTGAGGGTGGTACTACCCTTAATTTGTAGGTTGTGTATGTCCCTAAACCAAGATGAATATTTAGATGAAAAGATCATGACCCCATCCCTGAATGGTTATTAATTAGTAATCTGCTCATATTTGGACTTCAAGAGTCTGCATGGAAGACTATTCTTTGGTTAAGCATCCTCCAATTCCATTTAGGTAAAAGAGCAAATTTATAAAGATGTATGTCTTAAACCCTTAAGATAGAGCCAACGGCACGTTCTTCCATTGTTTTTTAATGACAAAATATAATTTTATCATAATTAAAGAGATAAATATGTTATTAAAGTTGTATTTCCCTTTGTTTTTTGAAGCATTTATATTTCAATTAATTAATGTATATGATCCTAACTCCCTCATATTTTGTATTGTACACATTTTCTCATTTCACCGGATTCGTTAACAATTTATATTTCTAACTTACTTCTTATTGTGATATTATCTCTCTAAAATTAAATTTATAATTATCATTTATAATAAATTCTATTTTAAAAATTTAGTCTGTAATATTAAATTTATAAGATTATAAAAATATGAGTAGAATAAAACGCTAATAATAATGATGAAAGTGTTCTAGCTAATTGATTCCAATTATTTTTGCTCACATCACTATTGAAATATATATATTATTCCCATCATATAGCACTACTCTTAGCTTAGTTTGTTGATTCTCTTCCATCAATGGGAGCATAATTTATCTCAACCCCATCAACAACACCTAGACTGCATGAGCAGTGAGTATGAACAGAAATCCAGTGTTACTAATGGGTCGAACTATATATATATAGTGTTCGAAAATATGTGATTCTCGTTATAAAATAAGATTTTATCTAATTGCATATATTGATGCGAATATTTGTACCCTCACCACATAGTTTTGTCCCAGTTCATGGCAAAACATAGAAATAGTCGAAGAAAATCTAACTCAAAAGAACTTTCTGTACATGGAACGAATCTTGGTCAAAATGTACGTTCCTAGATTGAGATGTCATAAAGAAAAAATCACTTTTTTTCTTAAGATATGCCACTATTTTCATAGAGTATCTATATAAGCATGAAACCAACCACAAAACTAAGTACAAAAATCAAGAAGCAAAAGAGCAACACATATACATGGAGGATCACCACCAGAAGGGGAAGCAGAGTAGGGAGGAGGAGGTGAAGTACCGAGGCGTTCGAAGGCGGCCGTGGGGGAAGTATGCGGCAGAGATAAGAGATCCATCAAAGCCAGGGACAAGGCTATGGTTGGGGACATTTGATACAGCTGAAGAAGCAGCTAGGGCTTATGATAGGGCAGCCTTTAACTTAAGGGGTCATCTTGCAATTCTCAATTTTCCTAATGAATACTATTCTAAAATAAGAGGCTCACCACCTTATCCACCTCATTTAGCATCACCCACCTCTTCTTCTTTTCATGCAAGTGGTAGTGGCAATTCTTCTTCTGGTTCACAACATAGGCATGTTTTTGAGTTTGAGTATTTGGATGATAAGGTTTTGGAAGATCTTCTTGAGTTAGAGGAGCTGAAGAAGAAAAAGAAAGGAGATTGAGTGTTAAACAATGTCTCTCCTTTCTTTTTATTTCTCTTTAACAATCAATAAACCAAACCTAGTTCTCTTTTGACCAAAGATAACTGAAATAAACCATATCCCAAAGTGGCTTTTGAATTTAGCCTCGTCATGCTAAGTTTAGACATTGACCCTATTATGTGTGCCACTACTCATATCCTACCTATTGTGCAGAATTATTATAAATTAATATATTACGTGTTCTTAATATCAAGTGAATTTTATTTTCCTCCCACATATTTCGAATACTGCTTATAATATATTTGAATCAGACTCCTCTTTACTCAGAATATTTGGATTTTATAATGTATTTTTAAGTATAAAAATATAATATTAGTATAAATTAAAAGAATAAAAATGTCATTTCTTTTAATCTATACATGTATTTTCGCCTAACTAACTGCATGTTATTTCCAAATTAATGTAGATGATTTTCACTCAGTACATTTGAAATTAAGGGCCATCACTCACATTAGGTGGAATGGAGGCAACTTTTTATGAGAATTGAGAAAAGTGTGAGTATATGATCTCACAATTGAGTTTACCAACAAAATTAATTAATTTTTTTTGGAGATTATATAAAATTGAATACCAAATGTTTAACAAAGTATCCATTTTAAATTTTAATCATATTATCTCTATTATCATATTTACTAAATGAACATAAATTAAAGCTATGAAATGTACTAAAATCATTATATTATTTATAAAAATAAACATATTGATAAAATAAAATAGAAAAAATAAAAATATTTAGTTAAAATTGTTTTTTAGATGGTCCTTTATCAATCATGGCCCCATGCAGTCGCACATAGAGCACTTGCTGATAGATGGCCCTGACTAAGTAATTCCCTAAAATTCTCATCATCTCAACTAAGATCTACATGTGTCATCTTGGTTAATCATAGAAGTTAAGGAAATTATTGAAATAGTAATTACTTATTTCTTTTTTGGTGTTAAATTATTCCAAAATAAATTTATATTATCACTTTGACCTCTAATTTTTGTTATAGACGAGACTCGAACCTCAGTCTCCTTCACTTCAGTTGTTCTCTTTAATCACCTTATAACTGTTTTTTTAATTTGTTATGAGTGAGACTCAAACCCACAACCTTATTCACTATATTCTTTAAACCATTTCATTCAACCATCAGACCACCTTATGACTCCCGACTTATGTAACTACCATTTAATCTCTGGTGGTAAATAATAAATTTTCAACCCTAATCTTGATTTGTTTACATCAGATCTTGAGCCACAAATAAGGATGACAATGGGTACCCGCAAAAAATACATGTAACAGGTCAGGTTTGGGTCCATGTTTTGGATCCGTGGGTAATTGAGACCCGCAATTTTAAGATCCGCTGCTATATGGGTCTGGGTCCGGGTAATAAGGTACCCAGACCTGTGGGTACCCGAACCCGCTATTTCTTCCTATATATATAACAATCTAATTGTAATATTATATATATATATTTTGTAATATCAATTAATCCATAATTATAATATCATATTAATTCATAAATGTGATTGTTCTATTGTTAAAATGTGATGCTATGTTGTTAAGTAATGATATTATGTTGTTAACTCATATGTATGATGTGATGTTATGTTAATCGAAGAGTTCAACTAAATGAATTTATCATTTTAATGTTGAAGTTATTTTTAATGTTTGTTAGAGTAAAATGAGTTGTGTTTAATAGTCAAGTTACGTTGTTTTTAAAACTTTAAATTAAGTTTCATAATTTTTTTCTCTTGTTAATTGTCTAAATAACGTATAAGTTTGTATGAAACAAATACACAAATGCATAAATTATTTTTAGTATTTTTGAATTTATGGTTACCCATGGATCCGTTGGGTACCCAAGGACCCATGGGTATTAGCATAAGTCTAGGGCGGGTCTAGGTCCAAAAACAAAGCAGTGAAACTGATTTGGATAATGCACTACCCGACCTCATCTAACCCATTGCCATCCCTAGCCACAAATCACCCTTATTCCAAATTAGGGGCTCTTAGTCCTCTAACTGCAGTGAATTTACTGTGTTTTCTGGAATCTGGTTTAACAGATTTTGGCAATTAAGGGTTTCTTCCTTGCCAAATAGCAAGCTAAATGTGACTATTTCAAAAACTAAAATTTACCCTTTTCATAGTGCCCTTTCTGTCGGGAAAACCCGCTGGACCCACACTCTCAGTAGTGGAGGTAATTGGACGTCATATATTAAAAAGAACACCAACACTCAACTATCATGTAAAGACGAAAGGATTAATGATAAAAATTGATAAGTGTCATCTCATTAACTCTCCAAAAATTGGAGACTAAAATGGTAAATTAAATTAATTAGGGCTAAGTCGATAAAGTCGAAAAATTCGAAGTACAATGAGTAATTACTCTTACTGAAATTTGAATTTAACTTAAAAGTTATATTAATGTAAAGGCAGTCTCTAATCATTCAATTAATCAACTAATCACTAATATGATCCATATATTAAAAAATATTACTATGTCTCAAATTAATGATTCCTTTTAAAAACTAACAATTTTAAACAAAGAATATTTTATAGTTGGAAGTAATTTTTACATTAATTGATTGTGTAAATTATTTCATAACTACCAACAGATTAAATTAACAAATACGCAGATTAAAATTGTTGATTAGGTGTGTTTGTGAAAATATGACACTGAAACAAAAAAAATATGATCATGATTCTATATTTAGATCTCTAGTTTTACTTTTCTTATTAGAATTGTTTACGTCAAAGATAAGTTCTTAAATAGTGCGCGTTAAGGAATCAAAGACTTGAACCACTTTTAACTCATTGGGCGCTTCTTGTGGATAAGGTGTGCATGGAACTTTTCACTCGAGTCCCACTATATTTTAGGTTACTCATGTCGTCTTCTATCATTTATTGTCCTTGTTCTACGTAGAATCGCACATCAAATTGATTTTGAAATAATGAACAGGTGAAATTGTTTTTGGTGCATGTTTTAAATTTAATTGCATTTCTCTTTTTTTATGTATATGTGACATCATGTTCACTAAACTATTACTTAATTGATGATGATAATAAGAGATATTATATTTATTAGGTTTATGTTTATCTTTAATTGGGTGATTATAAAGGTTGTGATCACATACATGATAAGTCGTGTGGAGGATTTTGAGCGAAAAATCATGATATGTTAGGAGATATAATATTTCTATAAACATATCATGGTTTTTCACTTAGATTTTTAAAGGGAATTCCATTAAAATTTTAGATTTCCACTATGTCATAGTTAATTATCAGAATTCTCAATAACTATGTTTTGTTAGAGATGGTGGAGTTGGGCGGTGAAGGTGTTTAGGGAGAAGTCAAAAGCAAATGAAAGAGATGGTGAGAGTTGTAGTAGCTAGCTAGGGTTTAGAAAGGAAAAAAAACCCTAAACAAGTGATGAGTTATGAAGGCTTGAAGTGCATATACCTAGTCACTTATACTTAAAATCATATGAGTAAGAGACTAATAATTTTAGGAGTGAAAACTTTTCACAGCAAGTGTCACTCTCCATCATCAGACATTTTCTTTAATGTGTCACTTATACATGAAAGAAACTCAGTGTTTGAGTAAGTTTATTAGCGGAGAACTAAGCGTATCAGTTTCTGATATGATGTGTCTGAAAGGACAGACCAACTATATTCAAAGATCTCCAAAGTTGAAATTTATACATTTCGACCATAAAGATAGAAAGAAAATTTGTAACATACATCATTTATGAAAATATGTTCATATAAGATAAAAGATATGGGATATTTAAGAACTTCTTTTGTGGATAGTGGGTTCAGAACCGTTCAATTCGTTGATGCGAAAGACAAATTTTCAAAGCATGTTAAATATTCTTACAGCAGGATCTATCAACTTTTGGTCATTGAAGAAATGAGATGCCAATACGTATGATCTTTATTTCTGTTCCAAAAAATTATTTACACCCTAGTTCAGATTAAAAACATTGAGTAAACCTTCAATTTAATAGTATTCTGGAGATATCATTTTCAACTGTTGATAGTATTTAAGTCACCGGTTGAATTCTTAAATATTTAAATCACTCTTAAGACTTATCTCTTCAATTAAATCCTTCAATTTCATATTATTTTTCTAAAGACTTAATTAATGATGCCAAACATTAACGATTTATAACCACAACCCTTATGAAATGTTAAGGGTCTAATTGGTTTCAAAAAATAATTTTTATTTTTATTTTCAAAACTCAATTTTCATTTCAATATTTTCATCTCCTTTATCATTTGTATTTTTATTTTTAAAGCTTTAAGGATAATTACTCTTGCAAATAATTTCAATTCTAATCAATTTCAAATGATGTCTTCATATTTGATAGTCACATTTTCTTTTGCAAGGAATTTTAAATTAATAATACATTGTACATGAGGAAGGTCAAACAAGCACCATTCATATGTTCTCCAAAAAAAATTAAGTGAAAATAAATTATTAACATATGATTACTCTATTATTTAATTAAGGTTTACTTCAAGGTGCAACAATGTTCATCCCAAAGTCATATGTTACCACACCTATTATTGAACTATTTTAGCAATACTAAGAGAGGCAAGAAAATTTGATATATCCATAGAGAAAGAAATGAGTTCTATTGTGTAGATATGTGGTAGTCCCGGGTGGAAACAGGTCAGACCAGATCAGACTTTGCCTAAAACAGACCGAGCACATATAACATATAAGTGTCTGGGTTTGACTTGTTAGTCTGTTTAAAAAAAATCAAAACCTAGGTTTGACCTTTTTAAAAGCTTAGTCCGACCTGTTAGCCTGTTTTAAAGTCTGTTAAGGTAAAAATTCAACACATTTTCTACAAACTAGGAAAAATTACATATATATACATGTGTTGAGATATGTATTTAAGCGTAAGTCTTAAAAACTAAAAGTTCAATTATTAAATAGTTTAAATTTCTAAGTCTTAGTTGATTTACATAAAAAAATTATTATTTAGTTTTTTTTTACACATTATAAAATATAATTTTCAAATATATAATAACATTATATAGGCAGACCTGTTAGCCTTAATAAGCTTTTTTAAAGTCTTGAGTCTGACTTATTTAGGTTAAATATGCTATTGAAGAAACCTAAGTTTGACATGTTTACCAAAAATGTATGGCCTATTATATGCTAGGTTCTAGGCCTCTGATAGGTGGTCTGACCTGTTTTCACCCTTATCCGAGAGACATTAGTTGATTGATTTTGGCTTTAACAACACTTATTTCAGTGAGGGCTTTTAAAAGTTACACATTCAATAATGTTTTCTTTAATGAACACTATTAGAAGTCATACATTCAACATCGCTTAATTACTTCACTTAGCACTGCTCAAAGTCACACATTCAACGACGATTGCTTTAGTGAACATTGTTAAAAGTCACACATTCATACATTCAACCGTGTTTACTTCAGTTAGCAATGTTAAAAGTCATATATTCAAACAACGCTTGTTTTAATGAGCACAAATCTTTGCAAATTTTAAAAAAACTCATACACATATCATTCAATTTTTTTTATTTATCTTATTCTTATTCTTCTATGTGGGTTGCCTTTTTTATTTTTATTTTTTTAGTTTATCTCTTTAAACAATTTATCAGTTTTTGATTTCTCTCTTCATGCATAAGGTGAATCGTTGTCATATTTTATCTCATTTATTTCTCTTTGATTCACTTTTGTTGCTTGCATTTACATCTATGTTAATTGCTTATTTTATAATATAGGAATCTGTCGAGGTTAGACCTAGCTAAAGTTATTGATGATTTACCAAACTTGCAATCTATGTATCTATTTCTTGTATGTCATTATTATTATTTCATCCTTATTTCTATGTAAATTTTGATTTGATTCTTGTTATATTAAATCTCAACTTCGTCTCTCAAAAATTATGACATTCAACTTAGCCTTTCAAAGAGTGAAATATGCATCACAATTTCAGTCTCCTAATGATGCATTAACATGATTAAAAACCCACGGCCCACAAGCCCAAAATACATTAAAAAGTTGAGGGACACATGTATGATTGGGCCATTAGCTTGTAATTTTTGGACTATTCCCATCTTTCCTATATGTTGTTTCAGTGTCTTGTGAGGAGAATAGTAGTGCTGTGAGTGCAATGGTGTAGTAGGTGAATTCCCATACTAGAGTTAGATATAGAATAATAAGAGTTTATATTTGGATTCAACTTTTGAATATTTTTGTAAATGCGGGTGATGGGTTATTAACGGGCCTAAGGTTCCTTCACATTATTGCATTGTAAGTAGGAGTTGACTGATAGAGTGGAATGGAACATTTAACTCGTTTAAGAGAATGGAATGACATTTCACTTCTTATAATTATGATTGAAATTTGAAAACAATAACAATTTATTATAATGAAAAAGGAAAATCTTTCAAAGCTCTCATTGTTGAATGATATCTTGCCTCAGTAAAGTTGTTTTACATACTTTGAATGAGATGATAATCTCTCTCTGAAAATTTAACTTCATATTGTTCTTAGACCGGTCAATAGCTGCAATTTTATCATTTTATATGATTATTCTTTTGTAATTCCTTATAGCTTGGATATGCTTTTAATTTAATCAAATTATTTGCCGTTAAAAAAAAAAAAGTTATTCTACATACACAATTCATATATATATATATATATAGATTTATGAAGTTGTGTCGATTTGTCTCTTCCAACAAGTGTTGATGATTCCTTGAATCGAATTTTTAATCTTTTGGTAATCCTATGGATCTAGTGAAGCCTTACACAATTAGATCAATGTCTTGTTAATTGGTGTTGCGATATAGATTGCAACCATTACGATGTGTTGTTTTTTGTGATTAAAATAATATTTTTGAATTCGACGCAATATGATACATTCATATCATTGTGATTCATTGTCTCACCACAATTACAACAGATATGGCAACCGTACTAGTACACTCTCATCATGTTTAGACAATTATCCAACCTTCAATTGGATTGTATTCAACATTCATCTTCATCCGGTAATGCCAAACATAGCCCTAAGGAACGTGTAATGCTATATCCTCATACCAAATTCTCATGCTAATCATCTTACCCACAAAAAAGTGATATATGTCACAAAGTGATACTTTATTTGTTAGTGATTGGTTTACAAGTGACATATGTCACTTTCTTGTGTGTAGGAGGATTAGTAGAGAGATTTAGTAAGAGAATATATCATTTTCCCTAAGGAACACACATGTAGTACTGAGATGAAGGAGATGATTGGAGTACGAGGAATGCCAAGTTAGGTTGGTGGGAAAGGCACGAGAGTGTGAGTCATATTTGAAGTGTTGAAATGTTGAACAAGTGAATGAAGATCACCTATTTCATTTGTGTGTTTATCGAATTAAAAAATGATACTTAATTAATTTATTTTCCAAAAATATAAACTAACATTTTTATATTACTTATTGGAATTTGATTCATTATGCATATGAAATTATTTTTTTGGATACGTGATTGATGACATGGTAGGGAATATGGATAGACCATGTTCCATGAATCTGTAACATCACTTTGCTTATCCACTTAATTGATCAATTGGTGGGGACTATTGTTGTAAAAATCGTTCCGTACCGGCCGGTTCAACTGGAAAACCGGTGAACCGAACTCATAACCAGTATGGTACGTATATTATACCGCATATGTAATAGAACCGGTGAACCGGTTTAAACTGGCCGGTTTGTACATTAATGTTTTTTTTAATTTCAAATTTTCAATTCTTCAACTTCAATGATTGATATTTGTGTCATTTATTTGTATTTTGCGTTTGTTAAGTGATAATTTTGGATTAATATATGTTTTGTACTTTATACTTTGATTTTGTTAAAGTCTTAATGTTGTTTGTTTGTGTGAATTTGGATTAGATTATGAATATGAATTATAAATCTGAATACTTACTTATTTGAAAATTTTTGTTATAGGTTTATATATATATAAGCAAGTATGTCCGGTTTAATCGGCATGCGGTTTAATTACTAAACCACTGGTTGAATCACTGTACCACTATACCAGTACCCTGACCGGTTTGATAACCGTTACGGTTTTAATAACATTGGTGGGGACACTAACAAGATTCTAAAGTCATTATTTATACAAGAAAAAGATACACACATTCATTCTTAGTGGAATAGTTTTTAAATTGATATTGTATCATTTATTATTCATATTTAATTATCATTGATTACTTAAACATATATATTACAAATAAATAGTAGATTGTATATTAATTCTATATAAATTTTTACAAATAAATAGTAGATTGTATATTATTTCTATATAAATTTTTGTACTGATAATATCTAGAAGATAGTATTTATCTATATTTTATCTATTAAGGTACAAATAAGAGAGAACGTTAGTTTTATCTTTCTTTTTTCTATATTTGTCCAAAAGGGAACTATCCTTTTTTTTGTCTCTCTTTAATTAATGTATTGTATGGAAGAAGAAAAAACATTGTTGTTCTATTATTCAAGTTACGTGATTTTGGACTGTTCTCATAATCTGGTTGCAGTCTAAGTGATGGAGAGACAGAGAGGGAGTGTGATGAGGACAACTACAAATACTACACTACAATGCACAAGAGTAATATGATCATGTGGGAGTGTTGTACATGTTTTTTTGAAGTTATTAATTAAAGTAAGAGATATATTTGAATAGTATATAAGTTTTATATATTGTCATTATATCACTCATTATTCATGTTTTATTATTGTTAAGTCTTCATAGAAATAAATAAATGAATAGTAAATAACATATCGATTGTATATAAATATTTACAATGTTATACTTTTAAAGTAAATAATATTGTAGATATGGTTTTATTCTAACTATTATCCTATTATGGCATGATTTCCCTTATTTACACATGTAGCACAAGTAAGTTGGGGAGTTATTACTGTATAAAAACACTTTGTTATTGTGAATTGTGAGAAATAAAAATAATAAATTTTGACCATCTGATAATGATCAATATTAAAAACGTGCATTCTTTTTTAAGTATTTATGTTATCATTACCAACTTTAATCCAATCATCAATTTATGTATGGTTTTATTTTGTATATTTTTTGTTCTCAAATTCGAGACAAATTGTACGTCATTATGGATGGTTCTAGTAGCAGATATTGTAAGTATAATTTTCTCACTAATAATGCACATGTACATATCCACAAGGTTTCCTCGTTTAGTTTTAATATTATTTTTATCTATTTTCTTTTTGTAGTCATGAGTGAAAAAATAAAACAATTAGGTGATAAAAAAATTACAAAATAATTAGAGTTGCTAAAATCTCCAGAGAAACAGAATAATAAAAGGGATATGAATTTGCATACAATATGAATTTGAATAATAAATAATAAAATCAGAAACATGAATAATAGGGGATATTTTATTATATGGGAAATTTGATAATTATATAATTTGTTTGATTGGTGGTCCAACATGATATAAGAGTAAAGGAAAGAGATTAGTTTATATTCAATTAGGTACTCAAACATAAATAGATTATAATCTTAACAGTTTATAATCTAACAGTTTATAATCGCACAGTTTATAAAACAAAACTAAGTGTTTGTTTGGGATAGATTAAAGTTTGTAGTTTATGTTTATTTTTTGAAAAATAAGCTGAAAATATAAACTATGTATGTTTGACAACCAAATGAAATTTATAAACTCGGTTTTTTTTTCATGAAAAAATAAGCCAAAAGTATAAGCTCCAAAATTATGGGTTGTTTTATTTTTTTAGCTTATTTTTTTTTCCTAATTTTTCTATTTCCCATTTACTTCATCATAACTTTATATTTCTCCTCATTTTTACTCTTCCACCAAACAACATAACTTTTCACATCATCACCATCAAACTCCATAACTCTCATTTTCCTATCTCTATCATCACTCAACCTCGTAATTCCACATAATACTTTCATTTATCTATACACGAACAAATAATTATGTATAAAACTTTGTTATATAATATTAAAATTTTGTGAATTATGTATAAATTCATTAAACCCTAAAACTTTTGTATAAAATTTAACATTTATGTATTATTTATTTTGTGAATCATGTAATTTAAGTTTAGTAACTTCCATCTATTTATGTGGTATATTTTTTTAATATTGATATTGGTTTTTATATTGTATTTTATTTTAATATTTTTTAGCCTTTGTTATTATTCAATATTAAAAATCATGAGACTATTTATTTATCTTGATCTTATGTTTTTTTAATATTAATATTAGTTTTTATATTGTATTTTATTTTAATATATATTTTTTAGACTTTGTTATGCAATATTAAAAAATTAAAGTAAAAATATATGATGATAAATATTAAAAAATGTATATTTAAAAAATAGTGTAAAAAATAACCAAAATAATCATAATATAAACAAATAACCCCATACCATTTTCTGTAATTTACTATGTAAAAAACAATCTTTCTACCTTACCCAAGCAAAACAGATTTGTTTATATTCAATTTTCAGTTAAAGTATCAAAACATAAACAAATTATAATTTTAACAGTTTATAATCTTACAGTTTATAAACTCAAACTAAAAATTTAATCTATACCAAATGCACGCTAAAAACTTAATTTATACCAAACACACAAGACTCCATTAGTTATTTTAATTCTAACAAGTAACTAACATATGAGAGGATCACATGTCCCATTCATGTCTCACTTTATGTACCAAACCAATCAAGAAGTTTCATCCAACTTAAAAGAAAAATAACAAAATCAAAAATTAATATTTTAATATTATTTTCTAAAGTTTGATTGGTTTGGACATGGTAACATGAAAATTCTGGAATAGATAACCAACACCCATTACAGTTATTGCAGTTAGCTTGAATCGTCCAAAAACAATCACATTTTTATATCACTAATCCATAAATCTTGACAAAATAACATAAAATTGGTAGTCTATATTTTTATGATTTTTCTTTTTAAGTAAGTGATATTTTTAGTAAACTGAGATTTAAAATAGGACAAGAATAGAGTCATCTGATATATATATTTCCTCAAATCAATACATATACTGTTAACTATATGGGTCCACAAAAAAGGTGAGAAATCAACATGAGAAGAAAAAACGAAAATCCCATTAAAAAAAATGGTTATTGGGCAAGTGGGCAATATTATGCTCCAGAGCCCCTACCTTAATGAGCCAAAAATGGTAATAGTATGAATAGTCATTTTGAATTATTATCTTGAGGAGTGAGACATTTCCACTAATATAAGAAGAAGTGATTTTTTCTTTCTTTTAGTTTTTAAGTTCTAGAGATAATGTCTAGATGACATAGATCTAAAGATAATATATCATATTATGATTATATCTTAGATTTATTTAATCTTTTGTGTTAAAGACTCACAATATTATCACTCACAATATTATCAATACAATTTACGATTATGATTGTTCTTTTTTCCCTTCTAAAGTTCAACCCAATAATTTCAACAAAAAAGTGTATCCAAGGAAATATTTGTACCAATTCCTTTTGGAGGATTTTAAAAACATTTAGCCAAAATCTTAGCGTTGGTGGCTTGGAAAAAGATCAAGGGGCATGCACCAAGACTATTCAAATTGACTGTGATTGAAAGCTTTCGTATGCAAAGAAAGTGATTTATCATGAGAGACTCAAACAAGCAATTCTCTAAGAAAATTCATTCATGCACTTGAGAATAAAGATAATAGGTCATTTTCATTTTGGTATTCACAGATAATTACTACTATTTGCAGCATCATAGGATTTTTACTACTATTTCTCAACCTGAAGTAAACTGATAATTAATAAACCAATAAACTTTTCTTAAGAATGGATATTAGAAACGTAGTTTTGTATTTTATTATTGATTGATGCAATGTATAGAAAAGGTCAAATAATTTGTACTGATACAAACTACTCATTTTCTCGTATGATCAAGCACCTCTTGTTTGTAGTGACATTCATTGAAAGTGAGAAAAGAGTTAAATTAAAGAGTGGGAAAAGAGTTAAATTAAAGAGGAAGTTATAGGCTGAGTTTTAGTAAAATTATAGATGTAATTAAGTGTGAAATAAGTGTGAAATTTTATACGCATAATTTTTATAAGGTTTTAGGGTAAAATAGTATATGAATTTCCAAATAGTATATGAATGTCTCAATACGCCAATTAGTGCGGCAATGGCAATGTTAATGCCAATAGAGCATTATTTTGCTGGTAGTTTGTGGATCATCTTAATTAGATTTTAAATAGTACAATAAGTAGAAAGCAAATTATTTAAAGATACTTCTTTTGCTAGATTCTACTTAATTATTTAAGTTGTGGAACTTGAAATCCAAAAAAACATGTGCTTAGATCATACTAATATGCTAGTGACATTCCTAACATGATAATATTTATTTTCTTGGTAATATTTCTTAGAAAGAATATTTTATTTTCAACATTACCATCTATATATGTACAAAAATTATGAAAATAAAATATTTATCATAAACTTAAATATTAATGAACTCATAATGTAAAAAACTAAGACTTTATTAATAACAATAAATATTCAACATTCACTAGTAGATATAATGCTCATATCTATATTGTGACCAATAAATATTATGGACAATAACCCTTTAGTCAAAGGGTTTGTAATCATAAAATTAGTGCACAGCAAAATATTTCAACTCCATACGTTAGCACCTTTAGAATATTGTTTTTTTTAGAAACTAATAGGATATATGTGTACTCGCACATATGAAAATATATTTTGCATGAATTTATTTAAAGAATAAAAACATAATTTATTAATATGAAAATATTATTGAGGGTTACGTCATAAAAGATGATGTATGTTTATGTATTTGATTCTTGATGTAAAATTGTTCCCGAATGAAATGATGTTAAATGTGTTATATTAAATATATTCATAATTGTTATGAAGAAAAGTTGAAGACAATGTAAAATAGTTGTAGAATACATGTTACAGATTTTTTGAAAACTTTTTTATAAACCACATTTGTTGTTGTCTAATGGTTGACCCTCCTTATCATATATCAATATCTTCAATCTTTTTTATTTGAACTCTTGAAATAACTACGTACAATTTGAGATTGGAATGAAGGCATTGACATCCGAATTATGATGGAAAAGATCAGAGGTTGTAAGTGAGAACAAAATATTTGATAGATATATTTATTAACAAATTAGAAGAGTAAAATTTAGATAGAACTTTACGAGTCTGACTCATCTCCAGATAGGGCAACGCATAACTAAGATTGTAACATGTGGCAAAAACAAAATTTTAACGATCCACGTTTTAACTTTTTTTTACATTAATTTTTTAAAAAAACTACATTTTCTCACATATCCAGTACTGGACTCTCCGATACTAGAGAGGAATCCACTCCCAAACTTTACTACTCTCCCATAATAGTTAGGGGCTCGTCGTATAACATCATCATTTTCTTCATTTCATCTATTCTCACTCAAATTTTTATCCGGTTCCCTTTAGTGGCGGCTTTTACCATTTTACTATCGCCACAAAACGTGTATGTTATATATATGGCAGTAGGGATACAAGAGTGACCATAAAAAACAGAGCAACTCTCTGTTTTCTTCACAAATCATCAACCAATTACTTTGAACTCTTCCAAACTTCACAATGGATTCCTCTTCCATTTTCTACTCACCCAACTCCAACATCTCTTATGAATCCTCTTACTTCAGTTCACCAGAGTCGTTCTCATTGAACTACCAGAATGATTACCTTCCGTTCAATGAGAACGACTCTGAAGAGATGTTTCTCTATGGCATGATTGCCAACGCCAATATTCCCCAACAACCCTTCCACATCACTAACATGGTGAAGGAAGAGGAGGTGAGTTACGGGGAATATGGCGATAGCACGAGGAAGGAGAAGTCGTATCGAGGTGTCAGGAGGAGGCCATGGGGAAAGTTTGCGGCCGAGATAAGAGACTCAACTAGAAATGGCATAAGGGTGTGGTTGGGAACATTTGATAGTGCAGAAGCAGCAGCTTTGGCTTATGATCAAGCTTCTTTTTCCATGAGAGGCTCTGCTGCCATACTCAACTTCCCTGTTGAGACAGTGAAGGATTCACTTAAGGAAATGAATTATGGGTCTGAAGATGGGTGCTCCCCTGTTGTTGCTCTCAAAAAGAAGAACTCATTGAGAAGGAAAATGGGTGTCAAGAAGAATATAGATTGTGATGTTAGGATAAACAATGCACTGGTGTTTGAAGATCTAGGTGCTGATTATTTAGACCAATTGTTGTTGTTGTGTGATGAAATTCCTAATCCTTGTTCAATTATCAATTAATCAATATATGTTAGTGTCACTTAATTTCCACTCTTTTTTTTTTATTCCTCTTTGTTCTTGATTTTTTCCCTCCAATTTTTATGCCAAAAATTGTCATTGTCTTGTGTAAATGATAACGGTTGGAGAACATTTTTGAGTATAAACTAAGAAATAAAATATGGTTAAATCGGGATTTATGTGGTGTAGTGAAGAAAGAGTTAGAAGTCTAAATAAAGAAAATAAATTAGATATATATTAATTTAAGTCTAGAAGTGAAATGAATCAAGAAAATTATATATGAAACATAAATATTTAAAGATTAATGCTTTATTGTTCAACTTACATTACTAAAAAAACAATTTATGTTCAACTTACATTACTAAAAAAACAATTTATGTTCAATTTAATTAAGGTGGCCGTTGGTTTATATTTATGACACGCGTGGACGCTCACAAACAAAAGGGTTTCTTAATAGTTTGGACAACCTTTTGTCTTTGTGTGTAAAAAATTCAGAGTTTTGGCAAACAGATTTTCACGTAACATCAATCAATTCTATGAAGTATTCTATGCAACAAGAGATATTGTATACAAATGTTTTCTTGACACTAGGCATAAACATTCACGTACAATATTGTATCATTGTATATGAATGTAAGGATGATAAAGTTTTATGGTATATTTTATTGTATATAGATATGAATTAAGTATCTTCTGAATCAATGTTGTATTTTAATATTCAAATAACAAAACTTATTATGAAACTTAGAATTCATTTTATGAAACTTATTGTGAAGATGGCAAATTACCATAAGAAGTTCTTAAGAATTCATTTTACTGTGAGTAGGAAGGACCCCTTGATGTTAGAATGATAGGGCAAGATCTGGTCCACAATAAAGGCCACATTTGTGTTTTTTAACGTCGTGCATGAAATGGGACATGCTTCTTTTTTTTTTCCTAAATGTGAAAAATGATAAGCATTGGTTATCAAACTTTTCTATCTGAATAAGTTCAAAAAAAGTGCCAGGGCTTCTTTGCCACATGTTTGTCATGTAAAGAGGAGAAAAATATTTTAATATAAAAGTAATAAAAAATCTGGATCCTTAAAAAAAAAAATTGATGTCATGCATAAATCTGGATATAGTACTTAATTGTTTTGTAGTAGAGAATATCTCAGCCCCAAAACATACACTTAGACGGCACATCGGTAAGGTAAGGCTTGAAGTGCCAAAATTAATTTGTGAAATGAGTCAGATTCCTCTTCACTAATGAAGATATAAGTATTCTAAAAAAACTAAAGAAAATATAAAATATAATGACATTTTTATATCTAGGTGGATCTTATTCCTTGTAAAATTGGGAATTGAATATAAACAATAAAAAAAAGTTATGAGAGGGAACCAAATAACTCAAAATATCTAAGAGACCAAAGTATAACCATAATAAATAAGCTGATCATACATTAGTTCTATAGGCTTCTTTACTTTATATGTTCTCCAATTTACTTTATCATTCATATTCGAAGACTTATCTCACTCATACTTATTTTTAATAATAGGGTAAGTGTTAGTCCTCAACAAAAGAGCTAGCTTCATGTTTGAGCTTAAGGCTTTCGACAACCCATCATAATCTACCTAGCAACGAACCATTGGTATTATTCTTTGTTGCACCCAATCTAGGTCACTTGTAATAATCTATTAATACTCTTCTTTATACTTATAAGGTCGTTCATTTCCGACCAGACATCATTATGAAGACTTTTGACACAATGGAACTCAACACGTACCAGGTCCGATCCACCAATGACCACTATCTACAATACTCAACCCGGCCATAATAAATGAATTAAATATCATATTTTAACTCAAAACCTTAAAATATTATATTCATGAAGTCATTCACTTATATATTCTTTATGAATAAGGATTCTCTCCTATACTTAGGGTCCAGTACAGGCTGAGATAATGACATGTAGCATTGTAAAATTTTTAAATGTGTAAATTTTAAACTGTTTTTAATTAAAGTTTTTTTAATCTTCAAAATGCTTATGTTGTTGGTGGGATTTATAGATTTTTATCAAATATGTTGGAGTAGAAACTATAGAAAGCCTAAAAATAATACTCTCTAACTGTTCCAGTCCAACTTCGAAGTAAAAGATGCTTCTTCTAGTAATTGTGTTCTAATTTAAGTGGTTTGATACTTGGACCTGCAATCATATGACTGAGTTATCTAACATATTACCATCACCTAACTTATCAGAGATTGCCCAGAAAATTTCTATAATAATGGAGAGAATAATAAATTTGGGTCTTATAATTAATTATGAATCATTATAATTAAAATTTAGTTATTGATCATATGATAATTATATGTATGTATATTTTAATCTTGATCATTCAAATAAAATCTAATGTTTCATATTAAATGTTATGTATTATTCTCAATTCAGTAGCTCCCCACGTGATCATTCCTTAATTTATTATTTATTAATTTTTCTCTTTGTTCTATTGTTCTATTAGTTCATCATGTCCAAAACTAACTCATTTACTTACACGCATAAAAAGGAGTGTGGATCCTCTTCGGAGGATGGAGATAATGACATGTAACATTAATTTTTTTTTAATGATATAGATTTTAAGTTGTTTTTAATTAAATTTTATTTTTTATTCTTCAAACCATCTTAGACCTCACATTGCATAGGATCCCAACCCCATAAAAAGTCGCTTATTTGCCTATATTCAAATCAATTTAAACCTTGGCTCACAGTGTAAAAACTTGACTAATAAGGTTTGAGATTTTAAAACCAAATGAATTTATTTCATAACCACAATTTTTTTAATTGTAGAGAATTCAAGTTCCATAATCCTTATATACCTGAATATTATATATTTGAGTGTTATTATTACTATATTTGTTTTGTACAACACATGTAAGAAACACGAGAAATCTTTTGGTAGAGTGTTATCATTTAGTTTTATCTATTATTTATTCATTTTCTTTAGTATAGATTAATCATTTTGGAAATTTAGAAAGAAATAAAATATATTTTCAAGAAAGTCTATTTTATTTATGATCTAGTCATCGTATTTTGGTAAACTTGATTGAACCTGTCTGATATTGATTGAGAAGAAAATAAAACTTTAGCTTGTTAAAGGACTAAATAAGACAAGTTTTTTAACTCTATTTTTTTCTCAAATTTCCTTACAATAAGAAAACAATATTTTTGGAGTTGTTGGTTTAATGCTAGACAAAATTAAACCGTAGGTATTGTATCGAACTAAATATCAAGATCCAAATCATGTGTCTGATACATTTTGAGTGAGACAAAATTAAATCCTAGATATTGTATCGGACTAAATATCAAGATTCAAATCATGTGACTAACATATTTTGAGTGAGACAAAATTAAACCTAGATATTATTATACCCAATTAAGACATTGGTCAAGTATAAGACCCTATTAGATTCTCAAATGTCGAATTATATCAAATGTTAAAGATTTGATTCTTCTGATCGACACTTGTTGGGACGAACAACCCCACATCCTAAAATGAATTTGTTTTGGTGAGAGTATGATAGATTATACAATGAAATTATCACACGTTTTCTTTAAAAAAATTATGCTTAACCAAATCCATTTAAAGGCACCACCTTATTGAAAGTGAACCAAATTGACATTTTAATTTTGTTTGTGACGAAAGTAAGACAATCTAGCCAAACTCATTTTTTCTCAAATTTATGTAATTAACCAATCCTAGTGAATAACAATAACAACTATCACAGCTGATATAAAACTTTTGTCCATGCTCTATCTAGTGTCTGTTGTCTGAAATTGGAATTTTAATTTATTATTTTTAGAAGAAACTTCCTACATTTTGAGTAAATGAAATCATACAAAAAAATGGTTACAATGTTAATGGCTATAGTTGTTAGCTATCCCCCACCTCAGAAAAATTCATTCAACATGCGTAAACATAAAAGGACATTGAGACAAAGGAGTATCATCATCAGATTTTGTAATTGTACCTAAGATGCTTTATGAAAGGTACAGCTTAAAACATTGATATGGTCTCTTGCAAAATCTGTAACTAATCTAAATTAAAATTAAAATCCATATCCACATTTATAAAAAAATGGATTTTTTTTTTTGGATTAAGCATATACCCTACTATTTACTCAATGTAATCATATTTCTTTATCTAAATCTAATTAAGATAGAAAGATCAAGATGAGTTTTAATTAATATTAGAATACTATTTTTGATTTATTTTTATTATTATTTGATCTGGTATTAGAATATTATTAAGATAATAAAAAAAGGTGAAAGTTGCTTAGTATTAAAAAGAAGTATGACAATATATAGAAAAGAAATAGTTGCTTAGAGATAATTGAAATAAATTGTAACCATATCAACAAAGAATGTTTTCATATATTTTAATTAACTTCTGCGGTTAACAATTTGTGTTAAGAGAACAAAGTCTAATATAAGTAGTGACAAATAGATGAATTAAATTAATTTGAATTTGAATCATAATAGATAGAAAATTATCTACTAATTCATAAAATTATATTTTAAATTATTTTATTCATTATATCTAAATTTAATAGATGAATTTCAATTCATTCATGAATTCACTTTAATGAATTGGACAGATGACCCATTTCATTTGATTTTTTAATTGAAATTAAAAACATTTTATTGAAGAAAATAATTATTCTAAAACCATTTATATAATTTTTTTTTTAAAATTCAGTTTTTGTAAAGAAATGTTTTATTAGAAACACTTTTTATAAAAGTGTCTTTTTCTTACTTTTTAAAAATCGTTTCTTTACATCATCTACCAAGCACATGACATTTAAGTTTTTACATGTAAATTTTTTAATAAATTTTTATAAATATTATGTATTCAATAACAAACTTTTAATATTAATTATACACATCTCTTACCATTATTTCAAGATATGCATCCAATTGGATTTTTTAACCGGGGTTTAATATTAACTACAAGATGAATTTGATAGCATCCAATTAAATATATACATAGATATGTATCAGATATAATAGATGTATTTGATCCATTTATTCATTATTAAAGTTACTATTGAATTATATACATATAAATCTATTAAGGAATAATTTTAATTTTTTTACATTAGAATGTAATGTGAATTGTGGATAAATTTTATATGTCTAATATTTGTCACGTGATTCACGTTTGTCCCCGATAAATTTTAAGGTAAAGTCCCAATCGTGTCTAATTTAAAGGCATTTGTATTAAGGGCATTGTCGGTTGCTTTTGTATCCAATATAGTGGAAAATCAATGATTAATTTTGATTAAATATGGATTCCACTCAAATGGTGAAGTGAACTTGGCCAACATTGTTAAAAAGAAATGCAATAGCCTTATTACTCTAATTAAAGTATTAAACTAAGTATAATTACTGATCAAACTTTTTTCTAAGAGAAACCAGCAGTGAAGTCTAATGAGCTATATTATATTATCCTATATTAATAGGGGATTCATTTACTTCAAGAGTAAGTATAAAAGACCTACTCCATATCATGATCATTCATTCTTGAGAAATCCAATGGTTTGAATTGTTGAGTACATCTAAACCATTAAATTTTTCCAAGATTGGATGACTAAGATGTGGAGTAGATCTTCTTCACTTACTCTTTAAGTAAATGGATCCATCCCTAGAGACTATCCAATTATTACCATTTAGAAGTTACAAATTACTTGTTTCACGAGTACATGTCCTCTATAAGGCATTATGAGCCCCGAGCTTATCTTTGGTTGTGTAAATATGTAAGAGAAAGAGAAAGTGAGAAGAAAGATTCAAGAAAAACACTAACCTTCTCTTCTTTGAGTGAATAACCTTTGTTTCTTTATTGAGGGAATGATAAATTTCTTCTCTTAAGAGGAAAAACAATATATATATATATATATATATAAACAAACCACCTAATCAATATACATACACATAAGGAATAAAAGAGATACTAATCTTTAGCCAAATCCTACCTAACTAACTTAATTAAGGCACATGTTAAATATGTCAAATACGCACATTATAATGGAGATTTGTAGAACAAAAAATTTAACAGAAAAGTTGATGTGAAGCATGCTGCTGAGATTTGGTATTAGGCCTTGGCCATAGCCTGATGTGGGTGTATAAGCCACAGTCATATTTGCTCGGTCAGGTCCTGGTGCGTGCATATGTGCCACGGTCAGATGGAGCCAACTTGGCTTGGTCACGATGTTTGGTTCCTCGATCAGCTTGGGCGAGCTTGGCTCGGCCACAATGCTAGGTTCTTCGGTCAACCTGGGCTAGCTTGGCTCGATCACGATGCTAGGTTCCTCGGTCAGCCTGGGCCAGCGTGGCTCGGTCACGATGCTAGGTTCCTCGGCCAGCCTGGGCCAACTTGGCTCGGTCACGATGCTAGGTTCCTCAGTCAGCATGGGCCTGCTTGGCCCGGTCACAATGCTTCCTTCCTGGATCAGCCTGGGCCAAGATGGTTTGGTCACGATGCATAGATGTATGTGAACATGCTTAATGTCGTTTGATATGTATGAATATTTTTGTCATTCAAAATTTTATATATAACTCTTTTTCTTCTCTTTCTATCGAAGCAAACAATACACAAATCTACTATATTTCTCATATCTTTCTTTACCTTTTTCTTTCTCACCTCTCTCTACTTTCTTTTTCCACTCTTCAACCATAAAGCATAAACCTTGATCTAACTTTTGAGTTGATGACTGAAGACCATGTTCCTGAGTGGAAACAATTTTGCTATTTGGGTCAAACGTGAAAGTTCAAGTAACCAATCAATTCAATTAAAAATGTTTTTTATATTCAATTTGTTAACCATGTTTGAAATATATTATTTTAAGAAGTCATATATTATCAAATATTGGAGTGAAAGAGAGACTATGTATTTGGTAAAAGTTTCTTGTTATATCTTGAACTAATACAATATTTGAAATATATTACTAAGATATGTTTATGTATCCCGTAAACTAGCTAGCTTTCTGGAGACAGAGACACCTAATTAACAATATAATATTTTACTATTTCATAATTTTAAGAGAAAGTGTTGATAACTTATATGGATCTTGTTGATAACAATTGACATGTGGTGTTTGGTAACTACTCGTTTTGGAAATAGTTTAAATTCTCAACCGATGTACTCATAATTTTTGCATTGATTACAAAACCAGATCAAGACAAGGTTTGCCACACCAATAAGTAGCAGATCAAAAAAACAATTGCAAGTGTGCCACGCCAATTCTTTGGGCCAAGTTTTCATATAGTGCTCAAGGCAAGGTTGCTGTTTGTGTATCATGCAGATCAAAAGTAAGTAAATTGCAGGCATTACAAAATTTATATCATATACCTGTAAGAGCCTCCAGTGAACTAAGACAAAGAGGTCATTGAACAAAGTAGTCAAGAAAATTAACAGTGCTCAATTGGTTAAGAAAGACCAACAAAGAGAAGGAACACTAGGAATATATAGAGCAGAAATGCTATTCAGAGACTATGATAGTAACAAACAACCTACAAGAGCATGTAGCTAAATATTAGGAGACACAATTGGACCTAGATAATCGCCTTCCAAACTAACCAACGCCTGAAATTCCCTCTCGGCCTCCATCCACTTTGTGCCGATCACCATAAAGCGAACCACAACATCTTTTCCAATCTTGGACATTTTCTCATTCATGAAGCATGGGTTTTCACCATGAACATATCGGTAGTCAGGCATCTTCATATTCGAGAGATAGACATTCTCGATTGGACCGCATCTCATGAAAACCCCATGCTTTAAAACCTTATGGACAACACCCTCTAATATCTCACCCTTAAATATCTTGAAGGTGACAGCATTAAAAACAACAGGGAAGAGCACATCCCCAGTATGCAGTCTAACTTTTCCTTCCCCTACTTTCTCCAGTGTCGTCACTGCAAGATAGTATCCCAAATCCTTGGTTGCCTTCTTCACCGCAAAGTCGCCCAGAAGGCGGATCACGATTGCCCGTTGAAGCATCAAACTTTCAGGTTGCAAGTTTTCAGCAGAAATGATGACATTCCAGGGCAGCTGAACTTTGAGAAACATTGTTATATTTGTTTCTTCTTCCTAGCTCCTGCAATAGCATAAAATAATATTAGAATGTTAGCACATTTATTTCCAACCCCATCTAATTGAAATGTACAAATTCTTCAAATTCGAAGATTGCAGTAAATTATAATAACTAAACTGATGGATACCAAAATCGACTTTGCTCTTGGAAATCACTACTTTGCTAGGACATCATAGTGTTATGACATTACAAACCATTCTAATACGATATAAGTGTAAGCTTTATAAGTTCATAGTTTTTCAAATAAAAAATGAATGTATTGTCTCCGTCCTACTTTCTCCTTGGCGAAAACTACATGGCCCTCCTCGGGATTTTACTTAATTGAGTATCACACTAGGCAACCCTCTTGTTCCAAAAGCTTTTGGGTAAGTCAGTGCAATTTCAAAATTTAAATCATCACTCCTTCAGGGGATGTGAGGGGCGCCGATTATGATTAAGCAATGTCAGTGTAAGTATGTGTTCTACTTAAAAGGTCGGCCCTAAGGGTAGATACAAGTAACCTTACCCCAGAAGCGGATACACTGTTTCGAGGATTTGAATCATTGACCTCTTAGTCAATAAGCAACAACCTTAAAATTGGTTCGAAGGTAACCCTCTACATAAAATATGAATGATAGATACAAATAATTTCTACTACATGCATTTTGAACTATAAACCTATCATACAAATCAGAAACATAAAACCACTCAATGATCTACTTCATAAAGGAAGAAACAACATGCAACTAGAGAGTGTTGAAATACCCAAATGTTTCAAGTCAAGCACTCAAACAAGTATATACTATGAAGAAATTCTTAAAAGTATCAACAACCAAACACAAGTTTCAGACACAAACAATTGCAGAGAACAAAGAGATTAACAGCATGAACAATTAAAAAGTCCCAAATTTAGAGACGCGCAAAAGAGATTGAGAGAAGCGCGTGAGTGTACCTGCGAGAGAGACTGAAGCTGTCAGAGAGAACCGAGAAGAGTTGGTGAGTTAAGGGTCTAAGCATTTTTTTTATTTTTTATTTTATTATTAAATTGTTTGCATAATTCATTGGGCCTTAATTCAGTAACAGGGTCACGCTATCAACTAGTGTAACATTCTTTAGGCCAACTTGGCCCCGCATATGAAGTTTTAAACCAATCTACAAAATTTCTAGTTTGATAAAGTTTTTAGAAAAGATAAGATTTTTTAACTAAATGTCTTAAAATATATCTTAGTGACTGTAGTTTTATAACTTAATTATTAAAGAGTTAGGTAAAAAATCAATATTATTACCAAAAGTGTAAACATTTTTGTATGGAAAATGTGTATTGCTTTAACATTAATCAATATCACCAAATCATTACTTCGAGTCTTCGATTTCTTTTAGAAGTAGAGCAAATGATTATTCATATATTTCTCATGTTTCCTGAATAGTCGACACATGGAGAAAAATCTAGAAGGGAATTTATGGAATCACTCTAATTTTATATATGTTTGTTCTGATACAAAGGAAGGATTTATATGCAATAATTGCACTGTAGCTAGCATAGTTTAGTAATATTGTTTGAATTGGAATGCTAAATTTTATATAGCTAGAAGATGGTATATTTTGTACAAACAAACATCAAATCTTGATAACTCTAAACTTTCAAGATAGTCAAATCTTGATTTTGGCAGCAACATATATAATGCAACAGAAATGGTTAGGATTTTCTAATTGATTTCTCTATTTTCTGAATAGATTCCCTTAACTCTTTCTGATAACTTGGCCTTAAAGGTGACAGAACAATATCATTCCAAAGAGAACCAGGTCCCATTGTAGAGTTGGGTTCCTTGTAAAGTTCATAGATGGAATCAGCTTTAGCATTCAAAGTGCTTATCATTTCCAAGCACTTGATATTTTCAGGGTCAACTAGTAGATTGTGATCACCATCCTTCCACCCTATGAGCTGCATTGCATTACAAAACAAGTTACCCTCTTGGCCTATTAATGCTAGTTAATTGTAAGAGTAATATCAACCAATCATTGCAATGTGTAGTGTATTTGTAAGAATAAAAATGTAATATAAGTGTAAATTAAAGGATATAAATGTTATTGTCTTTTGATTTTTATGTGTATTTTCACATTATTGGAGAGGAGTCTGATTCGAAAAAATGTTGGTATTTATTTACCTTTGGTGAACCACCAGCAACATTTGTACAATAGAGCCTGGCATTGTCAACAAGCTTGCAGTATCTTGGAAATGCATTAGCAAATCTTTTGTGAGATGTCAATTGTGAGTTCACCCTCACTGCTCTACCACTCATAATAGATCTCCTGTCAATATAACATTCACAAATGTCAGCTATACCATAACCACGAACTCATTTGTATCTTAAATGCGAACTGTGAACCGCATCATGTGATACGGCTACAACATCTCGGTCGCAACGGTGATTTAAATCCCTGCCATTACCAAAGTAGTATTTTAGTTACATCCATAAACATATATACCTAATGCCTCTAACAACTGCAAGATAGCCATCACAAACTACACCAACTAGCTCAATTCGATAAGGCTTTCGATTTGGTCGAGGTTCTTCTTCAGCCTCATTCACTTGCTCCCAGTAGTTTTCAGTAATAGTTCCATCTTCAGCTACTTTGTACCCCACCCCCATTTTGTATTTAAATTTGTGAACATTTCTTGCCAATGCAATAGTCTGCTGCAAAAAGGGTTCCCATGATAAGGTACCATCCACGATCACATCTCGCCCCGCATTTAGAGCTGTCACAAGCAGAGATGATGCAGCATCAGTTGAAGATTGATGCACCTGTTCAATTTTTTGTATAAAATTAATGTCATCATTAGTTGAAAATGGTTAATCATTTTGTCTTAGCTAAACCACAGAAAGGAACATTATGTATATGAATAATTTTTAGTTTTAAATCATTTGGGACATGCTTAAGATAGTAATGGAAAGTTAGAGCAACATGGAGAATGACACAATAACATGGAGATATTTACATAGAAGCATACCAATTCAGCAGTTTGGAGCATATCATCATGGTGACCCCTAGAACTAAGGGCTCTATATATAACATCAGTCTCTTTAAAAGCATCTGCCTCAACCACCACAGCATTTGATGCTGCTCCTGACCAAAATGATCTGCCAAAGCCATTTATATATATATATAAACAATCTACTTTAATGTGCAAACTAAGCTAGTATATAGTCCCAATATTTCTAAAACATTGGCAACAAGCTTATTAGCTTAGATGAAATAATTTATTTGTATAACTATGTAAAAATGTGAATGTAAATTAGGAATTTCAGATTATTTTGTAGAATTTGTGCAAAAATAAGAACCAGAGAGTGAGTCAAGTGAGAGCAATTCTCCTATCAAAACTGTGAGAACAATAAATTTAGGTCTTACAACCATACATGGATGATTACGATTAAGAGTTAACTATTGATCATGTACATGTATATTTAAATCCTGATCGTTCAAATAAGATTCAATGGTCTATATTCACTATTCTCATTTCTCACAATAACAACTATCCTATCCTGACTTGAGGCACTCCCCCATATATCCACATATATATTGTAACTAATCTCTTTTGGGATGTGTGATTGCCCCTCCCAACAAGTGTTTCTCCCATGAATTGAACCATTGATCTTTTGGTCATCCTGTAGATCTAATGGAACCTTACCCCTCTAGACCAAAGCCCTGTTGGTATACATTCATATATTATGTACAAATATAACTTTGGTGAAAACTAATTGAGATGAACAATGATAATTGCAGGAGAATAGATTAAGATGAATATTATTACTCTTTAAGAATGTCTTTAAGAACAGTGCTCTTTCCAGCTCCCATGCCACCACCCATAAGTAGCAGCATTGGACTCCTTTCACTATGGGCTATAGGAACCATGACATCTGTACATTGTGAATTACATTGTGAATCATACTTTATTGCTTTCAACTCTTCCACCAATGTACAGAACACTCTTGCTACCTTCAGATTCTTGGTTACTATCTCAAACCTTTGTTTTCTGTACACAACATAATCATCAACTAATTTAGTAGTCTTAATCATCAATTTTCAATTTAACATTATCATATACAACAATAACATCTAGAACAATAATAATAGTAATATTTAGAAAGGACTATGTTCATTCACTATGTAAATACTATTTTATACTACTTCCATATCATTCATTATTTATGTGTTATTAAACATCATTTTTATTGAAATTTTTACCTTGTAGCTGCTAATACAATGTTTTTGAGCTTGGTTTTCTTCTCAGCAGACTCAGTACTCAATACCTATAATAAAGACAATAAATACTCAATAATCAACTCGGAACGGAAGGGAGATCAACCGTTTCATTATGTCCCAATCCAATCCAAAAATGTCAACTTATTAAGGAAAAAAAACATAAATCATAAAATAATTTGTTTTTATTATTTAGTATAATATGATTGATTTAGGACATGGGGATAATAATTTTTTTGCGACTTGTTATCTTTGTTACTCCAAACGGTTAAAGTGGGTCAATAAATATAGTGAAATTTAGTAGGTGCAATGGTATTTTTTTTGTTGCCACTAAATGGTATTAGTGGAGGCAATTTTGTTTGAGCTCACATTATAGTGGGATTAATTTTTCTAATGAATATTTTTTCATACACAAAACTCAAACTCAAGTTTTTTGTTTAAGAAAAATCAAACATGTAGTGTTTTAATTTTGAGAATTTACTCTCAAGACTAAATTTATTAGAGGTTGGACATTGATGCATATTAAAATATTTGTATTACTTTAAAATGACATTTAATTGGATATAAAATTATACTATACACTAATAGTAAGGAATATATATATAAGATATAAGTTTTTAACAAAAATATGAACTATTAAATTTTATTTGAATGAATGAAATTAAAAAATAATTACACATAACTTTTTTAAATATTCATGTAATTATTAACTAAATCTTAACTATTGGTATTAATTGTACAAACAAATTAGACTTATTATTCTCATTCTTTATTATATGTTAAATCACTCTATATTATATTGTGTGTTGGAATACTTTTGTAATCTTATTATTTGAACACCTATAACATTTTAGTTGTAATTAAACTATTTCTGAATTTAGAATATTATTTCTAAACTATAATGACAGAGAATGAGAAAAATATAATTTTTGTCTTAAAAACCAACAAAATATAAGTAAATTCATATAATTCAGTGAATATTGAAGAAGAAGAAATTTTTGAACAGAGTGGACCACTGCCATAATTCCCCATAGACAATTTGGTTGAAAGGATAACGTTGTACCTGACTAATAATAGCAGAAGCTTGGTTCCAGTGAAATGCAAAATAACTAAGGATGCATGTATCAAACTCTTCAATCAACTTCTGGTATAGAGAGTCTGGGTCATTTTCTTTGCCAAAATATTCATAAATGCTTTCCTCACACCCTTTGTTTTTTCTCAAATATTCTTGGGCCAATCTGCATAATTCTGGAACCTCACTGGCATCTTCAATTCCCATTTGCCTAACTGCACAAAATATATCATACTTCTATAAGTTAAAATATAGCATTGCACATCTTAAAACAGGTCAAAAATTCAAGTAAAATAGCATTGCACAAAATATATCATACATATACAAATTATGTTTTATACTAGTTGGAAAATTATCCAAAAACTTTTTTCACCTTCCCTTCTAAAATCTTTCAAATAATTTTGACCTTTTCTTCTAATTCTTGTCATTTGTTCTTATATATAGCTAAAATTTCATCTCAAAACTAATTGGTAATGAGATGAGTAGCCCAAATATGTATTTAAACCATTCTGGAGACAATGAGGTATGCGATGTGAGACTTATTTCCCAGCATGCCCTTCCACATAAGTATGCCGGATCAAGTGAAGGGTTATCTTTGACTCGTAACTAAACGGCATATTTTAACTCATGACAAATGGAAAGAAGTTGAGTTTTGGCTCTGATACCATGATAAGGTTTCATCTCAAAACCAATTGACTATGAGAGGAGTAACCCAACAGTTATTTAAATCATTCTCGACACAATGAGGTAGGCGAGGTGGAATATATAAACATATTGAAAATTTTCTTCATTTTTAGTAAGATTTCTTCTTTTAGTAACATATAACTTATATCCAACATAGACAACGCCTAAAAAAAACTTACCAACATAATGGGAGTACTTTTCAATCTTTCCAACACGGCCTGATTCCGTTCTATATAGGTAGGGAATGATCTTTTGGTCTCCGGCAGCCACTGAATTCCGCCACCGGTAACGTGATGCGGCGGCGGCAGCAATTAATCCGGCGAAGGATGCAGCCAAAACATGTCCTAGGACGATGGATTTCCCAGTAAAACTATCTGCAAAACAACAAATAATGTAATAATCTAAGTATATATATAATATATGTCATAAACATATATGGTTATGTATGAAGTATATATGAACTAAAATAAACATATGATTATTATCATAGGCTGCAAATTAATGAAGAGAAAACATATTATTACCTTGCAGTGGCATCTTGCGAGTGAGGATTGAATATGGTTGCAATTGTGAATGAAATTATATTGGACTATGGATCTGAAATAGGGAACCAATAAATAAATAAAAACATGAAATTTGTTATATGATTTGTTTAATATTAAAGAAAGACAAATTGACCATAAATAAGACAGTGTTAATAAAAAACTATTGGGGAGCAATAAATATTCTCTGCTTTCTGCAAGCTGTACTCCCACTATGTCATCAATTCATCATTCATGCCTTATGGATGAGATTGATCATAAATTGTGATTGAAGATGATCGATAAAGATTTATATATAATTAATATATTATTCAGTTTTCATTCATATTTTATTTTTGAAATAGTTAATAATAATTGATGAATGATAGAGTGATAGTGTATAAAAATTTTACATTGTCGATATATATATTTATTTTCTCTAATTTTTAATGAATTTGATATTTTATAAAATTAACCTATGTTATATTTAGTTGTTTTTATTTTAAAATCAAGTTTGGTAGTAAAGTTTATGTTTTAAGTTTGTATCTCCAACTATGTCTCACCCAATAGTATAGTGTTACGTATATCATTAAAAATATTTATGTCAGGATGAAGATCACTTGTTCAAAGTTGTTATCTTTAATCTTATCTCATCTAATAGTATAGTGTCATGCCATTGATATTTTATGTGTCCCTTCATTTTCCTTATTGAAATAAAAATAGAACATTATATGATACTATACTATCATACAAATCAGGAATTCCAACTTAGGACAAGTGATCTTCATCCCTAAAAGTTAGTTTCTACTATATACAAAAGCTATAATTTCTCACCTCTTTTAAATGTGATTTTATAGTATATTATTATTAATAAAAAAGTGTAACATATATACACTCTCATTAAGGATTTATACACCATCATTACATTTTTCACTAGTCATTTGCATTATATTTTTAAAGATATGATATTATTAAACATGAATAATGAATAATACATTAATAGTGTATAAAACTCATTCTTTTATATATATATATATATATATATATATATATATTTGTACATATGTTTTTTTCCTCTAATAAAAAATGCCAAACACGTTGGCTTAGGTTGAATTCTGAATCATACTTATCTTTTCTAGTAACCACATAAGAAACCAAACATACACATGTACTTCTTCAACAACTAGTGTAGAATAATCACCATTAGCATATAATCACGTGGTTTAGGCTTTATGGCATTTCACACAATATGTGTCATGTAAATGGAGAAATTGTATTTGGTTGTAAACTGTAATTAATTATCTAATCCATTTAATTTTTTTGATTTGAGTAAAAAATACTTTTGAACAAAATCTTTCTTTTGAAAAGAACTATTTCGATAAAGCATTTCTTTTATAAATTATTAAAAAAAATACTTTCAAAAATCATTTTTTTAAGTTTTATTAAAAGAAATACTTCTTAGAAAATGTGATTTTTTTCAACTCTTAAAGATAATTGTAATGTTTTACAAGCATGTTACCTTTAAAATTGTAGGTGAAAAGTTTTTAACTATGTATTTTAATAAACTTTTAATATTAACTACATTTACATTTGTTATAATATTTAATAAATAATCAAAGTGATAGTGAGAAGCAGTACATGATATGAAAGTGAGAGTTGAGGAATTAAATTGAAAAACAAAGAACATCCTTTATGAACGCTTGTTTTTTAGATAAATTGGATGTTGATCCAAATGTATATATTCATGGATATTCATTTGATATAATAAATAAATTCAAATAATCCGTCTATAACTAAAATTACCCATTATGTTATGTTCATTTAAATTTATTAACTTTAATCGTTAAATTTAATTTTTTAGATTTAGATGGAAAATATATTATGAATAATTTTAATTGAAAATAAACTCAATTCTACGTCACGCTATCAGACATGATCCTGAATTAACCCAAGAATTTTTGGAAGATGTATTTTATATACAAATGTTCACATGAACTTGTGTAAGACTTGTAAAAAGTCAGCGAATGGGTCAATGTATAATTTAAGAATAGGGGTCAACATTACCTTATGGAGGAGGGCATATAAATAGTAAGATATACTAATAAAAGTATAAAACTATACCGACCATGTTTGGTAGAATTAATAAAAATCTTTAGCATTTACACCTTTGACTGATTATATACATAACTTGCGTTTACACTACACATGCTATATACTTGCAGACTTGGTTTGACTTTTGAAAGAAAAAATATATTCACTCCATATTCATAACAAAAGATAGAGATCATTTGTTAGGACTTAAATACATAAGAAGAACAAAATCTAAAAGAGTAGTCTATTAAATTGGGAGAACATCATGACTTAAATATCACATTGAGATTGTTATTCTATTCAATGTGGAACTCCTAACATTGTCGCCTCCTTTAAGGATCGATGTCCATGACGACTTTCACTCTATCGACAGTGACCCGATGCTAGTTCTTTCTCTTTTTGGCAACTTCACTCAACTATCAGTATTTAGTAATATAGCTTAATACAACCTATAGATAGCCATTTCCGTGACACGAATCTCATGATTTAAGTATCACATTGATATTGTTATTTTACTCGATGCAGGACTCCTAATAGCACGACTCTTCAAAACTCCACCACAAAAAACTCCACCATAAGAAGAGCTATCAAAAGAAGAGGATAACCTTTCATATGTATTGTTTGATGAGGCAATCATTGTGGACCCTATTCCATCTATATTCTAGCAATATCATCCACTATATGACAAAACAATTATATTAAAGACTCTAGATATGTTTAACTTGATCATTGGAAGTCATGCTTACACCTAGTGGAATTTGAACTTGTTCCTTCCATGATATTATAGAGCTTAACTTGAGAACTCATGCTTAGGGCACTACTTTGGGAAATATATTATGGATCACTTTTGACCCTAGGTTAAGATCCGGACCAAATTCATAGTAGTTCTACAAATAGGACTCAAGCTAACTCATTAGTAAAATAGTCTTGAAACACTAATTCAAGACTAGGCTTACTGGATCCTAAATACAAATGAGAATAAAGTATCTCCTCATATTAGGAGATATCTTATTTCCTCCAACCAGTAAAAGAATGACATACATATTGTTTTGTTTAGTTTTAGAAATATTTTTGTAGAAAATGATTAAATGATATACATGTCACGATTTTAGTGGCGAGAGAAGATAAGTTATCTCCTTATATCAGAAGATACATTATTCTCAATACAAATACGCTCATAAAAGATTAAATCAACACCACCCCTAATAGAATAATTAATAATATATGTAATTAAATAAGATATATTGTACTAAAATATACTTACGTCTAGCGAGATTAGTTTTTGTGATAATTAAAAAAAAACTATATATATTATCAAATAATATCATATATATGTTTATAATTTAGGAATGTAAGTAGAATCTGATCTTACCTGCTCATCCGGTTTAATCTAATTATGATAGCCAAATAAGATTGAATCTAGTTGGGTCTAGGGCTGAGTTTAGATTCATAAATAAGACTTATACAAATTTAAGGTCGGACATGTGACAAACATGACCTAACATGTGACATGTTCACTTAATTATCATGTTTGTATGTGTAGTTATTCAATTATGTATAGAATAATCATATCTCTTTGCTCAAAATTATAATTGATTATCTAATTTTTATTATATTTACATGATTAATAATATATATACATGTATTATTTCATATTACAAATTAAATATTCATAATAATAATTAAAATATTGAGAAGACTTTATCTAAAATATGTACATATTATATTTAATCGAGTCTAGGTTCGAGTTCAAAGGTTGTCTCAATCAATATTTGGGGTTGGTTTAATTTCGGTTCTAAGATCGAGTCCGAATTCAAAAAAAAAACGACCTTAACAATATTTAAGATTAGGTTCGAGATAAGTTTTATCCAACCATAGTCACCAGTATTCAATGCTTTCTAACCTTTTCCTCTTAAACTACATTAGTAAAAGTGCACACTAATTAAACTATTTTAAATATTTCTCATCTAATCACATAAAATTAGTAAAAAAAATCCTGAAAGTTATCTCAACTAGTAGATCCACGACACATTATGAGTATTTAGGTTCATGCGTCAGAAACATATCCTCTTCCCTGCCCCTAAAAAACAAAAAAATATATTTATAAGGTAAAATTTAGTGAGAAAACATTGCAAACAAATTTATACACATATCTTTTGGGACATCATATAAGATACATTTTGTTATATATTATTTGCCTTTTGTGAATAAAATGACTAAATGAGCGAGAAAAATATAAACAAATGCATTATACTACGAAAACACAATGTTTATATTCAAAGTGTTTAGAATGGAAGAGTATAAAGAATTATAGATCTTTATTCACCGGTTAAAGTATTCTTCATTAGTTGAATATAAAAATATATAAATGAATTCAATACTACACCTTATCAGAAACAATAAGATATCAATTTATCTACCTATCTTCACCTCATTTAGTATTCAAATATATATATATACTATTAGTATAAAATTTTAAATATATATATTACCGATCATTCATTTATATTATTATTTTTTTGGTATCGTGTTATTTTATTTCACATTATGAAGGTTACCTGCACGGATCTCCTAACAATTAAAGAAGCAAACTATTCAAAGCCAAAGGGACACCACATGAAAGTGTCATTAATTAACACACAAGGTACACAATTACAATTTTCAGCATAAAATAAGGTGACCAACATATTCAATTGTAAGCTCCACTTTCATATACAATTAATTGCATAAGAAAACAAAGAAAAGCAAAACATTTTTTTTTTTTTTGCAAAACAAAGAATAAACTTAAGCTTTTAATAGTGAAGTGTTTTTTCCCAAGAATCCCAACATTTTTTTATTTAGAACTTTTTCTATCAGATCTTCAATTGGAACTTCAGCACCAGCTATAGAGGTGTTGCACTACCATAGATGATGTCTTCCTGCAGCATAAGAGACACAGCACTAAATGAACTTAAAGTAGAATTCTAAAACAAATTTTAAATAATCATTGCATGATTTAATGATGTTCAAGTAAATTGCATTATGCTTAACTAATTTCTATTGGTAAACTTTATTGTTGTGGTGCACTCATATCCAAGAAATATAGCAACCATTGGCATTGATAAATTAAAGCATGACCAGTCACAATCATATATATATTATAAAGAAAAATACTTGACTCTGGATATGCATTAGGAAGACTTTCTTGACATAATAATTTTGTTAAACAAACTTAATAAAGTAACTATTGACTCTGATTAATCAAAGCATGACCAGTTCCAACCAGGGAAGGTTACATATTATAGAAAAAGACTTGACCAAAGATTTGCATTTATTTATTAGCAAACTTTTTTTGACTTGGCAATTATATTCACATGACACAACATGTTCCACATTTGAGTCAATAAAAATGTCTTAGCTAGGGGACCAGCACCCTATGCAAGGACTACACAATAATTCCAGCACCCCCTTCAATGTAAGTTCTATTCCACCATACCCTATGCAAGGATCAACTTAAGTAGTATCAGAGAAACAATTTAATAATAAAAAGTATTAGCACCTAAAACCGGTAAGGATGCTTGATTTTACTTGATTATTTTAAGTTCGAATAAAATGTGTATATTGTATTAGGTAATGGACTCAGTTAAAATATTTTTTTTAAAATCTAAATTATATGGATTAATGATATGATTATTGTCCAAAAGCAATATATGAGGTTGCTTTAATACAATGCCAAATGAGTAAGGGTCATTACATCGTCGCCTAAATGTAGTGAAAAATAAGAAGTATTCCCACATTTGTGTGAAAGAGTGTGGGTAAAGAAGCTAATCCATGAATCTATAATATGAATTAGAATATGAAATATAGACAATCTTATAAGTAAATCAGTGGAAATAATAGACATGATGATTAGGAAGGGGTCGATTTTATGTGCCTTTAAGAAACTAAGTAGGTTGGCGAGAAGACAAGGTTTTAAGCTATGGTGCACCGATAAAACAAGATCTAGATATGAAGTGGATATAATTGTAGATAATGACTAAAAGAATCATACTATGGATGTGATTAGTTGCTAGGCAATGGAGGTATTGCTAGAGAAATATCAAAAGATAACATTTTTGGGGAAGATTTGGAAGATGTACTGCAAAAAAAAAGTACCTTTAGGAAAAAAGAATTTCCTAAGGGAGGGACATTAAAGGATGTGAAGATTTTCATGGGGATGTGGCATAGGGAAGCACATACGGAAGGTAAAGTTATTCTAAATATTTCCTTAACTTTTTATTTCACAATAACCAAAAGAGTTCAATAACATGGAGGAGTATTTAATGACATTTAAGTGTGTGATTTGGATTTCTTTCTTATAAGAAAATCAGATAAAATGTTTTGTTTGACACACATAAGAAAGTGCTAATAATATGTGGGATGAAATGACTAAATAAATTTAGGAAGATAGCATAAAAAACACAAGGTGAATTTAGAGGTCATTGACCAAAAGGGTGTAAAAAATATGGTGGTGAGATAAAAGTGTCGAAGTTAAAGTGAAAAAATAAGTGTTATAAAGCTAGTATTTAAAGTTGGAAAAAATACAATACAACCAAGAAAGGCCCCAAGAAAGGAGTGAGAGAAAGGAAAGATAGAGTGTGTATTGGGATATTCAAATCAATGAGATAATTGAGTTAAAGAAGACACCTAAAACATTTTAATTTCTATTTATAACAACAAGGGAGATATACAAAATTGTGCAAACTATAGGAAATTAAAATCATAATGTGTGTGAATAATTGAGCAATTGAGAAATGAGACATGTATTACTAAAATTCAAATTTATTTTATGTACGAGAGATAAACCATGAAGGCTATATATACTTGCTAATGTGATTGATGGAAAGATATTGAAATCACCAAAATGATTTGCATACAATTTTATTGGTGTGAAGGTGTATAATAAGATGTCTAGAGTGATATTGTGAAAGCTTTAAAGAAGAAATGAATTCAGATTGTATACATCTCAGTAATCAAATATTTGTATGATGAGGTCCTACAGACTCCAAGATTGGTTTTAAGAAGATTTATCTATACCATATACCACACCAATGATCAACATGCGAGAGAAATAAATGAGAAGTAAGAATATGGAAACAAACTTTAGAAGCACATGACATTTATATATATCGAAGTAAGACGAATTATATGGAGTGTAAGTTTAACAAGAGGATGATAAACCCTATTGTAGAGGTAAAAATTAGAGATCATACCAAAAGCCACTAGATTTAAGCATTTTTGGTTAATCATACAATATGCTGGGGAAATTGAGGAAGATGTAAACGCGATGATTCAAATGGTTAGAAAAGATTATAGAATTGTGTCTTAGGTGGGTAGACATGTGGAAAAGACTATTAGAAGTCTCAGTAAGGAGGGTAGGCTAAATGGAGACTAGTTCAATTTCTAGGGGCGGAAGAAGGCCACAAAAGCATAGGCAAAATGATTGAGAAAAATTTAGAGATTAATTTTTTTTCAATATATATAATTTATGATAGATCCAATATGAATTATTGAGATTTGAGACTAAGGCTTTGTTATTGAAAATATTAGCTTTTTAGTAATTTTATTTAGTACTTCATGCAATGAAAGTGTATAAAGAGTTTTATACATTGTTATTATATCATTCATCATTCATATTTAATTATCATTAACAGAGTCATTATGAATTACACTACAAAAAGAAAACCATAATCCCAAATATCAAATATGGTATCAATTATCAAATGTTATTTTCAGATGCAGTACTTATTACTATTGCTATTGCTATTGCTAGTTTCCAAAAGGTGACCAAACCATAAATACATTATTGTATTTAGAGTTAATAATAAAAATGTGAGTGAAGTACAAATCTAATCAAAGTATTCAACTTCCTCCAAAAAAGTAACATAAGCAAGAACGTTATCCTATACATGGAACATGATGGATTGAATCCAATTCAATTTGTTTGTCTCAACAAAGAAAATTATGGTAACTAATGTAATGATATGAGAGCCTTGTTTATGCACAAAATCCATGCACAACTTGAAAATGAAGTAACTTTTAGTTAAAATGAAGAGAAAACTTTGGTAAACACAAAGAAGAAGGATAAAAAAGTTCTCACTTGCATCTATCAATGATGGGATGATTCAATGTTTGAGAAGGTTGCTGGCAAAATCATCTCTAATGAATCAAAACTACATTATGTTATTTCTGTTATCAAATAATAAAAAGATAGAAACACCATGTCTATGGATCAACTAATAGAGTAAATAATCATATGAGTATTGTGAAGATAATGCATAGACAGGATCAATTCTACATATTTCTGTATATTCTTTGAGATCCAACATTATTTCCTATAATCTGTGTGAAATCACAAGTTGGTGACATTTTGTGTCATAAAATAAACAAGACATGTTTACCTGTGTGGTATACTATCTGTTTTGTTTGTTGGCATATGTTTGATGGCGCCTAATCTCCTCGCGAACATCGTGGTCATTTCCTCCGAATCACTGAATCCTGGGAAAGGTGTAATGAGACTGAAATTATTTCTTGATATATGATCATTATATTCCTTAAGACCAGTGGAAGTTTTTTTATTGACACAACTATTCTGCATTTTTTTAGCCTCAATGAGTAACAGGTTATTACCAGGTTGTTCTCTAGTCTCTTCAATCTTGCATTTGTTTAGATAAGTAACGCGTTTCTGCGAATGAGGAAGTGTTGAGAAATCAGTGGATTGGAGTTCAGATCCTCCTATCTCATTGAGATTATCAGAATTCATCAAAGGGGTAGTTGATTTTGGAAAAAATCTACTTATCCAAAGACCTTCCAAATTATCACTTTTGTGAATGGTAGTAGTTGTTTCCTTTTTCTTAGATAATCCATAGGACTCAACATTATCATTTTTATTTTTATTTTTTCTGGTTGAACATGATCCATACTCCATGTTGTAACAACTTTTAGTCTCCACTGAGTAATTTTTCTTGTTTTCATGACTTTTGAGAAAATTTATAGGTCTAACCGTAGATCGCAAGGATGGACCAGCGCCATATCTCTGTGTAGATTCTTCCAACTTATTCGATCGAAAATACTGTTTGCAAAGGCTATTGTTCTCTGCACAGGAACTTATTGGAGTAACATCTACTACATGTACCTTATTACTTGGCTCAAAATCTTTAGAAGCCTCTCCTACTTGATGAGAATTTCTTTTTCCAACATTCTTCAAGCATGGACAATATGTGGACTGCAAATTGTGTTTGAAGACTGTATTTTGTGGCGCGGAATCTTCATTCTTGTTGTGTGTGATAAGTTTCGGATCAAGCCGTAGAGGATGGTGATCAGGATTTGCAATGATATGAGGCAAAGACTTCGCTTCATCTTGAGTTGATTGTGAGAATCCTTTCCTCATGTTCGAAATCAAGTTTATGAATGAGCTACCCTGTTGAACATAGGATTTGGCATGTGTAGTTTCTTGAAATTGATTTCTGACTCTTTTACTCCCAACTATCAACTGATGTTGAAAGTTGCATCTCTTCGCATCTACCGAAAACATCTCAGCGCTACAGCTGCTCTCAACGCTTAAGCGGCTGTCGTTCTCCTCCTTCAACAAACTTACATCGGCATCTTTATCTGATAACGACTTATCCTTTCCTTTGTTTCTTGTCATATGGATTTTGCTTTTGCAAGGAGAGTGCAAAACTGGAACATTCTTATCACATGGTAGCATCATTTCATTTCCATGAGATTTGTTTTCAATCTCATTAAGAACTCCACTTTTTGCTGCACAAGTAGCTTCATAGTTGAAAGTTTTCAAATTATTATCTACTCTTGATTCCAGCTTCTCTAAAGCACTTCTGCTGGAAGATTTTAGAGCATCAAAAGCTTCTTCATATTCATTTATATGCTCAACCTCAGTGTATAAACCATCTTTTGTAACAACCATGTTAGATTGAGGTTCATTTTCTTGATGTGAGGAATTATCAACTGGCCTATGAACATGACCTGAAGAAAAATCAGTGTTCAGAAAAACATACTCAAAGATTATGCAGAAAAGTTGATATACATTGGTTAGACATAGACATATGAATAAATTAAGTACACATTCCAAAACATGTGTAACAAAAATTTCCTTAAATTCTTGGACTCTTGAAAGTGATGAAGACAACACATACCTGAAATAGCATAAGATTTGTTTCTCTTTATCTCAGATATTATAGCAGTTTCAACTTTGGCCTGATCATTAAGCAAATTAGGTTCTTCCTTTACAGTGTTTGTTTTCTTCATATTACCACCAGATCCTGCCACACCAAAGTTGTGTAGAATTGAGGAAAATGGTTTACAAGAAGAAGAAAAATGACAAGAAAGAAACTAAGCGAAGTGATAAGTCTTAATTTAGGATAACAGAATTGTTCTTCTTTCTCCTTCAATTATGTTTACTTGCACACCAAGATATACATCAAACCGACACTTAACTACGAAAAGATGTTATCCTAACCTGTATTATGTTCTTCAAAATCTGGAAAATCCGAGGAAGAGATATCACTCTTCGCGCAAATGACGTTTATAGGTTCATCAGTGGTAGACATGCCACCAGTAACACTTTGTAGAAGATCAAGAACCATACTGCTTGGCTCGACATCTCGGTATAGAGAGGTTTTTTCTTCAGTGAAGCTTGAATCAACACAATTAAGACTCAATCCTTTACTTGGAGACCAAACTATCTCAGATAGGGGTTCATTTGCATTTGTCATATCTACTCTAGAAGCTGCATTTGCATTTGCACCTGAACCTGATTTGTTTTCCCGAACGCGTTGGTTAGAATAATTCGTAACAAGTTGAACACCGGTCTTTGATTTTATAATCTTGCTATTTGAACTCGTCTTCATAACGATAAATTCTTCAGCAAAATGTCCTAAAATGTTATCACAACCAAAATTAATCTTCTTTGGATTGCTTCAATAAACTACTAATCTAACTTCTGTGTACAAGTGTAACACTCTCTTATTCAATTATTTGACTTAAATGAGAAACTTGCCAAGGAACAAGTACTCCCTAGGAAACACAAACATATCTATGTGAAGTGTCAAACACATTTCTCACATTATATTCAGAACAAATTCTTGTTACATATATATGAAAATGAATCAATATAATAGCACCAAACATTATACTTAATACTTAAGGTTTCTATGTGAACCAAAATGATATAGATAGTGTTATTTAAATATGATCATATATACAAGAGTATAACATACAAGTCCTAAGATGTTGAAGGAAGCAATATTAACATAGTAACATACCTCTAAATTATGAAGCCCAAAAATGGAAATTGAGCAAAAAAAGGGATGTATGATTCTGTCTTGTGTTTTTGTGTTATTATGAAGGTGCTTATGCAAGGTTAAGGAATATCCACGTGGACATATGACATTCCACTAAAACCCATGTTAGATATGTACATAACATAACATAACATATAATTCAAAGCTTTTGGATTGGATTCTTGCTTATGTCCATTTATGGCATCAAAACGTTTTGGTGGGTCACATGAAAATCTATATCTATCTTGATAAGGTATTTAAATAATATTAAACTTCAATCAAACTGATTCTTTTAGCATATATCACTCAAAAAGCTATGAAGGAGAAGAGAGAGGATAAAACAATCCTTACCCCTTTGTTTTTAGAATAGATATTTAATGAGAATGATGAATAGTTAGATTATATTTAAATGATCAAAATTAGAAAATAAATGTATATGATTTTTTTAAGAGTCATGTAACCAATAACTAACGACTAACTTTTAATGTTGATATGATTATATAGGGTGCAGGGTACAAAGATGAACCATAATAAAAAAAACTTTATGTGAACCTTATAATCATCCATTGTTCTCATACAAATATCAATGGAATTAATACAAACTACTCAAAATCTAATAGCTTCAAGTGAGTATGGGATAGAGAGAAGAGTTTGAAGGCATGAAATGTGAGGGAGAGAAGAAGAAAGCACATATATGGAGAAAGAGAGAGTAACAAAAATTGAGGATATGTCTTAGGAATTTGATTGAGAAAGAGGGGTTTATTTTGTACGACTTGGGTATTAAATTTTGCACTTTTTAGTGAATCCGGACTTTTTAGCCCGGCCCGGCTGGGCTATATTAAAACCAGGTTCGGGCCGGGCTTACCCGGGCGGGTTCGGGCTACCCGTTTTCTCTTATTTAAAAACTTTTTTTGGGACTTTTTGGCTAGATAATAAGCTTAAGATGAAAATTATTTTACAAAATAACTTATGATAAAAAAATAGATAATATATACTAAATATTGTGTAATAAACTTTGAATAAAAAATAGAGTAATGCCTCTTTTTCTCCTGAAGTTGTCGGAATTATTCGTAATAAGATATTGGCTACAATTGAAAAGGTCTTATCAATAAAATTTCCATTTATCCGAGATCTGGGCATAGGTAGCAATCCATTCTATAATTTACTTTTTTATCGCGCGAGAAAAGAAAATAATCCCACAAACAAAGGAATTTTAAATACTGTACGAAATAACGTAAAAACAGACTCATTACATTAATAAAAAAATTGGCAAAATAATGTTATCAAGTTAATAATTATATTATTTTTCCTATTTTGATTAATATCCTTTTAAGCACATCGGCAAAATAGTGTATCAAATTAAGTGAGAACATTAAACTATATAGATTCTATTTTTCTTTTTTTAATTGTATATTTAATTAGATTTAACTTCTACAACAAAAACATAATAAAAAAAATAATTTTTACAACGAAACTGAAAAACAACTTAATTGTTTACCGTAGAGAACTCAACACAACCAAATTTAACATAACAGTTCACAATGAAAGTGTTGATAAAGAGTATACAAAAGATGTCCATACACAAAGTAAAAAAATATTATGATGACAATTATACTTCGACATATAGAATTCATTCTGAATTTGAGTCTATACTATCATTACTATAAACAAAAGTGATATTATTTTTTACTATATTCATTTATTATATTGAAGTGAAATTACAAATTATATTGTGTTAGAGATTGAGAGTCTAATATAAATAAAATATTTAATGAATAAGTTACGTTATGAATTATATCCGTAGACTTAACATCATGTCTTAGCTCAAACACATAGCATTATATCTATAAGTTTGGTTGCATTGAGTATAACAATTGTGTTAAAAAATTTATGCATTAATATCAAATGATATATATATATATATATATATATATATATATTAAATATGTTAAAATTTAAATAATTTTTTTTAATATTATGCGGGTCGGCCTGCCACAACCCGCAACTCGCATAGGGCGGGCTTGAACTACATTTTGATATACATAAATTGTATTCGGGCTTTTTAGCCCAACCCGGTTTAGCCCGAACCCGCCCGCGTAGCCCGTTTTGACACCTCTACATGAAACTTGTACACTTGAATTTGACATTAAATGGTGTGTTAATAATTTTCTTATGTGTGTGTGCTTTTATCTCCAATGGATGTGTGCAACTTACATGAGAAAGTGAGTGAAGTAAGAAGTCCTTTCAAACTTACATGAACCACCACTAAAAATGGATGTTTGCATGTATATCTCTTGAACAATATCATATGCTTATTTTAAATTGACCTATTTTTTAAGATTTTTCCTTAAAATTTAAATTGACTCATTTATTAAGATTTTCTGTAATTAAATTGATTACTTATGTGAAACATAAGGAACGAAATTATTAAATCAAATAAGATCATAAATGTCCCAAATCAAACATTTTAGATAATTAAAATAAAATATTTTATAATATAATTAATTGTTTATAATTAATAGTTAATCATAATAATAAAAATATAAAGAGCATACTAAATATATGAACTAAATATACCCTAAATATAGTGATATTTGACAGGGCAATATCCCACATACTACTTACTTGTACCAAAGAGAATTGTGTATCAAGTATACACTCATGCAATGCCAATCCATTCTTAAATGGAAATTCAAATAAATCCTGCTCTTCCTCTTTAAGCTCAAGCTGAGGTAGTGGTAAGGGATAGCAGAACTTAAATAAAAAATTCTCAAAAATTAAAAATTGCTAATGAGAAGTGGGGAAATAAAAGTTAGTTATGGGCAGAATTGTCCTACTATGTATAGCTAGTCATATTGTATGGGGATATTAAATTTCTTTAGATAATAATGTGAACAGTGAACCATGATGTTCAAAATAAGTAGAAATTATTGTTGTGGTCCTAATGCACCTAGGCAAACTAATCATAGCACAAGGCCATAAATAAGTCACATCTATGAATGAAAGTGGAACCCAACTATGAAGTTATAAGTCAAGGAAATGTAATTATATAACCAATCATTAAACTCTCTTCATCAAACACTTTCCATAAAGGCTAGGATCCTATTGTCAAACTTTTCATCTTAGAAGTATGGGACGGTAAGAATAGAAATAAAATAGTTAAATTCTTGGATCAAACTAAAGCAATGCCTAAAGAGAAAATTAAAGATATTAAAGAATTGAAGGTCATTTTTGCAACTTCATTTTTTTTCTTTCCACACCTCCACAATTTAGACATGTTTCCAAAAATTACTATGGATAGAATAGACGTATTATAATATGAAAACTTCTATACTGGTTTCAACAAAAATAATCTGAAAAGACATCAATATTAAATTCTTAGGTTTATCATAAGTTTGCCTTCATAAGTTGATCTTACAACCCATTTAATATAATACAGTTTTATTAGATACGTTGTTAGCATATATTTTTTTGAGTTAATTATGCTTACAGTCCTGGATTTTAGTGAAATTATACAAATTATCCCTCCATTTTTTATACTTACTTGAACCACATATTCCTCTTACACAACTCACCCCTAATTTTATACATATATTATATTGATTACCCCTAATGAGATATGAGTGTAATATTTTAAACAAAAAACATGTGATGTGTGTAATTAAGTTAAAAAAATATTATATATTATCTAGACAAATCCAAATAATATAATAGTCAATACATCTTCATTATTTGGTTCATTACAAAATAATATAAGAGTTATATAAATATCTCATTAGAATTGTTAATATATTGTGTAATGAAACAAAAATAATGAAAAGATACACAGTTTTGTACTATTTGAAATTATCTACACTATATAATATTTTGTTTAACTTAATTATACTCACCACACATTTTTGTTTAAAATATTACACTTATATCTCATCATAGGTGATCACTATAATATATATATATATATAAAATTATGGATAGTTTGTGTAAGAGAAATGAGTGATTCATGTAAGGACAAAAAAGTGAGGGGTGATTTATATAATTTCACCAAAACTTAAGGTTTCAATGTAATTAACTTTATTTTTCCCAATCATCAACCAATATGCATTACATATGTAACCCTTGAGATGGTGTTACATTAATCTAGCAATGTTTTAAGACAGTAAAAATATATTCCAACAAATACCTATCTAAATGTAAAAAAATACATTCAGATAGATACTTAACTGAATGAAGAGATATCATGTTGGAGAGGATCCATATCCTTTATACTAGGCTATCAATAGTTGAGTAAGGTTAGTGTTAATCACTATTCAGAACTCAATTACCCAACTCATTTTGCATTTTAAGGTTTGAGTCTTCATTGCTTTGGGATATCTCCCCTATATCAACTTCTCCTTTTTCTGTGTGGTAGAGTTGAAGACAAAATGTCTGTTAAAAAAGTGCCTATAGCAAATTCCTTCAGCATTAATTTCCTAGACAACATTGAGAATTGAGGTCTTTATTTTAAGAGATTTGAGGTAAAAGTGCAACCAAAGAATAAATGTAAAGAATATTATTACTAAGGAATTCTGCTGATAAAATATGTAAATCTTGAGAACAAATCCCCATTTTGATCATGGTTCACAACAACCCATTTGCACAGATGGCAATATAGATCACCCAAACATAGTATCCTTGACATCTGATAAGACTTCATGTGAAATTGCAGCAGACTAATTTGTAACCAATCAACCTTAGAACAGAATATGCGACATTAAAACTTATCCTGCAATCAAAATTTAGAAATGATGTCAGAATGCAAATTATTGGAGGATTCAAGTTTCTTCCAAGAGGATAACAGCAGCAAAGATTCATGTTTACATTATATTACCAAATATCTTAACAACACAAGCATAGACAAATTCAAGCTTTAAACGTAATCAAACTTGTATTTGATATTCAGTACTAGAAATGCACAGTATCATATGGTATATTGTTAGGACCCATAGTGGGAATGTACCAAAAGAGTTGGTCAGGCAAAGGGTGAGCATGTTTCTGTCACAAATAGGGTTGAGTGAGTGAAAGAGGATATCTTTTGGGGAAAGTTCATTTGACATGAGAACGTGGAAGGGTAATAGAACACTGTTCTATTGCATTTTTTCAGTTAATTCCATATAGATATAATTCTGTGTTTTCAGTTCATAATTTCATTCTTGCACTTTGATGATATTCGATACCAGTTCGCATCACATATTGTCAACAAAATGAATTAGACTACAATGGACAACATGTCTCATAAGATATATTTTTTGACATAACTATCTTTTAGAGTAATTTGAATAAGGTTGCACATCTCATTCAACAAGAGTTCACTTCAAGCTTCATTCCATACCAACAAGGCAACAACTAAAACTTCTGCAGACCTGACAGTCAAGATACTTCTAATACCTGAGCCAGTTCAGGAAGCAGGTGCATCAGAGGTAGAGCTCACATTCTCAGACACTGGCGTTGAGGGTGGAACATATATACGTGCTTTCTTGAGGATTTCAGCCACAACCCAATTTTTATGCTTGCTCAAAGGCCTAGAAGGATCCAGTCGAACCTTAAATGACAACAGCAAAAATGATTGCTTGTTAAGTTTTCTTGCAAAACCAAGAGTTACAAGTGCAAATAATGATAATGAAAAGAACAGAGTCTGATAAATAAGTAAGTCAGCCAAAGAACGGGTAATTTCAAGCTACTAACTCGGTCACCGATGTTACAGAGATTGTTCTCATCATGGGCCATGAATTTAGAGGTACGCTTGACATATCTGTTGTACAATTTGTGATGGAATAACCTATCCACTGCCACCACCACCGACTTCTGCATCTTATTGGAAACCACCATTCCTATCACTTGCTTCATCTTTCTTCACCAACCTGAAATCCCTACATTAGATTCAGATGTAAAAATACAACTCAGTAATAACAAATGAAAACCATTAAGTCGCATTTGAATTTCTGGGAAAATGGTAAAGTATACATCCATTAATTCAGATCATTACCAAGAAAATATTCAACTCCAGCAAGAATAAATGAATATTAGGTCAATATTTCAGATAATTAACAAGTTAATAGTGTCACATTTTCACAAACATCCTACACACATGACACGTCGATATAAGAATATTGAATTTCATGATGCCATGTGCATGATAGCTCCAGCCACCAATGAACACTTAACAGTGGGCGGTGCCGGTATGCTTGGTAACATGTGCTCTCAACTCTGCTTGAGTGCTTTGAATTCCATTTTACGGATATATAAGACGCATTTCATAGTCATAGACTCATAGGCTCATAGTACAAGTTTTTCTCTTTCTCTTACCCTAATCCATTCTTTCAAGTTTTCAACCACAATACATAGCAAATCGGTCATTATTCAAAGAATCAAATCCCGAGTCCAAACCACGTACTTAATGTCTCCAAGTATCCAGTGAGTTCAATTAGCCTTTGGGTTAGGGTCAGAAGACAGTTCATCTTTACTTACTTTCCTATGTAAAAATATTTTTCTCTTATAACCTGCGTCTTTTAAATCCAGTTGAGGCTTCTTATGGCAGTATATATGCTTTACCATCCTAGTAGCCAGATACATACATATACTGATATACATATAAATTTCAAACACACAGCAGAATCAACCTTCATTAGAAACAAAAATCCCACTAAGTTACAAGATATACATACACTAAGAATTATTTAATAACAAATAACAATTTTGATTTTATAGAATAATTCAAACAACACTCAACTTGTTCAAACATTTCCTCAAACACCATGTGTGCATTCGATACATATACAAAACTAATGAAAAAAGTGGCATGTTTGAGAGCCAATTCAAATAATACAATATAAAGAAACAAATACGAGTATCTCATATTCATTCATAATAGACAAGAGGGGAAATAGTGTACTACCACGGGGGCAATAAATTGATATAGAATAGATAAAGAGAAAGCTCACAGAGAGTGATCGCGTCAGAATGGTGGTTGCAGAAGATTCTTCGCGGCGGCAGTTACACTACGGGAACGGCGGCGCAAAAATGGTTTGTTCCTGAAGAGGGAAATGAGGAAATCGGTGACAAGAAAGAACAAGTATTAAGGGCAAATTTGGTATTTAAATTTAAACCAAAAGCGAGGACATCAAATTTTTTTTACTTCATTCTATAATTGTCAATTAATTTGACATTTAACATAAAATTTATGAGATTTTCTATAAATATTTTATGCAAAGTCACATAGCCAATATTTTTTTTATGAAGTAAAACAAAATTAAGTATTTTTTAATTTTTTTTTGTATAATGAATAGTATTTCATTATATTATGATAATGAACTAATTAATTATTTTTAAATGTTTATGGTTGCCTCCTACCAACAAATATATGTTATAGTCTTAGATTGGTTATGTTAATATAAGTGATGAATTCATATTTATTCTAGAAAAATTAGTTTATGATATTCTTGACATCTTTTCTAAGCTTATTTCAATAAGATTTTTTTGATAAACATGTAAAATTGGTATTTTTAGGGTTTTAATTAATGGTAAGAAGTTAATTAAGTTGTATTGTGCGTGTAGTTTAGAAGTCTCTTAATCATTACCCTTGAAAATGTCTCAATCATTAAAATGATCATATATTTAGTGACTATGATTTGGATATTTTAGGAACTTGAATGTAGGTTGTCACTTTAAATTTCAGCACTTATTTGTTCCTGTTACTTGATGACATTATTTTTGGGGTGAACTTGGTATCCATTGCACTTAAATTACTCTACACTTCTCATTCCTTCATTTAAAATCAGAGTCACGTTACCTTCAACTCAAAGGGTACGTGTAGCTTAGGCCATGAACAAGATGACTATATCAGTTATGTAAGAAACAAACTAGGGGGAACCCAATAATAGTAATAAAAAATGGAGCCTATTTTCTCTAGATTTCATGACTATTCAACGGTAAAAAAAAAGATGAAATTGTAGATATAGTAATGAAATCTAGAGCTCCATTACAAACCCTGCTAGACTACATTTTTATCCAAAATAGAATCACTGCCAATTCTCTTGAATCTTTAATACCAATATACAATTTGCCAAGCTCTTTTAATAATTGTTTCAAGTGATATAGCACTGGTATATATATATATATATATATATATATATGCATGCATAATGGGCTACTGGCACTGCCAAACTAAAATATATGCATTTTTTCTGATCTTATAATTACTTTTTCTTATCATTGTATTGAACCATCTATTCCAACTATTGTAAATCTCTTATTTTGAAACACAATTTGACCACTGTAAAAATATGATATCTGCATACAGAGCCTGATAAGGATTAATATGGTGGATTATGATCCTCTCTTTCTAATAAGGGGTATATATATATATATACCCAATTTACATTATTTATTCACTAACGTGTATGAGTGTATCACTTCAAAACAAATAATCATAAGGTGTACCTGTGGTAAATTAAAATTTACATCCCTTTGTTCTACAATGAGAGTCCACACTAAAATCACAACAGAAAATGTTATTGAAGGGACAATTTGGCTAGGGTGGAGGCCAATACTTTCACACCGTTAGCAACATCTTGAATGCTGGCAAATTCTTCAGGTTTATGGCTATATCCTGCAAAAATAAGAACAACGACAATATTGATAAATCCTTTTCTTTACAAAGCAGTTACAGGAAAAACATATTTTTTTGCTTATCAATTCATACTGGTAAAAATGACGGTTTAGTGCACGAGTCTTCCATACAAATATACAATGAGCCAATGGGATATGGAGCGAGTAGAAGTAGACAACCTTACCCGCAAGTGGAGATACGGTTGACGTCTTAGTCACTAGGTGAATTATCAGCATTCAACACGAAAATCTTTGCAATGTTTCTTAATACTATGTTCAATAATTGGATTTCTATTTACATTTGACCAGAGCTTCACCTTACGATTACTGTTTCTTTTTAAATTAACTACATAAAGAACACAAACTGGTTTTTGTTCTCCTTCCTCATGGTTGTTGATTGCACAAACAATTCTAAAGGTGGTATCAGATAAATCATAAATACATATTGTTACAAAAGGCATGATAGTAAATACCTTTGTAACATGGAATAAAAATCATGCCCGTTGGAGATAACCTGTAACGAGGTAAGGTACACAAGCAGCAGTTAGCTACTATTAGAATGTTCAAAATTGTTAGAAATTATAGGGTTTAAGTAGAACGCATAAAATTAAGGAGGTTCCCAATAATATTATGAATGCAAGATATGGATTTATATGAGATGTGCTATTTAAAAAAAGCAAAACTATTAGATCAGTCTTCTAATATTATGTTTTAAGTTGGTTATATAAGTTTATTTTAAAAATAAGTCATTTGCATTACTTTTTATTTTCAAATTTGTCCTTTTAAGTTATTTCATGTTTCACATTGTCCTAGAGGTTGTTTTTCATTTAAATTTGTAGCCTAAAATCCATGTTTTAATGCTGCAGTTTCGCAAAATTAATAGATTGATTTTACAGGTCTTCATATTTTGAATTCAATGATACAAAAGTTGTGAATTTTAGTTGACCTCTGGGCCACAAGGTAGCAAACACTCACCCTACCGGTGTTTCAAAGTGTGGATCGTATCACGTGACATTGAATCACAAAAATGCGACCACAACGAGCTGCAACACAACTACATCGGTCCGCATTTGAGCCAAATCAGGCCGCAACGCAACCACATTGGACCGCATCGATATCAAAAATATTTTTTTACTCACAAAATAATTCACACCGCAATGGCCGCAATCCGCATTGCAATGACCGCAATCCGCATCGCAATGACCGCAATCACAGTAACCACAATCGCGACTGCAATTTGAAAGACTGTACCCTACTATACATATATATAGTTAATATTGAAGCCAAAATTGTAGATAATGCCAAATTTGGCGAGGGCAAAAAGATAATCAGCCATTTGCTAGCATGTTAAAAGATAAGACTCCCTCCCTTATTTTTACTTTCCACCCCTTGCCCATCATTTTGTTTTTCCTTTTTGTTGAGATTTGGCCCTTAGATTAAGAGAAAGAAGCCAAATATATTTCAATAGTGCATTATCACCCTTTAATGTGAATAAATGAACACTTTACTTGCTTAGATCCTACTAAAATTCTCTTTTGAACGTTTTTAGATGTAAGTATGGATTTTTAGGGTCACTTCTTAAGGAAATAATTTCTCTTTTTTAAAACCATCTGTCATCTCTCTCTGGAATTACCTGGCCATAAACAATGAGTCATGATAGGCTCTACTAATCATCAACTTGCTCGTCAAGTTTAGCTCTCGTGTTGCAGTCTCCACTGCCTTGATAACCGCTTCTGAGGAAAGGGCTGGTGGATCCTGATTGATGATACTAAACTCAGAAAGCTTGACACCTCGGGTTTTGGTTATTTTAATTGCTGATTGGTGGATTTTCTCAATCACACGGTTTCTTCGTTCCTCATCAATGTCTCTCGTATCTGCAGGCAATAGAAATAATCACAATGTGAATATTTATTTATACAAGTACAATGTAGTGTAGTAACTGGAATTATCCATAGGTAGGTAGATAAGAATTGAACAATTATCTGAAACGAACATAAAGAAACAAGCTAATGCATAGCAAAACCACTTGTAATTAAAATTTGTAGGCATGAGCAAAGTTGTCCTGTAAAAACATACCAATTTCTATGTGTGATTTGCTAGGGATACTGTTGATTGCTCCAGGATGCAGTTCCAGGATACCTTGCAAAAGAAAGGGGCTCAGTTTAAATGAAAGTTCTAGATTAATCAAGGTGCTTTTCTTGTTTTAATTTGGTTGAGCAGAGATGTTTCGAAATTGTCATGATGGACAAAGTACCATAGTGCAATAATAACTTACCCACAGTGCCAACAGTGTCAATAGACCCAGATTCCAAAACATGTTTCTCAACAGCCAAGGCCAATTCAGCGGCAGCCAATCCAGCATCGTTTCTACTCCAAATGATTTATAAATTAAACTTCAAAGCATTAGAGTTCAATAATAAAGCAATTTCACTTTCAAAAGAGATCAAAGTAGTGGGCTAGCAAATGTAACTGGATCAAGAGATAGTAAGCTATTTTATGCTACAATTGTTTCACTCAAAATTATGAAAGGATCTTGAGTAACACCAAAAGCAAGAAAGACAAAAATTTCAAAAAGGTCGTTTAAAGAAAACAGTATAAATTGAAGATGGAAGGGAAAAAAGGAGAACAAGTAAAAAAGCCGAATAACAAACTTTAGAAAGAATATTTTTTAACATGTGTTGCCGATAAAGTTGGCACAACAATAAAAAAAGATAACCCCCACAGCCACAAAATAAAAATATATGTTTTATGAAAGCAGCCACCTGTTAGGCATAAGGACTGCACCCGCATGGCCACCATTGCCTTCAAATTCAACCTTCAGACTTGCAGGAGCTGCAATTGCAGTTACTATGCCTATAGATATACCTGGGAAGGAAACAAATAATGATCAGTAGGCTATGGAAAATGCAAATATTACAGTAGCCGAGAGATGAATACCTTCGTCTTCCAAAATAGGGCCTTGTTCTATGTGCAGTTCAACAAAAGCAGAATATGCTCCTTTCTTTAAAAATACACTGGATAAATCATCTATATCTTTCGCATAACCAGCAGATCTTGCAGCATCTAAGAAGGATATGTTTTGACTATCAGTTGTTGTCTTTAGAGCACTTGCAAGATTCTCACTCCCAGACAACAAGCGGCTGCACACAAGTAACAAATGATAAAATTAGAATAGGGGGTGTAACTTAATCAATCAGAAATGGTAAGATAACATAGGTTGCGAGGGTAAAATGAATCAAATGTTTTACTGAGAAAAATAACCACAAGTACAAGTCCTATTCTGAGAAAGTATAAGCGTGCTATTTCTGACCTTCCTAAGCAACCTATTCCAAAGCGTGTTGGTTCTTCTGAAGTGAATAATATGACTTCCAAGGATCTTCTAGGTTTAAAACCAGACCTGTGAAAATTTTGGTCAATATCACAAATAATAATAATGCTTTCAAAAGTCGAAATATGATTGGATACTCTGTCATATATCTGGAATTTGAATCTTTTTCTTCCAAGTTATTCCATGGAACTAGTTATCTTTGAAATTTACAATTTCTATATTGTTGTATAAGTTGATAAAATGTTATTTGCCAGAGCAGTGTAAGCATATCCCTTAATAGTGTTCTTCATAAAATGGTTAGACCTAATAATATGCTGGTAAACATCAACAATTCATTGATAAAGCTGTAATGAAATCCAGAGTTGATAAATTCTGACTGTAGGGGTAGATTAATTTGAATAAGTTATTTGACAGAAAATATAAGTTAGGTTTCTCTTGTCCCCAAGAGTCAGCTCAGTTGGCAGAGCTGCCGAACATTAAACGTAAGCGCCTGGGTTCAAACTCCAAGAGCTGCGCTCTCCCCCTCGCCATTAAAAATAAAATAAAAGATGCCTATCAAAAAAGAGAGTTAGCTTTCTCTTGATTCACTATATCTAAGTTCTAAGGTTGTAATTCTTGAAAGTAGGGCAATGGGAAATATAAGTTTCAACTTTTTTTTAACTTGGCTATGCCACAGTGTATTTCAGTTTATATCCCTATAACATAACACTGAAAGGTCGTTTAATACATTAGGAATTCAAGGTGATGAAGCTTCCAAGCTTGCTCGCATGTTATGAATTTGAGAAGATAGCAATTAAATTTCAAAAAAGTATTCTGAACATTCAATTAAATCCTACATATTTATGTACCCAAAAAAAATTTAATCCTACATCAGTAACAATAAGAAAACTTTAAAAACCTTTTCAGGACATTGATGGCTTCAATAGCTCCTAAAACACCAACAACTCCATCATATTTTCCAGAGTAAGGTATTGCATCAATGTGTGAACCGGTTGCAACTGCAGCAAGCTCGGGTTCAAGGCCGTCCCTGCATAGAGTAAGCAAATATGAAACCATGACTGAGTAACATACAGGCACAGTCTAACTAAACATATAGAAGACAATGATGACAATATGAGCTTGAAGACCAAGCTAAGGAGAAATTGATAGGAGTTTAGATATCAGAATAGGTAATTATAGATTTAATATTGAGTTAGAAGCTTGTGAGTTGTGAGCTATAACTATAATAAAAGCATTTTAGGAACAAACAGACACTCACCAACGACCAAATATGTTACCAATAGCATCCTCTCTCACGGAAAGACCAGCAATTTCCATCAAATTTTTTACATACCTATAGATGGAAAACAAGAGCAAAGTTTATAAATGCATGCATCTCACATTCAAAGCACATAAACTTATCAGATTGAATGGTTTATTTAGAGGTGATTCAATACATACAAAAGTTGAAAAAACAAAATTGACCTCTTTCTCTGCACCATTAAAATTTCACCTTTGCACAACACTATTGTTTAGACTTTAGTATATAACCACAACAAGTTTTACAGCATTACACACTACTTGCCTCTTTTAGTTTCTTCAAGATAAGCAGCATTTTCTGTTTATGTAGCATTACCAATTGATTCATTTAATCAATATTTGTTAAGAAGGTATATAAGGTTACTTACTTTCAACTAAAGTTAAGTTTGTTAGATTAAGAGTTAAAATTATAAATTGTGCAAGTAAAATATCAATTTGATCCCTGATATTGTCACCATCCTTCAATTTGATCCTTCAGATTATAAAAACATCTATTTGGTTTCCGAATTTGCGCAACTTAAGTCAAATTGGTCCCTGTGAAAACCTTATCAATCTCTTATTAAGGACTAAATTGACTGAATGTTTGCAAAGTACGTTTTTGTAATCTCAAGGACAAAATTCACCAATGGTGTAAATCTCAAAGGACCAAAAAGATTATATAAAAAGGCGGTCCAATGCACTGAGGTAAGCCATATCCCGAAATTAGAGAGACTGTTCCCAGGATTTGATATTTAATCGAAATTGTGTAGTTATAAATTGAAATAAACAACATACTAACAACTAACATTTGCCGATAAAAAAAAATTGAAATAAACATAACAAAATATCAAAAAAGTAATCACATACCTGCGAGCTAACACATCCTTGTCAGTATATAAGACTCTGGTTACTGATGGATGAGGTGAGTCAGAAAATGCTGAAAGCTCATCAAACTAACACAAAGTTTGGAATTCAAATCATCACAATTAACCACAGAAACAACAACAAAAACGAACGTTGGAAAAATTGAAGACGTACCTGGTTGTGGAGAGCGTGAGAATCAAGGGAGAGTGAAATGGATTGGGAAGAGTGAGGAGGTTCATGGATTGAGTAACCAGAGAATTGTTCCATGGTTGTTGTGATTTCTTCATGTTGTTTGGATGAGATTGCAGAGAAAGAGATGCACAATAATAAGATTAACAACACCGTGTGAAAGTGTAGCAGTGACATTTTTGAGGTACTTGTGTAGATGTATGAAGTGTGATAATCAATTACTCATAATAACCAGTAACGGCAAAATGGGATTCTTATCACTTTACCCTGCAAATCCCTCAAATCAAATGGAACCATTTTTGAACAAAATTTCATATCTATTTAACTAGTACTACTACTTGGTTTTTGGTGTAAGATCCCCTACGTTATCAGAAAGATAATCAGCTTAAAATTTCAATTGATGTCAGCCATAAAAAAAATTAATTAATTTTCATATGGTAAGGAATATTTTGGTAATACCAAAAAATGGGAGTATTGATAAATAAAACATACAAAAAAATATTATAAAACTAAATAAAAAAGTAATGAAGTAAACAAGTTGAAGAGAAAAAAGAGATAAACTTAATATGAATGAAATTGAAAAAATTACATTCCATAACAATTTGTGCTCTTTTTTAAATATTGAGCTTAGAGACTACCCAAATTGCTCACTATTCATGAGCTTGATAGGCAAACAGCCAAAGTAAAATAGGTTAAAATTAGAGAACAAATTGATGCCCCTAAAAGGATTTGGTATAAAAGAAAATGGAGTCTATTGGTTGACCATCACTTTTATTATTCAAGTATTAGATTAATGTCTAAGCAATCTTGGAGCAGAAAGAAATAACTTATCTCCCGTGCTTTTTTTTACAAAAGAAGTGGTTACCATGCACTTAATGTAAGAATCCCATAAGAGAAAATAGAAGAATAAGTATCCTCTTGTGAACTGGAGTGGAGGGTCCAGTGCAGAATGACATTGTAAAAAATTTAATGGCTAAGATTTTAAATTGTTTTCAATTAAAAAATTTATTCTTTAAAATATTTTGGGTTTCACATTTCAGTACTTGAGAGGATTCCAACCCTAAACAAAAGCTTATTTCCTTCCATCCTTATGATTTATAAGATGTATTGTGAGAATGTAGGTTCAAGATCATTATGAAAAGCTTGAACTTACTTACAAATTTAACCGTGTAGATTTTTTCTTCAATATTTTGTTTTTACAATTTCTTGACAAGAAAAGCTTCTAGGTTAAAAAAGCCTAAACAAGAGAAGCTTCAAATGTTACATTACACCTTATTCTTTTTCTCACTTCAAGACGTGTGTCATTTCTCAAAGACTGCACAGAATAAGGAAAAATGATCACACCCAAGTGGCTTCTAATACCATCCCTAAGTTTCACATATCCAAAGTTTTCTATCAACTTCTGACATTTTTGGATCTTAATATTGTTAATTCCATTAGATATCCAATAATCAAATAGTCTCTAGGATATTACATGCTCAGACACATGCACTGCCTTTTCCTTCAGTTCTTTTGCAAGTACTTCTATAGAATCTGAAACTTCAACCCTATATACGTAGTACCTTGTAACTATAGAGAAGAAGATAAGGTTCAGAAAATTTAGAGCTGCAAAAAATGCATAGTAGTAATCAAGATGAGACTCATTCAGATTGTTCAAAATCCACCCTTTGTGACCATGTTCCTTAGTGATGCTTGACACTGTTGAGAGAAGAAAGGAACTGAGGAAATTCCCAACACCTAAGGTAGTTGTTGAATATGAAGTCCCAATACTCTTCATGCTTTCAGGGGCTTGGTCATAGAAAAACTCAATTTTTGCAACTTCTAAGAATGCATCAGCTATTCCCATAAGTATAAATTGAGGAAGCAAAATGAATATAGTTAAGGGTACCTGCCCTCCACTTTCAACTACCCCATGTTCTCTTGCAACTTTAAGTCTATATCTTTCAGTAACAGATGCGATGATCATAATGATAATGTGGATTACTAGGCCAATCCCCATTCTTTGAAGAAGGGTAATCCCTCTAGGGTTTTTAGTGAATTTTTGCATAATCTTCACAAAGAAACGGTCATAGATCACAACACATATAAGCAAAGATAAAGTAACAAATGCAGCTAAACTTGCTGGAGGAACTTTGAAGCTTCCAATGTGTCTGTCAAGAGTAGTTCCTTGCTTTACAAAAAGGGTATTTATTTGAGCAATCATTGCACTAGGAACAAATGTAGCAACCAAGATTGGAATCATCTTTAGCATTTGTTTTGTCTCTTCTACTTGTGTAACTGAGCATAGCATCCATGGACTAGTACTTGAACCTTTTTTGACACAGGCCTTGTCAAGGAACCTGAATATATAAATCTGTATTGGTTAACGCATGCAACAAAGATTTGTTTTCCTAGATTCTGTCTCAGACTAATGAAAACATGACAATGATATGCCCTTGTTATATTGTCCTTATCCTATCATGGATATCGAAGAGGTATTTTAAGTTAATTATACCATATATTATTATTAAATCTCAGCAAAAATGTTATAGAATATTTTACCTCAATGCTGAAGTGGAATCCATTCTATAACTCCCTTTCTTTGCATACTCTTCCATATCAAGCTCATATAGTTCTTTAGGGTCATGAGGAACAGGTATATGCCATTTTCTTAAAGCAGCCACAATGACCCTAGCCATTCTAGTGAAGGTACTCCCTGAAGGTAATTTATGTCTATAGAAAGGTGTTCCTGCTAAGAATATGATGATTGAAACTGTAAGCCCTAGAGTTGGAAGAGCATAACCAAGAGTCCAACCAACATTATCTTGGATATAAACCAAGATAGAGTTTGCAAAGAGTGTGCCAAGGAATATGCTGAACATCCACCAGTTGAAGAATGAGAGCTTATATGACTTCTCTTTTGGGTGAAAATCATCAAATTGGTCAGCACCAATGGTTGAGATGTTAGGCTTGGTTCCACCAGTTCCCACTGCTAGAGTATAGAGTGCAACATAGAAAACTGCTAGATGTAGGGTTGAGGCTTTCTTGCATTTTGTTACATCAGTTTCAAAGCATTGTGGTGGCTTTAGGCTAGGAAGGGAAACTGATAGTGTAAGCATAGACATACCCTGTCATTGCCAACATATGTAAAATTAATATTTAAGGAGTTATAACTTATGAATCTACACCAAAAGCAATGAAATGGATACTCAAAGTCTACACCATCCAAAATAAATTACATGGTTCATTATTAATGATTTCGATCATACATCTATCACTAGTGTTGATGTAGTTAAGACTCAACCGGATCTTCAAGATGATCAAAATATCAAATGTTCGATTTATCAAGGATTAGTTCATTAATCATACCCGAGAGAATTACCAAAAAAAATCATATATCTATAATTGATTTGAAATAAATAATGCATGGCCAAAGCTGGAAATTGATCTCAATCATATTTTTACAACTGATTTGTAATAAATTCATTTAATTTTAACATTAACATATCATTAATGGTGAGAATGCCATCATTCCCAAACATAATTACATCATTCATTTTAAATAAATTTATATAATTTTAAATAATTAATATATTATAATATATATATAATATTTGCATGGGGAGAGATCCACTTACTCTACTTACTCTAAGAGTAAGGGAAAAAGATCTACTCCACATCATGATCATTCATTCTTGGGAAATCCAATGATTTGAATTAATAAGTACATCTAAACCATTGGATTTTCCAATATTAGATGGCTAAGATGATGAGTAAATTTTTTCCACTTACTCTTAGATAAGTTTCATCTATTTATATTATAATCATAACATTTTCCATATGTTAGTATATATATCAGATGTTTTATTGAGCAAGATAATATATAAGTTAATTTAGAAAAAGTTGTCTCACTTTAAAATAATTTTTACCCACTTTTCTATTATCAATACTTTCACCTTTTGCCTATATGTATTAAAAAAGACTTAAACGTGCCCAAATATATTACTTTAACTTTAAAATATGCAATTTTGTTATCTCTATTTCTTTTTCTTCCTTTTTAAGTCTTATGTGCAACTTGTTACTTGTCTATACATGTTACTGTCTTGAAGTTGATAGTTATGCACATATTGATGTGGTCATAACTCATAAATCCAAATTGACTGCATGTAGAGACAAAATCATGCATCCCTCTATTGGACTTTAAGTATTTAAGAACCATATTTGGGCACATATAACCATGAAAACCAAGCTCCACTACTGAATCATTGGTATAGAAAGAATACCACATGCTTTGGATCAAACATTGAATGTGACACTTTCCTACTACCTACATTTCTTTCTGTTTAAGTTTTGTTATAGATATATACTTCTTCTACAAAAATAATAAGAAACAATTATTCTGCAAAAGGTTTAATATTTTAAGTCTTTTAGTCGGTATACTTATATTGTGCAAAAGCTTTAATTTATTTTAGTTGCTCTCTTTCTCTCATCCTTAGAAAAAATTGCCTATAAACAATTTTCATTTTAATTTTAATTTTAAAACCTTGCTAAAGAGTGAACATTAAGATTCATATGAATGGCCTATAAAAAAAAGTTTCATATGACTGGTTGAGAGTCTTCAAGATTCTTTGTTTATATTATTTAATTAATTTGTCTTTCATCACTTATCTTGATACTCATTTTTACTATATTTTAAAGTATCATCAAATAATCTATACTATATAGTGCTCGAGAGTCATACAAATAATTACATGTGACATATAAAATATTTTAAACATCCAAATTTTATTTATTTATTAATAAAATAATATGATAAAATTGTCAAATCACATTTCCTTCATATTTCGGTATTGAATGGTCTTATAAATGGAGATCTCATATCCTGATTTATGTCATCATCTATGTTTCGCACCAAATAAATTATATTATTCAATTAAATTTAGAAATTATAGAAACAAAATTTTATTACTTATTATAGGTCTATTGGGCATATACCAACCCATTTTAAACCAAGGTACGTGCCCAAGTATTTCCTTGGTTTTTCTAACATGCATGTGGGAGAGTTTATATTTGTGATTAAGAAACCAAAGATTTCACTAAATCTCCTCCTTCGTTTTCTAGCATGCAAGTGGGGAAGTTTAATTTGAATTTGTGATTAAGAAGAATCCAATGCAAGGACTCAATTATTTGCCACATATTATTAAAAAATTATGGGGATGACAATAGTGTGAAAAGAAGTCAAAGTATTTGAATAATATAGACTAACTCATGGTTAAAATAACATTAAAAATATACTAAAAAAACGAATTGATTGAAATTAAACTCTTAAAAAAAAAGACTAACCCACATAAAAGAAAGCGATACATAGAAATAATATGAGAAAATAGTGACATCTTTAAGAATTTTTAACACTATTAACATATCATCCACTATGAAATAAGAATAGACTTACCGCGAGATAGATGACGGAGGCAATGACAAAAGTCCAATAGCGTCCGAGGTGAGAGTCGGCTACATAGGCTCCTCCTAAAATGGGAGTGATCCAAATGGTGCCAACCCAATTAGTAACATTGTTTGCAGATGTGACTGTGCCTTGGTGAAGCTTCTTTGTAAGATAGAGGATCAAATTTGATGATATCCCATAATAAGCCATTCTTTCAAATATCTCATACACTGCATCGATGTATTAATTCCTTAATTAGTAGTGTAGTTTTCAAAGTTTTTGCTGATATATGCAATAACATATGCAACACTTTTTTTGTTTCCATCGTGTAGGAGACTAATAGGAACAAACATGACAAGGTCAAGTATATATGCATAAGAGTGAAAAAACCTAAAAGGACTAATAAGTCTCAAGTATCAACTACATTATAGGAGACAAAATAAAGAAAGCACTATTCATTTGTTATAAGGTCTAAAAAAAGGAGGGTAGTAAACATGTTATCAATTTTCTAAGTTTGTGGAAATAGGAGGATCTATTGACTTCAAGAGTAAGATTTTTAAACATAATCCACCCTTGGTAAAAACATGTTAAAAAACTTACTCTCGGAGTAAGTGGATCCCCACCCTTGTAGAAATTATTCGAGTTTTTTTTGTTTTTTGCATAAGGGTGTTTAGTCGACAACGGGTAAAATATTAATCTCTTTCGAGTAAGGAAATCAAAAAAATGGAAACAACTTTTTTTTACCAAGTTGTTTGGAATTACTTGAATTTAGTTACAAATAGAAATGGACCATATAAGAAGTAAGAGAGAAAAAGGTTACCAACTACAAAGGAACAAGCTTTCCATCCACCACTTTTGGATCTAAGAATAGGTTTCCCTTTAAGATTCACTGTTCCATCTTTTGTGTATTCTTCCTCACTCACTACCCTGCCATCTTCCATACTCATATTTAATCTTCTTTTCATCTATTGGTTCCTTTTAGACAAGGTTTTCTAACTCTATGTGCTACTTTGCTCTATCATTTGATGAAGCTACACAACATTTATAGACCCTTCTTGTGGATAAACTTGTGGCACTATATGGGCCCCATCAATACTACCATTTTGCCCATATTTGTGGATTAGTTTATTTTATAATTGAACTAACATATAGTGTGATTTCTTCATAAATCAATTATTCTTTAAGGGAAAGGGCTTTTGAAAAATTAAATTACTTCTTGCATGATAATCAATTCAAATATCCCTATGAGTTAATGTATGGATTTGTGATATCAGCATTTAATAATTGAGAGTGACATGGAGAGAGACAGAAGAAAATTGAATACTTCCTGAAATTGCTATTTTTGAATTGATTGAATCTATTACAAAGAGTTACAAGGTTATACACTTTCCTAACTCTAAATAACCTCTTGCTGACTCTAAGCAAAAGGGTGAAAAAAGGTGCACAATTTAGTCTGAGACTTAAACACAAGGATCATATTATTTCCTCATTAATGGAAATAATCTTTACTCGTACTTGAACAACGAACATCTCCATGAATTAAGAGAGAAACATTTGATTTTACTTGTATTTTCATGACAAAATTATTATTCCATTATGAGGAGAGATCCATTGATTCCAAACATCTTAACAAATTCTATGGAAATTCAATACTTTGAATTAGTTGGTTGATATAAGTCATTGGATTTCCATAGAATTGATGACTAAGATGTAGAATTGAAGTAAGTGGATCCTCATCCTTACATTATATATAGAAATATAAAAATGTTTTACGCTGTTATTGTTTCATTTGTTTTTTTTGTAGTACATTCTCCATTATTAAAAGAGCATGGATCCACACAGCACCATTTGGGGTTGCGTTGCTGCCCATGTTCCAGTCCTTAAATTGAAAGCTTTATACATTCTATTATGCTTGAATCCAAGTTGATAAAATAATTCCTATAAATTGGTGTATACATCTTGTTTTTTTATAGATTACGTGTCTACACCGTCTAACATTATGGTTAAGATCCGTCATTGTTATATAATAACAAACAATTCATAATCTTTTCCAATTGTGATACCATTTTTGCCAGAATCTTTTGTTAGATGCATTTGTCATGACATTAGAACAGTAAACATTGTTCCTTTTGATGGTAATTATGGTGCACATGAAGTGATAATAGTTGTGATAATGATTATAAGTTATAATTAGGTGATGACAATCATGGTCATCAACCTGGTACCGGTAATGGAATATGTTTAATTATTGAAACTTAAATTGTCAACATATTTTGAGAATTATCACAATGAATTTAAGTGTTAAATTTAAATAATACTATTAACTTATTCATAACTTCTCGTTTAATTTGGAGTAAATATTTTAAAAGCACGTAAAAGAGCATTCCTACAAAATAAATTATGAAATTGTATCTATCTATATATTATATATATAAGAAAAAAAACTTTTGTCACATAAGTTAGGGACATGTGTCATTACTTCATATAAAATGTTCTCTCCAAAAGCTCTCTACCTTTTAATATGTACCCTCACACATAAGATGAAAAACTCCTTTATGAAATCACTATTCATGGTCAATATCAAACTCTCTACCTCTTAATATATAATCTCGCACATAAAATGAAAAACTCATATATAAAATCACTCTTCATGGTTAATATCAAGTTCTCTACCTCTTAATATGCAACCTCACACATAAGATGGAAAACTCCTTTATGAAATCACTCTTCATGGTCAATATCATTAATTTTATTAAGTAGAAAATCAATCTAAATCGCGGTACGAGACAATCTTCCACAATACCTTATACTATGATGACAATCTTCATTCTTTACACTCACGGTATATAAATATTACACTTCTTATATATTCTAGAAAACAAATCTATATAAATGAACATTTATAAGAGATGAATATTCATTTTTTAATATTTCGAACATGTCTACTATTAGTTCTAAGTGTTCTTAACGATGCAAATGTATGTGTAATATGTGTATTTTAACTTTGCGAATGTACAAGTAATATTTGTGTTTTGCAAGGCATGAGTAACATGTGTTATTAGTAATGTTAATGTATGGATAACATCTAATCATGTGAATGCACGAATCACATGTATGCTGTGAAGGTAAGTTGCTAGTTTTGTTCTAAAAATCAATGTTATAAAATTTGAGGTGTCTCTTATTCCACAATAATGGGTTTGAAAAATGGAATATGATTCCCTTGATACCCAAACACCAAAGAAAGTAAACCCTACTCTTCAAAAACCCTAATCCTCCATATCCATCCACACTCAAACTTCACTCACCTCTTCTTCTTCTTCTTCTTCTTCTTCAATCAACAACCATAATGGCATCAAGATCTCTCTGCTATTCATCCTCTACACGCCTCTCCACACTCCTTACCACGCGCCTCTTTTCCACCACCACCACTACCACCACCGCATCAATCACCAAACCACCTTCATTCACATCTCTCATCATCCCCCGCCGCCGAACCCTCCTCCCTCTCTCAAACGCCATCATCCTCCCACAAACAACCCGGTTTGGTGGAATTAGGTGCCGAGTCAACCGCGCCGGTGACTCGGCCTACTCGCCGATTAACTCCGGTTCGTCGTTCAGTGACCGGCCACCCACTGAGATGGCCCCACTCTTCCCAGGCTGCGATTATCAACACTGGCTCATCGTTATGGATAAGCCCGGTGGTGAAGGTGCCACTAAGCAACAGATGATTGATTGCTATGTCCAAACCCTAGCTAAAGTTCTTGGAAGGTATCAATAATCTTTCTTTTCTCTCTCTTCAATTTTGGGTTTATGGTTTTTGTGGTAAAAATGTAGCTTTTCAATTTCCTTTCAGTTTTTTAGTTTTAAACTTATTTGGTGTTGTTGTTTGTTGATGATTTTGTTTCTTATCATTTCTTAATTGGATTGTTTAATAATGTGTTTGGGTTGCTTTATCTTTATTTAAAATTTTTGCAGTGAAGAGGAAGCCATAAAGAAGATTTACAATGTATCATGTGAGAGGTACTTTGGATTTGGTTGTGAGATTGATGAAGAGACATCTAATAAGATGGAAGGTCTGCATTATATTCTAATGGTTGATTTTTGGTGTTATTTCTTCTGCCTTACATTTTGTGTTTAAGCTTTTAATTTTTCCTGATTAGGGTTGCCTGGAGTTCTGTTTGTCCTCCCGGATTCGTATGTCGATCCTGAATACAAGGACTATGGTGGTAAGGATTTAAGTCTTACTTTAAGTTAGTTTGTTGTAAGTCTTACTTTACATTAGCTTATTATGTTTAACTCGGAAAACTATTTAACAACAAGATTTACACCAACACTGACATATTTCTATATTTTCATTGATGTATATATACTCCTAAGTGTAACTGCTTCGGACAAATAATCTATAATATTTTGATCATTTTCTTTCATGTATGCAGTAAATACATATTTTATGATACACATTTCCTTAGGTAACATGGCATGAGCTTTTGTTGTTGTGGCTTTGTTTTTCCCCATTCTGGAAAATCTAGAATGTCTTGCATACTAGGTTTAGCTTATAACGTATGACTTGCATCAAACGTATCTCGTAATTGTTCTTTGCTTTAGATGCTTTGTGGAGATACAGATCAGTTGAGATGAAGCTTATATTTATTATTTTAGTTTGTCCACATCATTGTGTAAATTTTTCTGATAATTTTTCCATCCTCGTGACAGGTTTGCATCCTGTTTAAGGTTTTTGTTTGATGATTTATGATTTATACATTTTTTGTAGTCAAAGGGGAAGGGGATTGAGGAAGCTGGTATTTATAACTAATATAGTTCGATAAGGTTCACCCAGTTTACTGTTTTCCTTATCAGCAGCCCATCTTGGACTCTTGTGTAATGTCTAGTTTTGAATGCTAATGGGCTCACAGAAAAATCTCCCTCCTCCTGTTCTGTTGCTCCGCTGATTTTTGAGTTGCAGTGCATTGGCTTTAGTCTTGGATATTAGTCTTCAAGTTTTTTTATTTATAAAAAGGTCACATTTTAATATGACCCGTGACCGTCAATGCTATGACTTTGCTGTTCTCTTATCTTTATATAATGTTTTGATTTGTTTGTTAGTAAGTCTATCAACTTGCGTTTCTTTATAGACAAAGAAACTCTGGGGTTTGTATCATTTCTACTTGGAATGTTTTGGTAAAAGAAAATGACTGTGACATTATTCTTGTTTTAGCCACATGCTCTTTATCAGCAGTCCATCTTGGCAAAGCTAATAACTCCCTGAGTAATGTCTAGCTTTGAATGCTAATGGACTGAAAGAGTTTCTCTCCTTGTGTTCTGTTTCACTACATTATAGAGTTGCAGAATCATTGGAGTTGATACATAAAAATCACTTCACATTGCTTCTTCTCTATGCCAGTAGTGCCAATTTCTGTTCCTTCATTTGTTTTTTTGGCTGAGAAATTGTTGCTCTTGTAATTTCAAATCATAAATCATATTTCATTCATGAGAAATTGCTGCTCTAGCAACATTATTCTTTCCTTGTATGAGTTCTCTGTCATATGGTTGAGCATTCAACATTTTCGTATCTTAATATTTTATTCTCATATGCTGCTCAAGGAGTCAAGGCTGCTATGCTTTTTGTTTTATTTTTCTTTATAATCTCCTGCCAAAGAAAAAATGGCATGTTTTTCTTCATGCCGCCATCACTTGGCAATGACATTGGCCCTTCTCCCAAAACTTATGCAATTGTGAACTTATCATTTAAAACCTTTCTTACAATTGATTTTTATCTACCAGTGGCCTCCGTTTTTCTATGGAATAAATATCATGACTCAGGTTAACCTTACTTTCCAAATTAAATTGATGCAGCTGAATTATTTGTAAATGGAGAGATAGTGCAGAGGCCACCTGAGAGACAGAGGAGGGTGGAGCCACAGCCACAAAGGCATCAAGACAGACCAAGATACAATGATAGAACAAGGTATGTTCGACGCAGAGAAAACATGCGTTGAAGGTCGAAAGTGTGATGAGAGGGTTGATATATGTACATACTACGGATTTGAACCTGCATCAGATGGACTCCTACATTTTATCATTTTTCTCATGATCAGAAACTTGATAATTAATGTTATGGTCTTATGCTGCTACTTGGACATTGCACTGCTTTTGTACCGGGCATGAAAAATTATAAGTTTCTAGTGGGTGATATTGGGTTAGATGCTTCTAATTCATGCATGATTTTGTGGAAAGACAAGGATAAAAACATTTCAAAGTTGTTTGATTGGTAAGTCTGACCTATTGTGTTTTTAACATATAACTCAAAATTGGATTATGATTATAATCAATCACTTGTATGTTTGTTGGAAAGTGTTTTCAATTTTTTGTTTCAAGTTTATAAAAAAAAGTTGTTTTTAAATAGTAGTGTTTTCAGTTCTTGAGAGGTGCACTTCATGAGTAGAATTCAGTGAAGTTAATCAAGAATGGTTCACATGATATGCATATGAATATTTTCATCGATATTTTGTGATAAAGTTAATGAAATACAATTTAAAAGTGTGATGTAAGTATTATTTATGTGAAGGATAAGTATAATTAACATTGCCACTTATACTTCTCCTATTATGATGGTCATTTTATATCCCTAGTGATGGTAGGAGATGACATATGCTCATTGTTAATATATTTTTTATCTCAATTTGTTTTTTTTTCTTCCACTTTTTTTGAAGAAAAAAATCATAATATAATGTTTTGAATCAGTGTAATGGTATCTCATAAATCATGGAATTTTAAACTTTTATTGAAGCCTAAACTAAAAATACCCCACTTATCTTAATCTTAATTTTGAATATTAAATATTTTGTTATTATTAAATGGGCAAATAATATAATTTGATAGCTTATGATTTTGCTCAACATACTACTTCAGTTGAACGCACCGATCTGGAATTTTGCTCAGCCTAAAAGATTCGCTGAGCCAAAAAAATGAGTTTCACTCAACGCAAAAACCAAGCTTAAAAATGATATTCACTTGGCACAACAATCAAACTGAAAGAGAGTATGGTGGGTAGAGATCTTGAGATGATATTCTTCTAACAACTTATTTCAAAATAAACCTTAGTACTGAAGACCATACTTCCATAAGACACTGTCCCTACCACGAAGTCATTTTGGTCAAATAATGTAAGGTCATATTAGATTCTATGATGATTAAAAGATTAAGAATTTACTTCATATGAATAATACTTGTTGAACCTATGCACCCGAAATGAATTAATTTCTTTACCTTAGTTTCAAATTAACATACTTAATATTCAAGGAATGGAGGATTTTCAAATTAACATACAGGGACAAGAAAAAATAAAAAATATTGTATAATATAGCAAATTTTAATTTGCACACTGATTATGAGTATTGAAAACTCACTCTCATACCCAATTAGTGGTTGCTTCCCTAATTCCAAAAGAGAAAAAACAATCTTACAAACCCATTTCTTTTGAGTATTAAATATAAATAATACAAATAAATAATAACTAATATTATACAGACAATATATAAATATAAATATACATTTTTAAAAAATTACACTCTTTTCCATTATTTGACATGTATCTTACTATCTTAGGTGTAAGTAATTTTGTACATAGGAGAGATCTATTAATTCAAAGAGTAAGTTTTTTTAAACTTACTACACATCTTAGTCATCAATTCTAGGGAAATCTAATAGTTTGAATTAGTGGATAGATCTAAACCATTAAATTTTCCTAGAATTGATAGCTAAGATGTGGATTAAGTTTAAAAAACTTACTATTGGAGTAAGTGGATCTCTACCCTTTTTATATAATTGATTAATAAAAGAAAGAGTAGTTTGTGTTAATGTAGTTATTTGGTGGAAAGTGAAAATAGAGAAATAGATGAGAAATATTCATTATTTTTTATTTTTTTGCTTCAATGTTATTGCTCTGGGACATGATTTGGGACATAGTTTGAGATAATAGATATTGTTTTCTCTTCTCTTCTTATTTTCTCATCACTTGGGAGGAGAAACAATTTTGGTGGCCCCACTTCTTTTTCTTTCCCTTTCTTCAAACTTCTCCCTAAACCAAATGAGAGAAAAGCTTTATTTCTCTTCAACTTCTCTCTTCTCAAACTCTTTCTTCTTTTTCCACTCTACCAAATGAAGGCTAAAGGACAAACTGGTAAAAAGAACTTGAGCAAATAAATATAATATAATATATGATGACTCCATTTTTTGCCCCACTCACATTATTCTCAGCCCTCTCCCTCCTCCAACTTCATTTCATTCTCCCATCTTATATTCTAATCTCTCTTCTCTCTCAATTATTTCCATTTTCTCTCTCAACAATTTCCATTTTATCTCTCCACCGTCACTGTCAATCTCTCTTTCTCATACTTATTCTCCGCTACTTATCCCCACCCTACGCCGCTTCCTTGATCCCTTTTCCTCAACCATATCCACCTCCCTAACCCCATTTTTTCAGAATAGTATTATTATTAATAATTTCTGCCACTTTTATTATCTCTAACGTTTTTTATATTTATTTACATCCTCGAACCCTCTTCTTGTGGACCCGGTTTTTAATTCGTTGGAAGAATTCATCATTTTATATTTTCACCCCTCCAACACCTAGCATAATTGCGTGACCCTTGGTTGTTACGTGGTACGATTTCAGGCCCTTGATGAAGAACCACTATCCTCGTAAGATGTTGCCACCTGGCACTAGCAGAAAGCGCAAACACACAGATTCTACTCAGCCGGCTAAGCCGAAAGATGTCGAGCCAATTAAATCGAACCGGCTCCTAGCTGGCTATTTGGCTCATGAGTTCTTGACAAAAGGGACTTTAAGTTTGGCCCTTACTCGACTCGATCCAATGCTAAACCATCGGGTGGTTTAAACAAAACCGAGCCGAATAAGAGCCAGCAGGATTCTACAGCCCTTGGTTCAGCTGTGAATTATGAGAGCTACGGTGACGTAGCATACATTATGAAGACTGATGGGACCCACATTAAGGGAATCGTGAACCCTACACAACTATGTCAATGGATTCACATGTAGGGTTTTTTCTGTGAGGTGAAGTGGACCGTTTCTATTGGGCGTTCCTGCAAGTGCATGAAACTTATTCTACAGACTAGCACAGGTTAGTCTGAAGTGGGTAAACTACTTGCCTTATTGCTAAAATGTAATGTTTGTGAAAAAAGGTTTAGTTTGTTTCTTATTTGAACAATTAAAAGCGTACTTATTTTTAATTTTAGAGTTTTAAATTGAGACTGAAACTATGTACTAGAGTCAAATTGAAAGTGAAACTTAAGTTCCCATTGCATGAATTATTATTGTGTATTATTATCTTCAACATTAGATTTTATGAGTACAAGTTGCCTCAATTAAAGTTGCACCATAATAACTAACCAAAAGTTAATAACTCATAAATATGAGTTTGTAATTGGTGGCACATAAAAGAGACATAGAGAAGTGACATAAACAACTTGTGCTAGATTCTATGGAGAACAATTCTTTAGTGATAATCAAGTACATAGGGTGTGTTTACCTTGAGTAGTTAAAATACCTTAAGATACCAACGATCACTTTAGTTACTCAATGATGGATATATCTTATAAAATTACATTCAAATGTACTTTAGAAAAGTTTGGGAAAGAATATGAGAGATTATTCGGCCTCCTCCTCATTGTTGTCAATGCAAATGACTTAAAAGCCATGGGGACTATAATACAGTTCTCGAGTACTAACCTCAGAACCTTTGAATTCCCGAATGTTGACGCATCTCCTACATTACAAGAATATGTGATCCTCCTAGACATATGTGCCAAATCGACTCAAGGTGTATCTCTTCACTAAGACTCAGAAAGTCGGTGAAGAATTCATGGACGAGCTAATCGATGTGCACCCATGTCCCTCTAGCATCATCAAACAAAGTCATGTTTATGGGTTGAAGTGGAGTTTTATGAGGAAGCATCTTATCAAGGTAGTTGAACAGGGAAATTGGAAATTGTATATATGGTGTGATACTCTTCCCTTTTGTGCATGGCATGATTGACCAAGGTGTTATTTATGTCTTTGTCAAGTTCAACATGTTTGAAGTCAACATTGTGCCAGCTATATTAGTAGAAACCCTCATATCATTTCAGAGATGACTTGACAAGAGTAGCCACAAGATTTGTTATTGTGTTCAACTACTTTATGTGTCTATGGTCACTCGCTTCAAGCACCATCAGTACAAGGATTGGTCCCAGTATCCTCTGCGTAGATTCAGGAATACACTAATCAAACCCGTGCAAGTGGTTAATAGTAAGACACTTTTCAACGAAGTTACACCCACTTGATGTTGTAGAGTAATTGGAGTGATGTCACAAAACCCCATGTAATATATATGAGATCCATTTCTGACCATGACCGAAAATTGGGGTGTATGAGTGATTGGCAAGTTCAAGTGGAACAGTCCCATGGTGACCATAAATGGAACTAGAAAATTTGAGGGTTTTGGGAGAAAGTTGATTACCCGGAGCTAGGTCGGAAATGTGAAAATGGATGAGGTTGTCAAAAATGATGTTTAGGATAAGATGGTCGAATCCTCATGAGTAGGTTTCGTATAGTGTAATTCAGTGTCCGAGAGTATAATGTGAACATCTTCCAACAATAAGATGAATTATTTTGTTTGACATGTTTGAGCAACATAGAATTTGCTGTCACAATTTTAACAAAGGCCCTATGCACGCCACTCCTACATTTGTGCAATGTTCAAATGACGATTTGGAATGGAAGTGATAGTGTTAGGAGGTTGGGTAGGTGGGGTAGTGTATGTGGTTTTGGGATTTATGTAGGAGTGGGGTGTGGGTTAAAACCTGAGGGTTTAGGGGTTACGCGGTTGGAATGTCAGACTTTAACTTCCACTAATTTCACTAATCTCAATCCATCTGTGATGGATTTGGGATGCATAATTCTTAATTCACGTCCAATTTTGAGTAAAAGATTATAAATAAAAACAATTAAGGATTAAGGATTAATTCTTAAATAAAAATAATTGTCACGTCCTGATATTTGGCCGAACACCAGTTACACGACTGATTTTTAGTTGTAACCACATGTTTTGTGTTCATAATGTAAATAAAAAAAACTCTTTTATGCCCATGTATAAGAAGGATTGACATTTGAACTAGAATTCAAAACTCATGAGTCGGTTACAGATTGGGGAATGTATTAATACTTCTTTCGGCCTCTTATCAAAAGGTATATGCATTAGTCACATGAAACTAAATATATCCAAAAGTTTATCAAGTGGTTATTTATTGAAACAAAAATATATATATTTTATTTTTTTTGTATGACAAAAGTTCATTTTTGCTCTTACGTATTCATAAGTGCAATAGAGAAATCAAGACTACATAATTCTTGGGTAGAAAAATATTTGATGTGTTTGATTGATTTTAATTAATTCTAGTATAAGGTATACATATAAAATTTGGATCTCTTATATCTAGGGTAAGCACCAAGATTCAACTTTGGACTACAATGCCTTACCCATATTCGAGAGAGAAGAGGCAATTCAAGACCGCATACCAATTTTTAGCTCAAACAAGGTAGGACCATAATACTCGGGCCAAGTACTGCTTACTTAAAATCCCATAATCCTAAGAGTTTTAAAGTATATGAATAAAATTTAAATCTCATATATCTAGGGTAACCAAGAAGATCCAACTCTGACCTACACCACCTTACCCATATCTCTTTGGCGTAACAAACTTATTTCCTTTGGTGGACAGGTAACTCTCCTTAAGTTGGTACTATACTCTATACTTATTCAAAGGGGAGGAGAGTAAAGGTATCCATTGGGTGAATTGGGAAAAAGTATATATGTCTAAAGAGGGAGGCGAGTTAGGAATTAAAAATTTGATTTTGTTGTATCTTACTCTTTTAGGTAAATGGAGGTGGAGAATGGTTCTAGAGAGTGAGTCTCTTTGGGTGAAAATGTTAAGGTCTAGGTATGGGGGATGGTTTCTTTGTATTGGTGAGTCTAGTGACCACAAATATTTCAAGAGGGGCTCTTCTTGGTGGAGAGATTTAGGTAATCTTGGTAGTAGGGTGCAGATGGTTAACATTGGATGTTGGAAGAGGGTTTTAGAAGGAGTTTGAGTTCTGGGCATTCCATTAAGTTTTGGTCAGATCTTTGGGTGGGGAGGGGGGGATTTACTTAAAATTTATTTTGCAAGGTTTTTTCAGGTGACTTTAGACAAAGATACATCTACTAACACTTTGGGCGAATGGATAAATGGTGTTTGGTCATGGAACCTCAAATGGAGAAAGGAACCTATTCTATTGGGAACAAGAGGAAGTTGACAATCTATTAGAAGTTATTGAAGCTGCAGGACTTGAACAAAATACTACAAATGGAAGGATATGGATTCATGACAAAGGAGGACAATACTCAGTGCGTAATGCTTATTGGGTAATACTAAAAGAATGTATTGATTGTGACAATGGCTTCTTTAAGTTGTTATGGGCCTGCAACGTACCGTCAAAGATGAGGTGTCTCACGTGGAGACTTGCTTTGGAAGGTGTCCCAACAAAAATGAACATGGTTCGTAATGGAGTCTTAGGAGCACAAGACCCACCTACTTGTGCTCCGTGTGGTAGGTCGGATGAATCAATAAATCATTTGTTCTTCTCATGTTCTAAATCTTATTGTCTTTGTCAAAACCTATACTCTCGGTTTGGTATTATATATGTTATCTCTAATGATGTCAAGAGTAATTTTTTTTTGCATGCTAATATGTTGAGGATGAACAAAAAGAGCAAACTACAATGAATGTTACTATGTTAATATGGTAATGGATTCAATTATTTTACTGCATTCTTGGAACGTGTTCAATGTTTGTTTTCCTCCTAGTTTCAAAATTTCATTCGTGGAATGATTGTTTAACATCTAGTTGTCTTCTAGGATGTAATGTCTCAATATGTGGATAGGAATATCTCTCGTTCTCCTAAATATCTCATTTTTCTATTTTAATGAATTTTATTGCTTATCAAAAAAATAAAGATCCATAGATGCTTCGTGTAGTCCAAACTTCTAACTAGTGTTATAGCAGATTGTGAAGAAAGAATGCAAGGGATGGTTGGGAAGAGATGTATTATATTTAAAGGATAAAAGTATTACATTCTTATGTTTTTTTAATTTCATGTTGTTTATGATGTACTTGCCTTTTCATTAATTGAGAGAGTACCAAAAGAATGGAGAAAGGAAGGGACAACCATATGTGAGATGGGATAGTCATTAGGGTTGATCCAAGTTTAGGGTGTGGATTAAGTGTTCTAGAACTAATATTTTGGGCTTTAGTAATTAAGTGTAATTTTTATGTACTGTTAGTGTGAAAATTTATATACAGTCACTGTATCATCCATCATTATTTTGTTTTACTTTTATCTAAGAGTCAATTATGATTGAAAATGAATGATGCACTGACAATGTAAAAAACTCTTATACAATGTCAGTACACACATCATTTTCTATTAGTACTTTAATCTCTTAAACATTGAGTTATGAATTTTTACTTGTCATCTATCAATAATATATAATAACATAATAAATTAAAAAATAGTGTTTCAATTGATGCATACCACGAACCTATATAACAAAGTGAGTAACTAAATATACTATACACACGTAAGGTGACTATGTATTAGGTAAAAGTCTCCTACCTAAATTTTTCGTAATCATAATCACATCATGATGACGTTGATATCCTGTCAGTTGCTACTTTGGTAGATCGGAATTATAGATGAAATTAGAGTATATATCATCTCCATTAATAGAGAGGTAAGTCTTTAAAAAACCAAAGAAAATCTAACTTACATTTATCTTTTTTTAAGTATAATAAAATAATATATTTGACATTAAAAACATAAGAAAATTGAATTACTTATATCTTACTAGAGTACTGTGAATTCCATAATAGATATATTAGTTTAGTACATGCTTTCTAAATGTTTTAGATCAAATTTTATTTCCAAGAAAATTACTCCTACTCCTAGTAGGTGCATATATGTATAGGAAATTAGGGTTAGTAGGAAATCAGAATTTATTATAATTCCACAGTTGGGAATAAGCCAAATAACTCTATTTTACATTTCACTCTCTTACTTTGATTTCTATTATTTTTGTTTCTTTAGTAGTTTGCCTGGTTGGTTTTGATTCTAAAATATGTCTTCTAGATGCCTCTAACTCGTTGCAATAATTGTCCGTTTTATATTGGGTTAACACTCCTTGTCCTCATTTAATAAATTTTGCTTATCAAATATATTATTGTTAATACATTATCATGTTCTCCACAAGTTTCATCAAAGTACTTTTATGCGGTGACTAGGCATTACAATGAACCTACATAGTTGTGAGACGGTTTTAAATTGCAATTGTGATCACAGGTGTGTTATGCTTACCAAAATTGTGGACTATTTGTGGGAAATTACAGCATATGTGGTGGACATGACGGTTTTGGAGATTATGTAAACCTTAACATTGTTGCTTCCATTTCCATTGTGGCCATAGACCCAAATTTAAAAATCTTTATTAGAGTTAAGTTCAACCCATATTCAAAATTTGCGATTTCTTGTTAAAAAAAGATCAATTGATAATTGCACATAGTAGTCCACATTGATAGGTCTGGAGATAATCCTTTAAAATTGATTGTATATTTGTAATTAAAATCCGTTTAGGTTAGAGATGCGTGAAAGTATAGATAGAATAAATGCACCAATATAGAAGGATGGATGGGGATACCTATCCCAAAACGGTGTCTCTATACATGTTCTATTCAATAATATTGTGATATATCATTTAAAAATGCATATCATTGTTCTACTAAAAAAATATTTATTTATCATTGGACTTTTAAAATAATGTGACACAATATTATTAGTCGGAACATGAATGTGAATATTATTTTGGGACAAGTGATCCCCATAAATGATGGTGTGAAGTCCATGAATTAGCAATATTTGAAAATTCAATATAGAATTTTTCAATTCCATACAAAACTGACACAAATAATACAAAACTTATTTGTGTAGTTTTATACTCATATATGACCAAAATGTAAAACAAATAGTATTAACTTGCACACTTGAATTGCGGACTCAAACATCTTTTTCAATTAAAAAAGGACATTCTCGTTTTTTTGTCTTTGACGTGTATCCCCAGCATATTATTTTTAGACATGAGAATAAAAAATCATTCAATCAACTTATTTAATTAATCATTTCAATATTTCCCATGTTTGTTATGGTTTTCATCATATTTTATATCTTTATGCCTTTAAATTGTACCCGTGAATAATGTTTTATCAATGTATTAATTAGATTATTGTGAAGAGATGATTTTCGTTGCTTTTTTTCTGTCATTAAGCAAACCAAATCTGATATAATTTACATAAGCACATGATGCAGATTATACAAAGTCCAAGTCTCATAAATTATGCATTTTCACAGCAACGTTAAAAAAATTGTAGTGTGTCTACTAGCTACTATGTATATAGTATCATAGTAATATAATCTACATCAACTGCACTATTGTATTGCCTGCAAATTTAATTATTTTATAAATAAGATACATATATACTTGATATATATTCATTAACAAATCAAGAATCAGGAAATAGATTCCATTATCAATGTGAAATAATCTATAAGTACTTTTGTAACCTTTTTTATTGTCTAATTTAACTTTGTTTAGAAACTGAAAAGTGAAACTGAGACTGAGACTGAGAAACTGAAAAGTATTGAACTAATTGCCTCCACCATTACTATCCCACTAAAAGAATATCCTATATCCCTTGCACTGTGGGAAACAACTCCCAATAGTACAAGATCCTCTTCTACAGTGCTTAAATTCATAGTTGCATCTTCAAAAATTTGTGTTATGGAAAGGAATATGTATACGTGGTTATGCAAGAGAGGCACCACTATTGGTGGTTTATTATGTCACATAGTCATTTGTTAAATGCATGGGTAAATATTTTTTGTTCATGAATCTACATATCTCTAGTTATTAATTACTACCCTTATAGTTTTACTTATTGTTATCTAGGGTGTCTTTGCGTAATGGAAAAATAAAAAAAATAAAAAGTTTCAGAGTTATCTTACAAATATATTTTATAATTTAACTAGTCAACAAAGACTAAAGGGTGTCCCCATTATTTAGTTATTCCCACTGTCAATAATGATGAATGAGGAAATAGGCCAACAATATGAAAGCACTTGAATGGGTTTATACGGTACTAGGTAGAGATTGAGAAGTGCCAAAAATAAACTATGAAAAAAGATGTCGATAAAGGTATATATCCTTGATTACAACGGAAACTTTAACTATTTGATATCAATATGCTAAATCCGTAAATCATTATCACTTTCGGTCAAAATTTATTTGAATATGTTGTTGAATTCATTGCTCAATTAGAAAAAGAATATGGCATATGATGTGTTTCCTGGAACATTGTTTCTATTTATTTTTTGTCCAAATTGGTCAAAGGTTCTTTTGCCCACGAAAATCAACCTTATTGGGAGTTAACTTCAAAATCTATGGAATCACTTATGAAAAATTAAACATGGTTTGAAATTCATGGAAATATGTTTGATTGATAAAATCACGTTTAGAGTCTCTAAAATTATATTAGTTGGAAATGAGAAAACAAAATATGGCTAGTGCTTGGCTTAAAATTTTCACCAAGTTCTCCTACTTTTTTTTTAATTCATATTATAAAACTTGATTTTAAAATAAAGTATCTAAACATAAATCACTTCAATTTAAATTGAAATGAATGTACAAAAAATAATTTTATTTAATATCATATTTTACAAATGCTCACCTAAACACATATACTATTTATATTTGACTAATCATTTATTAATTATTGGTTTGACACAATTAATTAGTTTTTATAAACCATAGGGACTTGTGTAATGCTCAAGTAGTATAAAGGGGAAAAGATTGTTTTGGCTGCTGTTTCTCTTTCTCTCATGAAATATTCCATAAATTATATTCATACTTCCTAATCTTTAATAATATTACATAAATTACTTGTACTTGAACAAACTACCTCTCTAATTATACTTTAACATTACATTAATATAATATATTATACATACAAGTCGAAATAGTATAATAATCAATGTCTTTTTATTATTTTTGGTTCGTAAAATACATAAGTAGTTCTAAGAATATATTGTTTAAATCAATAATTTTATATTATATTGTAATGAAGCAAATATAATGAAGAGAAGTTGATTGACTTGTGTTTAAAAATTACACTTATATCTCTTGCGTAGATAGTCAGTACAACTCATATACATAAATTATGATGTTTTGTGTAAATGGGAAACGGAGTATAATTTATTATATTTTAAATCTATACTCTTTGAGTATAATTTATTACACTAGGTTTGAGTATAATTTATTATATTTTAAATCTATACTCTTTATTAATAAAATGTAAATTTGAATTTTAAGCAATGTCATTCCTATATTTCGAAGTGGCCAACGGAGTGAACAGCCTATACTATAGAAAGGGAAATGGGAAAAAGTCAACCTCCTATCTTATCATTTTCTTTATTAATGAATAATAGAAGGTATTCACTCTATATGTCTACCCTATATATAAAAACATTACGGGAATAATACATTTACTCGTCAGTTTTTTAAAACTTATCATACACCTTAACCATCAATTTTGGAAAATCTAATGATTTAAACTTATTCGTTAATTTAAATCATTGAATTTCCCTAGAATTGATTGTTAAAATGTGAAGTAAATTTAAAAAACTTAGTCTTAGAATAAGTGGATTCCCTTCCAAATATTAATATAGAATAATGTATCTCATGGTATAAGGAGATAAATTATCTCTTCCGACCACTAAAATCATGAAATGTGTACCATTTAATCATTTTCTATAAAAATATTTCTATAACTAAATAAAACAATATACATATCATTTTTTACTAGCGGAAGGATGTACATTATCTCATAGTATGAGGAGATACATTATTCTCACATTACATATTATATATGTAATACTACTCTATAAAAACTCATAATGTCCCGATATTAAACTTTAAATAATGTAATACTACTCTATAAAAACTCATAATGTCCCGATATTAAACTTTAAATTTTAGACAAGTCCAATGTGTTATTAGTCATAGAGGTGGCAAAATGAATTTGGTTTGATAGAGGTTGACCTATTATACCTATTAAACAGTAGTCTTTCATATTTCATTAAACTCTCTGATATGCCTCCAAATCTATTGTAACTTGTTACAATCATATCTATTGTAACTTCAGAACCTCCATTTGGAGGTTAAGATTAAAGTTTGCAATATTATTTTTTACTTTCAATTCTTTCTTCCCATCATACACCTTTCAATCTAACTACCAAATAAATATTATTAATTTGTACAACTTTATGTTCATCTTTATAATTGGTTATATAAAAAATTATTTATATACAACTCAAACAAAAAAGATCATCTTAAAAATCAGATTCAACTTATAATTAATATAATTTATAATCGATTATAATTATAAACAATTATACTTATAATCTAATCAGTACATCAAATATGTAAATCAACAACGTATATTTCGGGCATATAACATTTCAGATAACAAAACACATACTAAGTCCTATCCTCTTGTTGCCAGAACATTTGAACTACATAACAAATATACTAATGTTTCGATTTGCTTAGGGTTATAGGCTCTGTGTTGAATTGTATTTGAAGCATGCGTGTTCTTTTTAGATGCCTTGAATGTCTTGGGATGATTTCGTAGAGGCATGAAAAATGGAGATTATATTATTAGGTACCTATAAAAAATCATATACGTTCGAGGAATAAGCGACATTACAGTCTGTCATATGAGCAATGTTCCAATCTAACACTTCAATTTCTCCATCATAATCTCATTACAAATCATATATGTGCATAAGATAGATGTGTAAAGTAGTATTGTAAATTAAATTAATTTATTTTAGACCAAATGAAAAAATTATTGTTGGGCAAGCTTGAACAAAGTTTACCTCGCGGAAGGTAATGTATGGATGAATATAAAGTTTGGAATTTAGTACCTTTGGGAGTTCTTATATTAGTATCCTTTAGTTGAATCTTTTCTCTGATTATTGGTTTATTTGTTTTTTCTCTTTCCAATATATCAAAAAAAAGTTTACACCTCAACAATAAAATCATGAAGAACATTGTTTGATAGATTTTTTTCTTTTTATAAGCTACATTGTCTAATAAAATTCAAAACACCAAAAAGAAATGGAACTATTCATCTTTTAATAAAAAAGTCATGCCTTGATGACTTGATCTTTTACTATATGTTTTTAGTTGAGTTTTGAAATGAAAAGAAGAAAATAGAATGCTTAAGGGACATAAATACATTTATGAAATGACTTAATATTCTCATTTTCCTTCAAAATTCAACTCACAAATAGACTCTTAAATTCAACATCCTAACATAGGAGTCATTTCATTTTTTAAAGTAAAAGAACGAATATAAAGAGAGCATAGTTCTGATAACCGGATCTGGCGGTCCAATTGCTGACCGGATTTGAAAACGGCTCTAGTTTGTACTTTTAACCAAACGAGTGATTTGACCGCTTTGAACCGGAGAAATTTCAGTTCGACTATCCTAAACCCACTTAAACTAGAATAATCGGGGAAGTAAACCGAACGGTTCACTTAAAATTTAAAAAATGAAACATTACTATAATATTTTGTTTTATTCTGATCCAACAAAAATGGAGATATGTTACTTCAATATAATTATATAAAATTATTAATTATATAAAATTATTAGTTATATAAAACTTTACATTTATATATAATTAACACCATTTGACATATAATAGCATAATGCCATAGTCAGATTTTGTAATCAGAAATATGGCTCTCAAAAAGTTTAAATCTAATTTATTACCAATGTTGGTTAATAATCCTTAAATTTAACTGCATTGTAAAAATATTATATTAGACTAAATAAGAAAAAGGGAAGGAGAAGGATCCGGGGCAAAGAGATAGGGAAAGAAAGACAAATCAAATTAAATATTTGAGTGTGATATTTCTATCATAGCAAGATGAGTGGTAAAACTAAGATAATTATAATGCAAAAATATTATTTTATTTTTCCTTTAAAAATCAAATTAACAATAAGAAATTGACAAAAATGTAATTATAAAATTTTATATTTTGATATTTCTCCCTCTTTCACCCAACAAGAGTCCAAATTTAGAAGATCTTTCACTCATACACTTAACCATATTATAGAAAATTAGCATGTTGCCAATTAGGCAAGGATAATTTAAGAAAAAAAGTTTGGTAAATGACATTGAAGGAGCCCCATGGTTATTCCCAACCTAATCATATTTACGTGAAAATCAAATATATTAATTATGAACTTAGTCTCTTAATCCTCCCCACCACTCTTTTCTTTTCTTTATATATATTCAACGTTTTACATTGTCAATCCACTTATATTGCAATTACCACATTTTCAAAAAATTCTCAGATAACACATGGTCATTGCTGCTAAAAACCACAGCAATTTATATTATGGTCGTAATTACGGTCACTGATATCAAATTTAAATATATATACACGAAATCTCTATGAGATTCTATATAGATCAAGCATCCGCTTCAAGCATATAACATATTTCTCATCTTTTCATTTGTCCCTTCACCAAAAAAAAAATGGTGAAGTTCTCAAAGGCGCTACAAGCTCAACTCATACCAGAATGGAAGGAGGCTTTCGTAAATTATTGGCAGCTTAAGAAGCAGATAAAGAGAATCAAGTTCTCTAAAGTTCCGAAGCAATCTCACACTGTAGAAGGTGCCTTAGGTCGCTCCATTTTCGATTCCATTCGCTTATTTGCCAAGAACAACTTCTCAGGTTCACATGATCATAACTTCAATATCATTAAGGTAATAAACTAATTAAGATCATTATATATGTCTATAGTTTTATGCTATATATATATATATATATACAGTTCATGCTTGCTTATGCTATTTTCTCCATGTTTTGGTGTTTTTATGCCAATGAAAATAGAGAAATTATCGTATGCAGAAAATATTTTTACTTTTTTTGGCTCTATAACATTTAGTGAATACCACATGGACTATGTAGGTTATGGACATTTCTCACTTTAATAGTATATATTAATGTAATAACTAAATTACAGAGACATTAAATTAAAGAATAATACTAAATTGTGACATGGTGACCGTAGTTTGAAGATGATAGGGATTAAACGCATATTATTTATATATACTTCATGCGGGTTTGAATCTCAATCTTGGCATGGGAATCTTGTTGGTGAGGAAAACGTAACCTCTATGAACACTTATGGTCATAAAGAAACTTATAGTTGAAGAAACTAATTTAAATCCTTCATGTAAATAGATGTGTTGTTCAATTAAATTGTCCATAGTTAAAGAACTATTTTTATCCTTCAAAAAAAAATTGTATATCAAATTAGTCTTTAAAAAATTGGAAAATTCAAAATGAAGTCCAAAAATATTAATCGTCAAAAATTGGTTTACATTACTCCTTTAATGATTGTTAATGTAATGAATAATGAGAGTGAGAAATGTGGCATATATTTGTGGAGTAGGACTCCTCTCCATTAATGGAGAGACAGATGATTTTTTTATGTGTATTGTAAGAACAAATATATAACCTTCTTTTAAATAAAAAAGACAAAAGTAACATTACATCTTCCATTTTTTTTTGGTACTTGCCTCATTAACGGAGAGGAGTCTTACCCCTATTTGTGGGACTCTAATGTGATTTTTGTGACGTTTAAGTTCTGAAAGCATTTTCTGTTTTATTTTGTTGAGTTTCTCATTTCCTCACGCAAGCACAACGGTGTGGCCTTTGTGAGTTTATTTGCTACCAATGCATGAATCATGAATTAAACGATAACAACAAATTTATCCACACGTGATCATAAAGGTATTCGCAAAATGAGGATCACGATTCACGAATGACCCATATGTATCACGAAATCATGACCATATATAAAAGAAGAATATTTGTCTTTCTTTTTTTTGGATAAAAATAAACTAGAATTAATGTTAGTCTTAGGGTCATCAAATTCAGCTGAAAAAGAATTAAAATATTGTGTTTAATTTTAGCAACACACTTACATATACATCCCTCTAATATTCAAGCAACACAATAATGATTAAGATAAAACTTTGTTTTAACTTACAACTCCATAATTTGAAAGTATATTCTTATTCGAAAACTATTTGTTTTTCTACACTTATATTCTACCAATATGAACAATATGAGTGGAAGTTTTGTGACCAGTGAAGGAAACTTTATATATAAAAAAATGATATAAATATGAAGAAAAAAAATCTGATGCATGCATGCACATGCAGGTTAGGAAGAAAACCAGAATGGGCAGCGAAGAAGAAATCTATGAAACTGAGCTTGCACAGTTATTTTCAGAAGAGGACGCGGTACGTTAATTACTATTTATACTTATTTATATATCGGAAATAACCTCTTCGCACTTACCATGATAAGGCTGCGACATTTATTCTCGCTCCTCGTGCATTGGGCCGCCCTTCCTTTTACTTTTTTTGTGTTATCGAATGAGTTGGTAAGTGATGTATATTAGTGTTCAGGTGCGTGTATTTTTTGTGAGATTGGATGAAGAGCTAAACAAGGTGAACCAATTTTACAAGAAACAAGAGGGTGAGTTTGTTGAGAGAGGAGAAAGCCTTAAGAAACAGCTAGAGATTTTGCATGATCTGAAGCAAATAATCAGTGAACGGCGCAGGAAAAGTGATCTTCCTTCAAACCCATCTAACACTGAGGTTTTCACTCGTTCTTCCACCATGAATTCAATCTACTACTCTGCAGGTCATTGCTCTCTCCTCTATTTCTTTATATCAATATTGTTAGGAAGTAAGTCCCACATCGTTTAACTCATTTTCTCGAGAATTGTTTACTTCTCTCATTGTCAATTGGTTTTGAGATAAAATCTTAATATGATATCAGACTCAGAGTCCAACTTATCTCAATGTTAAGTTATTATTCTATTTCCTCCATACATATCACTGAGCTGCATAATTATATTTATTTGTAGAAATGTTTGGAGATTTTGATGAAACAAATTCAGAAGTTTCAGAAATGGATGAAGAAATAATCACAACATTAGAGAAAAATGGTATAAATTTTGTGAATTCATCAACAATGACAAAGACAAAGAAGGGAAAACCTAAAATGGCAAAAAAAATAGATGTTCTAACAACCACTTCAACTAAGGCAATTACAGCTATTACTAGCATGCTGTGGGAGGAATTAGTGAACAATCCAACAGGAGATTTCATTCACAAAAGAAAGATTCAATGTGCTGAGAAAATGATTAGAAGTGCATTTGTGGAACTCTATAGAGGCCTTGGCCTACTCAAAACTTATAGGTATATTATTTATTTTATAATTCATTATCATTATGTTATTACTCTCTTATAAAGTATCATGATTTTTGTTATGTTCCACATAAAGAAAATAAAATTTGGTTTTTATATATTTAATTGTGTAATCTTATAAGAAATCCTATATAAGAATTTTATACTAGTAATATATAGTCCAACCACAACTAATAATTAATAATTGAATCACTTATGCCAAAACCACACCTAATAAAATAAATGTATGCTAAGGATTAAAAGTATTAGTGCAACTTAGCTCTTAGTCCATATAAATAAACACCTTTCAAGATTGATCACACTCGATCATTTTGGCAGCACACTGAATATGGTAGCATTTGCAAAGATATTGAAGAAATTTGATAAGGTAAGTCTTAATATATTTCCTTTTTTCACTCTTGATGAGTTGTCTTGGCACTCTACATGTATAAATATAGAGAGGGACTTGGTGAGGTATTATTTTTCATTTTTTCTTTCCTTGGTTACATTTTTGCTATATTTGCATGAAAGTCCTTTTAGGTGTAAATTTGGAGTCTTTTTCAATATCATATTTTGAAAGAGTAAAAAGGACAAAATATAAAAAAGGAAGCAAGTTAAGTTTCCCAAGAATTATTAATGGTGCTATGTCACATTGCTCTTCATGCTTCCAAGTTCAAACTATTTTGCACTTGAAACTATATCTCTAAAAAAATATTATATGATATGAGTAGCATTGATATCTTTTATGCTGCTAATTTTAATTAAGCTAGCTTCTATTTCTAATCTTTTTCAAATTGGTGTTAACATAATAAACTCATATATATGTTGTGAACAAAATTATATTGACATATGATTGAATAGGTATCTTGCCAAAAAGCTTCTGCAAGTTATTTAAAAGAAGTGAAAAAATCTCATTTCGTTAGTTCTGATAAGGTATGTAGTTTCTAATGAATCCCTTCATTTTTTAAGTACCTTTTTATTTGTTCGTAGTAAAATGGGTTATATTGTATTCTAATAAGTGGTGGTTATTTCTATTATAATAAATAATTGATTTGAAAGGTTGTTAGACAAATAGACGAAGTGGAATCCATATTCACAAAGCACTTTGCCAACAATGAAAGAAAAAAGGCAATGAAGTTTTTAAGACCCCAACAACATAAAGATTCTCATATGACCACCTTCCTTGTGGGTAATGCTTATTTCTCTCTCCATATATATCACCAATACTAATACTAATAGTAAATAGTAATATGACGTTGTTATAGCGGTTTAACCGATGGTTTATTAATTAAATTGCATACTGCTGATATTGACATCGGTTTACCGATTTTTACAATACTGTTTTATCTTGTAATGCACTATATGAGGTGATCACTGCATTTTCCACTTCCATTTCCATCTCCATCACATAAGCCAAATAAAATTTTGACCAAGTAATTGAGTTTTTTCTCCTTCTTACATATACAATTCATTTGTGTTCATTAACTAATTTATTACTGTTTCTACTACAGGGTTGTCTACAGGTTGTTTTGTATCCTTGTTGTGTGTATATGCAATCTTGGCCCATTTGTGTGGTATATACTCCCCTAGTAAAGAGCCAGCTTATATGAAAATTGTCTACCCTGTTTTCAGGTACCAAGTTCACATGCTTCCTATAATCCCATTTCAACATTTTTTACTAATAAACTAGTCTTTTGGGTTGTGCTCTCCTCGTGCTTAAGTCCTAACATTATCTCTATTAGATTCCTTGAAATTATTAGTATGCCAAGTTGTATAAAATCTTCTTCTAAGTTTTAATTAAAGGTAAACTCCTATATTTCCTATTTTCTAACCCACATTTGTAATTATAAACCATTAATTTGGACATACTTTAATAAAGAAGATCTTAAGTTCTTCACTGAACATTTAATTTACAGAAATTGGGATATTATAATTGCAGTAATGATTTCAATGAGTTTGTGCAGTGTATTTGCATTGTTAAGCCTACACTTGTTTATGTATGGATGCAACCTATTCATGTGGAAGAATGCAAGAATCAATTACAACTTCATATTTGAATTCTCACCAAGTACAGCACTCAAACATAGAGATGCTTTTCTGATTTGCACAACCTTAATGACAACAGTGGTTGGAGCAATGGTTATACACCTTCTTCTAACTGCTTCAGGGTTTTCTCCTAACAAAATTGATGCCTCTCCAGGAATTCTTCTTCTGGTTAGTCTAATAACTATTGTATTTCTAGTCACTAAAATAGTATACTAGCTTAGTTTATTTTGTGATTTATAACATCGTTTCTGCTATTCAACTTTAAACCACTCTAATATAGTTAAACCTTTGTGCTGACTATGAACTTATATTTTCAGTGTTTCCTAGTGCTGCTCATTTGCCCATTTGACATTTTTTATCGGCCAACTCGCTATTGCTTCATCCGTGTTATTCGCAACATAATTTGCTCTCCTTTCTATAAGGTGAACTTCCATAAATTGCTCCTAGAACCAATGGATACATTGTTATGCCATACAAATAGAAAACTGAACCTGCATTATTTAATTTAGTTCATCATTTCTACAGGTTCTGCTAGTAGATTTTTTTATGGCTGACCAACTAACTAGCCAGGTGAACTTATTATACACTACAACTTCATTCTATTTCTTGTCCTTTTTCGCGAATATTTCGGAGTATGCGTCGTAATTAACATCAAATTGTATGTTATGGTTACAGATTCCATTGCTAAGGCATTTGGAAACTACAGGTTGCCACATTTTAGCTGGGATTATCAAAACATACAATCCTGAGATTTGTCATTCGGGGAAGCTATATATGGAAATAACTTATATCATCTCATTTTTGCCGTATTACTGGCGTGCTTTGCAAGTAAGCCTCAAATACTAATCAGTAATTGAATTTTTTTACTATTGTATAGTCTCTATAATGTCATTAACTAACACATGCTTATTGAATGTACTTACAAGTGTCTAAGACGGTGGCACAATGACGGTGATGCGAATCATTTAGCTAACATGGGAAAGTATATTTCTGCGATGGTAGCAGCGGGGGCGAGAGTAACATATAGCAATATAGATAACCCTCTATGGTTGTCTATAGTCATAATCACTTCTGTGGTGGCCACAACTTATCAATTGTACTGGGATTTTATCAAAGATTGGGGACTTCTTAATCCTAACTCCAGAAACCCATGGCTTAGAGATGATCTAATTCTGAAGAATAAAAGCATATACTTCATGTCTATGGTAAGTTTTCTTTGTCTCCTTCTGATCTGAATATTACAATAATGAATTAAGTTCCTTATATCAGAAAGTGATAATTGATTGCAGGCCTTGAATGTTGTTCTAAGAGTGACATGGGTGCGGACTGTCATGCATTTCAAAGTCGGGCCTGTTCAATCGCGACTGCTAGAATTTTTGTTACCTTCACTCGAGGTTATTCGAAGAGGGCATTGGAATTTCTACAGGTGCATTTTGTCACATTTTAGTAGCATTTCTACAGGTCGGATTTCTAAAACATTTAACCCGGACTTTAAAATGCTTATCACAACTGAAGTAAGAAAAGCTGTAGGTGTTTTTCAATAACCAATTCAATATTCGATCTCATAGATACGTATGGAATTCTATGGAAAGCCGTATTCGATGAAAGTCGTATGTACAACTGCCCTTCTAAAAATTTAAACCAAAACCTGTTAGATGAAGGCCTTGAAAGTGTGTACAAAATATATGCCTACATATACTATGTTATAGAGTTACTCATCTTTAAACCTTTAGCTTCTAAAAGATTGTGTGAACTAATGACAAATCTGAACAGGTTGGAGAATGAGCATCTAAATAACGTTGGTCGTTTTCGAGCAGTGAAGACAGTTCCGCTACCATTTCCCGAAGATTCGGACTGATGAGGTGCTGATCTTATAAATGTAAAGATGCCTTGTAGACAGACAAGCTGACATAAAAGAGGAAGGTATTAGCTGAAAGGGAGTTAGTCATATTTCAAATGCATAAGATCCCTTATCATTTGTATGACACGCACTTGAATTCAAGTGTGAAAAGCCCTCAATTGCAATGCAAATAGTGCACTGCAATAACATTTTTCCTATTAATTGGCTCTTAGATTTCTTGCTCTATATCAATATCAGCAATCCAAAAAAATAACAATGTTTTATTTCCTTTTGTTTGTCCTCTATATGATCACTTTGTGAAATTGGTTTAAGCAAGTAGAATCTTGTCTCATTTTAGTATATTGTAAACTGCATTCAAGAAAACTAGAAGTAATGCCTTAACATCAAGGTGTTAGGTGTAGAACCTTTCTATGAAAACATCACTAACATGTAAGATATGAAATCTCAATAACACCTAAGTTATGTGCCATGGATAATATAAGTAAAATTTGTATACAGTAATAATGAGTCAATTGTATATCATATTCACTTATTTGTTTGTTTTCCAAAGAGCAATAATAATGAATAATGGAATGATGCAATGTAAGTTAATACATTTTTTCTCATTTTTTATTCCTATCTATTTGCCTCTTTTAAGAGTGTGTTGATGATTCTTTTCAAGTTTGGACTTTATTATTGTTCTAGTTTGCCTAAGTAATTTTCATCCATTCCTTATTTCATATCTTCGTGTTTTAAAAATCAAATATACATTTATACTTTATTTTTCAACTATGGTATTATTATTAATCATTTTTTCACCATTTATTTGTCCATTTATAATTTAATTTCTAATGTGCATTAAATGAGGTTATTTTAATCAAATTGTATTAAATTTTTACACTGTTTAATGATTTCATAAACTAAATGGATAAATTTAAAATAATAATTAAAGAAAGATAAATGAAAACAATTATTACCCGTGTGGATGTTTTTTTTAAATGAGAACAATTATTACTTTTCTTAAAAAATGTTTTTTTAAACAAAATACCAAAGGTTCCTAATGTAGATGTTTGACTAGAGAGTTCTAGAATCACACACATTACATTTTTAACTCATTTATGTTAAGAAGGACCTTTTGTATAAAAAAACTAAAACCTTTTTACACTTTTTTAATTTATGAATAAAAAGAGTTAAACCATTGAATTTTTCAATATTGGATGATTAAAATGATAAATATATTTTTTTCCACTTACTCAAGAGTAAGTGGATTCCTCCCCGTAAATCTAAAGTTAAAAATATATTCTTGGGCTTCCCTCCTAAAATTAAGCTGGAGAGACTAAAGTGTATAAAATTTGGATTTTCAAAGAATATGTTCCCTTTATTAAATTCGTTCTTTTGGGATGAAAATTGTTAAAAATGTGTGTTTTAATAATGTATATGATTGATGAAAAAAACAATATTAAGTTGTAAATTTTGATTTTCAAATATTTCTGAAAAGAGAGATATTTACATAAAAGAGAAATATTTAAAATTAAACAGTGATTGCAAAAAGAGAAATATTTAACATACCTTACATGATGAATAATGAATAATGCTGTTTTTAAGAAAAATATTTAAAATTGATGAATAACACTATTTTTAAGTTTTTCATGCATATCTAAGTAGGGATTGCAAAATTACCCGGCCTATAATTATCCATCAAAATACCTATAATAAGTACTCATAAAAATATCTTATTGGTGAGAACGAACATTATAATCGTCCACCAATACCCACATATTTTAATTAAATATTTTATATTTAATTATTATTATTTTATATTTAATTATTATTTTAACATTATATTAATTTATTGTATTATTCTTTTATAATAAAATTTAGTAATTACCTAATTAAATTATAATTATAACATTATTATATATATATTATTCGAGTAATAATTATTTTTATATGTATTTGGCGTACGCAATTGTCATCCTAATCTCAAGTCGAAAATACACTTTGGAAAATGGTGCAATTTAGGAAGCTGAAGAAGAGCGGAGAGGATTTGAGAAACCAGATATGCATGACGTTTCACATAAACAGTGACCTAAGAAAAGTGAACTACGTTGTTAACAAACTGCTTTGTCCCTTTCACGTTCTTTGCTTATTTATTTGCAACACACAAAACTCACATTCACACACTCAAAAAAATTGCTTTTTTTTTGAATAATCTATTCCAAGTTCCAAACTTTCAATTCCCAAAGCCAACCCTTTGAGAATTAATCCATGTCCATGGCTTCCTTCACCCTTCTTCCTCACCTTTCATCATTTTCTTCTTTATGTTCATTTCCCAAGGGCTTTGTTCCATGCTCCAATATTAATGTACTCAACCCAAAGGGTACCCTTCAACACAAGGGTTCTTTCAAGCCCACTCTTGTTGTTAAATCTGCTACGGGTGTGGCTGATAATATTTCAAGCTTCACAAGGGGCCCCACCTCTGATTCCATCTCCTCTTTGAAGTTCAATCTTCTGGTAGGTTCTGTTTTTTGTTTTATAGAATCTTACTTGCTTATTTTTATTTGCAGTTTTGTAAAAAAAATAGTTTTTTGTTTCATCCTTCTGCATGTTGTTGACATGATTAATTGTTTGAAACTGCCCTGTTACTTGTTTTTTTTTTTTGACAAATTGAATTAGCAAATGATGAATTTCATGAGTAACTGAAACCATTGTTTTGCTGATCATGTGGCTTGTTGAAATGTGAAAGGGGGTTTATTAATTTGATTTCTTGCTTAAATATTTCTTCTTAGCCTTACACATGGTAAAATTTCAAAGATGTTGAGGACAATTTTTTTGTGAGCCTTTATATGAAGCTAGTATATGTACATACTACATAGTTGTAATATTATGTGTATCTGATTTCTCTGGTTATAGCTTCATGGTATATAAAGCTAGTGAATGAAGCATTCATAAAGCATCATGGTTATTGCTTTATGAATGCTCTCCTTATTTAAGATTGTGATTAAAACATGAGGACATGAGTATGCTCATTAACTTATAAATATGATGTTGAGTATGCTTTTATTGTTCATTTTTTTAATGTTGGGTTATAGACATTGTCTCTTATGCTTGCAGAGTATTGTTTCTGGGCTAAATAGAGGTCTTGCTGCAACTGAAGATGATCTACGAAAAGCGGATGCTGTGGCTAAGGAACTTGAGGATGCTGCAGGACTAGTTGATCTCTCAGTCGACATCGATAAATTGCAAGGAAGATGGAAACTGATATATACCAGTGCATTCTCGTCTCGAAATCTAGGTGGGAGCCGTCCTGGTCCTCCCATAGGAAGGCTCCTTCCTATAACTCTTGGACAGGTCTGTTACTGATCACATATAATAATATCAATTTTGTTTGATTGCATGCTCGATAAATCGCCGACTCCACCTAGTGAGATTAAGGCTCGGTTGTTGTTGTTGCTTGCTCTTTAAATCAGGAATCCTTTAAGTTATAAATGATGCATAGTGGTTGACCAAATTCTAAACTGTCATTTGAATGATAAAATACTTGTGCTCACTGTTTATTATGACTGGCACTTGTGCCTGAGAAAATTATAAGATGATCTTATTACATGTTAGATTATCACAAAGTAATGTATTTTGTGCGTGTGCTTTTGTCTCCAAATTTATGATCTGTTTTGCTGATAGGTTTTTCAACGAATCGACATCTTGAACAAGGATTTTGATAATATAGTGGAGCTTCAATTGGGTACTCCATGGCCCCTACCACCTCTTGAAGCAACAGCCACATTAGCTCACAAATTTGAACTCATAGGTTGGTTTTCATGTTTTGTTCTTTGCTTTTTTATCATGCATTGTAATTTCTGTATGATTGCTACTATTTCTCAGATATGAGGATTGTACTGCATTAATACCACCTTTTATGGTGTACTGGTTTCTTGCATTACAGGATCATCGAAGATTAAAATAGTATTTGACAAAACCACTGTGAAGACAACTGGGAGTTTGTCACAGTTGCCACCATTTGAGGTACCTCGACTTCCCGATGCACTAAGGCCTCCGTCTAATAGTACAAGAAGCGGTGAATTTGAAGTAACATATGCTGACTCGGATACCCGCATCACAAGAGGAGATCGAGGCGAGCTAAGGATCTTTGTGATTGCTTGAGTTCCTGGTGTATGAGCTATGCATTTTCCCTGCTGGACTTGAAAACCTTCCAACGCCAGTGTGTCCTCTTTTTCTCATCCTTTTTAGTTGTTTTCGCAATAGGTTCTTCAACATTGTAACATGTATATTTTATATACTGATGGAAACAAACCACACAATGTAGCTTCAAGGGAATAAGTTACTTTTTGATTAAATGTGACATTTTATCTTGCCAAATATTTGCTTATAGATCATCATATTTTGATACTTAGGATCTGTTTTTGAGTTGAGTTTTGGAGGAAAATAAATTGAAATGAGAGACTTTGAATTCATTTCACCAATGTTTGAAGGCTTTCAAGTTTTCTATTTTCCTTCATTTCTTTCCAAAATTCAGCTCGCAAACAGACCCTTAATTTCATTGTTGAGAGGACACGTTGCACCTTAAATTTCAATATCCTTCTTAGATGCCTTTACAAGTCATTGTTGCATTAAATCATTTTCATCTTGAATTAGTTGCTTATGTGGTTCCTTGTATTCATTAAAATCTACATGCTGAGTTGTGAAATATAGTTGTGGTGAATAAGCAAAACAATAATAGTAGTTATGGGTCATTCTAGTTTGTATTGTTTTCTTCTATTTTTATAGTGGTCTATAAATACATTTGACTGTCCTTCAAATTTTCCCTACACTATCTATAAAGCATAAGTCATTTGTAACCTCAAACTTATGAAAATGTTATCCAATCAAATAAAGTTACAAACTTTTTTTTTAGAACAATGTGATTTTTTTCTATGTTATGATGAATGATTAAATCATAATTGAAGTCTTTCCATTTGTAAGCTATATGTTGTCCATCCTTCATATTTTAGAACATTATCATAGAGAAAAAGATATATGCACCGATATAGTAATTGTGTAAGAGTTTTTTACACTATTAATGCATCATTCACCATCAATTCTTAATTATCATTAACTTTTAAATATAAGTATTACAAATTAATGATTGATAATGCACTAACTGTGTAAAAATCTTTACACTAACTGTACTTAGATATTACATTATCAATTATATATTTTTCTTTGATGTACTCACTATCAAATATATTAACATCATATGGAATTATTTTTCAGCTCATAAGATTCTTCACCTTAGCTTTATCCTTGTCGATTGTGTACTTCACCATCACTGATAACTACTCTATGTTACTTAACACATCACATTCATGTCCTGTTCTCTTTTCTCAAACATAGCTTCATTTTTGTCTTTACTTCTCTAATCCAACATACATAGCTTGATTCCCCTATTCACTTCATCACATTCAATCCATTTTCATTTTCTTAACATTGAACAAATATATACAAAATTATTATATCATCCACCATTTATGTAGATTACTTTTTTTGAAAATTCAAAGATAATTCAATATGAATGGTGAATGATATAATAACAATGTATAAAACTTATATATTGTGAGTGCAAACATTTTTCCCTCAGTATTTTTCCCATGGATATCCACTCAACTCAATTATGACTATACAATATTAGCAAGCAAACATGTAGCGAACATATGGTCCAATATAAGAAACTCGCATTTGAAAAGTTTAAGAAGAATAAATGTATGCATTTTTTAGTCTCACAAAAAACTTATTTGTTTAAGATTTTAAAACTCTTAATTTTAAAGCAAACAAATTTACCACTGTGGCATCTAGAAATAACCTCATTTTTTCTTGTCAACACCCCCAAATTTAAAACATTAAAAGGCCATTTGGATTAAATTAAGATAAATTATATAAACCAAATATAGAAAGGGTAAATATATATTATCTATAACATGTAAAGGGAAAACAAAATAAATATTCATGATGTTTTGTTATTTCCTATTTTGCTCTTACTAATCTATATTTTCTACCAAAAAACTCATAACATATTTTCTCATTTTATGTTTCATATTTGTTTATGTAACTTTTACAGTTTTTCATTTGAACACGACAGTTTTTCCACATAGATCAAGGCAATATTTGAACACGACAATTTATCCTTTCATTTTTTAACATGCAAAATTGCAAATCATGTTTTGTTGATTTTGTTATAGTTATGAAAAATGTAATAAAAATATGCAAATTAATTACAATTCACTTAATATAAAAAGCAGGTTCACAAGGAAGTGAATGACACTTTATTCAATTATAAAATACAATTACTTTGACAATAAAAGGCACTATCAATTCAGTTCCATTAACCATATTCTCGTGATTAGTAACATAATTTAGGAAGAATTTAATTTGGATAATAAGTAAAATAATTTCAACTCTATAAATGATACCTTATGACATCAGAAGCAAATAAATCGAGGCAAAATACAACTAGATTCGACTTAATTAAACGTATTTCATTCATGTTGGCTTATCACAATACTTCTGTAAATAACAGTCACATTTAGCCACATACAAAACTAGAGTTTAATAAGTTTGTTTCTTTTCAAACCAAATTGTACTAAGCCCAAGATTCCATAACAGCAGAAAACAAGTAATTTTGCACTAAACCATTGAAGTAAATGATTCATGATTGTTTATCATGCTAATTGGTCTGGATATTCCAATAAAGAAACTTGGAGTTCAAAGACTCAGCAAAAAATGAGAATGAGAATGCAAGAGCCACTCATTATGATACTTCTAATCATGAATCCATTCTTCATGATGCCTTCAACTCATCCAAACCAAAACGAGCCTGTGCCAAAATACCAAGTTTTGTAAGCCTAGCTTTAAGAAAATTTAACATGTATAATTTTATTATTTAGGCTCCTACATGCTCTTAAAACTTTAAAGTTATAATCTTTTTCATGGAACACTTAAGGGTTATTAATGCAATTCTACCACAATGAGACTATACATATATATATTAAGATATGAGTGAGAGGGGTAAAGATATGGCCATTAGATCTAACCTAAGATTATAAAGTCACATTATTTTTTTAAGTGATCATTACCCACTAAATATATATATATCTTTTTCCTTCTGATTTGATTAATATATAAGGGGAATTCTAAACAAAATATGGTTTAACTTAGAACTTGATGGTGCATGCAGTTTAATGTCCTTTTTTCATTCCATTTAGATCAATTTCATTAATGGTCATTATTAAGCTATAAAATTATTCAAGTTATTTAGTTTACCAGAAACTTGTGATTTTCTTCAAGGAGAGGAGAAAAGGCAGAACAAAATTTCTCTATGTCAGCATTGATATCACCAGTGCCTCCTACAACATCCATGAATTTCTTCCTATCAGGAGCAAGCTTCATGGCCACCTGTATGTAAAATAATTAATATTTAGCTTCACGGCTTCCTAAAAAATGTATGCACCAACAGTATAAGAGTTTTTTACACTGTCACTGTATCATCCACCATTCATTTTCAATCATCATTTACTATAAAAAGTAATACAAATGAATGGTTGATAATGCAGTGAGTGTATATAAATATTTATATTGTCAGTGCATAAATTACACTCTATGGTACATCTCTAAATTACTGAAAATTAGGATAAGCAAAATAATAACTTGAATAAAGGATGAAATATTCATAGGGTAGAGAGCAAAAATTATGTTTCAATCAAGAAATAATAAGATTATAGGAAGAAAAGGGAAGTATGAGAAGAACAATACAGTGAAGCTTGAACTAGCAAGCCAACCATGCCACTTCTTTAGTGTCTTGGTATAAGAATCTGTACAGGCTTGTGACATTGACCAATCTTCATGGTCGATCAAGTTTCGGAACAAAGCAACCAAGAAATCCATCGCTCTGATAGTTTTACAGGTTAGCGAAATAAGTGTCACATATTAAATCACATGACCCAATTATATAAATAAAACTACCAGTCATATGCTGAAATATAAAACAACAACAACAACCAAATAAAAATTAGTAAACGACTAGAATTATCCCAACAAAATTACTTCCATAACACTGAGTTCTCAATTAGCAGAAGCATCACAAGTTCAAAAGAAATTAGGGGAAAAAGCTCTGTAATTGAAGCTAGTGAAAGGATCAATTAATGAGCTGAAAGATAATAAAAATATTATAAATCCTCCTTAACAACTTGGGAAGTGACTCAACCAAAATAAAGAAAAAAATTCCAGACTTCTAATCCTTTAAGAGAATGAGCCAGGCTTGTATTTTGCTGATCCACAAGCAGAGTTACTAAAGAATGCCATGGCAGATTTGTGATCTTACCCACCTTGCATAATAAACATTCATGCACACATTACTACCCTTTATAGTATTTCTATTCATTATGACGAATTTCATGTTGCATTTTGATACCAACATTTGGAAAACATGTGTCCTAGCATGACTTCATAAGATTTCTGGCTAAAGTCAGTATTTTGGAATTTTATGCATATCTTGATAACCTTTTTTTATGTTCCATATCTTTACGTTTGGTTTCTAATTTACTTGTGGACAATATATTCTGCTTGAAACACTACAAATAAAGAAAGAGTTCTATAAAGTAAGAGATTTGGGAATGCCATACCAGTAGGAATTACAATTAAATGCTTAGTGGCAGTGCTTAGTGCTCTTTACCTTGTAAGCCAAAGAAGTCCATTGGTACAACTGGATGATGACTTGGCAGTTTTAGTTTCAACTTCTACTTGTACCAAACTGTACAGGTAGTTGAATCTAGATGGATTGGACGCATATTTAGATTCCAATCTCTGTCTTGAAAGTCAGCATGGTATAGAGTGAGAAATTAAAGCAAACCAATAAAATGATAAATAGATAAAAACGGGTGACAAAGACATACCGATATATTGCCACCTATGTCAGATTTAACAAGGGCCATAGCAGCTCCGAACTTATCTGCACATAAGAAAACCATTAGTTCTTATAACCATGGTACAGGAGTTCATATTGGGTTACATTTGAGGTTTGACCAATCATTGAAGTATTAAACCACAGAAAAATACCAACAAGGCGTTGGTCTAGTGGTATAAGGCCCCGCTAGATCCTCAGAAAGACCAAAAGGTCAAGGGTTCGATTCCTAGGAGTGACGGCTGCCTGCATGGACTTTACTTAGATTTTAGATTAGAAGGTTAAAACTTATATTCCACCCATAAAATCACTGTTGAGTCATAATCATCTTATCTGTGACTTAATGACATATTTGTTACTAGTTTTGTATAACAAATAGGTTGCCCTCAGCTAGATATTCTGAGTAATTGTGCTTGTAAAAGAAAATAAGTATTGAAAATAAAAAAACATCTAAAAGCTGAATGATAAATCATACAAAGAGTTTCAGGTCATAATGATGCAAAATTGTTGTGAACAAATCAACTACTTTTTTTCACTTGACACATAACTACATACCACAACAACCAAGCGTTAATTCCACTAGGTGGGGCTCGGTAAATTGATTATCATAAATGTTCATTAACAAAACATTGATCTCTGAGTCTTTCTTAATCGTTTCACCTATGTGTGGAGGAGACCGGTAGAAGTCTCGTAAGGAGAATAGATCAAATGGAGGTTAATCTATTTGACATATAACTACAAAACAATATTAATTTCGAGTAAACTGGAGAGAAGCAGGGGGCATGATAACATAAGCCCACTATAGAAAAAATCACTTATATGCATCATACCTTGCTCAAAGAGGGAGGGAATAGAATAAAGATCTGACAAAATTATATTGTTCACATGCTGGATAACACAAATAATTAACAAATATCATTGGCATTCCCCTTACAAAATAAAACACGGCTAGAAAAGGGAGAGAAGACATAGCGAACATCCAAAAAAAACATGATTGCCTTTGTTTTATGTTTGTCCTGTAACAATAACAAAGTAAGGGACCAAGAGCTTTCACCTATAACAGGCAGTATATGCTTGCACACTTCCAAAAAAGGCTGGGACAGAATTTCTCCCTGGTCAGACTTTACAGTCTTAATTCCTTCAATTGCAGGAGCGAAAACGGTTCCCTCCATTTTTGTACTTTGCTGCACATAACATGGTCATAACCCAATAAACACGTAAGCGAAAGCTTAACAGAGATCAAATCTACATCAAAGCCACCACTATCAAAGTATACATTTATATTCCTTTTCCTTCTTCAAGCAAACAAATCTTACAATGTGAAATCTGGATTCAATTATGGTGAATTGTATGGGAAATTTCCCAAAACCACTCAAATTACCATAGCAATGGATACATTAATATTTTTCACCATTCTTACCCTGCATATCTAAACTGTATCTGATCATTGCAATTCATTTTCCTACACAGCTGAAGTCAACCTTATTTTATTTGTTTAAGATCCAAAAACACCGAGAGCGAGCCTTGTTGGCTCAATTAAGGTTGCAGCTTAGTGACCAAGATACTACGGTTCAAATCCTTGCAAACACTCAAAACATTTTCTGGACAAGGTTGCGTACAAAGATCATTCCCATACGTAGTAACATCGTGCACTGGGCTACCCTTATATCCAAAAAACATGACTAGAATAAAATAATGCCTTCTGGGATGAGATGGATATGGATGTGGAAAATTTATGGGTCCAGATCAAAGAACATAGATGAACAATAATTTGTTATAAGCTTCTAAGTTAATAAAAATCAAAACTTTAATGAACCAACCAAGGATTGAATAAAAATATCAGATCTCATTCACTTGTGGCCAGATTCAAACAAGAAAATGCAAAATTGACACCGACCCAACAACTGAATTAAGTTCAGAAGCATTACAATTTAAAAAATTCAAACAAAATCAGACGATGATCCATGAACAGAAAAAAAAATCAGAATTGAATGAAACGTACATTTGTGTATGTAACGCGAAGTGGTACGAGGGAACACTGTGGTGATCTGAGTCTGAGAACAGATGCTTTGCGTTAAACTATTTTTTTTGTTCTGATGTCGATTTGCGAAGAGAGCATTTGTTGGAAAATTATTGGATTTCTATGGTTACTTTAGAAGCAATGTTATTAAAACCGTACCCGTTATTAAACCGGTCAGGATAATGATATAGTGATACAGTGATTTAACCGGTGGTTCAGTAATTAAACCGTATGCCGGTTAAACCGGACATACCTCCTTATATATATGTAAATCTATAACAAAAAAATTTCAAATAAGTAGGTATTCAGATTTATAATTCATATTCATAATCTACTTCAAATTCACACAAACAAACAACATTAGGTATTTAACAAAATCAAAGTCTAAAGTGCAAAACATATATCAATTCAAAATTATCACTTAACAAACGCAAAATACAAATAAATGACACAAGTATCACTCCTTAAATTTGAATAATGAGTGAATTGAAAATTTGAAATGTGAGGTAGTGTATTTTCACTTTTTAGGGATGAAATTTTAAAAAAAATAATAATATACAAACCGGCCGGTTTTAACCGGTTCACCAGTTTTGACCGGTTTTCAACCGGTTTTGACCGATTCCCTTGCGTGGCCGGTACGGCACGGTTTTCATTACACTGTTTAGAAGGTTAAGGGATAAGTATAATCCACCTTATTCAATTGTATACGATTAACTTTTTCATTGTATATGACTAGCAATATATATATCATTTTAAATATTATTTTTTATATACATAATAATAATTAATAGATATATATTTTATTTAATTAACATTTGGAATTGAGTTACGTTTAAGTATATTTTCGAATTCAAAAAATAATCTGTCCAATATTTAGAATTTGGTAATGTACAAACTTTAATTATTCCATACTTATATACCACATCAACCACATATTAAGTATAATTGTCATGGGCACCCACTTACTCCCTTATATAAACCTATCTTTAAAATCCTCATTGGTGTGGAATGTAGACTCTATCCAATTAGTATAAATTTGGGGTATGCTAGTCAACGCTGATTAATATTTCTTTATAGACAAGTGTTAATATTTTATGATAAATGAGATTTGAACTATCAATTTCCTTATCATTTCACTTCTTAAGCCATTTATTTTCACCACCTTATGACTTCCAACATGTGCAAATGAGTTTTAAACTTGCAGTGTAATCTCCACATCAACATTCAAGAAATAACAAATTCAAAAGCAAGAATCATAATCAAACACCAAAATCAGCAAGACATTGGTGAAGTGATATAAAACATAGTTATACTCCCAAAAAGACTAAATTATTAAATGTTTGATTTGTGAGAGCCACATTTATGAATAAGGACAACACACCAAAGAGATGACAAAAAACTCACCATTGAGTACTGATAGAATCTGTCAATATTCTTGTAAATATTTTCCATATCTTTATATATCTTTTATATTAGGATAGAAAATATTGTTAGTCATATTTGCATATTAGCATAGTTGTCTTATGTATTATGTAGCCTTGAATTATGCTAATACTCTTGTATATTAATCACTATTTGAATGGAATACAATCACGGAACAAATTCCTTCATGGTATCAAGAGAACCATGGAACTTTCCTGTCTTCTTCTAATCCTCTTATTTCCTTCTTTCCCCATCCTCTCTTTGCTTCTTCTCAGCCATGTCTAGTTTAAAGAATTACTTTCATCCGGCTCTTGCTGTATCCAATATCAAGAATTATATTTCCGTCATTCTTGAAATGGAAAACGTTCAATATGGAACGTGGGCTGAACTTTTCAAAATCCATGCCCGATCTCACAAGGTCATTCACCATATCATTCCACCGGAAGAAGGCAAGGAAAAGAAGTTGCCTGAAATCGATGAGTAAAAAGAATTGTGGTCCACCTTTGATGCCACAGTTCTCTAGTGGATTTATTCCACTATTTCGAATGATCTTTTGACCACAATCCTTGAGCCCGACTCCACTACAATGGAGGTGTGGGCTCGGTTACGAGACATCTTTCAAGACAACTAACACTCACGTGTCGTCACGCTCGAGCAAGACTTCTCCACCACTCGAATGGAAGATTTTCCAAATGCTTCAGCATATTGTCAACGACTCAAGATGCTTTCGGATCAATTGAAAAATGTAGGTGCATTTGTTTCCAATCAGCGACTCGTTCTTCAACTGGTGTCTGGACTCACTGATGCATATAAAGGAGTCGCTACACTGATCCGACAAAGCAATCCACTTCCTCATTTCTATCAAGCTCGCTCTATGCTTACACTAGAAGAGGTGGGGTTGATTAAGATGGCAGCCACCAGATCAAATAATGCCATGGTTGCTACACAATTTAAGGATTTTGATGAACTACTCACTTCTTATGAAAATTCCTCACACAATCGAGGCGGGAAAAAATGTAGACATCGGAATCACCCAAACACCAGCTGCAAAAACAACAATCGAAGTGCTGGTGGTGGTCGCGACAATGGGAAAGGTGGTCACAGCAGCAACCAGCAGCACCAACAGCATCCATTTCCCGGCTGGGGGTGGATGCCACAGCCTTGGGCTATACCTCCCTGCCCATATCCTTCTTCACAATGAGCTCGTCCAAACGGCCCAACAAGACAATCAAGAATTTTGGGACAGTGCCCCCAAGCTTATGCTGTCAGCAACCCTTCTTATACACCTACAGATATTGAGGTAGCTATGCATACAATGTTACTCAACGTTCCTGATGAAAATTGGTATATGGATACCGAAGCAACCTCTCATATGACAACATCTAAAGGTACTCTCTCCTCTTATTTTAATATGAGCAATTTAAATCAAAATATTATTGTTGGTAGCAGACAAGGAATTTCAATTCACGGTTATGGTCAATCATCCCTTTCCCCACCACATCCACCATTAAATTTAAAAAATGTCCTACATGACCCGAAACTTATTAAAAATTTGATTTATGTGCGTCGTCTTATCACTGACAATAATGTTTCCATTGAATTTGATCCTTGCGGGTTCTCTATGAAGGACCTTCAGACGGGAATGCCAATAATGAGATGTGAAAGCATCAGCAACTTATATCCTTTCACCTCCACCAACAGTTATCAAGCAACATATCCATCCACTTTTGCAGCTATCACTCCCAGTTTATGGCATAATAGATTGGGACATTCGGGACCATCTGTTCTACGCTCCCTTAGCAAGAATAAATTTATTTCCTATCAACATTTATCATCCTCTAATGTTTGTGAGTCTTGTGTTTTTGGGAAACATGCCAAATTGCCATTTTATGATTCATCTTCTAATACTTTGATGTCATTTGAAATTATGCATAGTGATTTGTGGACTTCTCTTATTTTAAGCATTACAGGGCATAAATATTATATTCTATTTTTGGATGACTACTCTAGCTTCTTGTGGACTTTTCCCATTAGCAAAAAATCCCAAGTATACTCAATATTTTCATCTCTTAGTGCTCTTATTAAGACACAATTTGAAAAGAATATTAAGTGTTTTCAATGTGACAATGGGAGAGAATTCGATAATGAGCTTTTCAAACAATTTTTTGACAAAAATGGTCTTATTTTTCGATTTTCACGCCCACACACTTCTCCACAAAATGGCAAAGCCGAACGAAAAATAAGAACCATAAACAACATAATTCGCACCCTCCTTGCTCATGCTTCCATGCCCTCTTCATTTTGGCATCATGCACTTGAAATGGCAACATATCTTTTGAACATTCTCCGAAACAGATCCCTCAAACACAAATCCCCAACTCAAATTCTTTACCGTAGAGATCCTACTTATATGCATCTCCGAGTTTTTGGTTGTTTATGCTACCCTCTCATTCTTTCCCCTAACATAAATAAATTACAACATCGTTCTTCCCCATGCGTATTTTTGGGATACCCATATAATCATAGAGGATACAAATGTTACGATTTGTCAAGCAGGAAAATAATCATTTCAAGACATGTCACTTTCGATGAGTCCCAATTTCCTTTTGCTAAGCTGCACACCTTTTCTTCTATTGCATATGATTTTTTGAATTATGACTTAAATCCATTTTTAATACATCACTGGAAAAATCCAATCATGCAGCCACCGGAACCAACTTTGTTTAATGTTGATCACTCCCCAAGGCACAATCAAATTCTTGTAGCTCTAGACCAAAATACAAACTCAAATATTGGCCCGCCTACCTCTATTTCTCCAACCAGGTCCAACCAACCAGACATACTGACCACCTCTACCCATTGCCAAACTGACCTGGCAACACACAACCAACCTCCGACCCGACCCACATATGCCACTATAAGAACCATGACAACTAGAAGCATGCATGCCATTTCTAAACCAAAACACCCATTAAATATGTTAGCTTTAGTTACCCAACTCACCCTCTCTCCTATTCCTACAAACCCAAAACTGGCCTTGTCCGACCCGAATTGGAAATCCGCTATGCAAGGTGAATACAATACTCTTATTAATAGTAAGACGTGGGATTTAGTACCACGACCTTCTAATGTCAATATTATTCGTTGTATGTGGATTTTTCGGCATAAAAAGAATTTTGATGGTTCTTTTGAGCGGCATAAGGCCCGTCTTGTTGATGATGGCAGGTCTTAGCAGGTTGGAGTAGACTGTGATGAAACTTTCAGTCCAGTGGTGAAACCAACAACAATTCGGACTGTTCTTAGCATTGCCATCTCTCACTCATGGCCCATTCATCAGTTGGATGTCCACAATGCTTTTTTGCATGGTCAACTACATGAGACTGTTTACATGCATCAACCTATGGGATTCAGGGATCCTGTTCATCCAATTATGTATATCTCTTAAAGAAATCTCTTTATGGTCTGAAACAGGCACTTCGGGCTTGGTATCAACGGTTTGCTGATTGTGTCTCCATCATTGGTTTCAACCATAGCAAATCTGATCATTCATTATTCATTTACCGCAAAGGTAATGACATTGCATACCTTCTCCAATATGTTGATGATATCATCCTTACTACTTCTTCTGATGATCTTCGACAATCTATCATGTCACTCCTTGCTTCAGAATTTGCTATGAAAGATTTAGGCCATTTCAACTATTTTTTTGGGCATTTCAGTCACTAGGCATGCAGGTGGTTTATTTCTTTGCCAACAAAAATACGCTGAGGAGATCATAGATAGAGTTGGCATGTCCTCTTGCAAACCTGCTCCTACACGAGTGGACACTAAAGCAAAACTTAGTGTCTCCTCGAGTTCTCCATATGAGGATCCAACTCATTATCGCAGTTTAGCAAGAGCCTTGCAATACCTTACTTGTACGAGGGCCGATATATCATACGTTGTCCAACAAGTATGTTTACACATGCATGACCCAAATACTGACCATATGAGTGCTCTTAAACGTAGTCTAGTTATGTCCAAGACACCCTAAACTTAGGTCTACATTTGTACAAATCATCAATTTCTAGTCTCATTTCATACACTAATGCTGATTGGGGTGCATGTCCCGACACTAGACGATCCACTTCTGGTTACTGTGTTTTTCTCGAAGATAACTTGATCTCGTGGTCCTCTAAACGACAACCTACTTTGTCTCGCTTAAGTGCCGAAGTAGAGTTTAGAGGAGTAGCCAATGTCGTTTCTGAATCTTGTTGGATTCGTAATCTGCTTCTGGAACTTCATTGTGTGATCCCCAAGGCAACGTTGGTGTACTGTAATAATGTGAGTGCAATATATCTATCTGGTAACCTCGTTCAACATCAACACACTAAACACATTGAGATGGATATACATTTTCTACGAGATAAAGTTGCACGTGGACAAGTTCGTGTCCTTCATGTTCCCTCTCGCTATCAACTTGCTGATATTTTCACTAAAGGGCTTCCGCGCATACTCTTTGATGATTTTCGAGCCAGTCTCAGCATAAGAGAGCCTCCTGCTTCGACTGCGGGGGTGTGATAGAATTTGTCAATATTCTTATAAATATTTTCCATATATTTATATATCTTCTATATTAGGATAGGAAATATTGTTAGTCATATTTGCATATTAGCATAATTGTCTTCTCTATTATGTAGCCTTGAATTATGGTAATACTCTTGTATATTAATCACTGTTTGAATGGAATACAATCACGGAACAAATTCCTTCAAGTACATGTAAGAATGTCCATAATGGGTACCCACAATAATAACATATGGGTGGAAACAGATTTTATGATACTCACTCCACGTATACCCGCATATTTATAAGTTTATTTTTAATTAAACTTTTATATATATTATATTTTTTATTATTATTTCATAGTAAATTGAAGTGATTTAACTATAATCATAAATTTTTCATGTAATTATCATATTATTTATGTAATAATTATTTTTATATATTAATTATTACAAAATTATATAATATAATAAAAATTTAAAACTCGTTACATAAATAATGCACATATCGGCAACCATCTGATCTTATTGGCATCCCTAATTTATTCCTCATACCATTGGTTTTACAAAATAAATATTGAAGGACATTGAATGAGGAGGATTGTTTGCATGTAATGGGGAGAAGGGATAAAAAACAAAGGATATGGATAAAAAATATGGATACAATATGTGTGGGCCTTAAGCATTTAGAAACCCAAGTTCCAATGAGGCCCAATTCCCGTCACTCTTTTTCATTATAATAATAAATTGAAGCAAACCCTAATTTTGAACTCACCTTCTTCCTCTCCGCCTCTGCAATCAACTCCATAGTCGAAAATGGTGAGTCCCTTCTACCTCTATTCTTCATCACTTTCTATTTATAATTCTAATCAAACTCTTATCATCTTCAATCACAGCCTTTCAAAAGGTTCATTGAGATCGGAAGAGTTGCTCTCATCAACTACGGCAAAGAATATGGCAGACTCGTCGTCATCGTCGATGTCATTGATCAAAACAGAGTAACCCAGATTCAAAGTTCACAACTTTTTTCAATTTTATGAATACCCATTTGCTTAATTTCTTTAAAAAAAACATGTTCTGTTCTTGTTGTTAGGCTCTTGTTGATGCACCTGATATTGTGAGGTCACAAATCAACTTTAAGAGGCTTTCACTTACTGATATCAAGATTGACATTAAGAGGGTTCCTAAGAAGAAGGACCTTATTAAAGCAATGGAAGCTGCTGATGTTAAAAACAAGTGGGAGAAGAGCTCATGGGGAAGGAAACTCATTGTTAAGAAGACTAGGGCTGCTCTTAATGACTTTGATAGGTTTAAGATCATGTTGACAAAGATAAAGGTACTTTTTTTATTTAATTGATTTCATTTATTTTTATTTTTTATATATACTATGTTTAATGGTTAAATTGTTAATTTTTATTATTTTTTTGAATTTTTGCAGAGAGCTGCAGTGGTTAGGCAAGAGCTTGCTAAGCTGAAGAAGACTGCAGCTTAGGCATCTTTTTCTTGATGTGATATTTCAAATTTTGTCATGAATTTCATTCCTCTTAGGTACCCTTGGCTGGCTTGAACTTTTCATGTAACATTGAGTTGAGACACTTACTATAAAATGGTTTATTGTCTGATTTTTATTTTGAGGGATTGATATCAGTACTTAAAATTATTGGTCTAATATCTGGTTATGGTTTAATCTCATGTTTATGCTTTTCCTTGCACATGATATTGGTTTTAAAGATAAACTAATCCAACTCTCAAGCTGCAAGTGAGAGGTTAACTGTTTTTTTATTGGTTTGGAGTTTTGATTGGATTCTGAAGAGTTAGTTTCATTTGATACCTATATTTGGTTAGATATAGTGCAATTTGTATTTGTATTTGTAGTGTGTGATATATGCCATGCACAAGTGCTCTGTAGTGAACTTTATCCTGCTGGTACTGTTTAGTTTTCTGTTGTATTGAATTTCTTTAATGACAAGCAATCTAGTGTTAGCACTTATAACTTATTTGGTGAATTGACTCTTATTTTTAGGTTATTTACACAATTTGATCATCTTGTCAATAGAAGCAGCAATTGATAAATAATTAGTGTTTTTTGTAGATCATCTAGTCAACTCACATTTGACCAAAAAATAAGCTATTTGATAGTGTTTGGTAAGGAGCTTATTTGAATAAGCTAGTTGCTTATAAGCTTGTATTTTATAAGGTATAAGCCAAGGGCTGTACAATTGTAAGCATATCAACAAGTTTATTAGCCAATTAGATAATCTAACCATCTAGTGCTGATTCAATAAGCTGTGCTATTAATAGCTTGTAAGCTTTTACTTATTAGATTTCAACTAGATTATCTGATAGTTGTGCCAATTAGAGTATTGTCCTCCTTGTAAGAGTAGTGCTGGTATGAGCATTAGTGCTGGTATGAGCATTAGTGCTAGTATGAGCTTGTAAGAGTAGTGAAGCCAAAGTAATTGTATTAAACATATATTTCTCCATATCTTAATCTATACTGTCATGCTTATGTCAATTGCAATCTGTGACGTGGTTGGAGCGATCACGGTTCCAATCGTGACGTGGTTGGAGCGATCACGGTTCCAATCGTGACGTGGTTGGAGCGATCACGGTTCCAATCGTGACGTGGTTGGAGCGATCACGGTTCCAATCGTGACGTGGTTGGAGCGATCACGGTTCCAATTGTGACGTTGTGGTGTGATGGATGAATGATTTTGGTTGCATTTCTTAGTGCTAGAAATTGTGTTATGTAGGACTACTACTGCAGCTTCTATGTTTCAGTGGCATGGTAGGTGTTTTACTCCAAAAACTAGTATATTACCCGTGCATTCGCACAGGTAGGAATGCGTGTTGCATGAATTTTATTGAAGAATAACACGATAATTTGTGAATATTAAAAATTATTTCCAACAATATTAAACATAATTTGTTGAATACATGTTAACAACGCAACTTTCATTCACAACAGTTATTGGGGATTAACATAGTTAATGTTAAACCTATTGTGTGAAATAAGATGATGTTAACTGAAATAACATAATTAAATATAATTTGATGAATACATGTTAAAGATTTTGAAAAACTTTTTTATAAACCACATTAATTGTTGACTTTAGTGGGTTACCATCCTTATCGTAAATCAAAATCTTCAATCCTTTCTTGCTTTTAACTCTTGAAATAGCAACATATAATTGACCATGACTGAATACTGGTTTTGGTACATATAATCTCACACTCTCTAGTGATTGGCCTTGAGATTTATTGATTGTAATAGCACATGAAAAAGGAATTGTCTTCTTATAAGCTTGAAAGGCTATTGAGTTTCTGAGGGAGACATTGACGTCTTCGGAATATATATGATATTTCTAACATATATCTAAATTCCTCAATAACATAATTGGAGTTCTAATCTTCAACTTGATTTTATGATTAGGGATACCATAAGTTGAAAGTTTGTTTATAAATTCTAGAGTTAGTACGTTCACTACTTCAATATTACTAACGTCAGACTTATCAATTGAATTTGAGCTTAGATATTTCTTTTCCTCTCCTATAGTTAAACATTAAAAACATTTATTAGTATAAATCTATAAACATCTTCATTAAAATCACTGAAATTTTTGAGAGAAAAAAGAAAATTTACCTAGAATTATGCTTAGCACATATTCATTGATTTGATCTACAATATCAATTGTTGATGCTAGTATTGCCCTACATTGAAGAAATTATTCATCATTGTAATGAAGATGTAAGTCTGGAGAAGTGCTAGACACTATTGCTTTAATTGGGTTATCAAAATGAAGAATCAAAAGTTCATATGGAATATCAACTTCAACTCAACCATCATTAGGCTATGATAATTTTCCATCCCCAACCTTTAGTATCCATTCTGAGAATTCCTTTATTTCTGTTGCGTTGTCATTATTTTGCAAACGCATATTCTTAGTGAGATTCAAAATTGTACAATAATGCGAAAAATAGGATGAATTAATTGTATCATGCACAATATCTGAACGACAGCCTCTTGAAATTACTGGCAAAATTTGTCTAAAATCACCACCAAAAACTAAAACATTTCCTCTAAATATAATTGAGTCATTTGTTTTTGTACCCATTATATCTCCTAGACACATTGACATCCTCGGAATATATATGATATGTTCATTGAGTTTGTGAACAGAAAAAAATAGAACACATATTTGTGAACATAACAATAAAAAATATAAAACGAAAAAAAATATATTTAGTGGTTTCTACTGCTTCAACTCAGGTGAAACACACAGTGAAAAATGTAAGCTTATAATCTTCAAGTTAATAACATTACATATATGAAATTCAATTTTAGTATTAACAATGTTAAAAAGATTGTTTGTTACACATATTACAGAAAATGAGAGAATAAGACTTTTTTTTCCATCTTAGTTCAATTTTCCTTCTATCATAGAGTTAGACTTTGAAAATATTATCTTTAATCATGTTGCCTAGAACATAATAGATATGAGGTAGAAAGTTTTAAAAAAAATAGTACATTCATATGGAAAAAGAGAAATTTAAGCCACATGAGTTTAGAGTATGAGGTAGAAAGATTGAAAAAGTAGTACATTCATATGGAAAAAATAGAAAGTTGCATAGAGAAACATGCTCCAATAAATGCAAGTTGTACAATCTTACACATTAATTTATATTTTTTTTTTAAATTAAAAAATATTATTACAAATATACCCATTTGAAATCGAAGTGTAAATGAAAGGGATCTATTTTGCAGAATAGGGCATTTCCACTTGGTGATCATCAAATCAATTGTTTTCTTTTTATAGTCATACACCTCATCATAACTACTGCAAAATATGTCTATAATAAAAACATAGTATGTAAATATACTAAACATTAGATCAACAATATAGTAATTTAAAACACAATAAAATAATTGAAGTTATCATTTGAAATATGCAAAAAAGATGCAAGTAACTATTATTTGCTATTTACTTATTTGTATATACTAAATTGTTTTTTTAGCAAATAGCACCAAGAGAAAGTGCAAGTTGCTGCATATTTTCAAATTTGTAGCTACACATAAAATTACTTTAAGGCTATGACTTTATTTCCCATCTTAGTTCACTTTTCCTTCTATCATAGAGTTAGACTTTGAAAAAAATTATCTTTAATCATGTTGCCTACAACATAATAGGTATGAGGTAGAAAGATTGAAAAAAGTAGTACATTCATATGGGAAAAGAGAAAGTTGCATAGAGAAACATGCTGCAATAAATGCAAGTTGTACAATATTACACATTAATTTGTAATTTTTTCAAAGAATTAAAAAATATTATTATTACAAATGTATCCCTTTGAAATTATTAATATTCTTTTTATATATATTCCTTATGGTTACTATTTTAATACTCAATAGTAATGTTGCAATATTAGAATCAAATCTAAACTCTAATTTTTTTTCCACAATGAGTATTACCTAAATTAAGGAATCAAATATAAATCAAATATGTGTTACAGTGCATACAATTTTGTATATCTTACATTTGATTTTAATATAATAAATGTAGAAGAATCAATTTCATTATCATAATTAAGTCAAATCAAAGATATGATTTTTTTAAGTAAAAAATATTGTTTTTCTTTATAAGGGTTAATAATACATTATGACTTTTTTAGAGTCTTTATTACAAAAAAATGACGTTAAAAAAATTGAAGTTTCATTTCTATTATATAGAAGAATGTTATCCTCAATGGATACAATATTATAATATTTATCACAAATTCATTAATCAATAACCTCAATAACAATAATAATATTACCATTTTTACTTTAGATTGAGATCAATATGTTTTATATTATGGATTTGATAATTTTAATATGAATTCATACAATCATAAATATGAGAATATTTATACACACTATTATTATCTGAGAATAAAATAACTGAAAACAAATAAAATTAAAAAACAGTTATTATTGTTATTATTCTTAATAACTTCTAACAAATATTAATAATAGAAAATTATTAATATTCATTTTATTTTATATTATTTTATTTTTGTACTACAATGGTAACATTGCAATATTAGAATCAAATCTAAACTCTATACAAAATATATCCATAATGAGCTTTGTTTAAAATTAAGGAATATATATTTTATATGAGTTATAAATATTTCAATATTTCATATTACTTAATTTAGGATTAAATAATAAATGAATATAAATTTATATTATGAATTGATTGAAATTAAGGAATCATAAATAATCTGTATTGAAATTGTATTAATATTTGAATTAACTATTTTCCTAAGGTTACTACGTTATTTTTAGGACAAAAAAAATTAGAGACAAATAAAACAATATTATTACTGTTTCAATCCAGTGTTCTAAGGTTATAGTTAAGTTTTTAAAATTCTAAGGTTATGAAATAATATTATTATAGTTACAATTCTAATGTTATAATAAATGTACTTTAATGCTATAATATAGTGCATTAACCATGAGTTAACTTAGTGTATTAACCAACAAAGTAAATGTAATCATATACTGGTATATACTAAATCAAGTTTGGTGTCAGTATATGTTAACATATACTAATTGAAGCATGAAAAAATTAAGCTCACTTATTCTAAAATGATATCTGAGAGCTAAATGTTAATTGATTGACAATAATAATATTTTCTTACTATTAGGCCATATAAGATTTTTTTCAGAATCATTCTAGGCAGGTAATGCAAGGTAAGTAGTAGCATTATAATGAAATGTGAAGGGTGTCACTGCAACAGGAATTACAGTGAACAGATCAAAGCAGGTTGTTTGGTACTCTAACTTGGGATACAGTCTTGGTGTTTGTGTTTTCCCTTGCACCAGAGCAACAATTGCCAACCTAAAAGATATGCCAACAAATACATCATCAAGAGCAGTTGAGTGCATAATTGTACTTCAAAGATTCTATCAATTCCAACAATAAGCAAGTCTACATGGTAGTGCAATATATGGTTATACATCTATAAGAAAAAATAAGATCTCAATTGTTTACCCATTTGTGTTTACACCAAATGTACTCAAAATGTTATTTATACTAACAGATATTAAATTTGGTGTACAATGTTGCAACCATATAGCTTTGTACAACTTAGGCTGTAAATTCTCATTTACAATTCTACGTTCTAAATACTCTTATATTTTAGATTGAGTACATACCTAATGAGTTGTAGGCTTTACATAACTTTTCCTCCTTCTCACTTGGATGATAATGCTCCATGCTCTAGTGGAGCAGTGATATTCTAGACCATGAAGACATGTTGAATGAGTTATGAACAAAAGCATTATCTTTGAAATGCAAAGTTATCATGTTGGAGAAAAATATTTAATTCCCTTTTCAAAAAAAAAGTACTTTTAATTGATGATAAATTCCACAACAATGCCACTTCCACCCAGTTTGCTTATTAGTGTTTGATTCATATGCACATTGGTAGATGCATATCATGCTTTTACACAAATATTATAAAAAATTGAAATACATTTATCACAGATAGGTCATAATAGTCATCATATGACATATAAATATTATTTCACAACTTACATGATGTTATAGAGTCACCCTTTCATTTTACAAAGGAGCACATATAATCTTCAAGCAAGAATGTGCTAACAAAGTGGTTGAAGTAGAGTCACCCTTTCATTTTTCGGTTATCCCTACCATTCTCTTTTAATTCAAAGTGGTTGAAGTAGGAATGACTTTTATGGTGATTGCAGAGCTCTAGATAAAAACTCAGAGATGCTTCCAAGTTGTAGACTTTTGATTTACAGACATGAGGACTTCAAAGGTGTTCGTAGAAGCTATGGCAATTGGTAATCAACAAAATCATGATAAACACATCGAGGACAAAGATGGTAACATAATGTTTTCTATTTACATTTATGATATGTATTAAATTTTACAATGACTAAAAATATAAAGATGGTAACATAATGTTTTCTATTTACAATTATGATATGTATTGAACTTTGAAAAAAAATCATACCTTTAGTCATTCACCTTGTAATACATACATTGTGATTGTGTTGGTTTCAAACTTAGATTCACATAATCTTTTCTCCACTCTTTTATATAATTCAATAAATGAATAAATAGAATATCATGAAACAAATGATTAGCATTAAAAAGTTATAAAAATATGTCCCAAAAAAGAATATGTTGCAATGAAACATCTAAAACATATGGTACAAATGAAAACAACACAAAGTTGAAAACAAAAGAAAGGTTCACAAAACAACATGGAACACCCAAAGAGTAAAGATTAAAAATTTATTTCATAAAAATTGAAACTTCTTTCTATAAAGATTCCAATTTTCTTCCCTAACATAAAAAATTTCAACTTTCTTATCCAACATAAAAAATTCTAAATTTCTTCTATAAAGATTCAAACTTTTTTCTATAAAGATTACAACTGTCTCTTATAGCATCAAAATTTCCAATTTTTATTTATAAAGATTCAAACTTTCTTCTATAAAGATTCAAACAAAACAAAATGATCATCAACGAAATGATGAAAACATACTTATAAACAACAAAATATGTGTCAAAGTTGTGATTTTTATAACACTAAAGTCATGTCTAAAACAAAATGGTAAATATAAAGAAAAATATAAAGAAAAGTGAGAAATATGTTTACCTTGAAGAAGATGATCTACAAAATGATGAATATGTTTACCTTGAACAAAAATAATGAACACAAAATGGTGAATATAAAGAAAAATATAAACAAAAATGATGAATACGTTTACCTTTATGAAGAAGAAAGATGAATGAAAAAGATGAAGATGAATGAATAATAACATGAAGATGAAGATGAAAAAAAAGAGTTATCATTGACACATCCTTGGAAGGAAGAAGAGAGTAGAAAGAAGATGAAGTGAGTGATGAGAAATTGTTGAGAGAGATGAGAGAGAGAGTGAGAAAGATGAAATTTTCTATATCTGAAGTGAGTCTGTGAATGAATGATGAGAAATGGACTGAAGTGAGCTTTTAAATTTGATTTTACAAAATTAACCCTACCTTAAAAGCAAACCTTTGGTAAATTGGAAGGAGTTTTTAGTAATTTCTCACCCTACAGTAATAAATGCTGACAGTAGGTGGGTAATTCAAAAAAAGCAATATACAAAAATACCCCTAACTGAGTAATAGAAAGTAAAATATAATGAGGGTTATTTTAGGGAATCCGTGTTTATTTATTAGTTTATTTAAAGTTAATGTAAATGACAATTATACCCTTAAATAAGCCATGTATCAAACATATAAGATGTCCATTTTGGTAAATTCATCAGTCCCTTCAATTAATATAGATATATAGATGAATGACCAAAATGTTCTCCAAATAAATATGTAATTTTGATGTTGTGTTTTAGACACTTTTACCTTGTGTCCATTTTTTTGGAAAAAAATGTTTCAGTGGTATGGTAGTGTGCCCTTTTCGGATCTCTCTTTTCTTTGAAAGTTCACATATTGTTCACATAAGGTATTTTTTTCCCAAATTTAATTTTTGTTGCGAGATCCATTTAATTTCTTCACTTCGTGAAATAAGGGGAATTCTTGTTAATTATTACCTATATATTCTTACTATAAATTATGTTTTATTGCAAATTCTATATTATAGACCATACAAACTGAAATAGATAAGAATAGTCTTTAAGTTGAGTTGGGCCAATGATTAAGTCTTTATATTAGAATGCCCTATGGGAGAGTACCTCTGAGATTTCAAATCCGTGAAGTCACAATTACTGTTGTTCATCTTAAGTCTTAACTAAGTGAACCTACTTTAAAGAGTATATGGGATTCAGATATCTTTGTCTCAAACTCGCCAATTTTGTTTGTGATTCATGGGAAACATGTGTTATGTTCTAGTTCTATATAATACACCAAATGCAAAGGAAATGTTACTTAATAAATAAATGGTCTTCACCATACTCACCTAATTCACTGTTCTCTTCTATTCGAGTGTGTAGTACGTGATACACCACCTCTATCAAATATAGACATTTTTATAGGTTTGAATTAACGTTGGCTTCATCCTAAGAGAAATACCTTTTATATTATTTCTTGTTTGTTATAACTCACTCATATAGGTGAGTGCAACTAACAATATGATCTCTAGGATGACCAAAAGGTCAATAATTCGATTCATGTGAATAACACTTGTTGGGAGGAGATGCACATCCAAAGGGAATAGTTCTTTACCCATAGGGTGAGGGATACTCTTGTTAGTACCAAAAAAATATAGGTAAATGCTTATCACCGATTACTATTTATTCTTTCTTTAACTTAAACTATAGATAAAAATTAATTTATTAATTATAGAAAACCAAATTATAATATGTAAGAACCAATTGGTCACTTTTTTATCCTTCTTATAGAGTAGAAGATTTGAAGTTCAAATCATACAATGACAACTAGCTTTTTATTTATTTAATTTTATATTGTAAGAGATTAAGTAATTTACTTGGAAATATATTTGTGTGAATTACAAGTAATGAGTGCATGTTGTAGCAGAACATCTTTTTCACCAAAGTAATGAGTGCATGTTGTAGCAGAACATCTTTTTCATCTTTTTAGCATATACATAACATGCGAAGTCCTTACACAACAAAAATGTTTTGAGTGGATTATTATTCACGACAAACATTGGATCAAAACATATTTTGCTCAAATATTTCTCATTAGATATAATATTTGAACCATCATTCAAGTTCCAGTGAAGGTGGAAAAAGAAACAACCCCTTAATCCACATATAAAGTTTAATCAAAACCAGAAAAGAGTAAAATATACAAAAATTACTTCTGCATATGAACAACCAAACATGAGTATACAAATTACTTCTGCATATGAATACTAGTCAGTAGTCACTGATCTTTTCAAGCTAGACAATAGTAACCCACTACACTTGGGGGGAAATGAGAAGACTCAAGTAAAATGGTCTAGCTTAGTTTGTCTCACTGCACCAATCTTCACCAAGAACACATCCACTCTATCAATGCATCATTGTCTCTTTCCGTTCTTGCTTCGAAATGATGATAACAAGGAGAAAGAGTGAACTGCACAATATGTTTATCATGGTCCATATTCAGAATAGAAATGAAAATGATGATGCAGCCAAGAGTTGATTAAAGTCAAGCTAAATAAATTGAGCATGCAGTGAGTGCTTACCCTTTTGTTGGGTTGTGCTCGCAGCGGGAGTTTCATCTCGAGGGATCAAATTCTTCAAAGTATGAACTGAAAATGACATGGTAAATATGATGGTCACTTTAAATAAAATTGATGGGCTTGTTTCACATAATTTGTGGACAACATACTCAATCTTCAACAAGTTCATACTACAAAGGCATTTTGGAAAAGGAACAGAGATTTATATCTAGGCTACCTGCTCTAAAGCAAAGGCTATGGTAAAAAACAAGACTTTCACCAAGCCATCACCAATCATTTATTAGTAAATTATTGAATGGTCTAGGCTCTATATTACTTTTTATTTTTATATGCTACAGTTATATGTTCTTTACATTTTACTCTCTAAACTCTAATTTACACCTTGCAGTTTTGAAGAATGAAATTATTACCTAATGTTGGAATGCAGGTAAGCAGGTAAGTACACCTTGCAGTTCTAGAGAAACCAAAGCTCATAAAACACAGATATTTTATTTGACTTTATTTCTTATGGCTAACAAAGAAGGGAAAAGAGTGTTGTTGGTGTTGAGTATAGTTAAGGATGGAAACAGGTCAGACTAGACTTTGCCTTAAACTAACCGAGCCGATATAGCATATAGGAGCCTAATGGATAGTGCAGGGACTCCCTAAGCTCAATTAGGTTTTGTTAGCTTTGACCTAATGGATTGCACCTCAGCCCTCACAATTTTAACTTTAAAAAGCATGTGAAAGATGTGTGCTTGGGGGATGATGGTATCAACACTATGATTGTTAAAAATGAGATCTTAGAAGTGCTAGTAATTGCTAGATATTAATTTATTATGCTGATGCCTATGAGGCGCATATTACCTTCACTAGAGGAACTGTTAGGTCGAATCTCATTTGCCTCAGAACCATCAATGCTCACATTATCTGATTTCATGTTGTGTCCAGCAGTAGCTGAGCTATGACTCTTTCTTCCAAGCTTTAGTAGTCGTTTGAACCCTTTCGGCGATTCCTTTATCCGAGGCTTCTCAGTTGCTTCAGGAATCATCTCAAGTGTTGAGTTCCTGATGTCAGACACATGTGCTTTAACAATCTCCATTCTAATTGCTGCATTCTCTAACCTTGTAGGGACTGCATTCTCTAACCTTGTAGGGATTGCATTCTCTAACCTTGTAGGGACTGCATTACCATACTCAGTATTTCTTGTTCTAGGATCTTCCAAAGAAACTAGAGCCCATGGGGCGCGATATGTTTCCTCGGCAATTGAAATGCTGGATGATTTTGAAGTTTCTTTCTCTGTATTATCAATTTTGACCTGATTTTGGATGATATTAAAATTAGCTGATGCGTAAGTTATCCCATGCATGGACAGAGTTGAACAGATATTTTGGATGTCTAAGATCAAATTAAAATTTCTTGCACATACAATTAATGGTCTAAAATAACATCAGTTCTGAAATTTAAAATTCAATATTATCAAATTTTAACTATCATAGAGTTGAACAGAGAGTTTTCTTCAACACATAATGATGTCTGATCTTTTTATGCACACTAATATACTTAAAGGAGTGAGAACAAACAAGTCGGTTAAACTACCATCAAAAGCTACTCTAAACTAAGATATGAATACATACCACAGTAGATACGGGTTGCAGGTGGGGTTGTTTCTCTGTGGTTTCTTTATCTATTATATCCATGCTTAGTGGTGAAAGAGGTGCAAAAATAGGAACATAATTTGACGTTGTCTCAGTTTTCTCAATCACTTTATCATTATCATATTGTTTCTTTGATATCCCAATATTATCTCCAGATATACGAATGGTAGGAGGATCATAAGGTTTCTCATGCTCAAGCATCACAACAGTCTTCCCAAGGACTGGATTGTCATCCCCATCATCATTGGATGAAGATCTCATTTCATTTTTATTCGGCATCGTATCTTCCGAATTCATATCAGACTTGTTACCATTCAACTTCCATGTCTTCTCTTCGGCTGATGATTTGTTTTGGACACTATCACTTTCTTTAGTAGTTTTGATTTTCAGCTCTGGGAGGGCTGCTGTGTTGCTTTTATCATGATTCATAATAGCAGAACCCCTTTTTATCTCAGGTCCATCAGCTGATTTAGTCTTTGATATTGCCCCAGTGCTATGTGGTTTAACTGAAGGAGCCTGACGAATGGTATTCATTTTAGGTTCTGACAATCTTCGAATTCGTGCCATTAATGCCTTAGTATCAGTTGAACCACCATCCTTCTCTGGCTTAGACTCGGGAAAAGAAGACACTGACTGGCTTAATTTATTTTTTATCTCAAGTCCATCAGCTGATTTAGTCTTTGATATTGTCCCAGTGCTACGTGGTCTAACTGAAGGAGCCTGACGGATGGTATTCATTTTAGGTTCTGACAATCTTCGAATTCGTGCCATTGATGCCTTAGTATCAGTTGAACCAAAGCCATTCTCTGGCTTAAACTCAGGAAAAGGAGACACTGACTGGCTTAATTTATTTTTACTTGAGTGGCTTCCAGTATTCAATCTGCTGGATCTTGACATTTTTGAAGAATCATCAGATCCGACAGAAGCAGTTTTGATAGAGAATCTTTGAAGGGTTGAGGATGGCCCTAGCTCTGAATCACTAAATTTTGATCCTTTATAAGAACTCGTCGAGATTTTTGTTGGAAGTTGTTTCTTGGTTAGCTGTGACGGCACTGGCGTCTGTTTAGTGATTGAGCTACTCCTAGTAGCAATCCTCTTTTGCCTCTCCATCTTTAGAGCTTCTATGCGCTTTATCGCTTCTTCTTCCTAGTTATAATAAAGAAAAGGAAATAGACAGTTCAATAACAGATGAATGACCTTCAAAATGTGAATCTTGAATGATCATAAAATGTAAACATAGTAAAAACTATGTTAAGATCCTAGATTCAGGTTACTGATCTTCTTGACTAATGCTTTACATCCATTTTAAGTTAATTGTATGTAATAGAAATATAAAAGTGGTGGGAATGAGACTTGGGTGGGATCTGTGGGATTGGAAGAGAGTACCTTCTCTTTCTTCATTTTCTGAAGATCAGCTTTGTAGTTTCTTATCTTATCAGCACGTGCTCGTGCTTCATCCAAAGGACTTGGTTTAGTAGTCTTCCCTCTCGTTATTGGCCCAATGCTATTTCTTTTATCCGAACTATTTGGAGTAACTTTTGATTTAGTCTCCTTTTCTAACTTCTTAGATTCTGGTTTCGTGTCAGCCAATGCCTCTTTGTTCTTATCTTCTAAAGCACCAGCCAGAGCCTGCATTTCGTAGTCTAAAGCAGGGTCATAACTCATTGAGCCCCTTTCGGATCCCCTTTCAGGCATCATGCTCAATTCATCAGGCTGGAAATTACTATGGTTTCTCTGGTTAGAAGATTTTTCTTCCTTTTGATGCCCCTTTGGGAACTCAGAGTCCATATCAATAGCTGTTCTCACAAAACTTCCGGCATCACTGACTTGACTTGGTCTATAATCCACAATGTAGGAGTCATCATTCATATCATGAAACAACTTCTTTTCCAATTTATTGTTTGAATAACCTAGTCCGCTGACAGTTTCTATATCCAAGGAAGAGTATGAATTACTAAATTGACTTTCTTGTTTAGGAATGATGAAATCATCATTGGCAGCTCCCATATAACCACCCCCGCTGTTTGCTTCTAAAGATTGTACATCACCTACAGACCTAACATCACCAGACTTCCCTTCCCTTACAGATAAAGATAAATCATCACTGGATGCCTTAGGCACATGGGTCAACCCTTTGCTAATGCTAGGCATATCCATATTACCACTGCCTTGAACGTCATGCATATCCCGCTCACTGAAAAGCAAAGGATCATTGCCTGCAACATGTTTTTTTCTTTTCATGTGATCCACCTTTCCCACATTAAAATGGTATTGGTCAATGGCATATCTATCTTCATCAACATCTCCCAGTAAGCAGTTTTGGAATGCTTGCCAGTGCCCTCCTTCTGCATCCTTATTATTCAAAGATTCTTGTTGGGGTTCACTGCTTTTTGAGGTCCTCACAGATTCCTGAGCAACGTCGTCAATTTCTGATGCAGAGTCTGAATATGATCCACTGCCAGAAGATTTTTCTGCCTTTGTTATGTAATTTATGTTCTGAATGACCATGCCAGACTTCTGCCTCCCCGATTGGCTAGCCTTCTTCCGTCGACTTCCAGCCTGTGAACCTTCCCTCTCTATATTCACTCCATCCTGTGGTGACCTCAACTTTAAATCTTCTACATCCCATGTTTCTGATTCAGTATAATTACCCTGTCTACTATCCATGGAATGCCTTTTGGGATCCACATATTGACCATCAATTAGTCTTGGCTCCTCCATAGGTGGATAATGTGGCTGCATAAACATACCGTTTCCTGGATAACTCTGATAGTAGGGTATACCCTGTACCGGATACGGCTGATAAACTGGCATAGCACCCGGGGCAGAATGAACAGGCCAAGGAGGACACATGTGATGTGGAAGTTGACCTTGAATATTATCTTGGTGGCCTACGGATGGTTGGCGGTCCATTGGTGGCACATCTAGAAATGTGTACACAAGAATGTCAGGACATGTTTTTTGTGAAGAAAAAAGACAGGCATGGACTGTATCATAAGCTTTTATGCATGATGTAATTCAACTTTGTGAAGAAAAAGAATCTTACCATAAAAATCATTTTGCAGGATAACCAAGTTTCTTATCTTCCGAAGAAAATGAGCATATTGCTAACTAACATTAAATACAAAAAAATAGAATTTCCCGTTCTGCAAGTTTATACTATGTCCATTCCAGACATAAATCACCACCATTTATTCTAGCCTTTTCTATTCCAAACAGGTGAATGGTACAACAAAAGCAACAAGATCAAGGCAGATGCTTAGTAAAAAATAACCTCATTACTATCGTTTAGATTTGATTGTGAGACTGATTCTAAATTTCTAATAGTCCAAAGCATTATTACTAGGCCATATCTAAGGGCAGCCTAGTACACGAGGTTCCCACCTAGTGGAGTATAAATGTATGTAGCTTTACCCCACAAGGAGAGGTTGTTTCCATGATTCAAGTGTGTGACCTCTTGGTCACTAGGCAGCAACCTTACGGTTCGGTCAAGGCTAATAGGGCATAACTATTCAGGAAATTATGATTTTGTTGGGCCAAAGGGCTATTAGTAGTTATATAAGCTTAGTGAAACAAAAATCTAATTATTATGGTTTAGATTTGATTATGAGACTGATTCTAATAGTCCAAGGTGTTATCCGTCTACAACTATTCAGAGAAATTAGGATTTTTCTGGGGCCAAATGGGTAATTAGTAGGTATGGATACAGACCATGCCAGGTCCAATTATGCCTTAAACAGGCAGGGGGAGGCAATTTTTTCATAATATTATCGATTTTTGTTAGAGTAAATTATACTGATAGCCCTGCATTTTAGTGAAATTATACAAATTATCCCACCATTTTTAACACCTACAAAAATCTCCTAATTTATAAACATACATTATATTGACCATCCTACCTGAGAAACAAGTGTGATCTTTTAGACAAAAAAGATTGATAAATGTAATTAAGTTAAACAAAATAGTGAAAACGTATTGACTCATATACTATTTTGACTTGTCTCTACAATATATCATATTTTGTTTAACTTTATTACATGTATCATCATTCTTATATAAAAAATAAAACTTATTTCACATGTAATATGTATATAAATCAGATGTTTATTTGTACGGGTAGAGAATGAAGTGTGATCTACGTAATCTCATTAAAACTCACTATAATTAACTCATTTTGTTAATATTATACTTCCCACAGTATTTCCTTGTTTTTGGGTCAGGATGGACTCACTCCTCCGTCTTGGGAGGCTGTAATCTGGACTTGGAAGGGACCCTATAGAATTTCCTTGTTTTTGTGGCGTCTCCTTAACAATGGTCTAACCACTAACTGTAGAGGCGTTAAGACTGGAGAAGTATGTGGTGCGGGATCATTATGGTACTTTTATCACCAGCTTTTATATAGAGTACTAGGAGTCACGGAGGCAAATAGGAGCACGAAGTGGTACAACTTGTGCTCGGCAAATAGTGTGCCTGATGGGCTGGCTAAGCATAGGCTTGATTTGGATTATTTTTTATGATATTCCTAGTTTTTGTTCTGTTAGTTTGTTATTAGATAGTGCCTCTGCGGTTTATTGTAGAGGTATTTAGTTTCTTTTCTGTTAGTGGCCTTTAGCCACCTTTATTCATCGGGAAAAAAAACACTAAATACTGATTCCTCATATTTTTCGACCTTATCAATTTTGGTATCTCAAAAATTGAAAAACTCAAAATGGTCCTAAAAAAGTTTCAAATAAGAATCAAATTTGTCTTTTTTAGAGTCAAATTTGTCTTTATTAGGTGTTATAAAAATGACTAAATTGACCTGCATTTGAAAATTTTATGGATCATTTTGGGTTTTTCAAATTTTTATGAACCAAACTGATAAGATCGAAAAACATGAGGGACTAAAATGAATATTTACTAAAAAAAATATTTATATTTGTCAGCCTTGAGAACTACTGGATCATCAAGTTTTGACTAGTCCTATTTAAATGATGAACACAGTTAATTAGTGCAATTGTATTAATTTCTGGCTTATTTAAATGATGAACACAATTGTGTTAATCCTAGGTCAGTTTTCCACTCCTGTAATTTTTCTGGCTTGCCCAGATCTACTTTTCTTGGTAGGCAGCATTAACAATATACTCCATTAAAACCCCATTTGGTTCTTTGTGTTATCTCCAATAAAAAAAAAGGTAGCACAGTGCATGAGGCTCCCACCTAGTATGGTTTAAGGAGGGTACATGCAGGCAGCCTTACACTTGCAAGCGAAGAGGTTGTTTTTAGAAATTGTGAAAAGTGGGTTTGTTAGGGCATGTAAGAAAGAGCGACGAGTTATTATAAATGTATACATTAAGCCATGATTAGTCCATAATTTTATAAGTTCACAGTCAAGTGGAATTGTAAGGTACCTGAACTTGATTTCCCATTATTCTCTGGGTTGAACTCAATATGGGATGTAGAGGTCATATTGGGAAGTATAAAGCCAGATGCATTACTGGATATCACATCAGCAGCTTCAATTTCAAGCCATTGTCCAGTTTCATGTTTTCTTTCCCACAGATCCCTAAACTTTTTGCATGCATCCCTGACATTCAACAAAAATTAGCATCAGCAAGATTGTCCACAAATGATAATATACAGGCCAATGTGTGAAGATCGAATCCAACATTTCACCAACTAATATTCAAGGTCGACAACATGATTTATGAAGAAAATTGCTCTTACCTCAACCGAGATGCTCCAAAGCATTCAGAAAATGACATCAAAGCTGCTATATGGTCAATGTCAAAATCAGCAGCAACAGCACATGCAAATGCCATGCCTTGCTCTTTCTGCAGCACTGATTTACGTGTCTCTAGGACTTTCAGAAGATGAACTCTAATACAACATGCAATAGAAGTGAACACAAAACAGAAGTTAACAATATGTTTTACAATAGTGCAAAGCTACATAAATATTAAAAAAAAAAGTAGCTAATCTATCATATTAAAATTGAAGGAATAGAATTTACCTTGAGTTTTCTTCTGATGTGATGCTTCCATTTGCTTCAGGTGGCTCTGCATTTGGCTGGCACATAACCACACAAACTTATAAGCAAATATTAAACTCGATAAACCACCATTAGGGATTTAAATACTGACCTTGTAAAGTACAATTGCTTTCTCTTCATTAGTATCATTCAGACTCTCCCTACCTGTGTAAAGCAGTGACTTGTTAGTAGTAAACACTTGTAAATATTTGCAGCACTTTAAAAGCGTTCACATTTCAATACAAAGTTAGTTATACACAACAATAACTTGCAATACACATACTTGTTCTTCCCAAAGTGCCTTCCACATGTTTTACTTCGTTTTCTTCCAACTGCAGAAATATATGATTACTGGAACAGACATTCAACTATTGTCAATGAATCATACAATATTTGTAGCTATTTACTCACAGTGCTAACTCCCAAAGAATTATTTCCTTGAATTTCAATTGCCTCTTCAATTTGTAAGATTTCAGATTCTACTGTATACACACGTTCCAGTATCTCAGGAGTGTTCACAAAGCGAACAAACCTACAGAATAGAGAAAATTAGTCCTGCTGGGTAATTTTTTATGAAAATAAAATATATCCTAGAAACATTGTAAGAGGGAAAATTTTAGATCCTCAACCTTATAGTTACAAGACAGTAAAAATAACAATTTCAAAGCATGGTTTTGTTGAGTAAAAACACAAAGCCACTGCTTTGTTTATGATTGCAGAGAAACAGAGGGAAGAAGATTTAGAGAAAGAAGATAGTGTGAGTGTTGCTGCGTGCGTGAGTGAGAGGAAAGTAAAGAGAGTTTTTGATAATTGTGGGAATGGATTTCTCAATGATCTTTATTATCCAAACACCATAAAAGTATATATGCACATATTAAGTACATGTGCTTTTTAACTAACAACTAACAATTAGCCACATGCTAATAATAGAAAGCTTTCTAACTAACCTAACTAAATGACTTTCTCTTTTTGGATTACTTTCTAACAGGTTTCATGCCATTTCACCAGCACTTCCGTTTCCGAAGAGGCATAATCGGAATTTAAGACTAAGGTGATAGGTGATGTGGGACTAATGTAATAACATATTTCAACCATTCACAATAAGGATTACAATATACTGAAAAGGGACTTCTACGACGGCAATAATACCAGCTATAGAATTTCGAGTCCAATGCACCAATGACCACATATTCATGAAAGATCTATTAAATTTGATGTGTTCTAACTCTGCCTTAGCTTGTTACAGAAGCAATCCAACACAAATGGAGCATGGCTTAGGAATAGTGCATCATGGCTTAGGAGTGATGCAGCGATGCTCAGGCAGAATGGAGTCTGACTTGGACATGGTGCAGAATGACTTAGGAATGGAGCAGCTTGACCTGGCAGACTCAGTCAGAATGAAAGGCAGGATGCATCAGGCCTGGCGCAGGCCTAGGCGTCTCGGTCAAGCTTGGCGCAGGCCTAGGCGTCTCGGTCAAGCTTGGCCCAGGCCAAGATGTCTCGGTCAGAAATGCATCAGAAGCACACTCATTGATCAAGACATGACTCACCTTGGCAATATTAATCAATCCACGTGTTGGCTTGGCAAACTTAGTCAAATTAGGCTTAGTTTAGGGACATGTGCTGAATTAATTGTATGTGGCTTGTTATGGTTTAGTTGGGTTGGCTTGAGTTAGTTATGTTAGTTGGAGTTTGTTGCTTGCATTATGCTATTTATAGCAATGACTCTCTTTGTATTAAGACATTGAATGAAGTATTTTTTTTTCTCAAGATTCCTTGCCATTTACTTCTTTAATCTTTCATTGCTGCAAATTGTGAAAAGTGATATAGCATGGCATCATCTTTTCTAAGATGGTATCAGAGCATCCATTGATGCTCTGTTGCGCTTTACCTTGCTTCTTTCATCATTCTTTTTCAGCTCTATCTTTCATTTTCCATCTTCTTTTATTGCTTTGCATAATGGCCAATGCTATGACCATTCTCAATCCCATGAATGATCCCTATAGTCCTTATTATATGAGCCCCAATGAGAATCCAGGGGTTGTTTTGGTGACACCACCTCTTATAGGAAAGAATTATCATTCATGGTCAAAAGCAATGAAGATGGCCTTGAAGACCAAGAACAAGTTACAGTTTATAGATGGATCCTTGCTTAGACCTGATATCAATGACCCACTGTTTCAAGCATGGGACTGATGCAATACCCTGGTTCTTTCATGGATCAACCAGTCCATTGATCCATCTATCTTGCACAGCATTTATTGGCTTGAAACAGCTCTTGAAGTTTGGCTGGATCTCAAAGAGAGATACTATCAGAGTGATATCTACAGAATTTGCAGTGTTCAAGAAGAAATCTTTACTGCTAAACAAGGTAGCAGGACCATTGAAGAGTACTATACTCATGTGAAAGGTTTGTGGCAACAATTGGACAATTTTAGACCAATATCAACATGTGGTTGTCCAGACAAGTGCAATTCTGAGCTTGCAAATCGTATGAGAACTTACAGAGAAGATGACTATGTCACAAGATTCTTAAAAGGTTTGAATGAGCAATACTCTGCTGTAAGATCACAAATCATGTTCATGCAACCATTGCCCTCAATAAACAAAACCTTCTCTTTGCTTGTGCAACAAGAAAGGGATATGGAGGATGCTGCAAGCAGTCTTGAAGACTCCAGGATTCTTGCGAATGCCTCTAATGACATGAATAACAGAAACAGATCCAAAGGAAGAGGGTCTAACTACACTCATAATGGTGGAAATAACAAAGGCTCAGGATTCAGTGGTGGAAGAGGAAGAGGATCTTCAAGCTCCAAGATTTGTTCTTACTGCAACAGAACAGGTCACACTGTGGATACATGCTATAAGAAGCATGGTTTTCCTCCACACTACAAGAAGAACAGTGGCTTCAATAACATGATTGGTTCAAGTGAGGTTGAAGATCAAAACAGCAAAGAAAGCATGGAGATCTTCACTCCAGAGCAACACAAAGCCATTTTGGCTATGATTAATGAACCTTCCAACCACCAAATAAATCAGATAACCAATCATGCTGCTAATGAGGATCCTTTGAGCCCAGGTAAGTATCAGATCATGAGTTGCTCTGTTGATTTTAAAGATTGGGTTCTGGACACAGGAGCAACTGACCATGTTTGCTTCTGTTTGTCAGAATTCCAATCTCATAGGAAAATTAACCCCATACAAATTAAATTGCCTAATGGAAATGAAGTTGTGAGCACCATAGCTGGAACTGTTATTTTTTCAAAAGACTTATGCCTTAGCAATGTGCTCTACATTCCTGACTTCACTTTCAATTTGATTTCTGTTTCAAGACTTACCTCTGCCCTTAACTGCAAATTAACTTTCACCAACTCCAAATGTGTGATGCAGGAGGAATCCACATTGAGGATGATTGGTGCAGCTGAGGCTAGAAGAGGCTTATACATCATTAGTTCTAGGAATCTCTGTTTTAGCTTAAATAATAGTGTTAACAGCTTTAAGAACAATGATGTTAACAACAATGACATATGGCATAAGAGGTTGGGACACCCCTCCAATGCCAAACTTGCCACTTTAATCAAAAAAAATTCTTTCATTCATGCTAAAGATCAAAATATACCCTGTGATGTTTGCCACTATGCTAAGCAGAGAAGGCACAGTTTCCATAATAGCTTAACTGAATCTATGCATATTTTTGACCTTATACATATTGACATATGGGGACCTATATCCATTCCCTCCATCATGGGACATAGGTACTTTCTTACCATCGTGGATGATAAGTCAAGGCACACTTGGTTATTTTTTATGAAAACCAAGTCTGAAGCCTCTTTACTTGTCAAATCCTTTGTCAACTTGGTTGACACTCAATTTGATACTAAAGTCAAAACTATGAGGTCTGATAATGGACCTGAGTTCAAACTTATTGACTACTATAATTCCAGAGGCATTGTTCATCAAACTAGTTGCATTGAGACCCCTCAACAGAATGGTATTGTTGAGAGAAAACATCAACATATACTAGGTGTAACTAGAGCATTGATGTACCAATCTACATTGCCTAAATGCTTCTGGAATTATGGGGTTGCTCATGCTGTTTATCTCATTAATAGACAACCATCCACTCTTCTTAACAATAAATCCCCTTATGAGATTCTTTATAACCATGAACCAAATCTTTTAAACCTTAAAGTCTTTGGATGTCTTAGCTTTGCCTCTACTCTAACTAATAATAGAAAAAAACTTGACCCAAGGACAAGGAAATGTGTTTTTCTTGGATTTAAGCATGGAGTGAAAGGTTTTATTATGTTTGATTGCATGACTAAAGAAATATTCATATCTAGGAATGTCAAGTTTTATGAAAATGTCTTTCCTTTTGCTACTAATATGTTACAAGAAAGTGCAGATATTTCTCTTCCTACTTCTTCTTTTAGCATCAAAGATCACTATCTTGATCATACTACTGGTAATGAAAACAATGCTTATGATGGAATGATCAATCTCGATAATCAAGGTGACTCTGCTCCTATTAATGACAGTGAGACTAATCTTGATAATTCTAATGAAGATCTTAGCTATCAAGACAACCATGACTCTAATTTGAGAAGATCCTCTAGGCAAAGAGTCATGCCTAATTACTTAAGAGACTATCATTGCTCTTTAGGAGCAGACACTTCTTTAGGGATAATGTCAAATATCCCATATTACAAGTTCTATCCTATGACAAGTTATCCACCAATCACAAGGATTTTTCCTTGTCCATTAGCACTGACTTAGAACCTAAATGCTACAATGAGGCTATTAAGCATCAACATTGGATTGATGCCATTAACAGTGAGCTCACATCTCTTGAAAAAAATCACACTTGGACTTTAACTCAATTGCCTAAGGATAAGAAAGCTGTTGGGTGTAAGTGGGTCTTCAAAACTAAGCATCATGCTGATGGAAGTGTTGAAAGGCACAAAGTCAGATTAGTAGCTAAAGGTTACACCCAAACTGCTGGGATTGACTACCTAGACACTTTTAGCCCAGTTGTGAAAATTAGCACCATTAGAACCATTTTTGCCTTAGCTTCTATGAAAGGATGGCACTTACATCAACTTGATGTTAACACTGCCTTCCTTCATGGGGACTTGATTGAGGAGGTGTACATGAAACCTCCACCTGGCCTTGAAATCCCCAATGATTCCCTTGTTTGTAAGCTTGAGAAGTCTCTCTATGGCCTAAAGCGGGCTAGTAGGCAATGGAATGTCAAGCTCACTGCTGTCCTAATTAATTCTGGTTACATTCAGTCCAAAGCAGACTATTCCTTATTCACTAAGATAAACATAAATAGCTACACTATAATTCTGGTCTATGTAGATGATTTGGTTATTGCAGGTGACAATTTAGAAGAGATCAACAATGTCAAACAGATGCTTAATAACAAGTTTAGCATCAAAGACCTTGGAGCTGTGAAGTATTTTCTTGGAATTGAGGTTGCAAGAAACAAAGAAGGAATCAGCTTGTGTCAAAGGAAATATGCATTGGACTTACTTCAAGATTTTGGCTTGCTTGCTAGTAAGCCATGCTCTAGCCCAATGGACAGCAACACCAAATTACACAGTAAATCAGGTGTTTCCTTTCCTAATATTACTGCCTATAGAAGATTAATTGGCAGACTAGTTTATCTTACTCACACAAGGCCAGACATATCTTTCTCTGTTGGCCACTTAAGCCAATTCTTGGCTGCACCAACTGTTGACCACTTCAAGGTTGCCTTAAGGGTCTTGAAGTACATAAAGGGATCTCCTGGTAAAGGGTTATTCTTCCCTACTAAGAACACTGCCTGCTTAAAAGGGTATAGTGATTCTGATTGGGCTTCTTGTATAGATACAAGAAGATCAGTTACTGGATTTTGTTTCTTTCTTGGAAAATCCCTAATATCTTGGAAAAGTAAGAGGCAAAGAACAGTCTCAAGGTCTTCTGCTGAAGCAGAATATAGAGCCTTAGCACTAACTGGTTGTGAGGCTCAATGGTTGTTATACTTGCTTAATGATTTGAAGTTATCTCATGTTGGGCCTGTCTCTTTATATTGTGATAATCAATCAGCCCTTCATATAGCTGCTAACCCTGTATTTCATGAAAGGATTAAGCACATTGAGATAGATTGTCACTCCATAAGAGAGAAAGTGGTGAATGGGGTGCTGCATCTATTGCCAATCTCAAGCCAAGAACAGATAGCTGATATTTTTACCAAGGCTCAAGCCCCTGGAATATTCTGTGCTAACCTATCCAAGCTTGGTCTATATGATATACATAGTCCAGCTTGTGGGGGAGTATTAAATTTGATGTGTTCTAACTTTGCCTTAGCTTGTTACAGAAGCTGTCCAACACAAATGGAGCATGGCTTAGGAATGGTGCATCATGGCTTAGGAGTGATGCAGCGATGCTCAGGCAGAATGGAGTCTGACTTGGACATGGTGCAGAATGACTCAGGAATGGAGCAGCTTGACCTGGCAGACTCAGTCAGAATGAAAGGCAGGATGCATCAGGCCTGGCGCAGGCCTAGGCATCTCGGTCAAGCTTGGCCCAGGCCAAGATGTCTCGGTCAGAAATGCATCAGAAGCACACTCATTGATCAAGACATGACTCACCTTGGCAATATTAATCAATCCACGTGTTGGCTTGGCAAACTTAGTCAAATTAGGCCTAGTTTAGGGACATGTGCTGAATTAATTGTATGTGGCTTGTTATGGTTTAGTTGGGTTGGCTTGAGTTAGTTATGTTAGTTGGAGTTTGTTGCTTGCATTATGCTATTTATAGCAATGACTCTCTTTGTATTAAGACATTGAATGAAGTATTTTTTTTCTCAAGATTCCTTGCCATTTACTTCTTTAATCTTTCATTGCTGCAAATTGTGAAAAGTGATATAGCATGGCATCATCATTTCTAAGAAGATCAATCTCAATTTAACTGCCAAGCTATGCCGAATGCATTATTAATTAACGAAAAAATAGCAAGCCAACCTTTCTATTGTCCCCTTGGTAAACCATGTAGCATCAGCGCCACCATCAACCTCAAGAATAATTGAATAACCACCCTTAGCCATCTGATCCTTAGCAACATTTAGGTGGGACAGAAATGGGTCAAGCAAGCCAGAAGCAATTTTCTCTTTCTCTCCTTTCATGGTTATAACCAAGTCAAACCTGATTCACATAAAAAATGTGGACAATGAAATGAAGGATTAAAAAACTACAAGTTAAGCTACAAATACCATGTCATTGTCTCATTGCTTAGGAAGAGCTATCACATTCATGATCCGCTACATATAACAGACAAGTTTAAAACTAAAGAGGGTTTCTGAGAGTTAGTGTTCCTTTCTTAAACAATGACACTGTGATATCCATATAACTTCAAATTTAATCACATATAACCAAATTTAAACCGGTGAATTCTCTGAAAGTAATCATAATACAATAATAATATTTTTATAAGAAAATGGACAATAATATAATTATAGAACTTTAGTAAGATTATTTAGGTATTTTAATATTTTGTTTATCGAAAAAAGTCGATGAACTATGAAAATATGCATATGAAAGTTTTTAGAGGATATGGAAATCCTTGAAAAGCTTCCATCTCTTTCATCCAATCTCAAAACGAGAGATTTTCCAAAGTCATCTATCATCTTTCCCTCCAAAACCATATAGTCAAACCCAAATGCCAAGTATTAAGTGAGGAACATAAGAAAGCTTCAACATTGTAAAGTTTAGTTATTGCATTCCTTTAGGGATGAGAAATGGCACAAATGAAAGAAAATAAGACAAATAACATATTCAATGTAATCCATTAATGAATGAATGAATGAATGGCTATTGTTATTACCTAGTTCTAGTGGGTGTGAGCTGAAACACAAATGAATCCAACCTTGTTGAAGAGTTCATTGTTTATCACAGAAACAATAAACAGCAAATGGTTTTTCTTTTGGATCAAATGGCCAATCACAAAAGTGTCAAAAAATCGATTAAAAATACGATTTTTGACCAAACAAAAACAGAAAGAGAAAAACAGTTAATGGCTTCAGAAAAGGGTCTGAGTAGCAGAATGCCAACATCAGTCACAATCATATCAGATTTTAAATTTCATTTATATAGAATAAATTAAGAGAGTTGAGGGCATAATGGGAAATCCACTAGTTTCCATAGTGATGCATCCCTTTTATATTTCTTCTTAAAAAATAAATGAATGAATAATAAATAATGGACCATTTTGTTACATCAATTTTTATAAAAGTAATTTATTTTCGAAATGTTAATATATATGAATAAATATTGACAAATATCTAATTTTGTCGATTTCATATATTAATTTTGTTTTTATAAAAAAAAATAACAAAGGAAATATTCTTAAGATAAAATCTTCTACCACCTTTGAAATTTTCAAAATCAAAATTCACAAAATTTCTTGAGATTCTAAAAAAAACGAAACACACAAAAAAAACGAGAAAAAATACTCTACAAAAAGTCGTCCACGGACCATGCTTAGTCGTGTTATCCTATACGGACAAGCCCACGTTAAAAACTATGCTCCTCGTCCCTGGCCAATCCACGTGGATAACTTAGCAATGACCACTCGTAAAGCCAATTGAAAGTTGACACGCCAACTAGTCTTGTTGTATGCCACTGTAGCAGACTCCACCCTCTGTGTTAGTGTGGGATCCTCTGCAGGTGAGTGCACGGTGATACCATGCACCATTTCATCCAATCAACCCAAACGCGAGACGGATAGTCAAATTCCTGCACTATTCTTTAATAATGTCAAAAAGAATTTCAACAAATATAGTAATAATTAATTATAATAATATTTTAAGAGACAAGTCGTAATAAAATGAAGATGTTCCCATATTTTAGCAATTAATGAACATATTACTTTTTTAAAATTAAATAAAAAATCAGCTAATAAATAAAAATAATGAGAACATATTACTAGAATAAAAAATGGCAAATAATAAAATTATTTGATTTTGAAAATAATTTTATTATATATGATAATCTTTATTATAATTGTATAACAAATATCTAAGATTAATCAAAGATGAAGAATGATCGTGGTATCACTTTTCTTCTACAGAGAAAGACTTGGTTTGAGACAAACCTACGTCACATTTGCGCACACACATCATTAAATTGTGTGTTCCATTGCACCAAATCATTAAATAAGATATAAAGAGAGGAAAAAGAAAGAGAGGAGGGAGACATGAAGAGTAAAAAAAAATTAATGTAATAGGACCAACAATTTAATGATGTGTTAAATTATGATTGAGTGTCTTGAAATGTGATGTATTAGAGTTGTCTTTGATCAAGTTTTTCTCTCATTTTTGTATCATTTTCAAATGATCGTATTATGACACTTCTATTCATTTGTTTTAATTCCTAATTAAAAATAAAATATTTTTATTAATTAAATTAAAAATTAGCATCAATAACCATAAATGATAAAAAATTACTTTTCTCTAATAAATAAATATTTTCTCTTCAAAAGAATTTAAAATTGGCTAATCATATCAAGAATGAATGAGGGGCCACCAATGATTACCAATGATGACTTTTTCCTCAACTCATTTTTTGGATTGTGGCATTATGTCACTTATGCTCATAATTAAAAGACTCAATTAACAAATAGTTTTTCTAAAAAACTACCTAAATTTGATTCCATATTGCCCATATAGATAGGTAGGAACAATATTCCATCTTGTCAAACACAATAACAAAAATTGTCATTTTTTAATAATTAATTAAATAACTTAAAGTATGAAATAAGTCATACAATTTAATAGGGGTATCATTTAAAATAGGTGGATAATGTGTTAATATATTCCTTAATTCGTAACCGAATCCCAAATCCGGATATCAAAATTCAAAGTCCAATGTGATTGGCTAGAAGATTTTTCTATATTTTTTTACCATAAAAATGTAGTGGCGACTTTAGAAAGTCGTTTAGCTGAAAATCAAGGAGCGACAACTGACAACTTCATTGGAGACATTTTTAAGAGAGTCATGCTAATAATCACTAATTGTATGGCTAGCTATACCTTTTAATTGTTTAGTCATTTTTTTATTTCTTAAAAAATAAAAAATAAAAACTCATAGGAAAATCATACATCATGTGCATGTAAAATAAAGTATTCTTAATAGGATCTATCGAAAGATAGAGCTCGTTAAAGGCACACGCTTTACATTATTACACACTCCATCCATGCATACATTAACACAAAAAATATCATTCAAAAAATTCATCCATGTATTAAAAAAAATGTATATCATTCAAACGTTCATTTATTTCATGCATACATGCATCTTTTAAAAATACATTATTCATACGTTCTTCAACTTATTCATCTATTCATTCATGCACATATGCATTTTAAAAAGAAAAACTACATTATTTATACATTCTTCCACATATTTATCCATTCATGTATTTATTCATGCATTCAAAAAAAATTAATTAGTTCAATTATACATTTAAAAAGAACAATTCATTCATTCAATTATGAATTCATTCATGCATTAAAAAATCATTTATTAATTTATGCATCCATTTATGCATTCAAAGATTAGTATGCATTCATTCACTCGTGTATACACGCGCACCTTAAAAAAACACATCATTCATACATACATGGATTTATCAAAAATAAAAATAAAAATAAATCATTTTAATATTATATTTTCGATATCATATTATGCATTCTAATTTGTTATCTCGTCATATTATTGTATTCATTGTTGCATTTTCCCCTGTAATAAATAAGCACAAAAATAAATAAATTATGTCATAAACATTATATATATCATAATAATTATATTAATGAATTCCAAAACATATGAGTCAAATATTGAATTTTTAAGCCGTCTCATGTATTTAGAAAAAGTTTCATGCATTCCTTAGCTATGTATCATGCACTTTTATACGTCATATGCATAAAAATATGCATTCTCCCATCATTCTTATATCCCAAAATAAATCAAATGCATATTTACACACAATACATTTGTAAGTAGTATAGGCTCAATGTCAACATTACTTGCATTTCATGCATAATTGTAGGATGCATTTCAATCCATGTAACATGGATTAAATAAAAAAAAAAATTCTTTCCATGCCCATCATGCATCAATAAAATAAACTTCTACATACATCTCATAATTCCATTGTGGAAGACACTCATCAGTTTGAGGTTGTTTTTAAGAGAAATATTGTTGGATTCGACTGCTTCATCAAATTTCGATGGTCCATCAGCAGAGTCTCGAACTGATTCATAAAATCTTGATGGTCCACCATAGCAGAGACTCAATATGCTTCACCAAAAATCGATGGTCCACCAACAGAGTCTCAAAATGTTTCATCAAATCTTGATAGTACACCAGCAGAGTCTCGAACTGCTTCACCAAATCAATGATTTATTTTTTTCCATCAAATTAGTTTTTATGGTCATTGACAAAAATAACGTTTATTTTTTACTAATTACTTACCATTATATCTCTCAAACCTCAGTTTGTTTGCTATCAAGTAAGTAATAAGTAAATATGAACAATTGTGAACACCTATTTTTGTTCCACTCATAAAACCCCAAAACCATTTTTTAGCATAAGTGTAATTAAAAAAAAATACATATTTATTTTTAAAATAAATTAAGAAATAATAAAAGAGAAAAGTTACATAAACTCATCATTTTGTTCCATTTAAAATTAAAAAATAATAATATGAAAATTGGGTATCTAGAACCTTTTCCTTCTATTTTTCAATATTTTAATGTAAAATGAATAAATATTGGCCAAAATCAAATATGGTTGATTTTGTTTATTAATTTCATTTTTATAAAAAAAAAACCAAGGGAATACTCTTAAATAAAGTATCTCCTATCCCTTTTCAAAAACAAAAATCAGAAAATTTGTTGAGATTCTAATCTTAAAAATAGGTGGATAGAGTGTTAATATATTTCCTACTCTTTAAATGACTCCCAAATTAAATTCAGATATCAAAATCTAAAGTCCAATGGGTTTGTGACAAAAAATCAAAGGTTCCAAACATTTATTAATGTTTAAATTAAATAATATAAAAAATTCTCCTTCTCCACAAAAATCAGTGTCGGGAGGTCCAATATTGAAGAGGTGCAGAAACCCTTATTTTGACATTACTACGGTCTTCCTCAACATAAGTAATTAATAACATTATCATAAAGGACACAAGAACTTACTAACTATAGCGTAATATTATACATGTAAAAGTCGTTACAAACAATACAATAATAAGTTGAAAAATATATACTTCCATCACATTGTAACATTTTTTACCTTATCCAAATATAATTCATTATTTATATGTATGACCTTTACTTTTTGAGTTAAATTTTATTATATGAATAATGAATGATATAATAATTATAATATAAAAGCATTTACACATCAATGCCCACCATTTAAACACATCTCAAAAAGAGACCTAACAATACCCTACTGTTAACATACATGCTCATTGTGGGATATATCCATTGTGAAACTTACCCTAAAGTATATCTCCCTCTAGAACCAAAGTGAATTTTGGCGATCAAATTTCTTTTTATTAGTTCCCTTAGTCCCATTTCCAACACTGGAGATACATCTGAAATATCCAATCTTTTCATGACTTCCTCTTATATCATCACCACCATTATTACCAACAATCTTTGAGTATATTTCACTAACAAACCCTTTTGGTTTATCCAACTTCTCATCATCATCATCATCAGAATCAACCAAAATATCTCCCTCTTGAGCAGTACTAGCAGGACCATCCCAAATGTGGTTCTTGTCCACATTCTTTGATCGAAAAACTATGTTACTATCTTTGTTAAGGCCATGTTTGTTTAGATATTCATTGGAATCCATAAAAGTAGGAGTAGGAGTAGTACTACTAGTGGTGGAAAATGAACAAAATGATGATGAGCCTGGTGATGCTTCAGAAAAGGGTGGTGATAATGATGAAGGAGAGTTCTCTGAACTTCCAAAGCCTTGTTGAATTTCAGTTGTTAATTTAAGAGCCTTCAAACGTGCTTGTCTAAGAGTTTCTCCACCTTCTAGAAGTTTCAGTACTTGATCTGACAATTTTTGCACCCTACCTCCCCAATCAAACCTAAAATAAATCAAATAGAGTGTGAATACTCACTCTACTACTGAACTTTTTAGGATCAAATTAGTATACGCAAAAAATTGAGATATCAATATACGTATTTAGTCTTAAATAAATTGAATCTTGTTGGGTAATAATAGTTGTGACATCCTATTTTTATTCTGTCTTATTTTCCAACATTTATATTGTTTCTTGATTAAATCTTTAGAAACAGTTAACAAAATGAAAAAAATACTGTATTACATTATTAATAAATGAATAACATGAAAACATGGCATCACTAGTTTATTTAATTATCACTAATTCATCATATGGGATCCAGATATTGAAAGTTTACCCTTTTCCATCAATATGTGTAAAACTTCCTAGTTCTTCAATAATTTCCACATCACATTGAAACTCTTGAGCAAATTCTTCAGGACCATGGGTTAGCAAGAATTCCAGAAGAATCAGTGATTTGTAAGATTGCCTCCATTGGACCCAATCTATGGTGTACAACCTGCGGGTTGAATAAAATAGTAAATAGATTTAAGATATAATCTCTAGAGAAGTAGCATTTTGTAAAAGTGAAATGCATAATGTGACAGCTTAATTAAAGGAATATAGTGGGTGAATGATTTGAGTTGTGTGCTGTGTATTTTATGATGAGTATTTAGATCATTTGTTTTTATCTCGCCCATTTGTATCCAATAATGTTTAGAATGGTTTCTAGTCATGGTTATAAATTTAGAAGATAGTGCTAAATACGATTATGGAATTGCTTCGGACTCACGAGTCTTTATGTAAAAGAGATTAAAGGATATTTACGTGGAGAATGCTTTGGTTCACATTTATTTGGTCTATTTGGTATATGAGGAATGATGTGATTTTAGAGGGGGAAATGTTAGTTTCACTCAAATTTTGGATTTAATCCAAATTAGATTTTTGTCATGCTTCTCTAAAAATATTGGATCTTTTTCTTGCATTTTTGCTCAATGGTGCACTAATCTCTATAATTGTATTATTATTTTTTGTAAAATGTAATTGGGTAGGCACCCTTATATTAGTTTTATAATATTTTTGCTTATAATAAAATATGACAGCTTAAAAAGTTTAGCATTAAGCCACAGTATTAAGAAGCATGCCTTCTATGAAGAACATCAACAATCCTCCAATATTCATCTACATCAAAAGATGCCTCTGCAATTCTAGTCATTGTCTTCGCATCAGGGCTGCAATCATCCTTATTTGTTGCTTCCTCAGCCAACCTAATGATGTAGAAAACCATTGAATTAATAAGAGAGTTACATTTCAATTCTTTACAAGAAATTTGAGTGTGTGTGGCAATTTGGAATGAAATGAACAAATTTGACATTGGTTGAAAAATTCATTCTTATTATAGCTTTATAAACTTGATTCATGAATAAAAAATGAATTGAATTTAAGTTAAAATAGAACTCATTAAAATAAATAATTTAAACTTGAACCAAGTATATTTCGACTTATTATGATCAGAAATTGGCCCGTATATATACATAAATATTTTACATGTATTAATTTAATAATCATATATATATATATATATATATAATATACATATTTTATAATATATTTTATGATTATTATATAAGTAAACTTTTTATATTAGTATATTAATATAATATATTTCACATTTATATATTAATTTTTTTATATAAATTGATTCAAAATTCACATTTGTTATATGTGTACATAAATATATAGATACATATGCATGTACAGTGATCATTTGAGTTGATCTGCGATACACATTTAAGCTTGTTAACTAGATTGAATGTTTGTGAACTTTAATTGACATAAAAAATAGCTTATCTTAAATTTGTCTGAAAACTTGACAAGTTAATCATTAATCAGTGAATGAAATTGAGATGACATGATTCACTCTAGGACATATATAATTATGTGTTGCTAGGCACTAACCATTCTTCTATTAATTTCCTAACAAATTAAATGCATTATATATATATATATATATATATATATATATATGATGATGATGATTAATAGAGTTGTTCCTCTAACTCATAATGAATATCACTCCTATCACTTAATATATATAAGTATAGACACAGAAACACTTACAATTCAACTTCAGTAACATCAGTAAACGTGATCCTAGCAGATTTGTACTTTTCTTGTAGGAAATTTGTTGTCTGCTTCTTGATTTGATTTAGCAATAGGCTTCCCATCACTACTTACAATATCAAACTATCAAAGTACTCTTCAATTACAAATATGTATACTTCTCTTCATATATGAATTTGTAGCTTTTTCTCTTGTATCAGGTCAATATCTAGGTTAGATAACCAACAACATTTCTGGGACAAATTGAAACTGAAATACAATATGGTACTATAAAACAGAAAAATAAAAAAGGATAAATCATGAAAGTGAGTTAATTGGCAGGCAAAGAACACCTTAAATTTATGGATAGCCAAAAGTATAGCTCACACAATGTAACCAGTGATCATTGGCTGGTGCAAAAAAGAGGAAATGGGAAAATGAAAATGAACCAATATTAGAAAGTTGACTAAACATGATTAATGAATTTACCTTAGGTCATTATTTTTATACAAGACTGGCCATACTAAAATCTAGGATCTTCATTCAATAACAACGATCAAAATTATTTATTCCTTTTATTTAAATTGGAGTTTCAGATCTCTCTCAGTTTGATATTTTGTATTTTTCTTCATATTATTTATCATACTTTAAGAAATTAAGAAGAATTAATTAGAGCAAAATTATCACCATCATTTCCCATGTTCATAGTCCCACCACCTTGATTTCTTCATCTACATCATAGTATTTTGAGATTAAACTAGAGCAAAATTGTTTCAATTGGAAGTTACGACCCATTTGTTGAAAAGAGCCTCACGCTGAAATACTACAGTACATTATTTCCTGCATGCATCGCTGCAAAAAATTATCACCATCAATTCTTGTTTTTTTTATGTTTTAGACTTTTAGTGTTCAACCCTGAACATTAAAGGGTGCCAACCTGGTTACATATTACATAATAGTTTGATGCAAGAAAAAGAAGCAATGCATCACTGTGTAAAAGAAATAGAATTTACGCGAACGATAGTAAATTAGCCATAATCAGGATCTAACCTTTACCAAATTCAACAACTGAATACAACAAGGCTTTTCTCCCCTAAAATTGACTTTATTCCTTATATTCCAGATCAAATAACAACAAACCACAAAATTCTTCACATAGATTTCCCTTAGGTAAATTACATAAAGCATCATGATGATACTGAACAAAATCAATAATAGTAGACCAAATAAGAACTTGAACCTGGAACCGCAATTAAAAGCTTCTCCAGACATTGATCACAAAGGACAAGAGATAAAAAGATGGTCAAAGTTTTCATCATTCAACAAACTCAAATTGCAAGTTATATCATCTACATTTAAAATGTTTCTCTTAAGAAGTTCCGACTTTATAGCAACTCTACCTCTAAAAATATTTTCAAATGAAACAAATGACCTTAAAAAACACACCAACACTCCAACTCAAATTAAGAATTTGACATGTATCTCATGGACAAGCTCTACACAAAAGATTTGAGTCGGGACAAAATCTAGTAAATTTAGTTAAAACTAGTATTTTAACTTATAGAAAATGTGTTAAGTACATTAAAATGCATGTGTAGTCTAGAGATGATAAAAAATCCGATTTGTGAGTATCCGTTAAAATACTCGCAATGGATACTCGCAAAAATAACTTATGGGTGAGAATGAGTATTATAATATCCACCTCGTGAATATCCACATATTTATAAATTTATTTTTAATTAAATATTTTATATGTATTATATATTTTTATTTTATAACTATATATTATATATTTTATTATTATTCCATAATGAATTTTAGTGATTAAAATATAATGATATATTTAACATCTATATAAAATTTGATATTCACGTAATAATTATTTTATATATATTGATTATTACAAAATATATAAATTATTTTTAAACGTAAAAACTCATTGGTTACCCGCATATACTTGTTACCCACACGAGTACCTGCAAATATTACGGGTATGAGTATGAGAAAGTACTGCTCGTGCCACTTCCACCCCATTGTTGTCCCTAGATAGTCTTGCATTCAATTAAAATGGTATAATTGATATTTTTAGCATAACAAATATTTTTAACAATCTTTTGATATTATTTTCAATTGAACATACCTAATTGCATCACCTATTCCATAACAAATGATTTTTTACAATGTACAAATGTTAACATTAGTAAAATAGAAATAAGTCGTATAAAATCGCACAATAATTACTAAAATAAAAATCTAAGATTTAGAAATGTGTGATAGAGTAAGATTTAGAAAAAATAAATTAAATAATACAAAATTATTACTTTTGGAAGATGAAATGGAGAAGTAAAATTTGGAAAAAATGATTGTTGAATTCACTTCAACATTTATGGAATGTGAATTTTATGGTTAAGACATCATTTGATAGAATTGTTACAAAATTTAAAAAATATTTTAAAACATTAAATGAAATATGTATTAATTACGTATTTGAAAAGGGTTAAATGTACGTAACAAACTATTTTTAAAAAATTATCAATTTAGGTAATTAAGTGTAATTTTCCCTTAAACGTTACTATTTCTTTGTTTTTTATTGTAATTTTGTTAATTTATATGAATAAGTGCTTATAAAAAATATATATGAATAAGTAGTGTAATTTTACGCCTTAAAAATATTATCAATTATTTATTTACATTTTTATAGTATTTTTTTTTGTCTTAATATGTTTTAAAAACATCACAAGGATCGTTCATTTTCTTTATTATTATTATTGTTTATTATTACTCAACCAATCGTCCATGAATATAATTGAGAAATAATAAATAAATAAATATTAATAATAGATTTAAGTCAAAATAGGTAAAGTATTATAAATATCGGGAGAAAATTAAAAAATAAAATGTATTAATTACGTATTATGTTTTCAATTATATGATTGAGTGTAATTATTTCCTTAAAAATATTATCAATTATTTATTTCCCTTTTTAGTGTATTATATTTTTTATAACTCATTATTATTTGATTATAAAATAACTGATAACATAAACAATTGAGAATGAAATATACACAATTGAGAATTTAAAGCACACATTAAATTAAAATCTATACTATTAATAAAGTCAAAACTCAAAATAACTACCCACTCCATGGTATAATTAATGATTTCCAATTTTGTCCTCATTATATTCTAATTTCTACCAAAAAAACAATATAACTCAATGCAAATTATAATATATTCAACTTCAATTATTATATATCTAACATAATTCATTTATTTCATGTAGACCACACATTACAAACAATAGGAAAGCGAGTTTACGGGCACGGCAGTGTCTGTCAACACGCTAGTATATATAAAGTCAAAACATGAAATAACTTCCTCCATGGTGTAATTTCAAATTTCCTATTTTGCCCTTACATTTTTTTAATTTCAATAAAAAATGATATAATCCTAGGTAACTACCATTAGTACATTAACCACATATCTCACCTTAAATTAAACATTATAATAAATACATTATTTAATATAAAGTACTCTTAATACAAAAAAACATTATAATTATTTAAAATAAAATATATAAAAATTGAATACTTAACAGAATAAAATATATTTATTAGCTGTCATTATGAAATGATTATTTCATTTCATTAGCAATAATGTTATAACTCGTAATTATTTGACTCTAAAATAAAATCAATTTTTAAAATACACATGATTATTATTTCATTCTAAAATACTCATACTCTTGTATAATTATATTACTTGTATTTAATTTTCATTCTCCTTAAAGGCAAATATAAATGAAAAAAAAAACAAAATATGAAAAACTAAAATTAAAAGGATTACATGTTAATCACCTAAATGAGGATAGTATTGTGATATTTTTAGAGTTTATATTATAAGAATATCATCTTAGATAAGAATAAATTTTAAGGGAAAATAATAAATCAGATATTATTTATCAGTTTTTAATAACTAACCATGTTTCTTGTAATTTTTTGTTTCCGTAAATTATCATGAAATATGTATGTTAATAAGTAAATTATATCACAACTTCCAAATAGATTGAAAGCTAGGCGTTATCCAATCGGGTAACTATGATTATGACTAATTAATTTACCACTTTTAAGGTACCCTTGCTAAAGTTTGACCCAGTATCTCTCTTTATTATCCATTTAAAACCAACACTTAATTCTTAAGAGTAATAAGTGTAAAAAAAACACACATTTCAACCATTAATCCCATAATAACGGAGCTGATGCAGCATTATATCTAAACCAAGAAACAAACACTGATTCTTACTATGGGTGTGCCAATCACTTCTCACATTTCAAAGTCAATCTCCTTTCCGTCCAACCCAACCGGATCTTCTGCTCCAAAATTTTCTCTCTTTATGTCCCAAATCAATCATATATCACTAAATAACATAAAAATATTATTTTATGTTTTATATATTTTTCTTTTCAAATAAATGACACCTTACAATTAGATTGACACACATTAGAACATGAAAATTGGGACATCTGATCCCCATTTCCTTCCCTCATTCTTCTCAAACTCTCAGTCCCAAATAAGTGAATGTTAGTCAAAACCTTAACAACTTACTAACGGAAAATCTACATTAAAAGATTATTATTACTATTACTCATCGTAATAATGTACTATCAAATATATTCTTTTACTCAGGATAAGTAAAAGATTAATTTATTTCGTAGTCGTGACTGACTTTCCTAACAAATGTCAATTACATGAATTTAATCATTCACCTTTTAGTCATTCTTGAGAATTTATTGAGTCCTTACACTATTAAATATAATATTGTACATTAAAACCTTGACATTACATGAATATTTGGGTCTAACCTACTTTATCTTTGAACCAAACACAAGTTCAAAATATTTACATTTAAAGCACTGAAATTTATAAGTTATGCATACTTCTAACACCATTTTTTTAAATATTTTTTTGTGTCTAACTTATGCAATCACATATTTTTAGTTATCTAAATAGAATCAGTTAGATTATTAGATTATGAAAGGATAAAACTTAGTTAAAGTATCATAAGTGTTAGTGGTACAACTGACCTATTAGAGGATGACACGTTGACCTCCTTGTTTACTTTCAAGGAATGAACATTTATTATATTTACAATCAAATATTTTTTTACCTTGAAAGTAAATAAGAAGGTCCATGTGTCATCCTCTAATAGGCCACCTATGTACTCTACCTAAGTTTTATCCATAATTAAATTGAGCGATTATCCTCTCCATTAATAAATACATATTATTTCCTTATTTTTAATGACAAAAGTGTAATTTCATTACAATCAAGGAGTTGCATTTTTTCTTTGTGTTTCATTGAATGGTGCATTTTCCACTAATGGAGAGGATAGCTACTCAACCAAATTGTGCCCTTAGAATTGAAAATCCTTATCATGATTTCCTAAACAATATCCTAATGAGTGAAGAAGGAAACTCAATGATGATGGCTAAGTCGCAAAGAAGGAAACTCATCTATTCCGATTTATAAAGAATATGAACTAATTAATTCACCATATATTTTCATGGTAAACTCGAATTCTGACCCTATCCATATCTATATCTTCATGCATTTAAAATGAAGATACCCCACATTTAATTTTCAGAGTAATCCACTCCTATTTAAACTGATAAAGCATGCCCAGTATTCTCACTTTCTTAGTACCAATTCTTATTCCTATCACTCAATACCCTAAAACTCTTCCTCTTTTTCTTACCCTTTCTGCTTCTTCCTTCACAAATCCTCCAAACCCTTGACACAGAAAAAAAAACCCTAATTTTTAGGTCAGTTATCATGTCTGATCTTTCTTCAACCAAAGATCACAGTTACCCCACCTTGAATGTTGAGGCACAGGTTCCAAAACCTACCTCTCTCAAAAAGATTGTCACCGTTGCTTCCATTGCCGCCGGTATCCAATTCGGTTGGGCACTACAACTATCTCTCTTGACCCCTTATGTTCAGCTTTTGGGTGTCCCACACGCTTGGTCCTCCGTTATTTGGCTTTGTGGCCCTATCTCCGGTTTGCTTGTGCAACCCACCGTCGGTTACTACAGCGATCGGTGCAAATCTCGCTTCGGTCGCCGCCGTCCTTTTATCTTAGCTGGTGCAATTGGTGTCGCTGTTGCTATCATATTTATTGGATTTGCTGCAGATTTTGGCTATGGCTTGGGTGATGACCTCGCTAAAAAGACTCGTCCACGTGCTGTTGGTTTCTTTGTTGCTGGGTTTTGGATCCTTGACATGGCTAATAACATGTTGCAGGGACCTTGTCGGGCCTTCCTCGGAGACCTCTCCGCGGGGGACCAGAGCAAGATCCGTACAGCAAATTCTATATTCTCTTTCTTCATGGCTGTTGGGAGTATCCTTGGATATGCTGCTGGATCCTACAGCCGCCTTTACAAGATATTCCCTTTCACGGAAACCAAAGCATGCAATGTTTATTGTGCAAATCTTAAAAGTTGTTTCTTCATTGCTATTACACTATTGCTTGTCCTCGTCATCATCGCATGTGTGTACGTCAAGGAAATACCCTTGACATCATTAGTATCTGTCAATGATGACGATGATGAGTCAAGTACCTCATGTTTGGGGTTAGTCTTTGGTGCTTTCAAGGAAATGAAGCGCCCCATGTGGTTGTTGCTCATAGTGACATTTATGAATTGGATAGCGTGGTTTCCATGGTTGCTTTATGATACTGATTGGATGGGTCGTGAGGTGTATGGTGGTGATGCTGGAGACAAATTGTTTGATATGGGTGTTCATGAAGGTTCATTAGGTCTTATGTTAAACTCCATTGTTCTTGGTGTGATGTCTTTGGCTATTGAGCCATTATCTCGTGTTCTCGGAGGAGTGAAGAGACTTTGGGGTTTGGTTAATTTTATTCTTGCCATTTGTTTGGCAATGACTGTGCTCATTTCTAAGGAGGCCAATGCCCACCGCATTTTTGCAATGGCCATCGGCGCTAAGAAGGATGCTCCACCACCCGCTAGTGTTCGCGGTGGCGCCTTAGCAATGTTTTCAATTCTCGGCATTCCTCTTGCGGTAAGTAATTATTAATATTTGAGATTTTCTTGCTAAATTAAAGATTTGGAATGTCCAATTTTTAAGTTAATGCACATTAATTAACGTTTCTTATTTAAATCTTTAAGTCACTAAATTAAAAATGCATCTCTATTTATAAATGACATTTATTAAGATTTTATTATCCTAAAGCAAATATTTTATAGTGTATACACGTTTTCAATATTTATTTATTATTATTTTATTCATATTTCAATAAATCCTTTTATTTTCCTCATTAATAGTCAAATTCTATGTGGTATCCAATAGAAATAAGGTGAAGAGAAGGTGTGATAACAAAAATGAGGTGTGATAACAAAAATAATAATTGAATTAGAGGGGAATGAATGGAGAATATAAATTTTAAATGTTGATATATTTATTAATAAATTTAAAAGCAATAATTAATTTTACCCAACATCCTTAATATACATGAAATAGTTAAAAAGAGTTATAAATAGTGAGAAATGGAATATTCTATATATAGAGTTTTTAATAAATATTGTATCGTCTTTATTGCAATACTTTATTATTTAACTGTTATATAATATACTCATTATTACAGGATAATGTTTTGATTCCTTTTCTTTATTATAACATATTTGAATGACTAAATTTCCATGAAAAGAAATATGATTTGGATAAAAAATTTAGAGGAGTAAAATTAGTAACATTAATTTTTTAACAGTTATCTAATATTCTTTAACACTAAGAGAGGGTCTTCGTTCTAAAAATTCATAAGAAAGAAGAGTTACCATTATTTTGACATGTATCCTAGACCTTCTTCTCAATCATATAGATATTATTACAGGGTGTTACAAATATTTTGCTTATCCAAATTCAATAACCATTCAAGAATATCGTATAAGAATTTAGTTAATATGAAAAAAAATGAACTCTCCCATGCAATTAATTAGAAAAGCATAAGAAAAAGTTGAAAAAAAAAGCTTATCATGTATGTGTTGAAAACAAATAATCAATTTTCTGCATGTGTTCAGATTACTTTCAGTGTGCCATTCGCTCTAGCATCCATATTCTCCAGCACCTCCGGAGCAGGCCAAGGTAAAAAAATTATTAATCTATTTCAATATAATTATATCAAATGTGGGTCAATTCATATATTATATATCCAATCATATACCAAATTAAAATATATAACCTTTCTTGTTTAAAAACTTTCAGGTTTATCTTTGGGAACTCTCAATCTTGCAATTGTTATTCCACAGGTTAGGACCCATTTGTTTCATATTTAAAAGGAGAGAAATTTAACCTTAAAACAATATAGTAAAAATTTATGATCCATTATATTTCAGGTTTATCTTAGAAATAATATTATGAAATATTTTGACAAATTATGTGTACATATGTATATACAGATGATAGTGTCAACAATAAGTGGACCACTAGATGGTGCATTTAGTAAAGGTGGCAAAGGTAACTTGCCGGCGTTCGTGATGGGTGCCATAGCCGCCGCCGTGAGTGGTGTAATGGCGATTGTTTTGCTTCCAACTCCTCCGCCACAAAGCTTGGCCAAGGCAGCAATTGGTGGAGGTTTACATTAATTGATGGAGCTAGCTAGCTATGGATCTTTTTATTTTATTTTTAATTTTAGCTTTTATATGGGAAGTGGTAGTAGCAAAAACAAAGTTTTGGAGATGAACCCTTTTATTTGTAGCCCGTTGTGTACTTAGGTTGTGCCTCATAAGGATCACTTTAGATTTAATACCCTAAGACTTTGTACAAAAACGTGTGCTTATATATTTGGTTCATGAAATTGATAACAACTTATGGGTCACTTTAGTTGTGCTTATATTCCAGCAATTAGAAGTGTAGTTTTCCAATCACAATGGTAGTTTTTCTTGATTTTCTTGTTTTCTTTTTTATTTATTCAAAAAAATAAAAAATAATAAACATACATGATAAACCATAATTTCTAAATAATAGATACATTTATTAATGTGTTGAATATGCAATATATGATTACCCATGATAAAATACCCATTTTGGAAAATATAATAACCATATATAATTCACTCTACTACCTATTTTTTTAGAGTTTCTGATAATAACAAGTATATTGTGGTTTGTTGTTTGGAAGAGTTACAATATTTTATTAATTGGTTTCATTCAATAAAACCCCATGTCTTGATACTTGATTTGTTTATTTTCATCTTTATTCCCTAAAATTTGATAATTGATGAGTATGATAGATAATTTGTTGGTGCATCTGAAATTGCCAAAAAATATTATAAGCTTCTTTTTTTTTGGCTTTGATTTTCAATGTTAATATCGTCCAAGATTAACGAATATCATTATGTATCTCTCATTTATTGTTTTTACCAAAAAAAAATTCCACGTTGTTAGATGATCCTATCAATTTGCTTTATATTTATTGATTTTTTAAAAGCTTTCATAGAAAATTGTGAACTTTAGTTATTGGGAGCCTGATTAATGAAGATACAAATGAAAATAGATCTTAAGCAATGTGACACTTTATATCTTTTACTACAACATTATTATTCTCTCTCTCTTGTAGTGATATGTTCTTTTGGACATTCTTCTTGACCGTAGTGGAAGAGCATGTCGATCTTATTACATCATATGGGCCTTTATTGGTGTTGTTGGGTTGAAGCATAACATGATCATTGTTGAAGGTCTTTTATGCCTTTTGCTACTTACTCTATTTGAATTTTTAAGGATATGCTTCTATGTTAGTTTAGGAGGGCGAAAAGGGAAATATAAAGTTTGAGAGTCCTGATATACATCTATTAGATTATGGAAGCATTTCTTTCCTTTTTCCTTTTAAATCTTAACTCGCAAATGGACTCTTAGGCTATGTTTGGGAATCTGATTTTGGAGGAGAAGGGAAATCAATGTTTGGGAGTTGGATAAAGTAGAAGAGAAAGTTTTGAAGGATTTCTGCGACCCTTTAAAATCCTAACTACATTTTTCTCTATTTCTCATTCTTAATTACAACCTGATTACATTTTTCTCTATTTCTCATTCTTAATTACAACCCTAATTACATTTTTCTCTATTTCTCATTCTTAATTACATTTTTAAGGTGAAGTTTGTTTCAGGGTATAACTCTATTTGTTATTACTATAAATATGATATCATTCATGAGTATATAAAAAAGATTGTAATATATATGCATTATTAGTATAAATATTTATACATAGTCAGTACATTATTATCATTTATTTGTATTACTTTTATAAAGAGACAATGTTAATTAAATATGAATGATAGATTATACAATAACAATATATAAAACTCATATTGTGGACATACATCTTTTTCTCATTAAAGTATATGTTTTAACATATATATTTCTTGGAAATCTTTATTAGCATTGTATATCTATATTTATATACTATATATAAAGCCAAAATATAAACATAGTGTAACTACCATACTTTCTAATTTTCTATTTTCCCCTATCCTATACCATGAACTATAAACTTCAAACCATAAACTACAAAAAGGGTATCCTATGTTATACCATCTTTCTTATCCTACCAATTAAATGGAGCCTAATAATATACAAAAAAGGCCTCCTTTCTGAGTATGAATGTCTTATTTTATTACTACAATCAAAGGTGGAACTATTTTTGTTAACTGAAATGATAAATTTCTCGACAAAATGGTGAAAATCGACCGATATTTGATGAGTTCATGATGATATAACATTTTCTCTTCACTATATAACAAACAAAAAGACTTCAAAAGTTTAACACAACAATCCTAGTAAACAAAAAATTAATAACATGAACTTTAAAAACAAGACCAGAAATGCAGCTGGTTGTACCCAATGCATGGTTTCTTAGCATATTTCAAGACATGCTCTCAACAAGAGCAACACTACAAGATATTCAAAACCCCAAACAATGCCTCTGCTTGAGTATTGAGGTACTCCATTGCACATATTCTTAAAAACCGCAACCATCCATAGCATTTGATTCACCTGCATTTATACAACACATTACATAACATAACATAGCATATGCAATTATGCATCTTTATGAAGATATTCAAAACCTTATGTATATTGTTCATTATAGTATAAATCTCATTCCAAGTCAAGGGGAAAGAAACCCTTAAGATGCCCAGATGCCAAAAAATGTTAAGAGGCTGATGGCATGTTTGGATAAACCTAACTAAGTGTGTTTGTCACATGAAAGAGAAACATAAACTATTTTCATAAGCTCTTGAAATAAGTGTGTATATGATAAGTTCAAATAAGAACTTTATGTGCGGTTCCAAATGCCCCGTTAGGTTTTATCACTCAACCTACCTAATTAATCTCAGAATGGAGCTTCAAGTGATTCTTCCCAGACATCTCCACTGGCATTTGACATATCTTCACCATCTTCTTCCATAGAAAGCCGAATATACTCTCTATGTGCAAAGCGATCCCACTCTGTCAAATTTGGACCCTCACGTTCCTACAAAAAGAATGTGATCTTTGTAATCAGAAATTACTAAAAACCTTAAATCAAATTGAAGTGGGATATAAAACAATCTTGTACCTGACGTATAAGAAACGGATCACGAGTCTCAAAGGAAATGAACTTGTTGAGATTGAAAAGAATATTGAAAACATTTCCAGAAAGTTTGCTGCCCTTCACATCATGTAACGTGATATACCCCTCATTCTGCAAACATAGGACAGTTACTACCACTTGGCATACCTCTGGTCCAATCATATCAAAAACATGTAAATATAAGAACAAAGGAGATACCTCTGGTCCAATCATATCAACCATCTGACATAATATGTCTTCAAAAAGCACTGGCTCTTGGGCCATGCATTCCATCCGATGCAACTGCTCCTCATAAAAGAACTGCATTTCATTTGGTGTGAGCAATCCATTCCCATCCAAATCGATGCATTTGAACCTACAGGGGATAAAACAGCAGGATGTCGTACATGTCTTAAGAACCAACATCCAGTTTTTCAAGTTTCTCGATATTGCCATTATTAAAAAACTTTGGTGTCAGCAACTGTTCATCAGATTCTTAACAAGCAGGACATGCAACCTCACAGGAATGTTATTGCTACAAGAATCGGAACTTGGATTAATACGGATTCAGAGTTCACTTTTTCCCGAGCATTTAGAGAAGGCAACATCTGTGCAGACTGGCTTGTGAATTGGAGCTTATCTCAATAATATGGCCTTCATAAAGTCCATAATCCTCCAACTGATATTACGAGTCTAGTTATTAATGGATATCTGTGTAGCTTCCATACACCGCATTATTTTAGTTACCATATGTAATCTTTCGTTTTTAGGCTTTGCCCCCTTTCCTTCACCAAAAAAAGAGAAGACAACTTCGATACTTTGCATTAATAGAGTGGTAAGGTTGCTCTTTAATGACCTACAGGTCAACCAGGTTCAAATCCTGAAAACAACCTCTCCATTTACGGGAGTAACAGTGCACTCATCTACCCTCCCCAGGCCAACCAGGTGTGAGCTTTACGCACCAAGCCAGCTTTGTTTTATTAATAGAAAACTTTTAAGGATAAATTAAAACGGTAAAGTAAATAACTTGCTTTCATTTATCATCCAAGCTGTCATACATCAGTCAAAATGTATGATTTGTATTCTGCTAAAGGATCCATAGCATTCATTGGAGAAGGTTAAGAAGAATACCAGTATTCTAGACTAGGTTCTGATGACTTATCTTCCTCTGCAAGTATGAAATAAACAAAATCTTCATAGCTCATCTTCCCTTCAACTTTGCTGATAAATTTCCGCGGAACCTGGCAAAGTTTAAGTGTAAATAAAATATAAAAAAATATGCAATTGGTTTGATATGATTTAGAAATAAAATCCCATTTTTGGACCAATTATAAAAAGAGGTTTGAACTTATTTGCAAATCAAATTCCATGTTTGGAACACCTTAGAATTGACTGGAATGGATTTTATGTAAGTAATTTACTTTAAAGTAAATGAAATCTACTCACACGAGGGCCAAATTGTCAATCCAATTAATCAAAACTAAAACAAACCAAAGCCACCCAAAATTTAAATGGACTTCCAAATACACATGCCTTAAATCAAAAGTAGTTCAAAATAAAATAAATTTCTATATTATAATTTCCAAACAAAGAATTTTATTTATAAACACCAATTCCTAAAGTTGTATGATTCCAAACATGCTATATCAATTTTCAACATGAGAATTGGTAAAGCTGAACTGGGCACATTGACACAGATGTAAAATACCAACAGACCTGGGAAAAAATTCTATCAACAATCCGATAGGTAAGAGAATGGTTCCCATATTTAATAAGGTTCTCTTTATCAATGAAAAAGTCATGATCGGTGTCGAGCTCCCAAAATTTGCAGTAAATGACATAAAAATGCTCATATGAGAAGTACCTGAAATTCCACAAGAGAATTAATGAAGCTTATATAAAATGAAACAAAAAATTCTATAGTGATAGCTAAAAAAGAAATGAAAGCTAATAATGGACTTGCTACATATTTGGGATCAAATGGCTCAAGATTGAACATAGACCAAAGCAAAGAAGCATAAAGAAAATTGCCTAGCATAATTAGAGGTGTTTCTTTGCAGGCAATTTTGATATGGGATAGAGCTGTGTTCTTGGCTTCTCTTCAGTGTTCTGTTTGCCAAGGACTTTTACAAAAGTATTGTCCTCTGTAAATGAGTACCATAATTTGGGTGGTAGATTCTTGGAGATTGACAATAGCTAGTTAGGATGACTAAATTGATTTTGTATATATTAAGGAATAAGCCGATGGTAATTGATTTTGCTTCAACCTGAAGACTTTCTATATTCTCTCTCTTCGGAACTTTTTCTATAGCACTGTTCTATGTCTAGGAAATTGCTCTCTTAGATATGTGCAGAAAATAGGCACCTTCACTGCATTCATAGTTTCCCATGTTATCTCGTTTTTAGCCTTTCTGTTTTAGCAAAATGATTATCCTGCCCCTAGTTGTATTTCATATCTTTTCTGTCATATAAAATCTCTTCTATTTGAAACAAAAAAAAATAGGGCAGAAAAAACAAGACAGTAATGGCAAGAAACAAGATCACTTTCTCTTGCCAAAGGTCTTGCTCTATACAGTAAAGAACTCCAAGCTAGCATACGATTGAGGGAAATTTTCAGAGTACAAACAAAGGTATGCATTCGATAAAAAATATTATTGATTTTCACACATTTCAGCTGATAGTCTTTACCTCAGAACTTTGTTAATGTCCTCTTCCTCATCTACATGCAGCATGGCATCAATCAGGTTCCCACGTTTCAACTCCCTAAGGGTAAGTCGGCCATTCCCTGTTCTATTCATGTAGTAAAATATTCTATGTACGACGGTCTCGGCTGTTTAAGCACAAAACATGCAGCAATGAGAAATGGCCTGAGAACTTCTCTATAATATAAAATGAAAAATATCATTAGATATCTAATGAAAAATTGAAGAACGAGAGAGTATGTTAAACAACTCAAATTCTTATGTTGAATTGCATTAAGGGTGAAATTCCAGAGAAATATAATGCGCCCTATCTGGAAAGTTTCTAATCCTAATTATTCTATGATGACAAGTGACAAACAACCTGGACTCAAGACTCTACAAATCTCCAATTATATCCCATAATTGCAAAATATAATGACAATATACATTATATAAATATTATTAAAGTCATCTCGTTATACTGAACATATAAGAAAGGAAAAAGCAAATGTGTCTAGATGAGAAAGTTTACAGATAACATCAGAGAAATTTCTTCTGTTAGTTATGAACATTAACAAAGAACACTGAAATAATTTCCAATAAAATGTCTAGAAATACTTCTGTTAGACTCATGGTAAACTTGGCTTTAATAATACCCACAAATACATTCCAACCTAGCCCAAAAACACAAAGGGAACAATTAGAACATAGCCCAAAAATAGAACACTAATATCAGACATTCCAACATCACTAATCAGAATTAAATTCCCTCCAAAATGTTAGGAGAAACAAGTGACTCAGAGATCTACTGATTGCACTCCAAAAAAAATATTATACACATAAAATTTACTAATCTATAATCTGACTGTACCATATCTTTCCTGAAATTCAGGTGTACTTTGCAAAAACTCCAATCCAGGATGAGTGGACAATAGTTCCCTCAAGACTGGTTTGAAATCATCCTACAACCAAAATGGAAAGCATAAATGCAATTCTAACATAGCTATTCAGTAAGTACTTAGTAATTAATGTTCAGAGATAACAAAATACTAAGAGGATAGATACTATGAAATCTTAAACAAAGCAAACCTGTGCAAGGTATGTTTGATGCGGTTGTTTCAGTATAGAATATATTTGTGTGGCTAAATCCATAGCCAACATATTTCCCCGAATCCAATAGTTGATAAATTGTTCCCTGCAATATAGGTTAAAAGTACAGGCATTAATTCGACAGCGTTACAAACTTGGAGAAAGAAAGTTAAGCCTGTAGGAAAAGAACTTTACAACTCAATTTACTCAAGTGTAATGAACTAGTTAGCATTAAGAAACATATAACAAGGCTGAGAAACTTGCAAATGAGTTGTACAAGCAGAATAAACTTCACTGCGTTCTTAGACCAACTTAACAGCATCATTTGCAACTTGTACTCCTCCAACATTTGTTCTTGGTACCTACCAGGCTACCACTAAGAGCCAAGTTGCAAGTTGCAGCCTAAGTTATGTCAATTCACTTTTACATGAATTCAAACAAACAAAATGCCAAGCCAATTAAGTTTTTCCTCCAAAAGAATTCCAAAATCAACTAGTTCCCACAAAATAGTCAAATCATCAACCACGGCAATTCTTTCCCGGGGTTCGAAAGCACACATAGCCAACATACATGACATGATATAGATTATATGTGACGGTCTAATCAAAGGACAAACTATTTTCTTTCCTCAGAGGAAGGATGGAAGTAGTAAAATCCTAAAACTCGTCAGCCCAACCCCCAAGAAGCATAACCATTTATTTACCCAGAAAGTAAACATCTTTCGACAGCTCACTCTATCTGAAAACATCTGGCAGATCTACTTTTATGCCATTTACTTAGTAAACGTAGCAGAAGTAATATATAAAAAGTTAGTCCTTAGATCTAATTAAAATTCAGAATGCTACATCTGATGCTGTAATCCATTAAGATGGGATGATTAAACAATAAGTTTGATACCTTGTTATGGTTCCAGTAAAGTTGACATCAATTTTTCTGAAAAGAGCAGTGGAGAAAAATGAGGGAAGTTTGCAGACCTCTTTCGTTACAGACTTAAATTCTGCAAATGAGAAAACAAACCAACAACAAAAGTTCAGAAAAGAACTAGTATTTCTCTAGAGAATGGAAGAGCCCATCTATTATCATCGGGAAAAAAAAATAACTCACAAATAGCATGTTCTCACCATGTAATTGTAGACCATCCAAATGACCATAAAATCGACTATCAATTTGAAATAGGAAATGCTCTTTTATTTCACTTGGAGGTGGACGACCATTTTTGAAGTAGAACTGAAAGCACATCCAAAGTAATACCAATAGCTGTATGAGAAGAGTTTAATCCTTTCTAGATATAAATAATTTTTTATAGAGAAAATAACAAATACCTGAGGAATGATTTCTCGTACTGGTTCACAGGTTAATTTTAGTGGAGAACTTAATGAAGGACTAGTTCTATGTTTCATGGTTCGTGGAGAACCAGATGAACTGCGCGGTGAAAGTGGCGGTGTACTCCCAGCAGGAAACAAGGAAGGTATTGAGTTGCTGGCCAGAGCATTTGTAATTGTAGAGTTCTCATGTGCACCCAAAGGAGCACCTCCTTTTACATCAGCAAGCAATGACTTAACCTGTGTTCATAGTGCAGCAACAAGAAAAGTTAAACAGATGTAGCTAGAAAGAAATAAACTTAAAAAATTATCCAAAAAAGAAAAAAGAAGAGATGCATAAATAAAATACAGCTCGGTAGAATTTAAAAAACAAATAAAACAAAAAGGAATAGTGATGTCAAAGAGAGGGAAATTCAAAATAAGATTAAAACATCTCTAGTCTAGTACTGCATAATTTAGGAATTATATACCTTGCTATTTAATTTATACTATTCAAGAAATAGTTCATTTGTGGCATATGGCTATTAAAGGTTTTATAGCAACCATTAATGTATATAGAAATGTATAAAATGGGCTTTTATGCTTCCAAGTGAATCTCACAAATTATCTCACAGATGTACATAGCTCAAAGCTCAGCCATGAAAGAATCATGTAGAAGATGTCAGCCACTTCCAACACAATGCATATTGCACGATAATATTATCAATATATGCAATAATTAACAAAAGAAACAGTGGAGACAAAAGGACTATGCACCTCAGCCATCAAAAGCTGGAAAAGAGTCCATTTAGTATACAATTATTTATTTAAATAAACATGATAAAGGATGAGTTTTCCATTATCACTTAACATCCAGGCCCAGGCCAACCATTTTCTTTTAGGTGTCCTGGATAGTTTTTTGACATAAAAATACATTAAGAAAGGCAATGTTTCATCATGAAGACAAATAAAAGAAAGCATCAATTAGTTAACCCTCCAATCTATTTTGTTATCAATACTATACTAAAGAGTGCCATTCATAAAGACAACTAAAAGAAAGCATCAATTAGTTAACCATCCAATCTCTTCCGTTATCAATACTATACTAAAGAGTGTCATTCAGAAGTCATCACATTTGTTCATGAATTAGAGTGTTGGTTTTTCTGTTTTTCTTGTTGACATGTATTTTTATTTGAGTTATCACTACAACAATCAAGCCTTAATCCCACTAGGTGGGATTTGAGTTATCACTAATACTTATAATTTCTATTATGTTTTCTATGGAAATAAATAGATTCGTTTAATATGTAACTGCTGCACACTCTTAAAGATATAAATTTAACTAAAACATGAACAGGCTGCTCTTCCAAAGTCCAGAACAAGTCCAAATCAATAATTAATAATTAGACACTTCTAAATAGTTCAATTAAATTAAATTTCTTCACAAATTCGGTATATAAATGCACTCTATGAGAGAGCATTGGCATACACACCTACTCCAAATTGGGATCTCAGCCTAGGCCCACCAGGGTTGGATCCCACAGAACCTCAGAGGATACAGATCTGGATCCAACATGATTATGATTGTACTCCAAATACGATTATATATGTAATGGGCTTCTCCACTACCAAGGGTGAAATATAATCCCTCTCAATCTCTAATTATTAGATGGATATATATCTCAAGTAACTTCATCTCCAATCACCTCCACCCTAAATAAGGACAATGAAATTCCTTGGGTACACACACTTTCCTGCACAAACTCTACCCCTTATGCCCTCCCACTCACTAGCTTGAGCATTTGAGTGTCCCTCACGTACACCCCTCCCCCTAAACTCTGCCGCACACTAGGGACCCATCACCAAGCCTCCTTAATTCTCACCTGAATCTAGGACAGAACAACACAAAAGCATCTCTTCGAAAACCTCATAATAACACTACCTATCGGCTATAAACAAAAGCTGGCACTTAAGAAAGTTTAAATATAATAAAAACCATCTACAAGTTCCAAAGAATTGGTAGATATCTCAACATTATATGTCCTCTCTTCATATGATTTAGCAAGAAATTATTATCAGCATAAGCATATTCCAATTCCTACACTAGAACCTCTCTATCAGATGGTGACTAAAATGAACACAAGAACTGTTGTTGTCTCGGAACATGAAATATATGCAGAGTGATAGATGAATTTGAAGTAAAAAGTATATTGCATTAAGTTTTTCCGAAGTTAATCACTCTGTGTGCCTCAAAGGTCATATTAAAGGTGGAGGGAACAGCCTGAACTCTCTATTATCTCAAAAATAGAATTCCAAACCTCAAAACGGTTGCCCCCTTAGAGTCTCATCAAGGCAATGAGGCATTAACCAGGAGATGGAAAGGGTCGTTTATTATGTCAGTAGCGGTGTTATAAACTATAAGTGAGTACAACAAATTCGGATCAGAATCTCAGACATCTCTGCCAAGTGACAATGAACTTAATGTCCCTATAGTGCACACAAACCTACCTCACAAGGAAGGAAAGAAACGCTCAAATGAAAACTAACAAGTTATTCACAAAAGTGCATGTACAGAACAGTAGATGAATACAAATGGGTTTTTTTAGTTATAATCAAGTAGTTCATGAGTTCAATATGATCAAAAAGAATAGAAATGGCAACTCATGTAAAGGCTAATTATTATATGTACAATTAATTTGTATGTACCAGGAGACAAGTATCCGGAAGCGAAAGCCACTGTGAGAAAAGATCTTCAGCAACATAAGGACTTGATTTCAGTGCAAAAGGTGACACCTCTTGAAGCTGCAACATATCTGGGTCCAAAGACACCAACTCCTTAGTTTCCTCCATATCCATTATAGCCAAATTCTAACCTCTCATGCAACCAAAATAACCCTAATTCAATCAACCCCAACAAAAACCCTAAAACCCACTTCTTCAACAATCACTCTAATTCTTCCCTCTACTCTTGTTCTACCACTTGGGTTAGCAAAACCCAGTTACCAAGTTAGCAACTTTCACACTAAAACAAACATGGGCAGCCATGAATGTTTAAGAAGAACACAAAGGGTGTTTTTTTTTGCTTCACAAAATCAAACACTTGAAGGAAAGGAACGACCCAGAATTGGAAAATCAAGGGAATTTGAATTGAAGGAAAACGGTGTTGCTGAGAATCAGAGTAGGAAAATTTCGAAGGGGCTAGAAAAATTGAGGGAGAAATAGGTGCGCGTTAGAAGAAGAAAAAATAAAAACAAAAATATTTATTGTTTTTGAAGAAAGAAAAAGAAAAGAAAAGAAAAGAAAAGGGGTTGTTTGGTTTAGAGGTTTGAAGAGAGAGAGAGAGAAAGAGAGAGAAGGTGAAGATGGAAGCGATGAATGAGAAAGTGAAGTGGCAATTTTGAATAATATTTATCTGTGGACACCACTCACTGTACCAACTGAAACTGCCAAGAGTCCCAGAAATTTTGAATTTTTTTCAGACACGAAAATAGATAGAACCTATGTGTCTTCTGCTGAATTTTAAGGTTATAAAACCATTACTTTCTTTTTTCCTTTACAATTTTTTATTTTATTTTTAAACTGGAAATAATTGTATCAAAAACCCCCGTTTTTATTTAAGGTTATTTGAACTTTAGTACATTTTTAATATTAGACTTTTTGTCTACCCACATTCACATTGCGCAATAGAAATATATATGGGTTTGACGAACAAATAGGCTAGGTAAAATAGATAAATAGACTAAAAATATATGTCTTTCCAACAAATATATCTTATATGCTATGTTGGCAGGCCTTAAAATGACTCGTTTTATATCAATACTCGAGATATGAGATAGGTGATAGAATCAAATGCAAATATACGTGTGTCGTTAGACCTGGCTATCAAACTTAGTAAAGGACTTAGAAATTTTAAATGCAAATACAATATATATGCCATTGAAAACGTAACATATAGATATTGTTATCATTTATAATTATTGTAAATGATTGTTGATGTATTGAAAATATTTAATTAATTTTTTCATTTTTATAATATAAAAAATTATAACCAAATAATAATTTAAGCATTATATATTGGGTAAGAATAGCTTTATAGATTATAATGGTATTAAATTCAAAATAATGTTTGTGGTTCTTACCACAATTAAATTCAACTGGGGATAATATACTTACAAGGTTTAAACATAGACATACACTTTTGTCTAACACCTTAACCAACTGAAACCATATCTTTAAGATCATTTCAACCCAGACAATAATGAATCATGCCAATATATAATGTTTCTTTGAAGCTTGTGATCAAACTGTTTCCTTGTAATATGGATTATACTACAAAATATAGTTACAAATTAGAATCCTAGTGGGATATTTGCCCAATCTTTATATATATTTTATGTTTCGCAACTCTATCAACATAACTAATTCGTGTGGAAAAGTCTTTGTTTAATTCGGTAGGTTTTTTATTTTATTTTTAAATCCCATTTATAAGTTTTGATTTGATATGTCAGTGAATGGTGACAAGTTAAGATTTATAAAATTATTTATATTGTTAGAGGTTGATTAATTTTATCAACTACTTGAAATTTATTTAGATGATCATAAGTTGTCATCTATTACTTTTTAGTCTTCAAATAAATTTTCAATCTCACACTTTTCAACTTTCAACTTGCATTTTAGTGTGTTGTATCACACACTTATGTGACATTTTGCACTACTAAAGGGGAGTTACATGTTAGAGGTGAATGGTTGTGATCACCTAATTGTCCAAACATGCATTACCCAATTGAACTTGTTTTCTAGTGTAAAAGAATTGCTAACAAAAGGATTTACAAGGGCTACTTAGCAATATATGAGGAGAATAAATATACGTAGTCTTATTCCATACGATTAAGTTATTTCTAGAATTTGAATTTATAACCTTTAGGTCACAATACAATAAGCCTTATTGTTGATCGCTTCTCTGAAGACCATTGCAATTTAGCAACAACTTCAAAGTCATGTGGTCAATATTAATGTGTATATATATTGTCACGTTTCTTCTCCAATTAACTGTTATTTTGGTAGGACTTTAGTTGCAACCATCTTCTTCTTAAGTTTTTAGGTGGGTACAATATTTGTTCTTCCACAATGTATTTCAATCCCTATTTAGGGTAGAACATGTAACTTGTATTTCATTGACCACTAAAAGAATAGTACCATAAGTGACACAATTAAAGTATAATACATGTTATCTTGTCTAGGTGTTCCTTTGCTTTAAGAGAAAGAAAAAATATATATATAGTAAGAACAAGAGTAAAAAATATATGAAAAGTCACTGTATTATCTACTATTTATATTTAATTATCATTGACTCTTAAAACAAATAATTTGAATAAATGATGGATAATGTAGTTAATATATATAAATTTTAATTGAGTGTGCATAAATATTATATTATTCCAATTCAATAAAGAGCATCATCAAAGAGAGAATGGAGAAAAACATTGTCATGTAGAATGTCTTATATTTTCATTTTAATGTCCATATTCCAAACTTAGTGGGGAAGATTTATTGCAAACATAATTTCATAAATTTGTTGATGATTAACGGCTTCTTTCATTACATGAGCCACATTGTCCTTAAATTGGTGCTTTATCAATCTTGTAAACTTGGGCTTTATCCTATATTTTCCGAGTACTTTTTTAAAGGGGAGAGATTCACCTACTCTTTGAGTAAGTGAAAAAAACATATTTCATATCATGATCATTCATTATTGAGAAATCCAATTATTTGAATTGGTAAATATATCTAAACCATTGGATTTTCCAAAATTTGATGGTTAAGATGTGAAGTAAGTCTTTTTCACTTGCTTTTGGAATAAGTGATGAACTCATTTTTCAAAAATGAGAGGAGAAAACTGTATTTCCCCTGATATTACTTAGTAGATTAAGGTTAGAATATGGTTAGACTAAAGATCCATCCCATATTAAGACATCACAAGCATATTGATTAATCCAGCATGTTGGACAAAATCAATTATTCCACCACATGAATCACAACTATGTTATGTATTTTGATTAATCAATTCATTTAAATATTAACAAATTGACAAATTGTTTTCTTCCTCTTAGAAGCTGAGTTGACACAAGGTAAGGTTATTGTTCAATACCATACCATAAGGTCACTGACTCAAATCTCGGAACACCCTTTTTAGTTTCCTTTCTCTTATCTACAACCACCTAATCCATTCCTTCATTGTACATTTGAACAAAATATTGAAACTAATAAGATTCCAAATATGCAAAAAAAAGAGTGCAAAGCCTTTCTTTTTTCCTTTTTTCTTCAAGAACACAATATAGGAATGTATTTATTACAAGTAACCATTTCATATATAAACAAACTCCTTTAAGTAACATAGTATCTCTTCATGAATGGGTCCATGTTCAAATAGTCATGGAAGAAAATCTGAGGTATAAGAGGAGTCTGTCAAAGCTTCATGAAGAATTTTCAATTTGGATGAGCTTTTAGCCTTGAAAGACCCATCATAGGATGGAAATATACAGAGTAATCAACATGTGTGGATGTCAAAGGAAAAGTATTAGCATGGAACTGCAACCCTTGGCACACTATGTCTGTTGACTCTACTGTTCTTCATTTCCTTTTTCCTGTACCGATCGATAGGAGTTCAAAGCTCCTGAGTGTATCTTCGCGACCACCTCTTGACCCTGAAGCGCGAGTGAAGGATGTTTTGGACTCTAAACCTGGTTGAATCTTCTGAGTCGTAGACAGACGACCACCTCTTGAACCTGAAGCATGAGTAAAGGATGTTTTGGACTCTAAACCTGGTTGAATCCTATGAGTTGTAGACAGACGACCACTGCTTGAGACCACTCGACTAGAACGGCTTTCATTAGGTTCGCCAGATGTGCTTGGTCGGCTGCTTGATGCGACAGGTCGTTTTGAGGCACTACCATTACGAGAAGAACTACGAGGCCTCTCAGAATCAGCTTGCTGCGAAGAATACGCATTAAATAACAAGTAAAGTTCAAGCAGTGAACTTACTATTCATAAAAGTTTAAAGGGAAGTAATCCATACACAGAAAACAATAATGAAAAGTGACTAACCACATCTTTGGAAGATGGCACATCATCTGAAGACCTATGCCTAGACTTATCACCATGCAGACCAAGCCCAGAGCTATTTGGCTTATTCCTTCTTGCAAATTCCTCAAGTGCACCAGGCAATCTATCCCGAACCTCTCGCACACCTAAAATAAAATAATCATTAGCTGTTAAAAGTCATTTCTATTTACAACTACCACAACTGAAATAACAAAAACTTGGTAGTGTACAAATTACATACTCAAATTATCTAAACAAGTGGAAATAAAATGGTAGCTTCAGACCGGATGATGATAATAAAGCACATAGACATTAGGAAGAATATAACTTTAAGGCTTACGAATCTCTAAGACCAAAAACCATTCATCAGCATAGCAGTGAATTGCTACAGAATAAAACAGAATCCAGATCTTGATTTAGGAGGAGAGGAAACCTGAAGGCCGTTCGACTCTCTCTCCTGACAGGTCTACGTTTATGGCTGGCTTCCCACTTGACTGTTGAGAATGCATCACAGAAATTAATTAAAAATAGTTTACTTTAAGTATAAATGCAATGAAACCACATTTCTTCTCTCTTCACACATGAAGATAATAACTATCAAGAAGTACTCACTCGAGCACTAGAACTGGATCCAATTTGTGGATACTTCAACATAGTCCAATCAAAGACATAGTCAAACTGATAACCTGTAAAAGCACAATTTTCAACATATTTTCAAAGCCTCAGCAGAATTCTCAAGTGGGAAGCAGTAAAGCTTGTAAATACAAGTTAACCTTCTCGAATGAATAGGTCCCGAAAGAGTCTCTTAAGATATGAATAATCAGGCTTATCTTCGAACCTCAACGATCGGCAGTAGTGGAAGTAAGAAGTGAATTCTGATGGATATGACTTGCATAAGACCTGCCTCAAAAACTCGTTCAATAAATTATTTGCAACACATAAAATTAGACATAGAATTTGTAGCATGATAATTGAACTCAATTAAAGGGAAAAAACTGAGGCAGAAAACACAGTCTCAACTGACAACTAAATCAGCAATAGACCTCCTAATATGAAAAAAAGGCAATAATTCAAATCATCAAAGCACTTGTATTAAAGCTGCCGGGGAGCAGGTAACAGTACCTCTATCGGAGTAAGCATCTTCTTTTCACTGATCTTGTCATACTTTTGCTTTTTAGTTCCACCTTTCATGCCTTGCCAAGGGAGACTGAAAAACAATTGCCAAACTATGTTAAAATACCATGAGAAACCTAATTACAGAAGCAAAAATCTCAGGGTTGCAACCAACCTTCCTCTCAAAAAGTACATGAGCACATAGCCAAGCGATTCTAAATCATCTCTTCTGCTTTGTTCTGGAAAAAGAATCAGAACAAGTTCTATCATGATAAAATTAAAATTTCAAATTTAAAAAATTAAAGAAAAGTTTATTGGTTTGTAGCTGCAGCAAATAGCCTTACTCACCAACTCCAAGATGAGTATTAACACTTGCATATCGAGCAGTTCCAGTGAGGTTCTTATTTTCCCTGAAAGAAAAGGAGGGGATGTGTAGGACAATCATTACTTTTAAATTTAGAGATAAGTACACGAGTGCTAGGATCGGACATCAGAGACACATAAAAGAAGTTAGCAAGGATCAGTTAAGAAGATTTTCATGCATAGGCAGCAGCAGGTGCAGATTCAAGTTTAGGAACAATGCTTTCGAGTTTGGTTCAGGTTCAAAACTAGTAAAACTGAAAGTAGTACCACCAGCTTAACCACTAGTAAAATTGAACTATTAACTATCGCAGAGCCTAGAAACACAGCTATCATTATTCACTAATGACAAAGTTAAAACATTCAAAGGAATCTAAATGACAGATATCAAGTACTATTATGCTTTGGCCTGAATGAGATGGAAGACATTTCAAAGCTGTAAACTTCCAGAAAAATAGCAAAAATACAAGAGGGAACAATATACGAACCACATGAAATAAACCTTGAAAATGTAAAGTTCCAAAAGTAATTATAATATGAGAACATATACTCGGGGATTTACATGAAAACAGGCTGCAGAGCCTGCCCAACAAATCTCAAGTTTGGTACCTGTATAGTATATGCTTATGTGTTTGAAGATCCCTATACTTTTTTGCAAGGCCATAATCAATAACATATACCTGTACCATATTAAGACAAAAAAGAAAATTGAAATAGTACATCAGATATTTGTATTAAACAGCAGTAACTGCAATATAAATCAAAACGAACTTAGCATGCATATTGTTGAAATCTTGAAACAAAATCTAAGTCTAAAACATTGAAGTATCCATATATGATATATCCACTGATACAAATGAAAGTTTTGATCATATTCTTAACTCACAACTGATACTAGTTATGAATACAAGTAAGAAACCATGCACTCATGCATCACCACCCAACAACAAAAGGTTAAATTCAAATAAATGCAAGAAGACAAGATACCTGGTTTGCCTTGCGGCCTAAACCCATCAAAAAGTTGTCAGGCTTTATATCACGGTGCAGAAAACCCCGGGAGTGCATGTACTCAACTCTGTTTATCTAGGCAAACCAAATTGAGGAGAAGAGTCAAAATACAGCAGACGTCTTTTAAAAGTATAATATTATTAAAATTAATTTCAAACTTACCAGCTGATCTGCAAGCATCAGAACTGCTTTCAGAGATAATTTTCGGTTGCAATAGTTAAACAAGTCTTCAAGACTTGGTCCAAGAAGGTCAATTACCATGACATTGTAATCACCTTCAACTCCAAACCATTTTAAATGGGGTATTCCAGCTGCAAAAAATAAATATATTAACACACTAATCAGAATAGCACATAGACAACTAATTTTACATTCTTACTTCATGGCAGAAATGTAAGCAACACTATGTGTTGCCTTCAAGAAAAGAAATTGAAGACATCTAAGTCTAGAAGAAAAATAAGAGAACAAAAACATACTTCCTCCTTGAAGAAGCATATACAATTTTGACTCATAGTGAAGTTGAGGATGCTTGGTCTTCGCAGGTTCCTAACAAACCAAAGAACAGAATGAAAAAAATAGCTTAAGCTTGAAACAGCTAGGTAACAAATTACGACAGCACTCAGGCTGCTTAAATACGGAACAAAAAATCTGTATCATGTTATGCTCCACGGAAATTAATCCGACCAAAAATAAAAGATTTAAAGCAACCAAAAACATCGACACACTAACAGCACAAGTAGTATAAAGGCTCGAGGTTAAAAAATGTTGATCCAACAAATGCATTAATGTTGAAGCATGAAACGAGTGTCAAAGAATGGCATGCAAATCAAATCTGAGACTAAGGAAAGGTTTTTTTATCTTTTTACTCTTTTGCCAATATATACAAATAAAGTCATGATCTCATAATAATATATGCTTTACACCAACACTCATGGTTCACTATATACAATTATAAAAATAGTCTCCAATCACACCAACTAAAGCATATGACCTTTCCATTCTCTATGGAGCTTCACTGCTATCAAATGTCCTGGATGAATCTGCCATTCTACCTTAAGTTTTTCAGAATCAAAATCCCCAACTCTACAACTATAGTAAAAATATATTTCTTCTAAATTTAACTTCATAAGTAACATGCAGGGCAAATCCTACAATAATCTCCTAACTGAATATCATTCAAGCAGTACACAAAAGCAAATCTACTAACATAGCTTCATTGACATGCTTCACAATTCAAAAGTAACAAGATATACCAATCACTTCACTTCCACAGAACAAAACTCATCTATGCACAATGAAAAACAAAACAAAAATTGATAAAATAAATATCAAATATTTAACATTTCAAAACATCAAATAGAAGCCAATAATTCCATTTACCAACTTGACAGCCACCTCCTCTCCACTTTGTACATTAACACCTGAAACAAACAAAAGCACCAGAAAATCAAAACAAGGTGTGAAGTCAAAATCATCATTTAAAGTAAACAATGCTACAAAAAAAATTTGGTAAAGTATATACCCAAATAAAGCTCTCCAAATGATCCAGCTCCAATTTTCCTCCCAAGCTTGAATTTTCTACCAATAACATGATCCATGATCACAATCACAACCTCTTCAACTTTGCTAAATTATAAAGCCACTCTGCCACACATATTAATTGCCTTTTTTATTTTATTTATAAAAAAAGAGTATTTTTTCCTACTCAGAGAGTCTCACATCTTTATTTCCAGCAGAATCTCAGATCCAACTAGATTTTCAACATTAACACAACGATCCAGAAGTGTATTGAATAACTTAAAAATTCAGACTTTCGGAATCCCGATACCTAAAATAGGGAAGAAGAAGAAGAAGAAAAAGAAACGGTTTTGATGAATGAAAATAGGATCAAGAACTAGAATCTAGAAAACAAAAACCATTGATGGTTGAATCGAAGCATAACCGATGAACAAGAGTGAATAATGTGAGAGAAGGAATCTAATCGGCTTTTGGATCTGTGTTAGAGAACAAAGGAATGAATTTTGTGGGAAAATATTAAGGATTCAAGGAAAAGGAAAGAAAGTGAGATGACAGAAAGAGAGAGAGAATTGGGACACAAAATGTTATGTGAGGTGACTTTTTCAATAAATCAAACAATAACTTTAAAAAAAGTTACTCTTGGAGTCAATGTATATCTCTTCTTATAGAAAAAGTCACCCCACATAATATTTTTTGTCTCAATTCTATGGAAATTCAATGGTTTGAATTAGTGGGTATATCTAAACAATTTGATTTCTTTAGAATTGATGGCTATGACATGGAAACTCACTATTGGAGTAAGTGGATTCACACCCCTTCAGTAATTATTAGAATTATTTTAAAAATAAAAGGTTTATTAAAGTTTGTTTGTTAAAATAGAATGAGTTTATTTCTCTTAAAGAGTCATGAGTTTGATATCTAAATTTAAGTGTACAAAAAAAATATTGATAGGAAAATATCCTAATTGATTGATGAAATTGTTGGACTTTTTATGGATCAAAGAACTCCAATTAATATTGCTTTTGATGTTAGCAAGAAGTAATATTGATTCAATGAACATGTAAAGTTTTCTAATGAGTAAGTAACTTGAGTGTGCAATTAAATATAAATTATGAAATCCTAATTAGGAAACATACACACACATCCTTTCCTTGAAGACAAAGAAGCACATATGCTAGTGAAGACAATACGAGTAAGAGTAATATTCCAAAGTCTATTCTAAGATGTACGAAACATTTGGATAATTACTAGTTTCAAATTTGAAAACACACAACACCATAGTTATTAGGCCGTGACTAACCTGCTACCTAGAGAAGTCGGTTTGGCCCAGTGTAACTTCAGTTGAGAAGTCGGTTTGGGCCAGAGCAACTTCTGTTGAGAAGTCGGTTTGGGCCAGAGTAACTTCTCAACAGAAGTCGGTTTGGCCCAGTGTAACAACATAAGTCGGTTTGGCCCAATGTAACTTCTGTTGAGAAGTCGGTTTGGGCCAGAGTAACTTCTCAACAGAAGTCGGTTTGGCCCAGTGTAACTTCTCAACAGGTCATGCAGCCCATTCCGTGTATTATCCCAATTTTTTTTGCACAATTTAATTATAAAAAAAATAAAATATAAAAAAATAAAATCAAGTAATTAAAAATAAATTAATATATTTCAACATAAATTTCAATTACAAAATCTTAAAAAATCTAATGATTTCCTAAATGACCTACCGTTCCACACCTACTTGAAGCGATACCATGCCCAGGACTGTAGAAGTGTCAAACACCCACCCATGGCTTTTGCATTAGGCTTTGTTGCCCGACACATTTCCCTATACAAGTTTGCTAAAACATCAATGTTTCAACCTACTATGAACCCGCCTACTATGTCACAAAATCCTTTGTATCAACCAACAATGTCTGCCTCGTTTAACATTCAACCAGGAAGAATGTCTTTTCATGAACCGTCACAACACCATCGCATTGACGACATGATGCCTAGCCGCCACTCATTTTCTATCGATCATAATGACTTTATGAATAACTTACTCGGTACACCTGACTCGGCGAATCAACTTTTTAATGATATAGGCTACAACTTCAACCAAGATGGTGATGGTCCAAGTTCTTTTATGGTTGACACTAATATTTTTCCAACGGGGCAGTCAGATACAGTTCCAGACCCGACACCGGCTGAACTTCGAAGGGCAAGACGTACTATGCAACCACGTAGGTGTGGAACGGGAGGTCATTTAGGAAATCATTAGATTTTTTAAGATTTTGTAATTGGAATTTATGTTGAAATATATTAATTTATTTTTAATTACTTAATTTTATTTTTTTTATAATTAAATTGTGCTGGGCTGCATGGCCCGTTGAGAAGTTACACTGGGCCAAACCGACTTTTGTTGAGAAGTTACTCTGGCCCAAACCAACTTCTCAACAGAAGTTACACTAGGCCAAACCGACTTCTGTTGAGAAGTTACTCTGGCCCAAACCGACTTCTCAACAGAAGTTGCTCTGGCCCAAACCGACTTCTCAACTGAAGTTACACTGGGCCAAACCGACTTCTCAAAAAAATAATTTCGGTACCCAGTCACACATCCATCGGCTCAAATGAATTAAAAAAAATCGTACGGCTATTATTTCAGTTCGCATTGAAACGAACTAACCTGCAGGTAGCAGGTTAGTCACGGCCTAGTTATTAAAGTCGGTTTGGATTGGTCATCCAACCGTGAAATAGACATTTGACCGATTCTAGTTGCTCTTCCAACCGATTATGTATTAAAACTGATATGACTAAGGGACTCATTCCCTAATCAATTATTCATCATGTTTATATGTGTGTCTATTCAATTGTGTATAGTATTTTAGTAAAAAATAACATTGATTCTATAATATTTCATTATATATACACAATTAATTATACATATATAATTTCATATTACATATTCATAATTATTTAAAAGTGATATGCATCATCTTTAGATGATGTTAGTCGATTAATGCAATGCAACTTACTTTTTACCACAATATGTGGTCGGTTATTACGTAAAGAACTTCAACTCTTAAATAATTTATTTACATTATAAAATTTTGAAATAAGATTTTGGTTAAAATTGGATAATGTTCACGAAATGAATACTAAAATCTCCTCCTATACTATAAGATGTAACTCTACTTATACTTTCTGGAGGAAAATGATGGATGGATGTATTATTTATACACAGACGATACATCATTCATTTATATTACTTTTTTAAACAGACAATGATAATTAAACATGAATAATGGATAATACAATAATAATATATAAAATTCACACCCTGTCAGTACATACATATTTTCTCTTGACAATAAGGAATTAATGTTAGATATCCTAACATTATGTAGTGAACAGAAAATAAAGTTAGAATATTATTTCAGCTGTAAAACATTAGTGAGAAGCTATACTCTAAAGTTGTATTTTAGAGTATAATGTGAATGAAATTAAGCAAAATTTTTGATATAAAATGGAATAATTGAGTACAGTAATCTCAGCCATTTATTACATTCAATGATATAAATTTATGCACTTTAAACAAAACATACTTTAGAGAAACAACCAAAAATTGGAATTCTTGGAGTGATTAATATATGGAAGAAAATGCCATATTACAAACTAATGAATCCATACATTAGCAAAAGAATGAAGAATGGCACATCCTACTGAGAATAAGGATTTCAGTTGTAAAAATTGGACCTTTTTGGAGTTACAAAAGAGAGAGAGAAAATGTTCCCTTACAGACTAATGAATCTCTCCAGATGATAGTAAAAGAATGTCTGAATTGCAGATAATCCTTGTAAGCACTTAATTACAAGAAATAACTTCACTATTTAACACATTGCAGCTCCAAAAACTGTGAACAATAATGTGTGTATCACAGTCAACACCAAAATCTGGCTATCCACAACCACATTTTGGAAGGGTAAGACAATCAGTATTCAATGACCCAGCATTTGGTTGTATCTCAATGGCCATAAAAAGTGTTCTAAAATATTATTAGTTTAAATCATTGCTATTCACTCTTCTCCGGAACTTCTTGCTGGGTCGGCAACCGTTCTAAGTAGCTCCCTTGGTCAGGTTGATTTGCGGACATAGCCGTTTCGTCAGCTGCAGCATGTAATAAACCAAAATTATTAAAGAATGTAGCAATATAAACCAGGAGTTAGAATTATTAGGTTCTAAGGAGGCATGTTTTTCTCAAGTTAGTAGTAACTTAGTAACCTTTGTGCATATACTCAACAATAAAGCTTTAGTCCCACTAGCTGGGATCGGCTATATGGATTGAATGACGCCAAAACGTTATATCATAAATCATATCCATTGACAAGAAGTTGATTTCTAAACCTATCCTAATCGTTTCGCCTATGGTTTTTCTTTCCCTCTACCTCTAGAAATTGGACTAACATTCATTTGGTCTTTCCGGTACCTAAACAAATACTAAGCACATGAAGTCGAAGTGTTGAACACCAATTATAGATTTATTGTACCTGGCAACATAGATTTCCAATTTCACTAGCTTTTTATAGTTCTAAGTTTGATCCAAGATCCCAAGGGTGATAATTTATATGAATATAATTTTTCTTATATTTTCCAGAAGTTGCTGATCTATTACTTGAGACAGCCTTCTTAACAGAAATCTTTTTGCAACTGAAGTTTTTTATCATTAACATAATTTCAAAAACATTACCAGATCAGAGACTTAAAGCTACCATGAAATGCCAAGTAGAAGTATATACATATGTATAATTGGTCAATTGGTATCATGATATTACTAAATAGAACCAATAGATCTTGAGCAAATCATCACTACTTGGAAAGTATAGAAATAAAAAAAATCTAAGAAAAGAGAGGAAACAATAAGATATTGAGTAAATTACCCCCTGAGTTTTAGTGAAATTACACAAACCACCCCTCACTTTTTTGTCCTTACACGAACCACCCCTAATTTTGTACATATATTACACTGACTACCCCTGCATGATATAAACGTGTAATATTTTAAACAAAAAATGTATGATGTGTGCAATTAATTAAACAAAATATTGTATATTGTGTAGACAAATTCAAATAATATAAGAGTCAATGCATCTTCATTATTTGACTCGTTATAAAATAATATAAGAGTTATTTAAACATTTATTTGAAATTATTAATGTATTTTTTAATGACACAAAAATAATAAAGAAACACTCACTTTTGTAATATTTGAAGTGTTACACAATACACAATATTTTGTTTAACTTAATTACATTCATCACACGTTTTTTCTTTAAAATATTACACTTTTATAACATGCAGGGGTAGTCAGTGTAATGTATGTATAAATTTAGGGGTGGTTTGTGTAGGAGGGAGAGGTGGTTGGTGTAAGGACAAAAAAGGGAGGGGTGGTTTGTGTAATTTTATTAAAACTCAGGGGGTGTGAGTGTAATTTACTCTAAGATATTCTTACCAAATATGGTGTTAATAGATGGTCGTTTAGTTTTTGTGCTCTTCTTCAACTCAGCTGAGAAAGTACCACATGAAATTGTTAGTGAACATCAACCCAATGATGAATAAATTACGAAAATAGAGTCTCTGAGTACTGCAAAAAATATATTAAAGATGTACTTCTTTAATTATCATGGAAAGAAAAGGATGAAGGTGAGATAAGAGGTTTAAGCAAAACAATTACAACAAATATACACATATAGAGATGTACGCACCAATTCCATTCAGTCCATCATCATTTACAATTTCGAAGTTCTTATATGTGTAACCGACAAAGTTGACATCTTTAGATGACAGCATCTGCAGCAAATAACATGTCAAAATTACAATCCCAAACTCAATGTTCAACTACATATAAACACATCTCTGTAGTTTTATTTGGTGGAGGATATGGTGGAGGATATACTATCCAATTCTCTTACCTTGTGATCCTCTTCATGAATTTCATTTTTGTATCTAAATACAATATGTTCCACATACAAATCGATGATTCATGATTTTGAAAATGAAGAGGTATTTGGATTAAGAGTTATTGCGGCCAAATGTCGCATAAAATTCCAAAGTCATCTAAAGTAAATCAACTCATCTGCAAACTAAAGGCTTAAATTGACAGTTTTCTACAACCATATTAATTCAAGGACAGTTGATTAACCGAATGAAGTTACACTAACTATTCACATGAGCTTACTTTACTAAGTGTCCAAAATATCTATTGTTGCATCAAAACAGAAACCAATTCAGATAAGTAGTAGATAGGTAGATATAAAACAGGGAAAAAGGAGAAGAAATGGGTACTAGAAGATCCTACATAGTAAAACTCATGCTTATTAAATGATCAATACGACAATCACCACAACTCTTATACACGAAACTTTATACAAAATTTCAATAACGAAAGCCAACCTTTCTCCATGGGCCTGATTTTGAGGGAGTTAGAGTTTCCTTGTCCACCTACATATCAATAGTGAATCAATAAAGCGTTATACCGGTTAGCAACAACTAACAAAAAATACTTCTATATCCTCTGACATACACACATATACTTTACCTCTTCAAAATTCTCAAAATTTTGAGTATCTAATTCACCATTGACCTCAGGAATAAAAGCAGCTTCCATTTGGTACAATTTGTCCCATTCAATACCTTTGAACCATGGGTGAGCCTACAAATACAATGGCCAGCATAGTAATTTTGTTAATATGCAACCGTACCCCAAAATAAATTACAGAACTTAGAAAAGAACACAACACCTTTATTTCATCAGGCCCTTTGGTTCCAAGCCTCTGGTCCACATTACATAGGAGCTGACTAATAAGGTCCTTTGCCTCTGCAGATAATTTAGCTTCTTCTGGAAACTTTAGATGAGTTCTCCAATTTACTATCTGAAAATTTGAAGGTAGGAGATACAATGTGATCATAATTGATGAAGATAAGAGCAATGGTCTTAATAGTTCCAGGGCCTCTGGCCATAAATCAATGATAAGGATGTGAATATTGGCAATTTCTACTTAGCATCTACCTATAATCTATCAATATACACTTTCTCTAAGAACAGGAGCCTAGCAGAATTCAATGAATGTGAAATCCTATACACATGCTTAATCCCACTCCATTTGTAGAAATTCATATTCATTAAAGGATGAGCTACTCGGTTACACATTACCTTCCTACAAGTCAACATTGGTTCATCTGCATAAAAGGGTGGATATCCCACTAGCATTTCATACATTACAGCTCCGAGAGACCACCTGGAAGCATTAACACAATTCCATCAGAATATAATGAAAGAATAAGAAGTTTACGAAAACTAAAAATGATACCGATCACATTCCAACTAAAGGGAAACTTGAATATATTTAGAAAAGGAAAACTAAAGGGAAAAGAATAGATGATACCAATCACACTCCATTCCATATCCTTTCTTCAGTAGAACTTCAGGGGCAATATAATCAGGTGTTCCAACTGTAGAATACGCCTGCAGTGTTGCAAAGAAATAAAAGCTTTAAATGTCGTAAATCTTGAGTCACACCATATATGATCACAAAAAAGAAACAGAAATCAAAACAAGAGCTTATCAATATCATAGACTAGGAAGTAAGAAAAACAATTAATCTGAAGTTCATAAGGAATAAAAAAGTCATGCATGTTACATATATATTGAGTGACTTACAAGCATTCGTCTATTTTTCTGCCAATGCTGAAGTTGCTCCTGCTGAGTTCTTTTAGGAGCTACAGTATGTCCATCACTCTGGAGGGCTCCACTTATATTGACTCCAATAGAGAAGTCCTTTTCCTGAAGAATAGTGCAGTCTATAGGTTTACATAATCCAAAATCTGATAATTTCATGTGACCATTTTTATCTAGCAGTAAGTTGTCAGGCTTGATATCCCTGCAATGCATTACAAATCGGAATATGAAATCTTAAGAGATGTGCAAGAAAAGAAGGGCACTGTATTATTAGTATACTAAAATTTTCCATTAATATGTTCTTATTTACAACTAAAGCTTACCTATGAATATAATTATGTTTATGAATCGACTCTAAGGCTAGGACAGTCTCCCCAACGTAGAACCTGGCCTCATCTTCTGTCAGTACATCCTTCCGCATGAGCAATGTCATCATATCACCGCCAGGTAGATACTCCATTATGAGATATAAATACTCTTCATCTTGAAATGAGCAATAAAGCTTTAAAATGCAATTACTGTTGACTTCTGCAAGTAGGTTCCTCTCAGCTTTTACATGTTCAACCTTAAAAAACGATAAAAAAAGTAAGCAATAAGAATAACGAAAAAATATTTATTTTAACAAGGTGAGCAGTTCCTGATGATTACAATACCTGGCCTCTGCGAAGCATCTCAGATTTCTTAAGCGTCTTCATGGCATATACATGACCAGTTGCCTTCTCTCTGCAGAGTCTGACCTATACAAAAATGATGAAAATGCAAAGTCATAACAAATCATCTGACCAAATTTCTATATGAACTCAAAAATAAAAGAAGTTACGGATCCTATTAGAATTCCGAGTTGTCTATGCACCAAGGATGTAAAAAAAATCAGTACAAGCAATGAATACACAAGTCTCCTATCAGACCTCCTCGTAAAGCATTAATGGATAGTCTTATGATGTAAACAGCTAAAATGCAAAACAAAGACCTCAAGTTGCTTTACAAATAGAATAATACATAAAATTCATTATTATAATAAAGAAAGGGAGAGCATACCTCTCCAAATGCACCCTTCCCTATCATAGTCAAGGGCTCAAAATCATCAGCCCCGATTTTATGCCTCTGAAGGCGCATGTATTCCCTTTCCTTTTTGGCAAAATAATCAAGCAAGTTGTGCTGCTCTTCCTTAGAGACATCAGCATCAGCCAACTTTTTCTCTAGCATATTACGTCTGCAAAGAATAATGTGTTTAGAGCCTTTAAGCCTTATTAAGAACTTATAACAATTTCCATTTGCAGAAGTTACAGCTCATCAGAGACAATAGAGGATACGATATAAGGAATTGCATGCAAAATTATCTTACAATATCAGAGAGTACTTAGTGACCACCATATTAGGCTAGGACAACAAAGAGCGAGGACATCAAAGAAACCTCACAATTATGTTTCTAAGGACACAAGGATAAGCAAGGTTGTCAAAATTGAGATCCTATGTAGGACCAGGAGGGAGAGGAAAACACGTAAAACGTGAAATCGTAATACAAATTATAAGATTCTACCTAAATTATAAATATATATGTAAACACACACACACACTCACATATATCATATAAAATGACACTTACGCAAAATAGAGTCAAAAACTCAAAATAACACAAAATCACTGAAAACGGAATAGAAAATACATTTATATCTATATCAATATATGTCCACACACATGTAAAATGACAAAACTGTAAATTACATTGACTAAAATTACACCAAATCACTGAAAAGGGATAGAAACTAAACCAACTACATAGTTTAAACCAAACAGTAACAGCAAAAACACACAAAAAATGAAAAAGCATTTCTTTAATGTAGCAAAAGACAAAATCATACTGCTAACATCATCATGACTTTTTTGTTACGTTCATACTGCTCAACAACAGTTTTGAACCCGAACAAAAGTAATTGTTAAAAATAAATGCTTAAAATGAGATCAGGAAAGAATTACGTGGGTGGGGGGTAAAAGCCAGTATTTTTTCAAGGATCGGAAAAAAATGTCTGATTTCGACGACTCTATGCGTTTCCCTGACAATCACAGCTCGACCTCATATTTCTGATTTTTTATTGGGATCATGATCATAAAAGCAGGTGAAACTCATAAGATTGCACAACATTACAGGAAAAGTTGTTTCACTATAACTATTTTAATGCAACCATTTTACATGGTGCAAAACACAACATTAACATTATATTGCACTGTCATAATGACCAAAAATATAAGTTTAAGAAACACACCGCTCCTTCCTCTCCTGCAAGTCCTTCATCTGCTTCTTATAATGGTTTTCAATGTATTGCTTTGCAGCTTCAACCTTCTGTTTGGTCGCATTTGAAGGCGCTTCTTCATTTATTTGGGGTTTTAACCCTTCTTTTGCAATAATTCTGGGTTCCTTGTTTTTTGACATTAACTTGCTAAACCAGATCCCCGTAGATTCCATTTTATCAACCTCTTACGCCTCCGGTGCTGTAGACTCTATTTCACGAACAACTACATATTAGAAGTTTTGTCAAACAAGAATCTCTTTTTTCCAGCCATAAAAATCAAGGAACCATTGTTCACCAGAAGAATCCAAGGCAAATTAACCCTTACTTCTGTCATTCAAAATGAAAGTAAATAAATGAAAATGAATGAACAACATGATCATCAATCATATTATTTTAAGCTGATCAGAGAAAAGGTGCAAAAGTTCAAAAAACAAATAGAGTATAAAAAGTTAAAAAATACTTGTCTAGAACTTGAATAAAAAATTCAGAAGCAAAAAGTAGATACTAACAAATGAAAGCAAGCAAAAAGAAATATAAGAGCTCATTTGCAATTAGAATAAAGAATACAACACAGAGAACAAGGGCAATCTACTAGATACACTGTCATTGCAAGTAAACATCTATAGTAATAAGAATAGATTTAAACCAAACTATAATAAAGTGGTAGAATCTGCCATGATGTTCAGCAAATGCAAACCCTTCACTAAGATCCTCAGGTTGCAGCAAAATTAGACTCCAAAAGTCTTTGAACAATTTTGAATCTATAAAACTACTGAAAACAAATTAAACAATCTATGTTCAATTCAAAACAGTTTAACAGCACAATAAGAACCCAAAAACACAAAGACCTTAACTTCACTTTCTACATGTTCTAACCAATCCTACAAAACCTCAAAAAAAGGAAAATTCAGAAAATGAAGATACCCATCTTCATCAATATCCAAAGCAGAACCAATCAAGCAACAGTGGCAGTAGCAAACTAATTTCAAATTTAGATTGAAAAATCAAAAAGGGTATCTGGAAAAAAAAACCACCTTGAATTGTGATGAATGAATCTGAAGAGTTGCGGAAGTGAAAGAAGTGAGAGAAAATGTAGAGAGGGAAATGAAAGATCTGAAGAAAGAAGGTGAGTATTGAAATCCGATCAACATAAATATTAATATTCTTAATTTCTGTAACTTTTGTATTTTTTATGTTCATTATTCAGAGTTGGAAATTACTTTGATTATTTTTGTTTTTCTCAATATCTCTAACTCCTTACCTTTCTTGGTAGAAACCCAAATAGATTTAATTAGTCTTCTGCTGAGATGTATCTTAGGTGCATACAGCGAAAAAATATATCTAACAAATAAAGAAAATAATTAATTGATAGAATACATGCCATTGGATTCTGAGTAATAATATATTCTCTTACTACATTTTCTACTAATCTTCTTACTCATAAAAAAATAACATATGTTACTTTGTAAATCAAACACTAATAATTAAAGTATCGTGCATACATCTTTTACTCTTTCAACATATCAATTACATTATTGAAATTTTATACATTATCACTACATCTCTCATCTTTTCGTTTAATTTATTATTGACTATTAAAAAATCCAAATAAATGATAAATAATAAATAATATTGTATACATGGGAAGGACATACTAATATGGTATGTATGTCATAGTAGCTATGCATTAAACCTAGTCAAAATTATTATATTGGTAACATATTGGCTATTTTTCTTAAAAAAAATAAGAAATGGAAATAATTTATTTTTTACTAAAAATTGTATAACACATCTATTTAACTTCATAAATATACAGTTTAATGAGTGGAATATAAATTGGAATAATATACTGTTTTAATTAGTTTGATAATTAATATATTATTAATAATATGCATTAAATCAAGATATTTTGACCTTTGAGTTGAGATGGTTAAATCAATATTCTTAAAATGGTGATTTGAAGATTTAGTTTGTAATATTACTTTTTAAATCCAAAACAAGTCCGAGTTATTCTTCTAGAAATAAATTTGAAATTATTACTAGAATGTAATTATTATGAAAAATAAATTTCATTATTTTATAAATTTTATTCTATTATTTTTAAGATAAATTTTGTCAATTACACTTTTTTGATCTTCATTCATTATTATTTCATATACGCAAAATCCATTTCACAATCTTTATGTTCTTAAAGGGGTTAGTTTTTTACAATTGGATAGAGGATATTTTTAATATACACCAAAAAAGAATAATATGACGTGGCAAAAAATATGAAATAAAGAACTGTTTAATTTACTATATTAGTTTCTTAACTAGGAGCACAAGATTTCTATACAAGTAGAAATTAGACATGTATCACTTAAGATATTAGATACTTTTGATATTTAATCAATATTTTTTAAGTATAGTTGATAATTAATTTAACATTATTAGAATGGTGATTTGAAGTATTTATTAATTCATCAGTATTAAATTTTTAAATCCCAAATAAGTAATAAAGAATGTTATTTTTAGAAATAAAATCTAGAATATTGTCATATCAGAAATTACTTGATGTGAACTAGCTAGGGTCAACCGAGTGAAGATATTTTATACCACAATTTTTTCATTTCTCTATATCAAGTCAATGTAATCATGCCAACTAATAGTAGTTATTATTTCTTGATAGATAATACAAAAATCATTAACATGATTTTATTAGTTGACATGATTTCATTGACTTGATATAAAGAGATAGAGAAATAGTGGTATAGAAGATCTTCACTCAGGGTCAACCCTTGATTCAAAGGGCAACCACGGCCTGGGGCCCTAGGACTAGAGCGGGCCAAGAATTTACAAGACAACCTTGCAAAGTACACCATTTACCCTGGAGAGCCACATGAGGGACCATGATCTTAGGGACATTCTTGTCTTTTTATTTTTAGTTATTTATTTTATTTGTTTTAATTTGTAATAAGTGGGATTAATTTTCCATAGGTAGCTTAGGATTTTAAATCAAATATTTATTTATCTTTGCAAATTAAATCATATTATTTGTAATTCTTGTAAATGACACATTAATGGCCAAGGGATGGGCTAGGCGTGCAAGAGAGTGAGATGCATGGAATGGGCCATGGCTTCATCAATCCATAGGCCTCTTGGCCATATAGACCAATTTGTAAGCAAGGAGACTCTCATGGCAAGACTTATCCAAATCTTGGAGTGCAAGCTTGTAGTCGTGTGGTTTGTGTGTGGGTGGAGCTGTGATGCATTTGTGGAAGGGATAAGGAGTTTCCTAAGTCCAAACCATGGAGATCACAAAGTTTGTCAAGTTGGACTTGGCTTCTTGCTAAGAGGGTGTGCCTATTGAGTGCAACAAGGAGAAAATTTTGCTCACTTGAATTGAAGATAAGATGAAGGGAAAGTGAGTGATAGATATGAGTCGTGCTTGTTGGCATTTAGAGAAGGTTAGGGTATTTGATTCCAATCCTAATCAGCTAGGTGTGTGGGAGTTAAGGAAGAGTTCAACTTGGATTCAAACCACCCATATGGATAGAGGATATTTGGTCGTGTATCCCTCACTTTTAGGAGTGTGTGGCCGTAGAGATTACAAGCTCATCCAAGACACCCTACATTCATGCAAATGTGTTAAAGTGCATCTTGAATTGTTAACCATTGACTTAGTTGTGAATCGTGTGGGAGAGTTAAGATAGCAAAAAGATCAAACTGTTCAACATTTTTAGGAGATGATATGGTGATCAAATCTTCTTGGGTACCAACAAATGAGGTTTGCTAACATGAGTCCTCTCATTTTTTATGAAGGAACATATTAGTATTGTGTACCAAAAAATTGGACAAAATAGCCCTGATTTGTTTGACACAAAGGTGATATTAGATTACTTTAGTAAAACTGTTTTATTAAAAATTAAAAATAGTTTATCTCTCTTCCCCCAAAATCATTCATTTAAGTAAACTTGTTTTTGTTGTTTTAGTGAACAAGGACAGATAAAATGAGGATATGAATATATATCCAACAAGTTTAAATTATGCGGAGACTAACGGAGAAGAGATGCAAATTATTAAATAGGAGAGAAGCAACATATGAAGCATTAATTGTTGGTTGAAGGAAAGAGAAGTTATTAAGAAGATGTACAATTATCTTCTTAATACTTTTTCTTTCTCCTAAAGTGTTCTATATTACTACTATGTATTTTCTTTCACCAAATCCTCACTTTTATACATTTGCCACATAAGCTAGGGACATGTGTCATCACCTCATGCAAAATTTTATCTTCAAAAGCTCTCTACCTCTTAGTATATAACTTCACACATAAGATGAAAAACCCCTTTATGAAATCAACATCGATGATAAATATCATTAATTTTATTAGTTAATACATTAAAAATGACTAATAAATAAGTAAACAATTTTATTTTTTTTAAAAACAATGACAAACTATTTAAAATGTGTGTATGAGAAGAAAATTGGATACACATGAGCAACAAAAAGATTGAGCATCACAAACAAGGATGAAAAGAAAATTGATTATGCAAGAAAAACGAAATGCACAAACAATGATGGAAATAAAATTTATTGTGCAAGAAAAATGAATGCAAAACAATGTCACAATTGAAGTATTATTCATTTGTAGTGTGTACTAATAAATAAAACACTAGAATATATATTTTATATATGAGATTATTTTTACACACATTCATGACTTCGAGCAATAATTTTGATTTTTATATAAGAAAATGATGTGTACACCGATAGTGTATGAGTTTGATATACTGTTATTGCATCATTCATGTTTAATTCAAAAAAGAAGTAGTACAAATGAGTGATGAATGATATACAAATTGTGTATAAATCTTTACATTTACGATATATAGATATTACACTCCTTATATATTTTAGAAAACAAATCCATATACATGAACATTTATAAGAGTTGAATATTCATTTTTTAATATTTTGGACATGTCTACTATTAGTTCTAAGTGTTCTTAACGATGCGAATGTACGTGTAATATGTGTGTTTTAACTTTGAGAATGCACAAGTAACAGGTGTGTTTTAATTATGTAATGCATGAGTAACATGTGTTCTTATTAATGCGAATGTATGGATAACATCTATGTTTTTAACAATGTGAATGCATGAGTCACATGTATATTCCTAACAATATGAATACACGGGTAACATGTGTGTTTTAACCATGCGAATGCACGAGTAATATCTGTATTCTTAACCATATGAATGTACATATAATTTGTATGTTCTTAATCATACGGCAAGAAAATGTCACCATGTGTTGTAACACCACGAATTTTCTGATTTGGAATTATGAATTTTTATGAGTTTTTATTAATTATTTATTTTATCAACGATTAATTGTAGAAATTAATCAGTGTGGATTTAGGCTAAGCCATACTTGAATATTAGTCTTGTTCTGTGATTTCCTATTTTGTGGTAAATTTTCGTAATTTTCTGTGACAAAATATTTTTGAACCGTCGTCGGACCCAAATAGCCCGAATTCGGCCCAATAATGTGTTTTTGAGTTCCGTAACTCGGAATCGAATTCCGATTGCGGCATTGGCTTCGAAATATTATTTCGAGTCAAGATAGACATCAAGTTCATTCAGAACGCATTTCTAAATATTTTCACTCCAAATTATGTGTTTCAAAGTTCTAACCGTAAACCAAAATCGGGAGATTGTATATTTCCGGACAAAATTATCCGAAGATGTTCGGACACGAAGTTTATTGGGAAATTACATCATATCAATAAAGTTAGAATTCATCATTTCATGAGCCACTTACTTGTTACACAAATAATGCAAAAGCTTCCAAAAAACCCCTAAATCACTCAACAAATCCTCTCACTCCACCACCATTAGACACATCACCTATGCTAGTCTAAAGCTACTTACTTTGCATTAAATTTTCTGATTTGATGAGGGTGAGGCTCTCCTATAAATACCTCACATCATTCTCTCATTTTTACACTAAATTTCTTATACAAACTAAGGTAGTCTTTTATTTTATCTTCTTCATCTTCTTCTCATACTTCATAGAAAGTTATGAGCTTTTATTATTTTGTTCATAAAGTAGAGTTTATATTTGTTCTTTAAGTATTTTATGAAAGCATAACTAAAGGGGATGATAATAAAATCATATGAACCTTTATGTAGTTTTTGACTTTTGTAAATCTTGAAATTTCTTCCTTGTTCTTAGATGGAAAAACTATATCTTTGGACAAGGTTAGATGAGTTATTTATTTGGAAATATTATAAATTATTGTTAGTATTTGAATATGTTTAAAGGTGATGATTTTAACATCAAAGGAACCTTTAATGTGTTTAGGAAAAAGTTTGTATTTTATTCTTGAAAGTTTATGATGTTGATGAGTTGTTGAAAATATTTCATTTTTAGAAAGTATTATGTTTTAAAAGTGGTTTAACATATTTTACTATTTGATTCCCAAGTTAACATAATGATTTGGGATAAAAGATGATTTATTAAAGTCTTGACTTCATAAACTTAAAGTGTTATGAAGTTTTAGATATTAAAGTTGTAGAAAGTCTTACCTTAAGATTTATTTTCATGACTATGAAAATAACACTTACTAACCCTTGAGGTTTTTCCTAAAATATTAGGAGGTGTTAAGATGTTCATAAAAAATTGTTGTATTTATTTTAGTTGACTTACTTTAAAGTGGTAAGAATAACTAAAAGATGTTTAGTGTAAAATATTAAATTAAGAGTCATTCTTTTTCATGACTATGAAAATAACACTTACTAACTCTTGAGGTTTTTTCCTAAAAAATTAGGAGGTGTTAAGATGTTCATGAAAATTTGTTTTAGTAGTATACTTGAAATAATGGAAGTTACCTAAAAGTCTTGACTTTATAAACTTAAAGTGTTATGAAGTCTTAGATGTTAAAATGATTTAAAAATGTTGAATCTTAGTTAAGTGAACTTACTTTAAAATGGTAAGATTTACTTAAAAAGTATTGATTTAAAAATATTGATTTTGTTTAAATTGACTTACTTTAAAAAGGATAAGTCTAGCTTAATGATCTTATTTTAAAAAGGTTAGTTTTAGTAAAAATGTTTTACTTACAAAAAATAAGATTTATGAATTATCGGAAAAATGCAATGAAGTGGGAATACATGTCTAGAAAGGTTTTTTCTAAGGAAAGACTTGGTATTTAAGGGTGTCTTTATGACCCACCTCTATTTCCTGGGAACTAGCCTGGTGTATATCCACGGATTACGATATAATTTGGTATAAGTTTTATTGAAAATTTTACTTTAAAAAGTATTATTTGATTGTAAGACTTTCGATGACAAATGATGATTCAAGGATATTCAACCTTGAATTGGATGGACGAAAGCAATTAAATTCATTTTAAATCGGAAGTTTTATCTTCGCGTAAAAAGTTATTTCGTAAGTATAATAATTATCGTCATTTAACTAATTAACGTTATTTTGGCATAATGAAGAGTTCGAGAGGAGAACGAATCAAGTAAGCTCACCTGCAAACAGATAACCTAACGACCCGACACACTCAGGTGAGGGAGAAAACATCGTGACATAGTGGTGTCCGAATATGCATCAGGACCTCCAATCTCCATCACAAGTTTGGAGTTGCCATGGGTATTGAGAAAGCTTGTACTTAATCAAGTTTGGAGCTTCATAATACTTACACCACTTGTACTTATTAAGTACAAGTGGTGTAAGTACAAGCTTGTACAAGTGAGCTTACTTGATTCGTTCTCCTCTCGAACTCTTCATTATGCCAAAATAACGTTAATTAGTTAAATGACGATAATTATTATACTTACGAAATAACTTTTTACGCGAAGATAAAACTTCCGATTTAAAATGAATTTAATTGCTTTCGTCCATCCAATTCAAGGTTGAATATCCTTGAATCATCATTTGTCATCGAAAGTCTTACAATCAAATAATACTTTTTAAAGTAAAATTTTCAATAAAACTTATACCAAATTATATCGTAATCCGTGGATATACACCAGGCTAGTTCCCAGGAAATAGAGGTGGGTCATAAAGACACCCTTAAATACCAAGTCTTTCCTTAGAAAAAACCTTTCTAGACATGTATTCCCACTTCATTGCATTTTTCCGATAATTCATAAATCTTATTTTTTGTAAGTAAAACATTTTTACTAAAACTAACCTTTTTAAAATAAGATCATTAAGCTAGACTTATCCTTTTTAAAGTAAGTCAATTTAAACAAAATCAATATTTTTAAATCAATACTTTTTAAGTAAATCTTACCATTTTAAAGTAAGTTCACTTAACTAAGATTCAACATTTTTAAATCATTTTAACATCTAAGACTTCATAACACTTTAAGTTTATAAAGTCAAGACTTTTAGGTAACTTCCATTATTTCAAGTATACTACTAAAACAAATTTTCATGAACATCTTAACACCTCCTAATTTTTTAGGAAAAAACCTCAAGAGTTAGTAAGTGTTATTTTCATAGTCATGAAAAAGAATGACTCTTAATTTAATATTTTACACTAAACATCTTTTAGTTATTCTTACCACTTTAAAGTAAGTCAACTAAAATAAATACAACAATTTTTTATGAACATCTTAACACCTCCTAATATTTTAGGAAAAACCTCAAGGGTTAGTAAGTGTTATTTTCATAGTCATGAAAATAAATCTTAAGGTAAGACTTTCTACAACTTTAATATCTAAAACTTCATAACACTTTAAGTTTATGAAGTCAAGACTTTAATAAATCATCTTTTATCCCAAATCATTATGTTAACTTGGGAATCAAATAGTAAAATATGTTAAACCACTTTTAAAACATAATACTTTCTAAAAATGAAATATTTTCAACAACTCATCAACATCATAAACTTTCAAGAATAAAATACAAACTTTTTCCTAAACACATTAAAGGTTCCTTTGATGTTAAAATCATCACCTTTAAACATATTCAAATACTAACAATAATTTATAATATTTCCAAATAAATAACTCATCTAACCTTGTCCAAAGATATAGTTTTTCCATCTAAGAACAAGGAAGAAATTTCAAGATTTACAAAAGTCAAAAACTATATAAAGGTTCATATGATTTTATTATCATCCCCTTTAGTTATGCTTTCATAAAATACTTAAAGAACAAATATAAACTCTACTTTATGAACAAAATAATAAAAGCTCATAACTTTCTATGAAGTATGAGAAGAAGATGAAGAAGATAAAATAAAAGACTACCTTAGTTTGTATAAGAAATTTAGTGTAAAAATGAGAGAATGATGTGAGGTATTTATAGGAGAGCCTCACCCTCATCAAATCAGAAAATTTAATGCAAAGTAAGTAGCTTTAGACTAGCATAGGTGATGTGTCTAATGGTGGTGGAGTGAGAGGATTTGTTGAGTGATTTAGGGGTTTTTTGGAAGCTTTTGCATTATTTGTGTAACAAGTAAGTGGCTCATGAAATGATGAATTCTAACTTTATTGATATGATGTAATTTCCCAATAAACTCCGTGTCCGAACATCTTCGGATAATTTTGTCCGGAAATATACAATCTCCCGATTTTGGTTTACGGTTAGAACTTTGAAACACATAATTTGGAGTGAAAATATTTAGAAATGCGTTCTGAATGAACTTGATGTCTATCTTGACTCGAAATAATATTTCGAAGCCAATGCCGCAATCGGAATTCGATTCCGAGTTACGGAACTCAAAAACACATTATTGGGCCGAATTCGGGCTATTTGGGTCCGACGACGGTTCAAAAATATTTTGTCACAGAAAATTACGAAAATTTACCACAAAATAGGAAATCACAGAACAAGACTAATATTCAAGTATGGCTTAGCCTAAATCCACACTGATTAATTTCTACAATTAATCGTTGATAAAATAAATAATTAATAAAAACTCATAAAAATTCATAATTCCAAATCAGAAAATTCGTGGTGTTACAACACATGGTGACATTTTCTTGCCGTATGATTAAGAACATACAAATTATATGTACATTCATATGGTTAAGAATACAGATATTACTCGTGCATTCGCATGGTTAAAACACACATGTTACCCGTGTATTCATATTGTTAGGAATATACATGTGACTCATGCATTCACATTGTTAAAAACATAGATGTTATCCATACATTCGCATTAATAAGAACACATGTTACTCATGCATTACATAATTAAAACACACCTGTTACTTGTGCATTCTCAAAGTTAAAACACACATATTACACGTACATTCGCATCGTTAAGAACACTTAGAACTAATAGTAGACATGTCCAAAATATTAAAAAATGAATATTCAACTCTTATAAATGTTCATGTATATGGATTTGTTTTCTAAAATATATAAGGAGTGTAATATCTATATATCGTAAATGTAAAGATTTATACACAATTTGTATATCATTCATCACTCATTTGTACTACTTCTTTTTTGAATTAAACATGAATGATGCAATAACAGTATATCAAACTCATACACTATCGGTGTACACATCATTTTCTTATATAAAAATCAAAATTATTGCTCGAAGTCATGAATGTGTGTAAAAATAATCTCATATATAAAATATATATTCTAGTGTTTTATTTATTAGTACACACTACAAATGAATAATACTTCAATTGTGACATTGTTTTGCATTCATTTTTCTTGCACAATAAATTTTATTTCCATCATTGTTTGTGCATTTCGTTTTTCTTGCATAATCAATTTTCTTTTCATCCTTGTTTGTGATGCTCAATCTTTTTGTTGCTCATGTGTATCCAATTTTCTTCTCATACACACATTTTAAATAGTTTGTCATTGTTTTTAAAAAAAATAAAATTGTTTACTTATTTATTAGTCATTTTTAATGTATTAACTAATAAAATTAATGATATTTATCATCGATGTTGATTTCATAAAGGGGTTTTTCATCTTATGTGTGAAGTTATATACTAAGAGGTAGAGAGCTTTTGAAGATAAAATTTTGCATGAGGTGATGACACATGTCCCTAGCTTATGTGGCAAATGTATAAAAGTGAGGATTTGGTGAAAGAAAATACATAGTAGTAATATAGAACACTTTAGGAGAAAGAAAAAGTATTAAGAAGATAATTGTACATCTTCTTAATAACTTCTCTTTCCTTCAACCAACAATTAATGCTTCATATGTTGCTTCTCTCCTATTTAATAATTTGCATCTCTTCTCCGTTAGTCTCCGCATAATTTAAACTTGTTGGATATATATTCATATCCTCATTTTATCTGTCCTTGTTCACTAAAACAACAAAAACAAGTTTACTTAAATGAATGATTTTGGGGGAAGAGAGATAAACTATTTTTAATTTTTAATAAAACAGTTTTACTAAAGTAATCTAATATCACCTTTGTGTCAAACAAATCAGGGCTATTTTGTCCAATTTTTTGGTACACAATACTAATATGTTCCTTCATAAAAAATGAGAGGACTCATGTTAGCAAACCTCATTTGTTGGTACCCAAGAAGATTTGATCACCATATCATCTCCTAAAAATGTTGAACAGTTTGATCTTTTTGCTATCTTAACTCTCCCACACGATTCACAACTAAGTCAATGGTTAACAATTCAAGATGCACTTTAACACATTTGCATGAATGTAGGGTGTCTTGGATGAGCTTGTAATCTCTACGACCACACACTCCTAAAAGTGAGGGATACACGACCAAATATCCTCTATCCATATGGGTGGTTTGAATCCAAGTTGAACTCTTCCTTAACTCCCACACACCTAGCTGATTAGGATTGGAATCAAATACCCTAACCTTCTCTAAATGCCAACAAGCATGACTCATATCTATCACTCACTTTCCCTTCATCTTATCTTCAATTCAAGTGAGCAAAATTTTCTCCTTGTTGCACTCAATAGGCACACCCTCTTAGCAAGAAGTCAAGTCCAACTTGACAAACTTTGTGATCTCCATGGTTTGGACTTAGGAAACTCCTTATCCCTTCCACAAATGCATCACAGCTCCACCCACACACAAACCACACGACTACAAGCTTGCACTCCAAGATTTGGATAAGTCTTGCCATGAGAGTCTCCTTGCTTACAAATTGGTCTATATGGCCAAGAGGCCTATGGATTGATGAAGCTATAATGGTCATTTATTAAATATCAAATTGATTTTTAAGTATTACTATTTATAAAATATTATCGAATAGTGATCAACTCTACTACGATTATTTTGTTTACTAGTATTAATAACTTATTATTATCTTTAACCATTTGGAAATAAAATTATAGATGTGGAGATTTATGTTCTCTTTTGTTTATTTTGATTTTTAATTTGAAAATTTGATTTTTTTCAAATCAAAATAGTAATAATTTTAATATAAAATATAATTGTTGTCAATTTTTATTATTATAAATGATATTATATTTAGGAAGTGTCAAAAATATATTTATAGACTCCAAAAGAATACCTTATAAGTTTATTCAACATGTTTGATAATTGAAATTCTTTATGAGATAAAATTGACTTTATGTTCCCAACAAAAGTTCTAGAAAGAACAAAAAATACAGTAATTTTAAAAAAATAATCTAAATTTCCTTTTCAAATATTACTATCTATATAACACCGTCAAATAGTTTTTAATTTTAATCTACAATAATTTACTTTCCTTACTATTAATAATAACATATTAATAATTTTAAATATAAAATATAATTGGTGAAAATTTGATTTGAGGAAATTTACTTTAATTATAAAAATATGGTCATTTAAAAAAAGTTTAAGATTAATTATATATCGCCATTTAAAAAAATTATTTTCAAATATTACTATTTGTATAATAATATCATATAATTATTAAATCTAATGTATTATAACCTACTTTGTTAATTATTAAAAACAACGTACTATTATTATTCATCACTTCTATATAAAATTATAGAGTTGGAGAATCATAATATCTTTAAATACTTCTATTTTTATTTTGGAAATTTAGTTTTTGAGAATAACAATGGTAATCATTTTAAATAAAAAAATATAATTAATGTTAAATGTCCTCATTTAAAATAATATTCAACTTAGAAAGAGTTGAAAATATATTTTTAGAAGCCAAAAGAATAGTTTTTATTCAACATGTTTAAGATTTCCAAAATTCTGTCTGTCAAAATTGACTATAATTTTACAATAAATAGTTTGAGAAAAGATAAAAAAAACATGGACATTTTTTAAAATAAATAATTTGATTTTCATATACTATTATTTATATAATTTCATCAATATAATATCTATAAATCTAAATATTAATTATTTTAAATTATAAAATAAATTTGTTCTCAATTTTGTTAATTGAAAATGATACTGTAGAATGTAGCTCAATAGTATGTTTTGAGAATACAAAAAATTATTTTGATCAAATCTATTGATTATGTATTGACTTTAAGTCAAAAATTGTTTTTGGAATTAATTACAAATATTGTCATCTTTGTATAACAAAACTCATTTTTATTTTGAAATACCATTTTATAATACCGTCAAATAATTATTAACTTTGCTCTATATTATTACATACTTTGTTTATTATTACTACTAATTTATTACATACTTTGTTTAATATTATTAACTATACTCTACTATTACATACTCAAAAAGTGTCAAAAGTATATTTCAAAATTCAAAATTTCAAAAGATTTTTCAAGTTTATTCACCATGTTTGAATCTTTAAAAATTACATGAGCTGAAATAAACTTTAAATTTCAAAAAACTATTTGAGAATTAATTAAAATTATTTTCAATTTTGTTTAAGAAAAATCAATTCCATTTTCAAATATTATTACTTATGTACTTCTATTAAATAATTATTAACTTTACTCTATTACAACTAACTTTATTTAATATTACTAATAATATAATTTTAGTTTTCACAACATTGATAAAAAATTATAAAGATGAATATTGAAATTGTAATCCCCCGAACTTTAGTCTTTAAAAATTAGAGTATCAGTCCTGGAAGTCTCGCTTGATCGAGAGATTCTCGCCTGAGCGAGAAAGGATCACCTGGGAGGGTGAAATCCTGGGTTATACTGGAGGATTCTCGCTTGGGCGAGAAATGGCAATTTTGGTTGTTTTTTTTAACAGTGTAATCGATTACACAATCCTGGTAATCGATTACATGCTGATAAATTAATCAGACCTTTGTTTTTACATGATGTAATCGATTACACTATACTCGTAATCGATTACAACATATTAAAAGCATCAGATATATGCATTTTTAACTGATGTAATTGATTACACCATATGGTAATCGATTACATTTATTCGCTGAGCGAGAATTGCTCACTGTGAGATTCTCGCTTGAGCGAGAATGGGCTCGCTTGAGCGAGAACCCGACGACTGCTCTTTAAAAATAGAAACCCCAAACACATTTTAGGGTTAGAACTTGAAGAGAAGAGAGAGAATGGAGCTTTTCAAGAGTAAGGAGCTTTAGGACTCATCTTAGAGCTTGAGAAGAGGTAAACCTCTTGTTTCTAACTCTTCTTCTTCCTCTCTAACTTGTTTTGGGTATGTTAGTTCTATTTTCAAAATATGAGAAACCATGGAAACTCATCCTTTAGAGTTATGATTCGTTTTAGGTTGTTTTTCTCTTGTAAACTCTTGGTTTAGAGTTGTTATTTGATGAATGGAAAGGTTTTGTGGGTTGTTCATGAAAACCCCAAAATGAGAATATGAGTAAAGAGAGAAATAGATGAATATGTATGTTTTAGATGTTTGGAAACTCGTATTGAAGTAGTTTTGGAAACCTTGAAAATATGTAAATCTCTTGTATGTTTGATGAGGAAATACGAGTTATTTATGTGTTATTTTGAATAAATGACTGACATTGTTGTTATTGGTGGAAATGAGGAAAGATCCTAAGGTTGGAGGAAATCGCGAAGGAGACTTTTAAAGTTATTCGGAATCGATCCCCAATACTCACCAAGGTAAGGGATAAGTGTCTCTAAATCATACTTGCTGATATGAATGAGGTATGTGAAAGAGATAATGGTTCAAAATGATTTCAATCTAATTTGGGGGAGTCCCAATGGAAATAAGACTCAAAATGATTTCAATCTAATTTGGGGAAGTTGTAACACCCCAAATTTTAATCTTTAAAAATATAGTATCAGTCCTGGAAGCCTCGCTTGATCGAGAGATTCTCGCCTGAGCGAAAAAGGATCAGCTGGGAGGGTGAAATCCTGGACGAGGATTCTCGCGTGGGCAAGAAATGTCAATTTTGGGTTGTTGACACAGTGTAATCGATTACACTCTGCTGGTAATCGATTACACTCTGCTGCTAATCGATTACACTCTGCTGGTAATCGATTACACTCTGCTGGTAATCGATTACACTCTTCTGGTAATCGATTACATCGTACTAAAAGCATCAGATATGTGCATCTGACACAGTGTAATCGATTACACATTGCTGGTAATCGATTACACATTGCTGGTAATCGATTACACATTGCTGGTAATCGATTACATCGTATTAAAAGCATCAGATATGTGCATCTGACACAGTGTAATCGATTACACACTCCTGGTAATCGATTACACACTCCTGGTAATCGATTACATCGTATTAAAAGCATTAGATATGCGTATTTTTCACGTTGTAATCGATTACACCATGTTGGTAATCGATTACAACCCGACGACACCTCTTTAAAACAGAAACCCAAACACATTTTAGGGTGAAAACTTCGAAGAGAAGAGAGAGAGGAGAGCTTTTCAAGAGCAAGGAGCCTTAGGACTCATCTTAGAGCTTGAGAAGAGGTAAACCTCTTGTTCCTAGCTCTTCTTCTTCCTCTCTAACTTGTTTTGGGTATGTTGGATTTATTTTCAAAACATGAGAAACCATGGAAACTCATCCTTTAGAGTTATGGTTCGTTTTATGTTGTTTTTATCTTGTAAACTCTTGGTTTAGAGATAGTATCTCAAGAATGGAAAGGGTTGTGGGTTGATTCATGAAAACCCCAAAAGTGAAAATGTGGTAAAAGGAGAGAATGAGTAAAATGTTAGAGGTAGAAGATGAGTTTACCCCCAAATATTGAAATATGAGATTATGCATGTTTTAGATGGTTGAATATTGATGATGAATATTTTGTATGATTAAATGATGCAATATAAGTTGTTTATGTGATATTTGGAATAAATGACTAACATTGTGTGATGTGGTGGGATGAAGAGAGATCCTAAGGTTGGAGGCGGTGTCGGTGGAACTCGAGAAGTTGCCAAGAACCAAACCCAACACTCATCGAGGTAAGGATAAGTCTTTAATGTTGCATTTGAAATAGAAAATGTGTATTTTCTGGTTATGCAAAGACTAAGTTGTAAATTACGCATTTAGTATGAACATATATGGGTGTGTTTATACTAAAGTAGGCGTAGATTTACGGAAAAGGAAAATGTGGGTATTTTCTGGTTATGAAATGATCGAGTTGTGAATTACGCATTTAGTATGAACATATATGGATGTGTTTATACTAAAGTATGCGTAGATTTACGGAAGATGGAAAATGTGTGTGTTTCCTGGCCATGCAATAATTATATTGTAAATCACGTATTAGTATAAACAGATATGGAGTGTTTATACTAAAGATGACGTGGATTTATGGGAAATGATTGATGGCAAATCGATGGAAGGAAAATTATATTTTTAGCCGACCAGAAATGGTTAGCGACTTCGGCCCGAGTTTATGAGGCAACACTTTGGCCCGAGTTTATGAGGCAACACTTCGGCCCGAGTTTATGAGGCAACACTTCGGCCCGAGTTTATGAGGCAACACTTCGGCCCGAGTTTATGAGGCAACACTTCGGCCCGAGTTTATGAGGCAACACTTCGGCCCGAGTTTATGAGGCAACACTTCGGCTCGAGTTTATGTAGCAACACTTCGGCCCGAGTTTACGCGGCATGTTTTCTTTATAAAAGAGATGAGAATTTGTTTTTAGCTAACCTTAAGGGGTGTAGCGACTTCGGCTCGAGTTTATGTAGCAACACTTCGGCCCGAGTTTACGCGGCATGTTTTCTTTATAAAAGAGATGAGAATTTGTTTTTAGCTAACCTTAAGGGGTGTAGCGACTTCGGCTCGAGTTTATGTAGCAACATTTCGGCCCGAGTTTACGCGGCATGTTTTCTTTATAAAAGAGATGAGAATTTGTTTTTAGCTAACCCTAAGGGGTGTAGTGACTTTGGCTCAAGTAATGCAGCAAGACAAAATGAATTTCGGAAATGGTTTAGTAACCCTTTTTCTAATGTGGATTATCTTATAATGACGTTTATTGAATTAACGACTTAATCCTTTGTGTGTTTTGTACTTTTGTCATTGATAATCCCATTGCAGGTAAATAGATGAATGCAGTATGCTAGGTCGGGAGCTTTAGGAGCTTTAGACGTTGGATTCACTATTTATGTTTCGTATTCTAAATGATTACTTGTGGATTTAAATGTTTGTAATCATGGCTAACCATTAGTTGGATATTTGTAACTGGGTGTATGGTTATTTCGGAGAACTATACTTATGAGGTCTCATTATCCGTGAGACATTACGAATATGAATTATGTTTTTCTGTCAAATCAAGTGTAGGTGATTATGGAATTTGAAAGTATGATAGTAAGTGTAGGAAAATACATGCAAAATGATTAAAATGAATAAAAAAATTTCAAGGGTAGAAAATCGGGTCGTTACAGAAGTCCCAATGGAAATAAGACTCAAAATGATTTCAATCTAATTTGGGGGAGTCCCAATAGAAATAAGACTCAAAATGATTTCAATCTAATTTGGGGGAGTCCCAATGGAAATAAGACTCAAAATGATTTCAATCTAATTTGGGGGAGTCCCAATGGAAATAAGACTCAAAATGATCTCAATCTAATTTGGGGGAGTCCCAATGGAAATAAGACTCAAAATAAATTCAATCTAATTTGGGGGAGTCCCAATGGAAATAAGACTCAAAACGAATTCAATCTTTTTTGGGGGAGTACCAATGGAAATAAGACTCGGAGTAATGAATGTCGTATGCATGCTATAGGATATATAGTATGGGATATATATTCTATAGGGTGAATATGAATAATGAGAAATGTGAATGTCACATGAATGTCGTATGCATGCTATAGGATATATAGTATGAGATATATATTCTATAAGGTGAATATGAGTGATAAAAAGAAAGATGTTGAGAAAGAAAGTAATATACATGTTATAGGGTATATATTATGGGATATATATGTTATAGGGTGGATATGAATAACGAGACATAAGATGTTTCGAACGAACGTAATATGCATACTATAGAATATATATTATGAGATATATATATTATAGGATGAATATGAGTAAAGTGGAAATTAAAGGAAGATGATTTGAATGTTTACAATTCCATATGTGCGTTTACGAATTATATTAAAGCTTATTTGTATTTGAATGTGGGTTATAATGTGATGGTAGTTTTGAACTAATGACTTACTCCCTTTTTGTTTTATGTGTTGTTTATGATAACCCCATTGTAGGTAAATGAAGGATTTTGAGGATGAAGCTTATTTAGGAAGCTTTTGAGTTTATTTATTCAATTGTCTTTATTGTTATTTGACATTGTAGTTGATTTGATAACATTGTGGGATGACTGTAAATCCGTTTAGATTAATATGGATATGTGTAGTTATGAGCTTTATAACTTTGGGAGACCCGATCGTATATGGTAAATGCTATTTGAATGAATTATGTTTTTCCGCAACATAAATTTGTATGATAATATAATAGGGTAAAGAGTATTTTTAAAGAAGTGATACTTGAGAGTTTTCTATGAAGGTGACGAATGTATGTAAGAAGGGATTAAAAATAAATGAAAAATTTTCAAGGGTAGAAAATCGGGTCGTTACACAAATTATCTTTGGTTTATTTTGTATTTTCATTTCTAAAAAATTGTGAGAAATAAAAAAAAATATGGTCATTACTTTTAACAAAATTCAATTTAATTTTCAAATAAAACTGTACAATAACTACAAATAACATAACCTATTTTGTTTATTTCTTTTACTACTATAAGGTTGAAATTCAAATTACCTTTTATTTTTTATTTGGAAATTTAAATTTTGGGAATAAAAATAGTAGTAATTTTCATTATACTGTCAATTTTCTTCATTGAAAATAATATTATAGTTAATAAAAATAAAAATTAAAAATAAGGCCATTTTAAAAAATCCATTTTGATTTTCAAATACTAGTGTACATACAAAATATAATTAGTATTATTTCTTATTATTATACTTATGAAACATCATAAGTGTATTTAGAAAAAGTATTTTGAGAAACAATAAAAAATATGGTCATTTTAAAAAATAAAATAATTTTTTTATTTTAGAATACTATTATTTATATAATAAAGTCATATAGTTATTAACTCTACTCTATTGTAACCTAATTTATTTACTATTACTAATAAAATATTTTTATTCTTCACGATTATGATATAAAATTATAGAAGCAAATATTTGTATTATCTATAATTTATTTTCATTTTTATTTTGGAAACTTAATGTTTGAAAATAAAATAAAAATAAGTTTAAATAAAAATAAAATTGAAGTATATTTCCTTATTTAAAACAATATTATACTGAAAAAGTATGATAATATATTTTAAGACTTTTTATCAAGTTTATTAAATATGCTTGACATTTTTAAAATTATATTGGATGGAATTTATTTTGAGTACCAAAAGTAGTTTGAAAAAAAATATGGTCCTTTTTTAATAAAAAATTATCATTTTCATTTTCAAATTATAATATTTTATATAATTCCGTCAAATATTCATTAACGACGTTCTAATTTAACATATTTTTTTTACTATTAGTGATATCCTATTATTATTACCCACTTTGTTATAAAATTATAGAAGTTAAGATCAAAATTACTTCATCTATTTTATTTATTGAAAATTATATTACATTTAAGAAACGTCAAAAATATATTTTGAGACCGACGAAGAATAATTTCAAGAATTCATTGGTTTAAATTGACTTTAAGTTAAACAATTTTATAATTAATTAAAAATACTATCAATTTTATTTATCAAAACTCAACTTTATACTAACGTAAAATTATTTATATAATATCATCAATTAATGATAAATCTACTTTATTATAACCCACTTTATTTACTATTAATAATAACAAATTATTTTTCTTTACTAATTCAATATAAAATTATAAAGGTGGATATAAAAGTTAGCTTTAGTTAATTTCCTTTATTGTTGTAGAATTTATTTTTTGGGAATTAATAATAGTAATAAGTCAAAATAAAATTTATAATTTGTGTCAATTTTCCGTGCTAAAATGGTAATATATTTATGAAGGTCAAAAGTAGATATTTTCAGACACCAAAATAAAAAAAATTTCAAACATATTCATTAGGTTGGATATTTTCAAGACTCCATTAGATCAAATTGACTTTATGTTGCAAAGAAATTTATAGAATGTATAACAAATACGGTCATTTTATAAATCACACATTCATTTTCAAATCCTAATATTTATAACATACTGTCAAATAACTATTAAGTCTATTCTAGTATAAGATATTTTGTTTACTATTACTAATAATATTAGAGACATATATTCAAAATTATATTTTGATTTATTTTTATTTTCCAATTGGAAGCTTCAATTTCTAGAATCAAAATAGTGAAATTTTAAATAAAAACTATAAATGGTATTCGTTTTCTCATAAAAAATGATATTATAGTGACAATATGTCAAAAATAGATGAAACTTTAAAAGAATCATTTTCAAATTTATTCATCAAGTTAACATTTTCAAAATTCAATCAATTGAATTTGACTTTTTATTTAAAACTTTTTTTGAGAATTAATTCAAGAATTATTAAGTCTACCATAACTTATTTTCTTACTATTACTTATAATGTTTTTTATTTTTCACTATTTTGATATTAAATTTTAGAGATAAATAGTCAAATAATCTTTGGTCTATTTTCCTTTTTAATTTTCAATTTATTTCTAGGAATGCAAATATTTAATATTTTAAACAAAAAATAAAATTAATATCATTTTCCTCATTGAATATGATGTTATATTTAGGAAATGTTAAAAATATATCACATTTAACAACATTTTCCAAACTTCACCATCGAAAATAATTTTTGAAAAATAGTTTAATAAATAATTATAAATATTTTCATTTTTATGAACAAAATTAAGTTTGATTTTCACATATTATTATTTCTATAATATCGTCAAATAAACATTAACTCTATTATAACATACTTTGTTTAATATTACTAATAACATATTGTTATTCCTCATTTTCCTTGTTAAGTTTGAAATTTATTTTCATGGATACAAAATATTTATAATTTTAAATAAAAAATTGGTGTTTTCTTAGGAAACATCAAAGTATATTTTGAGACTTTAAAATAATATTTTTCATGTTTATTTAGCATATTTAAAATTTTCAAAATTTTGACAATAAAAAATGACTTTAAGTTTCAAAAAAGTTGTTTAAAAAATATTTAAGTTTTCATCATTTTTTTAACACGTGTCAATTTGATTTTGAAATACTACTGTTAATATAATATCTCAAATTGTTTAAAAAATTTGTTTAACACATGTCAATTTGTTTACTATTACTAATAGTATAACATACTATATTTCCAGTCTTCATCTTTTTGAATTAAAATTATAGAGATGAAGATATGAATTATCTTTGGTTTATTTATCTTTTACATTTGGAAATTTAAATTCCAGGAAACAAAATAGTAATCATTTTAAAGGGAAAATAATATTGGGATAAACTTTCCTCATCGAATATCTTATTTTAATTGGGAAGTGTTAAAATTATATTTTGAGATTCCATAAGTAATTTTTGCAACTTTATTTAGCATGTTTAACATGTTCGAAATTTCATTGGATGAAATTGACTTAAAGTTCCAAACAATAATTTGATAAAGAATTAAAGATATCATCATTTTTGTTTAACACGTATCAATTTGATTTCAAAATACTACTATTTAAATAATACCCTCAAAAAAATTTCAACTTTACTATCACATACTTTAATTACAATTACAAATTATATAGTATTATTCTTTACCGCATCGATATAAAATCGTAAAGATGATGATTCAAATCATCTTTAGTTTATTTTCCTTTTCATTTGGAAATCAAAAAATAGTAATTTCAAATAAACTAAAGTATATTTTGATATTCCAAAAGCAATTTATTTTCAAGTATATTTGTCATGTTTGACATTTTTAAAATTCTATATGTTGAAATTTATTTTAAGTTTCTAAAAATAGTTTAAGAAAGAATAAATGAATTCTTCATTTTGTTAAAAAAAATCTCAATTTAATTTTTAAATTCTATTATTTATGATCACAAAAATATCAACTATGTTGTATTGTCACCTACTTCATTTACTATTACTAATAACTTACTATTATTATTTAACACCATTTCAACTTAAAATTATAGTGGTGGATATTTAAATCATCTTTGGTTTATTTTCTATTTTAATTTTCAAATTTATTTTACAACAAACAAAGTAGTAATAATTTTTAAAAAATAAATTTGATATCTGTTTTCCTCATTAAAGATAATATTCACTTAGGGAGGGTAAATAGTATAGTTTGAGATTCAAAATGTAAATTTATTTCAAGTTGATTTAGTATGTTTGATATTTTTAAAATTCTGCCTGTTGAGATTAATTTTAGGTTCCAAAAAAATAGTTTCAGACTGAATAAAAATTTCTGCATTTTTTAAAAAGAAAATATTAATTTGATTTTCATATACTACTATTCATATAATATCATCAAAAGCATCAATTATATTCTATTATCACATACTTTATTTATTTCTAACATGTTAATAGGTACTTGTGCCTATAAACCTGAATTCTTATTTTTTGGTATTGAATATAAATTTTTTACGTGTTATAGATGTCGTTAATGACATTTCATAAGGGAGAGATTCGTTTTCATAATTTTATAAGGACCTTATTGAAAATTGAGAGAAAGTGAATACTTTTATCTTGTTCATTGATGAATTTTCATTGCTAGTTTTAGAGTCCTTCTATACAACATTCATAACTATGGATTACGTTTTGAATTGAATTTCCATTTTTATAAGTAATTTTAGAATGAATTCGTACTTATATTGATTTGATTTGTCTTTTATTTTTTAATTAAAAGTTTCTTTTATTAGAACTAATTTGTAATGAATATTGTTATCATTGACCCTTGGGACCAAGTTTAAGAAATCCATAAGTAAAAGTATTACATTGAAATAAGTAAAAGAGGGTGTGCTTAGTTTCCCAAGACAACATATTTTTTTTATGACTTTATAAACTCAACCTTTAAATCCTTATTATGTAAAATTTATTAAGATGAAGCAAGTTAGTTCTCCCATCCAAATTCATTGATCTCACTGTATCACTAATTATGAGACAATTAATGAACATTTGGTGTCATTCCTTGTTCTTTTGCAAGGGTAAAAAGTTTATAGGAGTCAAATTAAAACTAGGGTGAGGATCCAATAGTAAGTCTTTTAAACTTACTCTACATCTTAACCATCAATTTTAGGTAAATCCAATGATTTGGATATACTTACTAATTCAAACCATTGGATTTCCCTAGAATTGGTGGCTAAGATGTGGAATAAGTTTAAAAAACATACTCTTGAAGTCAATTGATCTCCCCTCTTAAAATATGCGGTTTTAGATTGTGCAAGGAATAGTACTCTAGATTCCCTAGAACTTTTTATGAGGAATTTCAGTGCTTATTAATGTTCTTTTTGAAGTTGAAATATCTATGGAAGCAAACTCCTATGTTTCCATTGGTTTCCTCAATTTCTTCTTTAGAATTCCCATTATCAATACAAATCATTCTGAAGTCCGAGCTTTCCAACCTAAATAAGAGAGAACCATGTAATCAATGAAAATTATATAGAACAAGCAGCACAAAGAACATGGAAGGCATCCAAGTATATAAATTATACACATGGTTAATTAGAGACAATTCACAAAATCACATAGTGTATCACTATTATAAGGATTTGATTTTATGTTGGTTGTAAATTGTTTAATACCACTTTTACCTTTTATTTGGGCTTAACACAGATTATGTATAGTTGTAATTGTAAAAGAAATATGATTTGTTTAAATATATTTAAATGATTGTGATTTATGATAAAGTATCATAGTTTTGTTCAGTCCATATAATTGATTTTATATAACTTTTGGTTGTTGTTATGATATGAGTGAATTTACTAAAAAAAAAAAAGAAGATTAACCACCTAACTAAAGATTTAATTGGCAACCAGGTGGTTGATCTTTGTCATCTGAGATTGAGACGTATAAGTTGGAATGGGAGTAAACACGACAATGACATTTTCACACAATTTTTTCATCTCAAACATAACCCAAAATGATGTAATTTTGGGTTTGTGAACATTTCTATTTTTATTTTGTTCCATGCAGAAAAAGCAAGGAATGATACATTATATCCATTGATTGTCACATATGTCAATCCGAGACATGGTTGTTGACTATATGAGTGGAGGTCTAATATGTCAAAACAAGATTTTATTTTTCAGTGATTAAAAATGTCTTTGCAAAATTTTAGGGAGTAATTTACACATTTGCTCTTTCTTCTAAACAATCCATTTCTTCTTCTTATTCTTTTTATTGGATATGCGCTTAATACTTGATAAACTTCTAGGATGAGTGGTCTATATCGAGCTTATACTAATCTTATGGCTTATGTTATATATGTATAATATAACTTTGTATAAAAAAAGTTAGTACAATAATAACATTGAAGTGGGTTTCATTAGGGAATGATTTTCCCACTATCTCTAGAACTTAAACTAACAATTATTTAATTCGTTCTTAATTTTCAAAATATCTAAAGCAAAATTCTACTGCTTTTTCAAAAATAGTAGCTAATGCTAATTATGTATAGTGTGCTCACTTCTAATTTTGTCATATATAGTGTGACCCTTCATTAAATGCAATATTTTTATTATTGTATTGAGTTTATTTTCTTGTTAATAATTTACCACGTAACTTTCGACCTTGTATAATATTACAAATAAGATATTTATCATGTAAAAATTTTCCTTAAGCATGAGTAACATTTTGATATCACATATGATACCTAAAGCAATTATCCATTTCCTTCACTCAATTGAATCTTATGGCTTACATTTTCCTCAATTTCCCAATCATTATGAATGATCCACCACAATACTTAAACCTTGTCACCCATGGTAAAATATGATTTCCAATTTTCACCTCTAAAATAAGGTTTTGTCTCTTTCTTACTAAATTTGCATTTCATATATTATATCTTACTTATTCAACTTATACAAAAGCAACATGCTCCTATTAAATTCCTCTCTTGAGTCTCCAACTAAGACAATACCATTTGCAAAAAATATGCATTGTGAAACTAGTTCTTGGATATGCTCAATAAATATGTCCATGACCAACGTAAAGTTCAATGTTGACTCTTAGTATAAACCTATACAATAAGAAAATATTTGGAGACCCGGTCTTAAATTCTCACACGAATCTTGACTTCATATATATTATCGATTGCACGAGTGTAGCCAATCTGAACTTCACTCTTCTCTGGAGATTTCCACTCTAGGCACCTTAATAATACAAATTTTCCAAATCTCAACGGAAATCATGTAAAAGTTTCTATGGTTATACTTTAATTTATCATCTCTTCATCAATTATTGTAATAATATATTGTCATTATAATTGACTTTCCAAGCATAAAACCAAATAGATTTTCAATTTGATAATATATAGTCCGTCTAAGTTATAATAAAATATGAATATTATGTTAGATAAAGTACAATTAACATATTTGTTAAATCTATGTAACAATATCATTCACAAAAGTAAATTACTAAAATCAAATAGACAAGAATATACGGAAGCAACAGTATAGTAGATTTTGTGTGTCTCACTAGTACAGTTTCTTTTATTAGGTTAGTATTACATTGAAAATCTACATAAAAGTAGTATATGGTAATTAAGATGTCCTATTTCTTGTGACACTTATTTTAAAAGAAAATTTTTAAAAAAATAAAATAAGATTTTCATATTAATTGGAATTTGATTAGTTAGCCACAAAGAAACATAAATTTTTGTAACAAGTGATCTTGTTCAATTAAGTGCTCTTATGTATGATATCATGCATATGCATCCAGTCACAAAAGATAACAGTACCCACAAGAGCTGCATTTGGCTATGGTGGGAAAATACTTAGTTTTTCCCATAAAATATTAATTAGTTTTTTTTACCTGAGAAGAAAATAATGCCTCATGTATATCTAAATAATAAATAAAAAAATAGTATGAAATGTTATTGCTAAATATTTTTTTATTTTTATCAGTTGGGTTGCGGTTGCTTTGTTTATTGGGCCACGTTGGGGACTTTGGTAGGGGAGGTTAGCTTTTAATCGAGTGAAGAGCATCTATCCCACTTTTTATATCTCAATTGTGTCTAAATCCAATAAAAAAATTTCACATAATTACAAAAAAAATTGATTAGTCTGGGACATGAAGACATGAATTGAGACAGAGAATCCTTCTTCCTTTTAATCACGTTGGGGTGTTTGTGACTTTGTGTAACTCAGATAAGAAAAAATAATGACTCATGCATACAACATCAACAAAAAAAAAATTGTACACTCAAGTTTGATTTTCATTTTGATATATGCATGAGATTAGTGCATCAATACTATTATTAATCATATGAAGATGATATTAAAGATGAATCAACACCTCATATGGAGAAATGGAAAAGATGGACATAAATATGATTTTTGAACCAAAAAGGAATAGACAGTTTCAAAAGTGTCAAGCAAATGAACAGAATTAGAAAATAAAGCACAAGTCAAAGCAGAGATAGAGTTCACTAACTTCAAGGCGCAACTAATTAAGCTTATGATGTTATCAATTGCATGAGGGTTTGAAGCACATTGTGTTACACTACATGAATACACTCTCTATCTATTTACAAATTAAAGTATCAAACTACATGAAATCCCTTACCTCAAGTAACAAACCCATGATTATATTGTGTGATGCTTCGAATATGGGAATCCACTTACTCCAAGAGTAAGTTTTTTAAACTTAGTTCACATCTTAACCATTAATTCTAGAGAAATTTAATGATTTAAATATACCCACTAATTCAAGCCATTGAATTTCTCTAGAATTAATGGCTAATATGTGAACTAAGTTTAAAAAACTTATTATTGGAGTCAATGGATTTCTCCTATATATATATATATATATATATATATATATATATATATATATATATATATATATAAATGAAAAGAAAATGCAAGTTGCAAAGTAGAATTTCATGTTCCAAACTATATTAGTTTGGCACTAATAATATTGAAATAAAAAATAATAAATGTTTAAATATACTTACTTTAAGAAAGATAATTTGGGACAACTAACCTTGTTTGTAGGTAAACTACACTTAATTACTTTACTGCATCCATGGAAAAACACTTGGAAAGATGTCTTGGAATCCATTTTATTTTCCTCATAAAAGCTTCAAGCTAAGTACATTCATAATTTATTACAAATCGGATTATGGATGTATTGGTCCCTTACACAACACAATTACTTCTTCAGTCCTTTCCGTGCTACGACTGCTTAACTTACTTTATCACATAGCTGCTTCTACCATTACCCCCAGTTTTGATTGCATAATTTTTCAATCAAATTCCAACGGTGCTCCATAATGCACTGACCCCATGTCAAATCACAAGTTCTGCATAAGAAAATTTAGAAGTGAAAATAGAAAAGGAAAAACACATAATTTAATAAAATACTGCAAGTTGCATATTTGGAATGATCACATCTCTAACCTTCAAGAATACACTACAGATTAAGGTTAGAGAATGGTTTGATCTTAACGTTATAGGAAACAATAATGTTTATATGTCTTCAATGGATTGTATTTCAGATTGTATATAAAAAAGTGTCTAAGAAAGATTGTTTAAGGATTAAAAAGTAGAAATGGTCTAGATGCAGAAATAATAACTTCAAGATTTTGAATATATTAAATGCATAACTTTTCAATGTAAGATTTTTGTAATCCTTAACTAATTAATGCTTAATATATGAGGAAAAATAGAATACATTTAGAACGAGATAATAAAATTTTTACAAATATAAAATGCATACATAAGTGTGTGTAGCCATATATATACAATGCAGTAAAAAAGGAAAATTAAATAGTCATAGCAAGTCAAAACCCAAAGAAGAGAACATCAATAATAACCTATATTATATATGAGACTAATATGCATGGAAGTAGCATGAAACCTTACTAACATGACTTGAATTTGAAGATGATGGTGGTGGTAATGGTGGTAACACGTGTTGTTGTTGTTGTTGTTGAGGAGGAGGAAGAGGACGCTTGCGCTTCTTTTTCTCATAGCTAATTCCTCTAGCTTTAGCTTGAGAATCACGCACTTCACGAAGGTAAAGCCTAACAGCACGAGCACCAAAAGGGTTAGCCTCAGGTTTCCCTCCATTCTCTTCAAAAGCAGCTCTAAGCCTTCCTATGAGCGCGTCAAGGCTACCCCATGCTTGCCTCAGAGGGCAAGGGCACGGTGCTGGAGGGTTAGGGTACCCAAAGAAAGGACACATGTTGCTGTGAACTTTTGTTTTCCCGAATTGGTCAAGATAACGCAGAAACTCGAGCACGTGTGCGCCGCTGCAGCGAGAGAGGGTTAGTGGGGGTCTATGATTTCGAAGGTATTGGCCGAAAGTGTTCCAGTCACGACGCTTTTGGTTCTCGTAGCGGCTGAGAGTAGTGGAGGAAGATGGTGGTGATGATGAGGATGGAGATAAGGGTAGTGATGATGGTGGTGATGTGAAATTTGAGGTTGTGTTGTTATTTGTGTTTGATGAGTGATCAAATTCTTGAAGGGGGTTCATGACTAGTTCTTTTTTTTGTGATTTGTAGATTGGATCTTGATCTTGATCTTGAAATTACTGTTTGAAAAGGTTTGGTTTGGGTTTTTTGAGTGGATGAGGACCTTGAAACATTAGTATATAGTGAAAGTTATATATATATATGGAGATGATTGAGATTTGAGAAGATGATAAAGAAAATGAAGAGGAGGAAGATCTTGCAGAAGAAAAGCATAGAAAGATTCAGAAAATGGGTTTGATTAGATATGAGAAGGGTTTCATTGAAATATACTATGCTTTCACGAGAGAGAATGGTGGACAATGGTAGGGACAAGGAAAAGGGTAAAAGAATAGTAGAGTGACTTGATGGTTTGGTAGTGGTGGAAATATTTACTTTACTACCACGGACACAGATCAACTGTCCTCATCCTGTCCCAAACCTTATCCCGGACCAATCATAATGCTGGCATATGATTAAAATTTAAAAGTAAAAAGTATTAAAATCAGTATTGTGATTAGCTCGAGATAGGGAGTGATACAGATGATCTTTATCCTACTACTTCATCTACTTTATTTTGATGCTAATTAAGAAGGTTTTAAATTATTTTACACAAAAAGTAATCATACTTAGTATTAATGTGGTAGAAGTTTTTGGAATATTAATATGATAGTAAATAGTATCGATCAATAGAGTTACCGATATAACGGTTTAACCAGTAGTTTATTAATCAAATCGCATATCAGTGAAATTAGATATACATATATAAAATATTAATATTAATGTTGAAAAATCAATAAAAAACAATAATTATTTTTATTTTTATTAAAAAATTAATTTAAAATAAAAATCATCCGGTATGACTAGACAAGACTATATTAAAAATTAATTTAGTGAATCCGAGCTTTTTAGCCCGACCCGACAAGACTATATTAAAACCGGGCTCGGGCATACCCGTTTTCTCTTATTTTAAAACTTATTTTGGGACTTTTTGGCTAGGTAATAAGTTTAAGATGAAAATTATTTTACAAAATAACTTATGATAAAAAAAATAGATAATATATACTAAATATTGTGTAATGAACTTTGAATAAAATATAGAGTAATGTCTATAACATAAATATTTATAAATTACAATAATGTTATCAAGTTAATAATTATATTATTTTTCCTATTTTGCTTAATATCCTTTTAAGCACATTAGCAAAATAGTGTATCAAATTAACTGAGAACATTAAACTATATAGATTCTATTTTTATTTTTTTAATTGTATATTTAATTAGATTTAACTTCTACAACAAAAACATAATAAAGAAAATAATTTTTACAATGAAACTGAAAAACAACTTAATTGTTTACCGTAGAGAACTCAACACAACCAAATTTAACATAACAGTTCACAATGAAAGTGTTGATAAAGAGTATACAAAAGATATCCATACACAAAGTAAAGAAATATTATGATGATAATTATACTTCGACACATGGAATTCATTCTGAATTTGAGTCTATACTATCATTACTATAAACCAAAGTGATATTATTTTTTACTGTATCCATTTATTATATTGAAGTGAAGTTACAAATTATATTGTGTTAGATATTGAGAGTCTAATATAAATAAAATATTTAATGAATAAGTTATGTTATGAATCATATCCGTATACTTAACATCATGTCTTAGCTCAAACACATAACATTATATCTATAAGTTTGGTTGCATTGAGTATAACAATTGTGTTAAAAAATTTATGCATTAATATCAAATGATATATATATATTAAATATATTAAATATGTTACAATTTAAATATATTTTTTAATATTTTGCGGGCCGGCCCGCCACAACCCGCAACCCGCATAGGGCGGACTTGAGTTACATTTTGATATACAAAAATTGTATCCGGGCTTTTTAGCACGGCCCGGTTTAGTCCGAACCCGATACGGGCTAGCCTGAACCCGCCCGGGTAGCCCGTTTTGACACCTATAGGTATGACCAGTTTTGACCGGTATAATTGCATGACCGATATAATTGTTGTGCTGTATCAATATTGAGACCGATTCATTGGTTTACCAGTTTAATCGGCCGACACAAACCGGTTTTTATAACTATGGTAAATAGGATTGCAACAAGTATATTTGTAATAATATTTTTGTTATTATGGTGAATGCCTATTAATATTTTTTAGTACACAAATTATTCTTTGAGTGGATAGAAAGGGGAGCGTAAGAATCATATGATAAGTATATTATGGGGCTCACAAGACTTTTCTATTCTTTAATTATTAATTATAAAATAATTTACAAATAGAGTTCAAGAGTTTAAACCTGCTCACTCAAATTTCATGCCCTAAGGCTTTAGAGTTTAGTCTTTGGGACAACTATATTGTTGTGATAATTAGTAAAACAATTGATAAAATTAATCCGTTCTCTTAATTAATAATAGCTTTGTAATAGATAGTAAATCATGTAATTCATGATTTGAAATTATGATTAGAGCGAGTTAATTAACATTCATAAGAGGGAGTCATAAGATGGTTTGGTGGTTAAGGTGAATGGCTTAAAAAATTGAGTGAAAGAGGGTTGTGAGTTCGAGTCTTACCCATAGCAAATTAAAAAAAAAGTTATAAGGTGGTTTAATAATTAAAGAGAATGGGTAAAATGAAAAAAAATTAACACTCCTAAGATTTATTACAATTATATACATCTTCCCTCCATTTTTATATACATAAATCATTCATGATTAATATAAATGTTATTGCTAAATATCTATGGTGGGTAGATGAGAGGAGTGTAGTTAGGAGAGTTCAATATAATGTTTTAAATATGAAGGGTGATAAATGTAATTAAACTAAATATCATAACATATCATCTAATTAATATGATTTTATTGCAGTTGAAAAAATATGAAAAACTGCCTGTGGAAACTCTAGACCCTAAAATTACAATTTACAATTGTAATAAATTAACACACAAATTAAAATAATAAACTTAATTTTTGATTATACACTTACCCTTCTTTTTATATACTAACAATTTGGCTTGACAAAGAAAAAGTACAGTAAAGAGACTACCTTACTTTCCTACTACTAGGGCTACAATTGAATTCCTTTTGGTTTTTGATAACTCCTAGAATACTTGAAAGTGTAGTAATGTTAGGTACTTTTTGGTAACCCTATTTTCCAGAAACCATTTTAGGAGTTTGGAAGTGTTGTTATTTTTTTTTTGGAAAAAAAAGAGAGAAGCTGAGTTGCTTTGACCTATCCCATTCCAAAAGCAAAGAGAAAGTGAGGGACCAAGAAGGCTTAATTGAGAAAGAAGCAGTGTTTTGGCTTTTAGGGCATTTGTGGAAATGGAAATAGGTTGAAAGTGACAGTGAGATATGATTGATGCAGACAGTATAAAGCTGATGAATGAGTAAAAGTATAAAAAATATTTTGTTGCTTCTTTCTTTTTTGGTGATTGACTTGACAATACCTTTAATGGAATTACTACTTTACCCTTTCATGTCTCCTATGACTAACCCTAGCTTGGGAAATTGGATCATCATCAACCATAGTTATTGCATTCAAGTGGTAGAGTTGTAGGGTTTGTAAACTTACCATTGTTTAAAGATCAATATTATTTCACACCTAACCTTCTTTCTCATTCAGTGGATAGTTTTCAAGAAGTGATAATCCCAACATAGCTTCATGCAGATTAATGAGATTATTATGATTTCAATGATGGACTGCAAAGCCAGTAGATTAAACAAGACTTCAGCTACATCCTTTTTATAGATCCTCAATCATATTATACAAACAAAATATATAAATATGCATTATTTGACTATTTGTAAGAAATTAAATACCGTACTCATAAATTACAAAATATGTGTATAAGCCATACCTTAATCCTCATGAATACATTTGTGTGACTAAAATAATAAGATGATAAAATATCTTTTCGTATAAGAAAATAAGTTATCTCATATTTTAATGAATATACATTATTCTCAAATAATAATATTTTCAAATTTAAAATACTGTAACTTCTAAGTTAGTCATTTTAAATTGGAAAAATATGTTACAATTCAAAACAAAAAATTAAAGAATTTAAGTGGTTGCTTAAATTTATTGATTAAAATTAATGACCATAGTATTAACTTCCAAAATATTTTCCATCTTTTTTCAAATATTGTTTCGACCAAAATACCATAAAATCACGAGAAATTAAGATGATCAACCAAAAATATGCACGGACTACAATAAAAATCAAACCAAATATATGTGACTCACTATTATTACGTTTTTTTGGTACTACCCACTATTATTACCTTTTATAATAATTCAAAAGATTCTCCACCCTTTTTATATGAAAAATATAATTAACCTGAACTAATATAGCCAACTCCTCTTTAATATTATTAATAAGTTTTTTTCTCTCAAATTCCTTTTTCATTATTTAACTTATCCGCTAATAGTTTTAGACCATTTGATGTAAATTTTTGTTTGATCTATATTATCCTTCTAGTTTTAGTTTATAAATTGTAATGTTATAAATTATTAAATTATAATTGTTTAAATTATAATTTGTTTATGTTTTGGTACCATATCTGAAAACTAAATATAAGTTAATCTATTTTGTTTGGGCAAGGTAGGAAAATAATTTTTTAATAGAATAAATTACTGTATGAAATTATTTGTTTATGATTATTATTATTTTAGTTCTTTTAGTTCTTTTTAATACAAGGAGAGATCAATCCAAAAAAATAAAAGTGCTATTGAAATGGAGGGGTGAAATGAGAAATGAAATTGGTGAAAAAATAACCAATGCAAAAAAGCAACCTACAATTAAAGAGATGTCATTTTTGTTTATTTTTCATAAATAAAAAGTTGATTTTATAATTTATGTGAATTGTTAAACTAAACTTATTTGTTTATAAAATAAACAAAAACTATAAACTTTCAATATCGAAGAAACACTTAAAAGAAAAAAATTATGATATATTTATCCTATTGGTTTATCTTAGGATATAATATTATCATATTTTGTTGTGTTATCATATCCATAGTTAAATTATGTATCTAGGGTTTATCATAAGTACTACCTCTAATTAATAATAATCTTTTTTTCTTTGCCATAGTAGTTTTTCCCTCAATCTATTTTGAGGGTTTTCTCCATGTAAATATTTTGTGTCATCTCTTTCTATTTCTTCACTCCTTTCTTATATATTGGAGTTGAATTTCTACGTTTTCACACTCTAATCTCTACAAACCGGTATCTAGAGATGTTGAATATGCAATTGGGATTATTTTATCATGTCGACATGAATGATAAACATTGGACTGATTTGGAGAAAAAGTGTTGTCTGTCATTCAACTTTGTTTGTCCAGACACTTATTGTCTAAAGTTATTCATGAGGATACTGCTGCATGGTTATACCTAAATTTGGAGTCCATGTATATGAAAAAACCCTTTTCAACAGGCTATGTCTCAAACAACAACATGAATGAACAAAACCCTCTTAAATGTTGGTTTGAGACAAAAAGTTTGGGTCGAATTTGTATCCATAGATATTTATTTGGCCAATCTTTCTCCACATAGATCGAGTGAATGGTTTCGAGATCTTAAGTCACATATGCAAGAAGGTATGAACAAAACCCTTTTAGAGAGAGCTCATTACATGCTCTTAATGTTGGTTTGAGACAAAAAGTTTGGGTCGAATTTGTATCCATAGATTTTTATTTCGCCAATCTTTCTCCACATAGATCGAATGAATGGTTTCGAGATCTTAAGTCACATATGCAAGAAGGTATGAACAAAACCCTTTTAGAGAGAGCTCATTACATGCTCTTAAATGTTGGTTTGAGACAAAAAGTTTGGGTCGAATTTGTATCCATAGATTTTTTATTTGGCCAATCTTTCTCCACATAGATCGAATGATTAATATACATAAGAAGTTGAGCCAAGTAATCTTTAGAGATCCAATGTTATGCATATGCACATATTAATAATGGTAAAATAGAACGACATGCTAAAAATGCATTTTTATTGGTTAATCGATAAAGATTTGACTTTTATGCATTTGGGGTGAAAGGATATCATTTGTCGCGAAAATTGATAATCGATAAAGATTTGACTTTTAATGAGAATGTTATCGTCTCAAAAATTACCTATTGTTTCTTCTACATATATAAGTGATTAAGAGTATGTTAGAGAGGTGGAGTTTCAAAATGAAGTTGTTACTCCAAAGGAAGATATCCCTACTTCTTTCCATACAATATCTACTATGTTCAAATTACTAATACCACTTATCATGTTGACCCACAACATCAACATTTTTGTATTACCCAAGATCAAGAACAAAGGCATTGATCATAGAAACTACTCAAACTATTTCTTGTCTTGATTCATCAAAGTGATTGGTCTCTATGCAAGTGGGATGTTAAAATGAAAATGCTTAAAATAGTCTCAATGCTATTTGTGCAATATTAGATTCCTCATATATTAAATGTTCAGTGTGTAAAATTTGGTGTTTGCTAATTTACGAACTACTACTTAGTTCGCTCGGAAGCGAACTGTTTTATAGCTGTTGGATGAAAAAATTTGTTTACTGGCTACTGTTTCATTCACCTTTTGGAAGTCGATATGGAGGTTAACGAATTTAGTTTAGAAGTCAGTCTAAAGTTGGTGTGAGTCATACCGACTTTAGTGTAGAAGTCGGTTTGGGATTGAAGGCAATAAGATCTAACTTCTCACAAATTAGTTCGCTTGGAAGCGAAGGTTCGTTTGTGTGATATATGCTTGTTTCTCTTAAGTAAGACTAAATTCAAGTTTTGTGTGAAAATCACTATTGAAAAAGCTAACCACATTATGATGTTGATATTTCCAAATTGAATAAGATTATTTATGGTGAAGAATAGTTGTGGTTAGAGATGAGAAAGGATTATTACATTTATCATTGATAAACATATATCCATGTTGTAGAGATTAAGTATTATGACAATTATCAATGCTAAACATATATCCATATTATGATGATAAAGGGTTATGACAATATAGCTTATGCTTTACAGTGTGTTGAGTATCTTATAATAAAATTGACCATGCATCTACTATGATTTGAAATCATATAATAAAATTTCCCTACATACATATTATAAAATAGTGCCAAATATGATTTAAAATTAATATTATTTTAATTAACCAAATTCACCAATTGATAGATAAGTTTTTAAGGGGTTTAATCTTATATCATATGTATGAAAAAACTTTGTTGAAACTTGAGAGAGATACAATTCATTTCAATATTCTTTAGGTCTGATAAATATATGCACTCTAATTATCGAAGAGGGGATAGCATTAGCCCATACACAAAATATCACTGATGTTTTAATTATATGGCGACAGTTTAAGAGTTTTATACTTAGTCTATCATCTATTATTCATTTTAAATCATTATTGACTATTCAAAAAATATAAAATGAATGATGAATAATATACTCTATGTGTATGTGTATAAATAATATTGTGTATATTAACCTTTACAGTAACAGTACATAGAAATTACACTCATACCTTATACGTAATAACCCATATCAAATTAATGCATATATTTTATATAAAATAGAATGACTCAACGTAAAAAAACATTTATGCTAAAGAAACAAATGTTAACATGACATAATTAGAGAAACCAAATAAATTTATTAGAGGGACATGTTTTATAAAATTGCATTTTATTGTCTTAATTAACTACAATGGGATAAAGGGAGAGTGTAAGATTGACAGTAAAGTTATTCATTAGTGATCATGAGATGACAAATTCAAATCATAGAAACAACAATTCCGTTTATGGGACTACTAACAAGCAGCTTCGTATACTAGTTCACCCTTTTAATTAGCAATGTACCAAATAAACAAACCAACACATAAGTATGCACTAGTATGTTCTAACAAAGTAAACTAGCAGCAGAGCTAAAAGAAACAGTTTTTCAATTTAATAGTAGAAGCATCCAATGCAAATCTAAGTAGTGTATATAGATGAGCCATTTTATATACACTTAACTTGTTATTTTCACTCTAACATGTAACATCAGAATTGATCAAAATCAAGGTAGTGTATATTAGAAGTGAAAATTTGAACCCACATATACATAAAAAACACAAAGCAGCATGACATTAACAATTCACAGAGTCCCATGTGGGATATGGATACCTCTAGTTTAGACATTTTTTCTGTTTGTCATCTTTGCCTGTAGACAAATTTTAACTGAATATGCATTTACATTTATGATAAAGGCAACACTGTTCCAAAATCTCAAACATGATACAGCTTTATGACTTGGTCAATCTTAGCTCTACATACTGGGCAACCCCACTTCTTTGTTTTGACCTCATTCAAGCAAGACATGCATCCAGCAACATGGCCACAGGGTATGCATGCCCCTTCTGCAGGAGCATCTAAGCATATCACACATGAAGAACTATTTCCATCACCATCTTTTTCTTGTTTAGGTAGCTTCTCAACAACTGTAGATGACATATCAATGGGGTTTAAATCAATTGCCGGATATTGAATCGGGCCATCTACTGGAACCACGTCAGTAACTGGAGGTGCCGATGGATTGAAATCCAGGCCACTAGTAGTATGGCCAGCAGAGACATTGTCATTTTCAAGGATTTGGACATGCTGATTATTGCCACCTTGCTCAGGTTCATGTAAATTCACACTTTCACTGGTACTTGGATTTTCTGTACCTACAAAACCATGCTTGCTTGTATTGTTCACTCCAATTGAAGAGCTTGCTTCAAAGTTTGGATGGGCATCAGGGAAAGGTGGCCTGTCATTAATGGCATGCTGAAGGGATGCATGGATAGCCATAGCTAGCTCTGGGTCTTCTGCAGCTGGTGGTGCTGTTGGTGGAACTGTAACCAAATCATTACGCAAAAATGCTGGATTTACCTGAAAACCCCGAAGATTAAAGCATCACGCAATGAGCAAGGGAGCCATGCATCAACAGATTTATTATCTGAAAACCTTTTAAACATTTTCTAGGTTGCAAATGAACTGTCAGAAACCCTTTTTTACAATCAGTTTGAAAATCACAAAATAGAAATCCTATAAAAGAAAATACCTTACAGAGAACATAAAGGAAAATAAAGATAATGGAAAGGGTTTTAATATATGCTATTAAGATTTGAATGACTGAAATCAGCCAACGGCCAAAGGCAAAATAAAGTAAAATGATATTCTGGTGGAATGGGAATCAGGCATCAATATCTGATATTGTCGAAAATATTGCGTGGGAATTATGTAATATTAATTATATTAGAAATGCACCTGTTTCTAGATGTGATGAACTGGTGAAGTAAATCAAATTGCAAATTTCTGTGAAATAAAAAGGATTGCCCCATCTTTGAACATAATATTTGTACTACATAAAATACTCTGCAACCATAAAGCATAAGAAAATTGCAGAAAATTTTAATTTGACCACAAAATTTTCTTTCCAAAAAATAGAAAATAAAATAAATACAGTTTCCCGACAGTGGTTTAAATAGTTATAAACAATGGATATATATATATATATATCAGGAAATTGGAGCATGATAATGTCCAGAAATTTGAAAACACAGCCATCTTCTAAGTTAAGAGTAAATTTCATTAAACTCCCTTGACGTCTGGTTAGTTGACATCCACCCCATTCTTAGCTCAATATTATAGCCCACTCCGCTCATTTAACTCTATTGGGAATATTTGTTGGAGTATTCTTTTGAACTCTTCTTCAACCATGGTTAAGTAACCATGCAATTTAAAAACAAAAAATACTGAACAACCAACCTTGGAAATAGCCTCAGGGTGCGTACATCTCACCTCCCCGGACCCCACTAGGTGGGAGTCTCGTGTACTGAGCCATCCTATTTTTATATGGAACAACCAACATTTACATGTCAATCACATTCATCTTTTTCACCCCTCTCCTTCACTCATTCCCAAATGGAGCACAGTACAAGACCAAGAAGGGCAACCACCATATCGCAACCATTAGGGTCTAGGAGTTGGTGTTGAGCATCTAGGTATTTCTAGGCCTGATTCTATGTTATTGTTGGCAATGAAATTGGCCTTTTGACATCAGATTGATGAAGAATTGAAGATGTCCCAATATTGGCCTTATGCCTTTTCCTTCTTGCATACCCTCAGCACAGACTTGCATCAACGAAGAAAGTACTTTTGCTCACTTTATTGGTCTTTGACAAAAAAACTCTTGTGTTGCCATGGACTTTACAGAATCTTTGGCATTCAAGAAGCAATACAGAAATTATTGGACGAGGACCTTGTAATGGTCATGATGCAGTTTATTGCACAGAATATTCATATGACCTTGTGATTGGTCAGAACAATAATTAAAAATTATATTTTTAGCTTTAATACATTTTCTTCAACCAATCACAACTCATGGCACATGGAGTGACACATATTTTGGGACAGAAGATGTGCTCCATGTTAAAATAGGATACGAAAAATAACACTTTTTGTTAGTCAACAGGTCAAATGAGGTGGGCTGTAATATTTAGTTAAGAATGGGGTGGACTGTCATTTCAGAAAACCACAATGGTGGTTAGGTAATTTAGTCAAAGTTAATGAATTTCTTCAAAAAACAAATCAATACCCCTCCTTAGTATTAACATTTTGATCACAAGTGGACAATTATTAAGCACAATATTTCCAAAGAAACACTCTTAAATAATAGAAAACCATTTAAGTTGTTGCATAGCATGTGTCATACCTGTGGAATTCCTTTGCATGCATTAGAAAACCATGTAAGCTGTTGCCTGTCGCTCTCACTTACAGGGCCAAGTTTAACGCGTGTTTCTGGAAAGAGGCAGCCAAAAGTCAACATACTGTAAAACCCTGTTAAGAATGAAGGAACTATTTCCTGTACATATAACCATGTTTATCAAACTCGCAAGTTAACTCTTCAACTCTTTAGTTTACGATCTTAGGACAGAAATACATATTAAATCATATGTAAACTCTTCTTTTTTTATCAAACTTGTATGAATTTAGCTGAACTTTGATAATATTCTAGATTGTACCAGTGAGTTTACAATTTTTGCTTAGCACATTTTTTTTTTACTTCAACACATATCCTTATCTTTATTACTATCTCCACTATCTACTTTTCTTAAATGCACAAATCTTTGTCTTACTACTTTCCACTGATGATAAAAACATATATAAATACCAAAAGTGATTGGATAAAGACAGGCATGAAAAGAAAAAGAACTCGGTATAGGAGATTACTGATAGTGGTACTGGTAGCAACAATTGTCACTGACGGATCAGACTGGCGAAGATTTGGTTCTTCTAAATTCGCTTTCCACAAAGCAATAATAGTACGTGGTCGTGCATCCTGCTCATTTAATATTATGCATTACATATGTCGAGTAAATACCAGATGATGATAGGAAAACAATATCCATAAAAGAAAAGCACCAACCCAATTCTTATGTATTAATCTTAAGTGCAACACAACCACATACTAGTAATTACAACAATTATATTTTAATGACCCTGTTATAGTTTAAATTGTCCAGAATGCAGATAAGGGAAATCAGGTGATGATTCAAACCCTTCAATCAAACAAATTAATTATTTTCTCTGTGTGAATGTATTAAAGAATGATGGAATTACAATGGAACACCTGCAAAGTAGAATATATTGCAAGCTCCAACTTGTAAGGTCCGGTAAGATTACGGAAGCCAGCTGGTAAGACAACCACCCAACTGCAAAGAAAATTAATCAATAAGGAGCACAAGTGCGGATTTTGTACTAAAACTTTCTCTTCAGAAAAATCAATTCAATAAATTAATTTGCAAGTCATGTGAATGCATACTCAAAAAATATAAGAATAAAGCTTGAACAACTACTCATAAAATAGCAAACTCATCAATGAACTGATATGCTTCAACAACATATCACACGATACCCACACTTTTCTAGATACCAACTGAGGAGCTACCACTTCTAGGAACCCAGGTCCATGAAACTCTCGCAGCCAACCGCAGAACAAGCATAAATGACTCTGAAAATCAGTGGTAATAAGTTGAAAAACTTAGATGCTTCAGGTATCATGATAAAGAGAAGAAAGAGAAAACTAACAGCCCATTCAACTTCATACAGCAACACATTGATATTACATGACAAAAAGTTTTAATGTACCTCAAATGCACGAACAACATTGCTGTGTCCTTTGGCCCTTGCAACCTCAAGAGCAGTTTGACAATCATCATTCAAAACTAAAGCATTGGCTGAAATAATCAACATTAAATCCCATAAAAATATATTCACAATTGAAAATTAAATAATATTTGTTGGATTTTCAAAATTCAAATGAATGAAAATTGTCAAGCTTTGCATCATGTAAACACTTTACTTTACCTCCATGAGAAAGAAGTAGCTTGACGATACTTTCAAGGCCCCTTTTAGCTGCATGATGCAATGGTGTCCCAGCATTACGACCTAAAAAATAGTTGAAACCAATATATGACTCAAATTGAAAATATAAATCAAGTTTGACAAAAATCAATGATACAACAATGATAAACAAGAAAAACCCATCTCAAGTAAGAAATCTAAAATTTATGTAAACATATAAATCTACATAACTCAAGCTCCCAGAGTATTAAGTTTGAAGGTTACTTTTACTACCAAGTATCAAATTTTGTTCAATGGCAATTTACTCCATATCATTCAATTCCATACATACCAAATTACCAATCAGCATCATTTTACCAATAATTAAACTAATGCAATCATAAACCATACCTGGACGGTATGCATTAACATTGGCTCCAAGTTCTATCAAAGCTTTAGCAACATTATAAAGCTCAGGATTCATACAAGCAACAATCAAGGGTGTCTTTCCTTCTCTATCTATCCACTGCGTCAAAATTATCAACAAAACCATCAAAATCAACATCGAAATTCAATGTATCCAATCCCATTAACCCACTACCCATTTAAAAAAATTCACACTTTACATGAAATTTTGACTCAGAAATTTTACCTCAAGGCCTGCACCTTCTCTATGAAGGGATTTGATTCCTTCGACGTTCCCATAACTGACTTGCTGGTAGAGCAATTCGCCTTTGGATTGCGATTGTCCCATCAGATAAATATGAATTCAGAACCAAAATTGGACCTTTTTTCTTTCCTTTTTGTGTGTGTGTGTGGATTTTTGGTAAGTTTTTGAGAAATTCTGAATGGGTTTTCTGAAATAAAGCGATGTAAAATTGGGTTTCAGTTGAATCGGGAAATTTTATAGGAAAATTTTGAACTTTCCTGAAATATGTAATAGAAGTATGATCCTTTTGAACAAATAATAATTGAAAAGATGATATTGGAAAAAGCTTGAGGGTTTGGGGAAAATGATACAGTTGGAAAATGAGTGGGGGCTAAAAGTATAAATATGCAACAAAACCATGTTCACGGAGAGCACAAGTTCTCTATGTTGTCACTTTTATGTTGGCATCAGTTACAAATTGAAATGTGAATTAAAGTTGCACCATAATAACTAATCAAAAATTAACAAAATAGAAATGTGAGTTTATAATTAGTGATACATACAAATAACATAGACAACTTGTATTCGTTCATGGAACTTAATGCATAGTTTAAATGAATAAGAAGATATTTTCCCCTTTTAGATTTGGAGAAATATTAGACTTAATTTTGTTGAAGTAGTTTTATAAATCATAATTTTTTTATTAGTTTGAAAAAAAAATATAATTTTATATATTATTAAATCATCATTCACAATATTTAAATATTATTGATTATTCACAAAATAATAATAACACAAACAAATGAATAGTAAATAATATTCTAATTGATTATATAAATTTTCTAGTGGCAAGACATAAATATTATCCTCATTATTTACCTTATTATATTAGATCTAGCATCCATAGTGAATATTTTCTTTTTCTACTAGAATGGTCAAACCCAAATATTCTGAATAGAAATCAAACACATGAATCACGTATCAATCACCCATTTGTTTTATAAACCAAATAAATTTATTCTATTATTTTAGAGGGACATGTTTCATTAAATTGCATTTTATTTTCTTACTTAACTACAGTGGAATGTACCAAATAAACAAACCAACACATCAGAAGTAAGCAATAGTATAATTGTGTCAAGTGTCAACAAAGTCAAATAGCAGCAGGGCTAAAAGAAACAGTTTTTCAATTTAATAGTAGAAGCATTGAGGAAAAATCTAAGTAGTGTATAAAGATTGAGCCATTTTATATACACTTTACTTGTTGTTTTCACTTACATATAACATTAGAATTAATCAAAAATCAAGGTAGTTTAACTAGAAGAGAAAACATTAACATATTCACAAAGTCCCATGTGGGATATTGATAATTGGATACCCTAATCAACGGAAAGGAGATCATCTGTCTCATATTATATGTCTCATTGTGTCTCAGCCCACTAAAAGATTGACACATACTTAAAAAGAAAATTGATAAAAACAAAAAGTAATTTTTTTATGTTATTTGGTGATACTTGATTGATTTGGACAGAGAAACAAAAATATTTTGGAGATTATCTTGATTCTAATCAATCACCCATTTGATTTTATAATTGGATACTTTAATGATAAAAGTTGACACTCTCAATCCATTTCCATATAATACAAGTGCCTGTCTAAATTTTTTAGAAATTTCAAAATTATTTAAATATGCTGTAAAAATAAGAAAGACAAAGACATATTTTTAAATAAATGTAATATAGAAAGAAACAGTGTTAACCACAGCATTTGATTTCTTAGTATCGAAGGAAATGGACCTTTATGTGAAGCTGCAATGGGAATATATAATATTCTTGTGAGTATACCACTTTTCATATCAATTTTTTAGATAGCAAATAATATATAATACCTAACTAGGAATGTCAATGAGGCAGATTAGAGTCAGATTTATATCTATCCAATTCTGAATTCAAAATCCAAAACCCTAACCTGAATTAAGTGGGGTTGAAAACAATAATACCATTCTGAACCTGTTGGGGTTTCGGGTAACCCGAACCTGATGAAAACTCGTCCGAAATATATATTTCTCTTTTATATATGTATTTATAAAATTGAGCTCGGGTGAAACATTTATATAGATTTTATATATGTATTTATGTGTAATTCTATAATTATACATATATTAATCAATTCGGGGCAAGTTTGGGTAGGATATCAAATATACTAAACTTGAACCCGAAAATTGAACTTGGGTAAAACCTAAACTCAATCATATTGCGTTTCTTCCATTAAATTCGGGTTAATTTCGAACAGGTACGCACAGGTTCGATTTTTATTGTCATCCCTACTTGTAACACATTTATTCTTTAAATATAATAATATTTTTACCCTCATGTCCAAAAGGGGAAGTAAGAACTTGTATCTCAAATACTAAGAAATGATTTTTTTCCATATAAAAGACCATGCTCATCCTAGTATGCATTGCTGTGTCTTTCTGATTCATCTTCAACACCTAGTTCTTCAATTGAATATTTCTCAACTTTTCCTACTACACCATCTACAAGTATTTCTCTTTAATTTTTTGACAACCCTAATGAAAAGGTGTAAAAGAAACCTAATTATTAATTTTGTATTCGTCCAAGAACGTGACTACAATAATATTTTGAAAATATTTTCACTTTTTTGGGTCTAACTATACATTTATGATGTATATTTTTAATTTAGTATCTCTAGGTGCAAAATGTAAAAATGGTCTTCACATGTGCAATTGTTAATAAATAAGTTTTTCATGATATCTAACCTTCTAAGTTCTAATGATATTATCAATACATTTTAATTTGGTTCGTATATGCTACATATTTTAATTTAGTCAGGTATATATACACAACTTTAATTTGGTTATTATATGTAATACTTATTTTTAATTTATCAAACTACTATTAAACAATCTAATTTTTAGATGTCTGTATAACAATTGTTATAATTAATTATGATTTTGATTTAAGAATCATGGTCCACTTAATGAAAGTTAAACTTTATTTAATTTAATTATCTATTTATAATTTTTCAAAATTTAACTACATATTAAACTAGTAGTTAATATTAGGAGTGAACATGAGTTAAGTTGAGTCAGGTAAAACTTATCCATTATTGGACCAATTAAATTATTTTTGAAATCGAACATGACTCAGGACCTAAAGTTAAACTGAACTCAAATATTGATCGAATCAAACTTTTGAACCTGGACATGATCCTAGACCGCAATTAAATACAATACTCACCTTTTTGCATGAAGTTTTCCCATTGCTCACCCTTTTACATCAAGTTTTCCTACCTAATATTACTTATTATTATAAATATATATTATTAATCATATATATATATATATATATAATGAAATATTAGAGAATCAATAATACTTTTATTCAAAGAGAATTCATTATTCTATATAATTGAATAAATACACAAAACATAATGAATGAGAAATCATATAATAGATGAAATCAAAACATATTTGTCCCTTATTCGACTCAACTCTGTATACTACTCGTTTATGATTTACAAATGCAAAAATAAAAGGAGAAAATAAAAATGCAAGAAAATTGTTTAAAGAAAAAGGAGCTAACCTAAGAAGTCATGAATGGGCCACTATTATTACATTATGGATCATGACACTTCTAACAGACTAAGTTCCAAGGTCAGCTCGAAAAACTTGAATCACCATCACATTCCAATTATGTCTTCCTCTACCGAATTCCTCTCAGATTTCAAAGACGCTACCCAATCCGTGATATCCACGCGCCGCCCCTGGCCTCAATTCCTCTCCCTATCCTCCCTCTCTCTCCCTTCTTCCTTCTCCGACGCCACCACGCGCATCACCCACAACTTCACCTTCTTTCTCTTCAACTACACCCTCCTCTTCCTCCTCATTCTTCTCCTCACCCTCCTCCCTCACCCTCTCTCAATCCTCACCTTCGTTGTTCTCTTCGCCGCATGGTACTTCCTCTACCTCGCCCGAGAAGGCGACGAGCCGTTAAACCTCTTCAACCTCGTCGCTCTCAACGATATGGCCGTGGTCGTTGCGCTAGGGTTTGTTACCGTTGTGGCGATGTTTGTGACCAATGCGTGGCTCAATGTTGTGGTTTCGGTTATAGTTTGGGGTTTGGTGGTTTGTTTTCATGGTGCGTTTAGAGGTACAGAGGATCTTGTTGTGGATGATCATGATTCGCCGTATGGACCTATGCTTAGTGGTAATCCTCCACCTTCTGGTGGTGGTGCTGGTGGTTACACTCGTCTTTGATTTTTTTATCATTTTGGTATGTCAAGAAATTGAGAAGAGTTTAAGGTGTAGTTATGTGTGGAAATTTGTGAATTTGGATTCAATTCTCTAACTCAGTGTATTTCACAAACTATGATTAATTGATAATGATGATGATGATGATGATGCTCGATTGATTCATATTTAGATATCAGTATATGGTAATTGCCTTCTACCTTTGTCTTAATTATTATGTTCTGCAATTTTGTTATTTTAAAAAAATATGAGGATGTGTTAGTGATGATGATGAATATGAAAGAAAAGTAGTTCTTTAGTTGGGGTTGTCTGGTTGGTTGGACATGTGCTGCATTGCATGAGTCTTTCTGTGATTACTTTTGTATTGTTCGATATTGTTATGCTTGTTTCAATTATTGTTGTTTGTTACAGTGACGGTGATATTATTGTTGTTTGTTTGATGATAGTATTGGTGAGGGTAAATTCCGATTTAAGAGCAAAGGAGGAGTGAGGCAAAGTGATCCTTTGTCTTTGTTTTTCTTTAATATAGTGGTTGATGTTTTTAGTAGGTTGGTTAAGGGACTGAAGGTTGAAGGAGAGGATATTTTAGTATCCCATATTCAGTTTGCTAATATCACTTTTTTAATGTGAAGTTCAACGATGATTCTTTTGTAAATATCTTTGTCTATATTGAGATTATTTTTGGATTGAAAGTTAACATGAACACAAGTGGGCCAGCGAGTATGAATGTGTTAGTCAGGTGCTAACTGTTCTTGCTACTTAGACCGGTTGTCGAACTCGTCAATGGCCTTTATGTATTAAGATGTCCTTCTAGGAGATAATCCCCAGCCAAGCGTTGTCTGTTTGGGATTCAATAGTGTTAAGATATCCAACTTTTAGATAGTTGGAAAGGTGCATTTTTCTCTTCAGGAGGTCAGTTTACTCTTATACATTATTGTCTTTCGAGCATCCATCTATACTTTCTCATCTCTTTTTCACTTTCTGGCAATGGTTACCCAAAGTTTTGAGAGTTATATGCCTATGGGAAAAGGGGGTTGGACTTAGAAATTTGGTGTCTAAGAATATCACCTTGCCAGCTTAGTGGATTTGGTGTTTCCCTCTTGAGACTTCTTCTTTATGGCATAAAGTTATTACAAGAAAATGTGGGTTGTATCTAAATGGGTTGGACACCGAACATGCAACCTAGCTGCTCATGCAGCTCGGTGGAAATTCTTCTCTGAAGGGTACCCCTCTTTTTGGGTTCGTGTATCCTTGACTCTAGGTGTTGTTGATCATATCAAATTCTGGTAGGGTACTTGGTTGGAAATGTTCCTCTTCATATTCAAGAGTTTTTTCTTCAGCTTTCCTTTATTCATAATGCTCTTGCATGTCAATTTTAGTTACCTTCTTCCAACTTCTCTTGGAATTTTCACTTTCTTTAGGAATTTGCAAGACAGAGAGAGAAGTTACTGAACTAAAATCCCTTTTGGTTTTCGTTGAACCTGTCCAATTCTCCACCAACAAGGATAAAAGAGTGGTATTTCTTTAGCAGCTGTTTCTTGCAAATCTTATTGTCAATTGCTCATTGAATCTCCAACTAGAAAAAAGGTTCCTTTTCAATAAATGCAGACTGAATTCGAAGGCTCCCCGGAATGTCAAACCTTTTGTCTAGACTGCTATTCTTGATAGGAATGGCATATTACGAAAATGAAAACTTCTCATTGCTTTGCCCCCTAATATATGTGTGATATGTTGTTCTAGTTCAGAAGATGGGACTAGTCCCTTTTTGCATTGTTCAGCTGAAAATTCTCTTTGGCATCTTTGGAGAGAACTAGGCCTTTCCTAAGGATTTACATCAGTTTCTTCTTACTAGCTTCTATTCTTTGGTGTGTATGGTTGGAAAGGAATACCAGAATCTTCAATGGAACTTCATCTATAGATAACATTTGGGATAGGGTCATTTTGTTGGCTTGTTTGTGGTATTCAATTCATGTTTTCTTTAGAGGCGTTTCTTTTTCTGTTATGGGTTTCTAGTTGAATTCTATATAACTTTGGTCTCTGCATTAAGTTGAAAGAATACATGAATTAAAAGTAATTGTCACTTCCACCTCCATAATTGGGCCTGCTTATGCTATATGACCACTTTCTTTCACTATTACAAGTATTAGTAGCCAGCTTTGACCAAAGTAATTTTAGCAAGGTGTTGCCTTTTGTTTTTAGATTGTGTATGCCATGACTCATGAGCTCTTGTGGCTTATATTCTACCATTTTAGTTGCTCCTGCATCAAGTACACCTTGAATCATCTCTCTCAAAGGAGTGAAAAGATATTGAAGAAGATCCTGATGAGTTAAAACTTAAATTTCACTTAGAATTCAATTTAGCTGAAACTAGTTCATTCAAAATCATGTTTGATAAATGCTTTTCGAAGAGCACATACTCTATTTGTTAGAATGGCCAACTCTTGTGTATGTGCCTAAACTAAAAGTTATATACTACACTTTTAGTTACTAGTATTTAGGTTCCTTTCCACATTCAACTATATTGACAAATTTTGTTAAGCAGTTTCAATTTTGTTCCTGTTTTCCACTTCTAATTTCTTAAACAAAGTAGAGAAGTAATTTAGATTTGACAAAGATGAGTGAACATAAAGTCATTTAAGAAACATCAATGATCACTTTTTCACTTGTGAAAATAACAGGTTCACTTTCTTTGGCAGATTCTGAGAATAAAAAGACATGATATTCAAATGTCATACAGCTTTTGAGGTGTGGTACTACTTGTTATTAATACTATATCGGTTATCAAACCGGTAGGGGTACTAGTATAGTGGTACAACAGTTCAAACGGTGGTTCACTAATTTAATCGAATACCGGTAAAGTTAGATAAACATATATAATATATTAACATTAATGTTGAAAAATCAATAATTATTTTTATTTTCATTAAAAAATTAATTTTAAATAAAAATTGACCGGTATGCCTGATACGGTTTAATTAAAAACCGGTTGGTATGACCGGTATAATTGTTATACCGTACTGGTATTGAGACCGGTTTCCCGGTTGAACTGGCCGGCACGAACCGATTTTTATAACTATGGTTACTACTAAGCTACTATCACTTTCATCATTTTGGCTTATCTAATTCACAATGAAGTAACTTATCAGCATAAAAAATGATAGCAATAACTAATTAATATCATTTTTCACACATACTTTATAACATTGATCTTTTGCTTGGAAAAAATAGTAAGATCAATAACATTATAAAATAGGCGTGCGTTGATAAAACTTGTATGAGAATTTCATCACACAACTATTAATCATGGTTTAGTTTCTAGAAACTAAATCAGATTGATCCTATCATCAAAAAGCTAGCATTGGTATGTCATCATCAAAAAAGCAATTAAAAACATTGGCAGGTTTAAAATCCTCATAAAACAGACAAGAAATCCCATGTCAAATCCATGTCTTTGGACCAACCAATGAAAACTACTGCAAAACACATGCATATGCAACACATACCATTGAAACAACCATATGTATGCTATGGTCTATGAGGCTTAAAGTAAACAGAAAGTTCTTAAAATTCTTCAAAAGTAAATGCATGTCAGAGTTTTTTATGAGTTCTCTCAACTCAAGCCTTTAGTCCATATGAAAGGACCATAACAAAATCCTCAGCAGAACTTCCAACAGTTGTATGAATCTTCTTATTCTTGGGCATTGTTTGCAACCACATTTCTAATAAGTGTTGCACTGTGCATGAAGACAAAACTGGCTGACCCCATAATTGGATCTCCACCTGTAAGAGAGTATAATCATAAAAAATAATTAGCTTCTTAGAAATGGCAATACATTATTGACAGAGATGTTAGATTTAGCAAAGATAGTAAACAAATTCACCTCAGCATAGCTAGGAAGACCAAGCTTCTTGATGACATACTTCTCAATATAGGAAACAGTTAAACTACCATCCCTATGATAATTAGAAAAGTTATTGCAAATTGTTAGTTATATCAAGTACATGTTAGAATGTAAGACAAATCAATCATAATCATTATAGTTGAGTAATCTATGTCATAAATGCAGAGTTTCAAGTTGTTGGGAAATAAGTCTCACATCGTCTACCTCATTATCTCGGGAATTGTTTAAATACCTGTTGGGCTACTCCTCTCATTGTCAATTGGTTTTGAGATGAAACCTTAACAGTGCTGTATGTATTTAATTATTTATTGTGTTTGAAATGTAACATTTCACAGGAATTTAAATTGTGTACCTCTTGAAGACATATTGACAAATGTGATCTGATTGATTCTTTAAGAGGAAGTGCTATGTAAATGAGAAGAATGATATAAAAGCAATGGAAGCATGGTTTAAACTTTAGAGCATATAAAAATAAATAGACAAAAAACCTCTTCACCAAAGAAACATGAACCAGATAAACAGTTACTTAGTGCATAAGCATAAGCTGTTCAGTTCAAGCATTGAGAAATAAAGGAATGAGCAAAAACTCATAGTAGAAAGAGGAAATATAACTCACAATCTTAAGAAGCGGGTAGGTATTTGAGGCAACCTTGCATCCATTTTCCTATATACAGGAATTCAAGTATTAGATTTGTACAAAATCATAGGTCAAAAGATAAACTTTAAATAAGCCATAAATATGCAATCTTACTTGTCTTCAGAAGCAACCAAGGACAACCAGACTAGAGCACCAACTGGTTTGTTGCTCTTACTGCTTGAACCAATCTCATGTTGAGATGGAAGATTTCCAAATTTGTGGCTGCTTTCACTGTCGAAACCAAACCCAGGCGGTGGTGGCAGCGGTGGAAGATTTAAGTCCCCAATGAACTTGGGTGTTCCCTCTTTGTTGCCCTGCAACCTTTTAAGTTTTGCAGAATCCGATTCTTTCTTACGACCAGCATTACGATGTTTCTTTTGGACCTTAAGCACCTGAGAGTCATTGCCACTTGAGTCCACAGGCATAGGAATGACAACACTTTCTTGCTTGATGGAGTTACTATTTATCTGAATGTTTCTTGTAGCTTCCACCAGTGAAGTTAATGGCTTAGACATATCAGCATTTCCATTTTTCGATGACGTTCCACTGCCATCTGAAGTCTTGTTAGCCACTATTTGCTTACCAGTTTCTTCTTTTGATGAGTTGTTCCTGGATTTTGTTTCAGTGACAACTCTTTTTCCCGCAGCATTCGATTTTCTGGCATTGGCCTTCGGAGAAGGCGCAGAAACCTCCTCTGGTGTTTTTGCCAATGGCACCAAAGGTACATTTTCAGGTGCCTTTGCCTCATTTTCTTTTTTCGGGAAAATTCGGTCCCTGAAGTATTGTAACTTGCCATCCTCCCTATAGTTTTCCAAGACAATTTGATATCGAAGTCGGACAAAATTAATGAAAACTTCACAGAAAGAGGTAAAAAGAAAGAAATGAATTGCACTGCAACCATCATGAAGAACTGAGGGGTGCAGAATTGGATACTGTTAGGAAGTAAGTCTCACATCGCCTATCTCATTGTCTCGGGAATTGTTTAAATACCTGTTGGACTACTTCTCTCATAGTCAATTGGTTTTGAGATGGAACCTTAACAGATACATCAATTTTCTCACAAGGTGCTTTCACAGTAGCAAATTAGATGATTATACAATATCCCATTTGTTCCCAATTACTAACATGTTCAGTGTTTACCATATTTTCCCCTTCATCATCCAGAGTCCATTGTTACTAAAACATATTTATGTATGCATTAATTCTATTCATACAATGACTTAACAGAGTTCAGAATAATAGATTTTGTATACTATCATTGGATAAATCATTAGACTAACAGAACACATATTTTTAATCTACAACATGTTAACCCCTCTAGTTTAATCTAAACTATGCTGTTAAAACATCGAATCATTAAAGGGGCAACGGTTATGAGGCAGGTTTGTTAGACACAAATTCTCTTTTGAACGACCTAGTGCACAAGGCTCCGACTTAATGGGTTTGGGAAGGGTGTTTCTAGGATTTGAACTCGTGACCTTATGGTCATTAATTAAAAAGTGTCTAATCATTAAATTGTTGTATAAGTTGTTCATTTGAACAACATTTGTTGGCCTATCTCTGCATGGTTCTACTATGAAATCAAATTATTGTACCAAAACAAATTACTTACTTTAATTTATCCAGTGGAGAACAACCCAAGTCTACATTGCATTCAGGACAGTGCCTTAAGTTCTCATCAATTATCTTCTTCTCTATGCATTCCCTGCAAACTGTTATTCAACTCAAGATTTAGGCTCTATTATAGAGAATAGGAAACATAAAGGTACATGGAAAAGAAAAACAATGAAATATATTTATTACATAAACAGATAAGAAAACAAAAAATAAGGGGGTGAAGGATATTGAGACCAAATTTGTAGCATAATCATACACAAGTGTTAGTCATTGAATATAAAGTGATTAAGCATGACACATGCTCAAAAGATGCAAGAAATGAAACCAAAAGCAGAAAAAACAATAACAGTAATGAAAATTTCATATGCATTTGACATTTAGAAGACCTTAATTTCATAAGCTAATTAAGACTTTCCTAACGAATGATAAACACCCTTCTCTCACATGTGACCCTCTCAAATCTTTTCTAGCACTTTCCCCGCAAAATGTTGTATATTTTCATGATGCTTGTAGCTAATTGTTTAGTCAACAAAAACTGAAGGAATTTGCAGCGTATAAGTAGAGCTGTAAAATGAGCAGAACCGAGTCGAATAAGAAGTCAATTTGGTTCAACTTGATAAGGATTTGCTCCGCTCGAAACTCAACTCAAATTTGAAACGAGTTATGTTTCCAGCTCGAATTCGCCTGGATTGAAGTTCACGAACTATACTATTGTTCGAATTGGTTTGATTCATCAAGAGTTCATACTCTGTTCATTAGCTCGACAAGTGCGGCTGAATTGCTTCACTTCATGAACTAGAATGATGATTATTTATTTAATATATAAAATTAAATATATATATATATATATACGTATACACACAATATATACATATTTATACACACAATATATACATATTTATACACATATATAATATATACATATTTATACACATATATTGATATATATAATCGAACATCTCATGAATTTAACGAGTCGAACTATACTTAGCTCAAATTCTTCTTCTTTATTAAATAAAATAATTTTTTAGTTCAAGTTTGACTTTTTTGCTTGAAGAACTAAGTTTATCAAACTAAATATTGAATATAAAATTAATTCAGTTTATTGTTAGTTCAACTTATAAGTTTGAAAGCTAGCTTTCCAAACCCCATAAGAGTTTCAATAATTTATAGGTCAATTTTACTCTTTAAATTTTACCAAATTACATTAATTACACAAAACTAAAAGAAATCCTAAAAATTATAAATTATAATAACTAAACAAATGAGAATTATAAATTGATAGTTACTAGAAATAATAATATTATCATATATAATTAAAAAATAATTAATTTTATAATTACTTATAAATAATAATTATATATTTATTTAATTATACATGTATTTAATTGCTCTAATTGATAATTGTAAATTAATAAATAAGTAAACAAATAATTAGTAAACTTATTTAATGAATTTTAGCTATTTTTTTACCAAACATCTCTAATTCAATCAGCTTCCTACTGTTTCCAACTATCACTTCCCTACCTTCATGTTTAACCACAATGAGCAGAATTAGACTAATAAGATTGATGGACGCGCAATAGGTAACACCAAACAATAAAGACCAAATTTGAGGATTGATCTTGAGTATGAAAGAACTAGAGAGCACCACCAGCTAAAAACCACCATCTTTAAACTAAAACAAGATCAACCCGAACCACTTCAAAAGTTGTATATACAATATTCCCCTCAAGTTGGAGCATATACATCATATGCATCTTTACATATGGAGAAGAGAGAAAACCAATGGAGCTTGTGAGGGAGATAACAACCACAAATCCAAGAAGAATGTATAGATTGAAGCTTTAACAAAATCATGCACCGACAAAAACATATTTAAATATGGAGAGAAAACCAACGTGCTAAACAGAGAGACTAGAAACATGATAAAACATCCGTGGAAATGACAAGCCTTGATAGTACAATGACAAGAACAACTAAGAACAAATGAGAAAAAAGTGACAACCGGAAAACTAGCCGACAAAAGGATCATAATCTTAAGCTTCCTTAAGGTGGAAACCATAATGGCCGATATCATGTTAATATTTCATCTCAAAACCAATTAACCATTGGAGGAGTACCCTAATATGCATTTAAACATTTTTGAGATAATAAGGTAGACAGTGTGAGATTTACTTCCAAACAACTTCAAATGGAAGAAAATTATTGAAATTTAGAGAATAAGTGAAGAAATGAAGAAATGAACTTCATTCATTGAAATTGATAGTGAATTTTGAATGAGTTTACAAAAGAACCATGCTTTTATACAAGCATTACAAAAGGAAACTTAGCCTAACAAACTAAACAAAAGGTTAACTAACTAACTAGAAAGTAAATAATGTGGATGAAAGTATAATGAATAATAGAATTAACTAACTATATCATTTAACACTCCTTAAACTAGAGAGTGGATATTATTGAGTCCCAGTTTGGGTAGAAGGTAGCAAACGTGAAGTAGCACCAACAAAAATTACTATAGTAGCAGTCATAAATCTTGTAGCTTTTAGAAGAGATCCAATTGAGAATGTACAATGCTATATATGACCGAGAACTAGTTAAGGAAATATAGCAACAACTTCCAAATATGTCATTAGAGTCTCAAAGAAATTTCAAAAAAATAGTAGAGTTCTTTAAAATATAGCACATGAAACTAGGAAGGTTGTATGCTAAGAGAATGAATACAAGAAATTCAGTGACATTGAATGTAATGATGTTGTTCACCATGAACCAAAAGAAGAAGAAATGATATTATTGCTCAAGAATATCATATTGATTTCTTGGCCAAAGAATGAGAGAAAATAACAAGAGAACAATATGATGAAATATGACCAATACTTGCCCAAAAATAACAGAAGAAGAGTATGATAAAATGTGAATAATATTTTTTTCAAAAATAACAAGAAGAATTAAGATAAAGTCGGAAAAATCAAAGAAAATGTCACTTTCTTCCATTCAATAAAAATAGAAATTCAAAGAATGACAAATTCAAAGAATAATAAGAGAAGAATATTCTAGAGCTTGATGTTGAGAAGGCTCTTGCAAAGTTGAATGAACAATTTGGGAACTTGGTGATGACTAAGAAGAAAGAGAAAGATTTAATCAATAAGGAGATAAGTTAATGCACAAGAACACACATGTTACTCGTACAGTCGCATGGTTAAAAATACACATATTATTTGTGCATTCGTATTGTTAAAAACAAACATGTGACCCATACATTTTAATGGTTAAAAACACATATGTTACTCGTAAATGAGATAAATGGAGTAGAGAGGAAATGACTAAAGTATTCCTAATAATATTAAATATATACATAAAGAAATATATCATACAATTTACATTACAATGATATTAAAAATTTATTATGTAATGACAAAGCTGACCAATAAAAAAAATGACAAAGTTGCCATTGAAAAATCCAAGTGTAAAGCATAGGGTATCCCCTCTTAGAGTCTTAGTAATTACTATTTCCTATCTATAATTATGATGGGTTATGAAGTTTGGACGAGAAAAAAATGAATGTAGTTGTGGCACATGTGAAAATGAATAGTGCTTAATTTTTTCTTCTTATATATAATATATATATTAAATGTTATTATTATTATATCTTATTAAATAATATACTGAATAATGAACAATGGGTAGGGGTATATTTTTATCCTGTGTGAGATGTTGTACAAAGTGAGATGTCTTTATTGTGGTGCGCCATTATTATTATGTTTTAAATAATATAATAGGTAATGAATAATGAGTATGGTGTACTTTTATCCTATGTGGGAAGCTATACATTAAGAAAAGTGGAGTGTTTTATGAAGGAAAATTTTTGTTGAGATTGTGACACTTGTGATAGAATGACTTGGGAAGATCTTTTTTTATTATATAATATATAGATTATAAGATAAAACTTACCCTAACAAACTAAAAAAAGGCTAACTAGGTAACTAAATAGAAAATAAAGTGGATCGATAACATAACTAACTAAGAAAGTAAAATAGATAAAAGAATTAACTAACTATATTTTTTAATAAAAATCAACACTAGCTTCATTTCAATTGAGCCTGCCAAGTAAAGTAATTTAATTTGGAAGTAATATGCTGCTTGGCATCATCTACATGAAAAGAAATTAGGACCTCAAATGAAACAACTTAAAAGATTTTAAGATTGCATATATATTGTAACACATTTTGCTATAAACGTTGCAGAATATTACCCAACTTATCGCATTATGCATGTGTAAATACTAAATGTAGAAGCAAACTCAAGTTATGATTAATCAAGTATTCAAATTAAGTAAGAAGAGAAGCAAAAAAACACATGCATTATTGTAGTTTTAATACATATATAAAAGCGAAAAAAGACACATACCATGAGCTACGATAATAACCAAAATGATAAAGTTTATCAGCATAAAAATGTTGAGTTAACAAGACCATATAATTGAATAAGACATAACATACAAAAGCAGAAAAAAAGTAAATATAAGGAAAACCGTAATACTTACAAGTGTGCATGCATTCTACCACTGTGGTGGCATTTTTGAAAAAATCATTGCACAAAAGACATGTTAAGGGTGGTGAAACCTTTGACTTAAGTCTCTTTTCCTTCATCTCGCTGGTGATTGTTGTTTTTGTTTTATACCTGCTGAACAATGATAAGGACCCACACATAAAAATATGCACTCACATAAAATATAGAAAAAAACTCACACAAATTACATCACTACTCATGCACGTACCCCTCATGGTGCATGCATGTCACCAAACAAATATCTAAGAAAAAATATGGGAGTTTTGATTAAAAATCATTTTCAATGAATGTTAAAATATTGAAGTTTCTCTCTTGTAGTTTGATATGTAAGGGATAATCATTTGAATAATCTAGACAATTCTTCCATATGATCTATATATATTTGTATAATCAATGATATCTCTTAATCATATGGCTAATGAACTAATTTCTTTTGGACTTCGTGACTGTCCCTCACAATAAGTGTTGATCTCAGAGATCGAATCATTAACATATATCTGGGGATTCAATGAGGTCTTATATCACTAAACCAACGCCCTGTTGGTTGTATATGTATATCAAAATAAAGAATAAGCGATGTAAATAACTTAATTTTCAGTTGAGGAAAATTGTTAAAAAATGGATTTATTTGATATATAAGCAATCTCTGACACAAAATATTATAAAATTTGAGGAACACAATTAAAAAAAATTGATAACTAGGAAATCTGTTTATTCCCAATGATCTTAAAATGACACACCATATTAGCATATTAGTCTAATGTATGGTTGAGAAGGAAATAATAGAGAGGGAGAGAAAGCAGAAAATACCATTAATTTTCCCTTCATTAAGATAGAAGGTGCAAGAAGGGGAAAAATCCATATTAAGAAATATTTTAAAATTTCTCCAAAAACACTTAAGGAAACATTGAGATATATTTTAATATTTATAATAAGATTACTCAATTTCTCTAATGTAGGTATGTTTTTAACTTTAAATTGAAAATTACTATTTTCTATTCTTCCACCTGTTTTATCCAGCTAGCAGAAAATCTTCCCTATAACAAAAACAAAAAGTACATGCAGGCCCAAGAGAGTCAATGCATAAAAAACATACCTCCTTCACTAATAAACCTAACACACCTTAACCAATATACCCAACCTTCCATGGTTTTCATCCCTTTTCACTTTTTTAGTTGAATTATTCATTTTTTCATTTAAATATTGTTAAAAATCACATTTAGTTAAGCTACTCATGATCAAATTTTGCAATAGATTTAAATTAAAACAATGTCTTAAATAATGAAGAAAACATTAGATTACTTGTGTGTATCATTTTATTCCGATTAATTATATGTTTATATTTCTTGAATGTTTGTTCAATTCAAATCTTCTGATTTGGATTATATCTTACTTTTAATTTACCGATCTTTTATTTTTATGACTCACGATTATTGAGATAACAGAGATTTCTGAAATCTCGTTAGAATCTAAATATAATTTCATGGAAAGTACTACTTTCGTAGTTTTCAACTCCCTTCGATTTTAACTCTCGATTGAATTTATGAAGGATTGAATTTTTTGTTCAAAAACAAAATATAACAACATTCACACATCTACTCAATTCCATCCAATTTAGATCCTTTTATTAGCATAAAAAATAAGAGATGGATTATCAGACCTAACATAATTAAAGAAGAAAAATAAAGGAGGAAAAAGAGGAGGAGAAGTACCTAGTAAGATTATCTTTGATAGAATCGGTGTTTAATGCTCTCTGATTCAAATCCAAATCATCTGTTATTTCGAGCAAGAAAATTGTGGGTGTCTGAAGTCCGAGGCCGCTACGTTAAATAAAAGGTGAAAGTAGTAGCACAGACTTTGAAATAGCTTTTTACTTTCTCTATATAAGCAAAATTCTCATGTTCTCTTAGTAATACAGGCAATTATTGACACATTACTCTATGTTTGGTATATGTCTTAAAACAAGCGTTACAAGATTCTTATTAAATTCGTCATTTTAGATTAAATAAGAAATATAAATGAATATTTCTATCTAAAAATCAAACAAAAGGGTAAAAGTTGAACCAATAATAAAAGTTGGCCAAACAAAAGTAAAATTATCTACATGATATAAAAAATCATTAAGTTTTGCACTTTTTAAATCTAGTGAAAAAGTTATTACATATACTTCTTATGTCAATTGTAGAATTGTGAGTCATTCTTTTATGTTATCCCATAAATCTAGGCATCGGAAGAAAGTAACCTTTCCAAAAATGAGAAAAATGGAAATGAAAAAATAATGGTTGAATAGTACGTGCTTGTCATAGGAGCTCAATAATAGGATGACAATAAGTTTCAATGAGTTGGGATAGTACATTACTTGTATCGGCCCGTTTCTTTATTATTGGATACAGATCCGTCCTAAACCCGTGCTAATATCAACTAGGTATACTATCAGTGGGTCATTGGGTACCCAACAGATCCATGAGCACCCATAAATTTAACAATATTAGAAATAATTGCAAGGAATGCATTTATGTATTTATTTTTCTACGATCTTATATTTTATTTAGGCAATCAACAAGAGACAAAATTATGAAACTTAATTTAAAGTTTTAAATACAACTTAATTTGATTATTAAATGCAACTCATTTTTCCAAACAAACATTCAAAACAAATTCAACATTATGATGAAAAATTCTTTAACTATTCAATTAACATAACATTACATCATACATATAAATTAACAACATAACATCATTGTTTAACAACATAACAACACAGTTTAACAACATAATTATCACATTTATGAATTAATATGATATTATAATTATAAATTAATATTGTATTACAATATTACAATTATGTTGTCATATTATATATATATATATTTCAATTACCCACGGGTCCAAAACATGGTCCCAAACCCGATCTATTACCGGTATTATTAGTGAATACCCGTGGATCCGGATACCTAATGCGATCCCTACTCAATAAGGTTATAGAAATGGTTTAGAATAATTAGAAGATTTTTTGAGGGGCAGATGAAAATAAATTGGGTGGTTCTTTTTATGTTTTTACATTATAACTTTCTAATTATCGTATTTTAATGTCCAGTCATATTGCATTCTAAATGTATCCAAATAATGCAAAGTTGTTCCTATAGAGAGCAATTCACAATATCCTCCCCTCCATTCAAAAGATAATCTAGTTGAAAAGAGAGTGGATATTGACCTTTGTTAGTTCTAATATGAAGAACTCAAAGTATAATGATGATGGTGGATTTATTGGTGACATCATCTTGGGATCACCATTAACTCAAAGTATTATGTATGTTCAAATTAAGGGTGACTGTAAAATTCCAATGGGTGATCTTCAATTTCGGCATGGTTGAAGAGTACGGGGCTTTAAGGTATGTTTGAGAGCTAAATTTTGGAAAGGAATGAAAGACGTGAGGGTCATCAAATACAATGTTAAGATGGGTGTGAAGTCTTTTAATTTCCTTCACTTCATTCCAAAGTTTAACTCGCAAAAAAACCCTTAATAGGTTGCGTTAAGATTCCAACATAGTCAACTTTCCTTCATTCTTAGGATAGGGAATCATACTATACATAGACTTGCTAAACAAGATTATGGTATAACATGAATAAGAATCACATGTCCCAGAAAATTCATGTCTTCATGTCCTAATTTAATCAATTTGAATTTTAATAAATTTTACATCCTTCTAAAAGTAAGAGCTGGTTCTCCACTCATTTAAATTATAACCAGTTTAAACGAGAATGCAGTTTTTAATATTAATAATTCATTTATTCATAATTTTATCTTTTGTGTGCCAATTCAGTGATAATTTATGGTATTTATTTCACAAGCCATATAACCGAATTACAACCACTATTTCCAAGACTTAACACCTCAAATTTCCCTATTTAACATGTGAACTAATTCTTAGCTAAGCTCTAAGCAGATGCACAAGAAAAAGTGCTTATGTTAGACATCTATTTAAATTGTAGGAAATCAATTCAAAAAATTTACACACAAACAGATCAATGACTCATCTAGAGGTGTGTGCCCAAACTACAACTAAAATTGAAAAGAAAAGGAAATGATGAAATTATAGGTAGAAAAACTACACCAAATTGTTGAAATGCCATGAAATTCAGATGCATATATGCAGTAACTTATCCAATCCCTGTTTATATAAAGGTGAAAGGAAGAAAAATAGTAATAGTGTGCCACATAAAACATGTAGAGATTTAGCATATTCAACTTCATTTAATGATGTATGAATGCATTAAAATTATTCAAAATCAAGAACCAACTTTCAATCTCTTAGACTTTTTTTACAGTCCAGTTTTGGCGCTTGAATCCAGGGAGCAAAGTAGTTGAGGAAACACCCCTTTTCAGCAGATTAAATTTTTCATGATCCAATCAACCCCTTTTTGCGAGCATAAGCAGTAATCAGGAGAAACACAACAGCAGAAAATACTCCGGAGACGATAACCACCTGCGAATAAACAAGATATATTTTATTCTATTCAGAATATCTGATTCAAAAATTTGCATGCATAACAGCAATAATAGTTTGCATACCCATTTGAACATGTAACCATGATTGTCATTCCAAGTGTATGGAATATTCATTCCAAATATTGCGGCTACCAGAGAATAGAAAGATAGACAAACAGTTCCGGAGCTAAGGAAGAGCTCTAACTGCATAAGCAAAGAAAATGATTAAAAATATTAAAAGCTTAGTGACCTAATAAAAATAAAATACATTGCAGAATACTGATACACGACGTGCATGATGCAGAAACATAAAGGAACCTGAATAAGCTGATTTCGATGGTTATCAAGCTGCAAAATGGAAAAGCTTTACTTTAATTGCATTTCATTCACCAAATACCAATAGATATTACCAGTGAATTGCTAGTTACTTACTTGGATATTAATATAATCCTCAGTATCATCAATATACTCTCGCAGCTGAAAATGAAAATAAAAATGATTAGAATTAAAAAATGCATGTCCCGAGCATAACTTAACTTGAAATCTTATTTATAGATCAATAAAATCAAACAAACAAAATTTTCTGCTAAAGGTAAAATAGCAAATTCACAATTCAAGTAAGCATAAATAAGTTAAGAACACAGACTTGCACAGGGGTTAAGCATGCAACAAAACAGTATGAGAGAAATTATATTAAGCAATGAGAGAAAATTATATTAAGCAATGACTAAAGAGAATAACAGAGAGAGAGAGAGAGCAATAAATATAATGAATTGGCAATGCAACAGGATTAGACTATGTTGATCCACAAGATCTATAGACCTTTTAGTGTGCAATATATTGTAAATCATTCAATCTCAGACTAGAGAATCTCATAAAATCCTTATAACTAATGAGCATAAGTTTTGAAAATCATTGCACAAAGAAACTTCCAGAACAAAAAGCTTCACTATAAAGATAAACTTTAAACAACAGGGCAAGGGGGAGAAAGTAGAGAGGGAAAGGAATATCCTCTCAGTTCTCCACTATTATTTTCACAGTATTTGATTAGGTCAAAAATTACTATGCTTGTCTAAGACTAAGAGTCTCCACCTAGAAGCAACCCCTTAGTTCATTGCGTAGTACTTAGATTAGTATAGATCAAAGGCCCTAAAAATTAGTGAGTGAAAAACAATAAATTATAACATTTCTCAATAATTAGAACTAATCAATCTTCCAAAATACTTTATATCTGCCATGTATCTGCCATCATATCTCAAAGTTAAGCTACAAAACTCTGTATTGTACACACACAAGATACTTACTGTGGTTAATTTGTTCAATGTGCCATCAATTTGCATGAAATAAGCCTGCAAATGAACAAACACCACTTATAAAAATAATTTTCATTTAAGAAAAAGGAAGATCCTTTGTTCTAAATTTTCAAATAAAAAATGTTATAACCTCGAGTAACATTTCAAGCTCTTCCACATCATTTTCATCAAAACGAACTGTCGCCATACTCGCTCTACTTGCTCTAGATATCTTTGATCCTATGGTGGAGGAAGCACCAAATGAATTTGCAGGGCCTGATCCACTAACTGGTGATGATGAACCCGCCTTTCTTGACAAGTACAAGTCAGCCATATCATCATCATCATCCAGTAATTGTTCAAGCTCATCTCTCACCTGCAGCAGATAACAAGAACTGTAACTGAAGAAGAAAAGGAATAAATGTTTTACTCTGCTTAAAACTGATCTTGGAAGTTTACAGCCATCTGGACTTCATAAAATCCATCATCCGCAACTGGGGATGTTGTTGAAGAAATCAACAAGTAAGAGTTAATCATATGATTTGACAAAGTATTTTGTATTTTCGGGAGTAAGGAGATGGCTCAATGCAAGAATGAGGCAAAAAATGCACTCCAGTCTCCAGTAATGCATTCTGATAAACTTCTGAATTTTTTTATTGATATGTGGAAGCAGGTGAAGAACATGTTCATATACAAGCACAGCAGGTGCACAATTTGACATACCTTTTGAACCCTAGCTGTCAGCCTAGTCATTGCACTCTTCAGTTTACGAACTCTGTCCAAATTACGACTACTAATCTGCATATTATAATAATTCAAAAAGTTGATGACAAGTAAATAAACAAACAGACACAGTTTTTTTAAAAGAAAAAGGTTCAAGCATGGAACCATATTTCATGCTAACCAATAGAAACATTCATAAGCAAAGCAATCATACTTAGAATTAGAATGAACACCTCAGTCATGTTAAATATAAGCAATCAAATGAAAGGATATAATATTAGAAACAACAATCCACTCACTAAGAGGAACTAAATATATTTGAGGAACGGATATTGTGACTCACATAAAAACCAAAATAAGAGGAAGGAAGAAACCAAATAAGGAATTCAATTATATATGTACCTTGGAGGTAAGTTCATCTAATGCAGGATAAGCAGCCATCTCTAACTCTGTTGTACGTGCAGCAAGGAAACTACAAATAGCTTCTAGAGCTACCTCCAGGGCCCGGAACTCGAATGGTGACTCTACATTGCATAATCTAGATCATTCAGATACGAAAAAATAAAGCATTGTTTGTCAAGAATCAGTGCTAATATTCATTAACTAATAATAGGTGATGCAAATAAAAAAACACCTCCCAGAGGAGCAGAAATAGTCCATAAGTTTGATATCATTCATGACTCATCTATAATATAAAATACCATCTTGAGCTAAGCCTCTAGGATTAAGCTAGTGTCGAGGGGTCTGGGTAATTTACTTAAGGTCAGGTTTGAAATTGAAAACATAACACCATATAAATAAAAATAATAACAACGAGAACAACATCATCCGAACATACCATCTTCTTCGGTTGCTTCAATATCGTGCTGACCACCACGATACTCTTTACCATCTCCTTGCTGTTGATGAGAGAAACTTACTTGAGGCAATCGCCTTTGCAATTCCTCAACTACAGGGACCACATTTTCATCTGTTGGATCTCGCAGCAACACCTATGCCACAGTTTAGCTATAATTACAATCTGGAAACAAGAGACCCATAACATTATATTCTACAAAGGGCCTACAGATGAATACAGGGATTAACAAATACAGAAACCAGGGCTGACTCCTACATCAATCCAAGGCTATCCTTCACTACTACACGTAATTGAAGTTAGTAACAAAATACAGTAGGTACATTCATGCACGAGACGGCTGAGGTTTTATATGGCATTACATTAAGCAACACTTAAAATTATAGTGGGCAAAAGTGCAGAACAAGCCAATAAGTAGTTTATTTTCTTCACTACCCATTTTCTTCAATGAACTTTGTAGCAATCAAATATTTTAAACAGTGTTTCAAATGGCGGTTAGGGTAATGTTGCGTTTACCAGAATTGCAGAAAATTATGGAAAAATGCGGCAGATAGGGCTGCAATTGTGGTCACAATGCAGAATGTCGCCGTGGAGACTCCGAAAGTGCAATATTGTGGCCTTAATTGCAGTTGCAAAGTGAAATTTAAAACATTGATTGTAATTGTACTTAAATCTTTCTTCCAATTATTTATGCACCATGATGCCATTGACTGTATGCGTAGGATGATGTTCAATCACAAGTTTACCACTCATAAGTACCCGAAAAGGACACATTCTAAGTTTATATTAACTTGATAATGTTTCTATTGACGTCCTTTCCGAGTGATAAGAAACAATAATGATTCAATTTCTTTTCCTTCAGAGATGGAGGCAGTAACATTAGGTAATTAACCATTAAAACTTCAAGGTAATACAACTGTTTTTCAACAAGTTGTTCTTCCTTGCAACAAATTCATCCTGGTGTGAAGTTCAGAAAGAAGCTTCAACCACAGCTAGCAGTCAACAACAAACACATACTTGCTATTGGAATAACTGGGTCTAAGTCCACTCTAAAAGTTAGGTCATATGTGAGAGGTTGCCCAAGTCAGTGTAAACTGTCAATCATTAACCAAGATAGTCAAGCAACATAGGACTTTAACACTTACTGTTGGGTTTTAAATTACGTGCCACAACCGCAATATTATTGCGCAATTGCGTTAAACACAACCTAACCATATCGCAATTTAAAAACCATGAACACACCAGGATTGGACATCCAAAGCGTGAAATTTACAGGCCCACCATCGAGAGGTTATAACACCATGTTAGAATATAACCGGGTCAAACTCAAGTTAGTTAGCTTGAGGAGGAGGACTACATGAATCATTATAAATGGTTATTCAATCATAAAAAGCACAACTTTACCACTTAACAAAAACAAAAGCAAGAGCTGAATATCTAACCTCTTCAGCCGTGATGATTGCCTTGATATGCTGATACCCCATATAAAAAAAACAAGTTAGAGAAGAAACAAAACAAACAAAAATGCAATAAATAAAAAAGATGAATAATTTGGATTAATTAAGCACCTCCAAGTTAAGAACAATGGCCTTCTCACGACCCAGAATAGTGGAGGGGTAAGAGAGCAAGGGGTCAAGGATTCTAAGATCACGAGCATGAATCTGAACCCTATGCATGATGGCATATTTATCAACATCAAGCATTGAACCTTGTCCTGTTGCATCAAACAGAATCCAACTTCTGGGAGATTGTGTTTTCTTCTTCACAACCACCATGGCCAGCGAGTCTGCAGGTACAACGCTTCCATCCCGTTCCATCTCTTACCATAATACCCTCCAACACAAAACTAACTTCAATTCAACTAACCAAGAACATAAAAAGAAACCAAATTTCTCTCAGTCATTTCATCAAACACCAAATGGGTAATCCCGTTCAACCTCAAAAATATGTTATTTCTATTTCAACAAGAAGAATCAGATTCTCAGAAAAATAACAACAACAACAACAAAAAAGGAGAGAATTTTCCTTTTTTTAATCCGTTTTTCTTATTTGTTTTCTATCACTTTCAACAAAATGAACTACGTTTGTGGTGGGTGATATGATATTTTATGAATTTCAATGGGAACGAATGAAGGGAGAGGAAGAAGAACAAATAAGGTTAAAAATATATGAAATTACGGTTTCTATTTATGCCACTTACAATGGAGTGAGGGTAAAATAGTAATTGAGGAGCGAAAGTGGGACCCGCATGACACACAATACGAACGGATCCTCGTTGTTTGTTGGCTTCGGCTGTATTGGTTGCTTCCCATGCAAGTACGCGTCTCACTCCACCTTTCCTTTATTCTTATTTTTTTAGAGTTTAATTAAATTACATTATTTATCATTTATTTATATCAATCAATCATTCATTTGTATTAATTTTTTGAATAATAAATATTAATAATGCAATGACATTATATAAAACTCTTATATTATCGATACATGCAATTTTTCTCAATTTATACTTAAAAGTCAATGATAATTGAATAGTAAGGAATATAAATGATGTATAATATAATTCTTATAGTAGGTGCACTTTTTTTTGTTAACTTTTCTTTATTATTCTTTTTTTATAAAATAAAATACAAGAATATTCAATTTGATGCTGATTTAAATTTTAAATATGCCAGATTAGATTAGATTATATAAAATTTGTTGTGCATCTCATTCAGCAATCATGTGCAAGGTTTGCGTTGGTTAAGTACATTACAGTTTTGCTTCAATCTGATTTGGATGTGTTAATTTAATCCATCACTTTTATCTACTTATCTAGAGATGAACAAATGTAAAGTTCATTTTGGATCCTCATCCAACTTTTTGAAAATTCAAATATGATGTTATGCTTTTGGGTAACCTATGCTATAAATAAGATTCTAATTTAACTTTCTTGGATTAAAAAAGAAATAATATTTTCATTAAGATAGAATTAATCAATTTCAAAATATATGGTTACTTTTTTAGACAAATATTAGTATCAGAAATCAAACATTTAATATTTTACTGTTTATAATGATATAGTGGATCTTTTAAACAAGAGAATGAATAAGAATTTTGTGAAAACTAACCGAAGCAAATGCATAAGTGAAAATGCTTCACTAACATTGTAAGCATTTGGTAAATGAAAAGAAGAGGAAGGAGCGTAATTTTTTTTTTCTGAACAAAAAATGTATAAAGGAGTATAAACAATACTTACCCAAATATAAAAGGATTAAAATCTAGATTAATTCATTCTTCTCATTTAGGGGTGATAAAAATATATTAGATATTCGTAAAAATACCTACAATTGGTATCCGCAAAATAGTTTATGAGTGAGAGCATATATCTTGATACTTACCCCGTGAGTACCCATATATTTATAAATTTATTTTTTAATTAAATTTTTATATTTATTATAATTTGTATTAATATTTTAAGCTTATATTTTATATACTTTACTAATTTTTCATAATAAATTTCAGCGATTAGACTATAATCATAAAATTATCACACACATATTATATTATTCCAATAATAATTATTTTTATATATTGATTATATTAAAATACACAATGATATAATTAGAATTAAAAACTTATTAGGTAATCATAAATACTCGCTACCCATAGTAGGGTACCACAAATAGTGTCGATATGAGTTCGAAAATTACTACTCATTCATTCACATTCAGCCATATCATTCATATTTTAATTCTTTATCATATTCAAACCCACGGTCCGGAAGGTGTCAACAAGTGCATATGGGGATGACAAAAATACACGGACCCATGAATACCCGTCAAAATACTCGCAATGAGTACCCGTAAAAAATAACTCATAGGTGAAAACGGGTAGCATGATACACGTCTTGCGAGTATCCGCATATATATTTTAGTTAAATATGTTATACATAATTATTATTAATTTAACATTATATTTGTTTATTTCATATTAAAATATAGTTATGGGACAATAATCATAAAATTATCATATATATATATCATATTATTTAAGTAATAATTATTTTTATATATTAATTATTTTAAAATATATAAATATAATTAAAATTGAAAATTTGTTAGATACCCGTTACCCGCACGGTTACTCGCAAATAATGTGAGTATGAACACGAGTATGCACTATTCGTACCCATCCGACCCCGTTGTCATCCCTAAGTGCATAACACAATACTCATAATTAATGAGGCGCAAATTGTTTTTACATACATAACTAATTTAATATAAGTATACTATTTTTTTTTGAAATTTATTATGATGTCAACTATTATTAATACATGCATAAATTAATTCAATATTTTATTGATAGTAATGAGGAGAAAAACTATGTAATTAAATTGCTTTGATAGATTTCCTTTATTTGCAAAAGTAAAATTATTTGGGTAACAGAAATAGATTTCCTTTATTCGCAAAAATAAAATTATTTGGGTAACAGATTTCATAAATGGGTAAAAAGTAGTAATTTAATATTTATGTTATTGAAATGTAAAGTTTTTTATATTGTTAATATATTATTCATCATTCTTAACATATAAATAGTTATCGATATGTTGACTTTATTCTTATTTTTTAAAATGTATTCAAATATTCAATTTTATAAAAATTATATATGTAGGAGGGGATTCACTCACTCCAATAATAATTTTAAAGAACTTACTCCACATATTAGTTATCAATCATTGAATTTATCTTGAATTGATGACTAAGATATGAACTAAGTAGATCATCACTCTATCTCTATCTATATATATATATATATATATATATTTAAAGTATACTTTAATGACATTTTTGTAAAACTACATGTAATTTTAAAGAAGGTATAAGAAAGTAAAGTCATATTGTATGAGATGGTATACCTACCCTAAACCCTAGATATCACAAAAATACATGACTTGTGGATATAGTTGCAACGAGTATTGCAAAAATAACTTATGAGTGAAACATGTATAATGATACCTGTCTCGTGCGGGTACTCCATATTTATAAATTTATTTTTAATTAAATATTTTATAAATTTTTATTGTTATTTTAATATTATAATCATAAAAATATCATATACATATCATATTATTCAATTATTATTATTTTATATATTGATTATTATATAATATACAAATATATAATTAAATTGAACACTCATTAGTTACTCTTGGATACTAACAAGTAGCTCGGGTATGGGTACTAGAAAACACTAGTCGTGCTTGTTCAGTCTGATTGTCATCCCTATTCTCATTCTTTACCATAACCATCCTGATGGTCGGGGAGGTATCAACAGGTACCTAACACAGTGCCCATAATTAATGGGACCCAAATGTTTTTTTTATTGCATAACTAATTTTATCTCTACATCATAAGTATATTATTGATTTTATTCTTTTTGAAATTTATCATGTTGACAATTATTATTATTTCATGCATAAATTAATTTAATACTTTGTTGATTGTAGTGATAAGAAAAACTATGTGACTTAATTGCTTTATACATTTCCTTTATTTGTAAAATTAAAATTATCTAGGAAAGGAAATAGATTTCCTTGAATGGATAAAAAGTAATAGTTTAACATTTATGTTACAAAAATATATGATTTTATATTGTTAGCATATTATTCATCTTCTCTTAACACATAAATGGTGAACATACATTGACCATATAAAAATATTATATTGATAATGCACATATATTAAACTTATACATTAATCAATTATCCTATTTTTTAAAAATTTATTCAGATATTCAATTTTATTAAAATTGTTTACTATTAAAAATTATTTATTTAAAGTATAATTCGATCACATATTTGTAAAAAAAAATTAATTAAAAAAGTATAAGTAAGTGACATTATATTTTATGTGATATAACATATGAACATGTTATACTCAATAATGCTTTAGGATGACAAAATTACTCAACCTATGGACATCCGTAAAAATATCTACAATTAGTGTCCACAAAAATAATTTATGATTTGGAACGATTATATTATAATTTTTATTATTATTAATTTAAGATTAAATTTTATATATTTTATTATTTTTAATAATAAATTTTAGTGATTGAACTATAACCATAAAATTATCTTATACATGTTATATTATTTAATAATATTATTTTGATGTATTAGTTATTATAAAATATACAAATATATAATTACCATTAAAAACCTGCTAGGTACCCTGAGATACTCACTACTCGTATAGGTACTCACGAGAAAGCATTATCTGTGCCCATTTCACCCAATTGCGCTGCCATCCCAACTCTCATTCTTTACCAATATCATCCCCATGGCCGGGAAGGTGTCGACAAGTGCATAAGACTGTCCGCATAATTAATGGGTTCCCAAATAGTTTTTACACATATAAATAATTTTATCTCTACATGATAAATATGCTAATTTTTTTATTTTTTTGAAATTTATTATGTTGTCGATTATTATTACTCCATGCATGAATTTATTCAATATTTTGTTGGTTATAATGATTAGAAAATCTATGTGATTTAATTGATTTGGTAGATTTCCTTTATTTGTAGAAAATAAATTATTTGGTTAAAGGAAATAGGTTTATTTGAATGGATAAAAAGTAATACTTTAATATTTATGTCACCACAATAAAAATATTATATTGTTAACAAATTATTCATCATCTATTAACACATAAATGGGGAAAGATATATTGATCGTATAAAAAAATAAACTAACAATGCATATATATTTACTAACTTTCCTTTTTGTAAAACTATTTAATTTTATTAAAATATAATTTAATTATATTTTTGTAAAACTATTTAAGGATATATATACTTCCCTTTAATGATATATATACTTAAATTATATATTTAAAGTATACTTTAATGATATTTTTGTAAAACAATTTAATTAGAAAAGGTATAAAAAAGTAAAGTCATATTTTATAACATGGTATAACCTATAATGCTTTATGCGAATAAAGATCTAATTAATTGAGAGACAAGTGATTATTTTTTTTCATGTTTTCAATGATAAAATTGTGATTTCGTAGTAAATAAAAATGATTTGCCTCTTCATTAATGGAGTGAATACTTACTCTATACCGCTATGCTAGTTTCCCATTGCTTACCTTGTGACACCCCACATGAGTCTTTTCTCATAAAAGGAAAAATAGTAACTTGTATGAAAATTATTTTATGTATTTTTTATGTATAACTACATACATATTAGTTATATGCCCATATTTATAGAACATTTTATATAACAGCACTATACACCTTTTATATACCATAGTATTGTTATCATTATCAAACTTAATAGAATTTTATTATCGTATAATTGTTTAGTCGTTAAAATATGGTATGACATATAATAAAAAATGTATAAAAACTTTTAACGGAAAGTATATTGTACATTTGTACTTAATTATATTATAGATATAATGAGTACTCATTTTTATTTCCTCATCACAATTTTGTTTGAGTTTAGACATTTAAGTTTCATATAATTAAATTTGAGACTTAAATTTTTCTCCGGATGGAACCTACAAAATGTAAGGACATAAAGTTAACATCACCCATTTTATGGGCATAATTTGAATAGGATTCACTCATTCACTACCCCTTAGAAATAAAGTAGATTATCCCAACATGAACCAATCTAATTATTTCATGTTTGACTACCAATCTAAGTTCAATGTGGGCTTATGCTCCTCCCCCATTAATAACATATGTATGCTCCTCCTCCATTATGTCACTAATTGTATATATATCCAATTACTTATCTATGAAATCTAAGAAGTCTCAAGCTTACTTAGACTTGCATTAATAATCACATGCTATGTAGAGTTAGGTCCAAGGAATCTATATGTGAGCAATGAAGGAAGAGGTTTAAGTTCTACCCTTGGTGCTTTTTCTTCCTCCCAAGTAGATGGTTTGTGCTCATCTTCCATATTTCCAAACATATCCCTCCTTGAGGAAAATGGCAGGGTTTGCTTAAGTAGCATATATAGGGATAATAAAAATACCACACCAGTGGACATCTATAGAAATACCCACAGTGGATATTTGTAAAAATAGCTTATGAGTGAAAATGAATATCATAATATCAGTCCCTTGGGTACCCACATATTTATAAATTTATTTTTTATTTAAATATTATATATATATATATATAAATTTATTATTATTATTTTAAGATTATATTTTGTATGCTTTATTATTTTCTCATAATAATTTTTTTTAGTGATTAGACTATAGTAATAAAATTATACTATACATATCATATTATTCAATAATAATTATTTTTATATATTAATTATTACAAAATATACAAAAATATAATTAAAATAAAAGCACATCAGTTATCTGCGAATACCTACAAATAGTGTAGGTATGGGTACATGAAAGCACTACCGGTATCCTTTTAGTCCAATTATCATCCCTATTTATGCTAGTTTCCCATTCCTTACCTTGCAATGCCCTAAAAATGATAACAACTTTTCTAATAAGAGAAATATTGTTTTTTACATTTATAACAATTATTTTATATACTTTTTATGTTTATATATATATATATATATAACTTTTAATTGCATACATGTAACTTATATGAACATATTTATAAAACATTTTGTATAACATCACAATTATCAAAATATCTTAAATTAGTTTTACAATATTTTATAAAGTATGATTTTGTGAATCATAGTTTGTCATCTTATACGTAAAGTCACTAGTCATAGAGCTTTATTGCTTACACTACTAATTTGACTAAGACATTTGCTTTTAGTACATTTGAGGTCATACGTGTGGAAGAATCATTACTAAGTGAAATTATGTTATTGAATTGTGTATATATTGATATCAAGTAGGAAGTTCGATCCCAACATTTTTTATCAAAATATTACAATCTCGTTTGTCGATTATAAGTGTCATAAATCATAAACCCTTTTGAAAATAGCTTAGAATAATAATCATTAGTTGAAAGTCTAATATGTAGCAAGTCTTTGTGGATATGACAATTCATTTCCCTATACTTATTTGCTTGTGACACCGTTGATGATTTCTATACCAATTTGTTGGTTAGCAAAATGTACCCTTTTTCGGGGGACTTGCGTCTAGATAATTAGCATAACATTTGTTATTTTAAGTTTTTTAATCTTTAATTTTTAAAATATTGCCTTTAATCAATTTTCATTTTAAAAAGAAGATTTTTGTTTAAAATATTTCATCCTTTTAAGATATCAGTCTTTTCATTTTTTATACAAGTTTTTAATCAATATCTCAAACACATATCTACAACTAGTACCAAATCAATTCAACAAATAACATAAAAAACATCTTACATAAAAAGGAAGAGTAAGAAATGTAAAGAATACACATGGATAGGGTGACTAAAAAATTAAACTAAACCATATCAAATAAACTAAACTAGGAATTTACATGTGCATTCGCACGAGACGGTATTTTTTTGCCGTATGATTAATAACACATATTACATGTGCATTCATATGGTTAAGAATACATATGTTACCATATATTTGCGTGTTTAAACACATAATTAAAATAAATAACAATTTCAAATTTGAATTTTTTAATGAAAATAGGAAACCTAAATATGATACCATGCGATTTTTTGAAAATAAATATTTTAAAAGTTGTACAAAATAAAATGATTTTTACATTTTCAAATTTGTTTTTTTTAATGAAAGCAGAGAAATCAAATCATGATATTATATGAGCAATTTTTATTAAAAAATAGTTAAAAATTATAAATAAAAAAATTCAATTTCGAATATTATTTTTTTAATAAAAATATGGAAAAAATTAAAATCCAAAGAATCTGATATGTGATATTAAAATTCAGTGGGAAAAATATCACAATGTTTTGATGGATGAAAAGTACAGTGATTTTTAGAGTAAAAGTAAACGTTAAATAAAATAGATAGAGCAATGTACAAATTGAATGAGGTAATGAAGAGAACGGTTGGAAGAACAAATCTACAAAATAATAAAATTAATGCGAACGAATCTACAAAATAAGGAAAACAATGAAAAAAAAACAAAAAAAAACAATAATGAAATAAGAACAAATCTACAACATAAAAATATATCTATAAAATAAACAATAATAATAATAATAAATGCACATTAAATATGAGATATATAAAGAACGAAACTTAGGTACAATTCCATAGGTACAAATGATACTTGTAGCCTATTAAAAGGTGACACGACCACCTAAACTTTGAAGAGAGATTCTTAATTGCAAAATAAAAAAAGACTTAATGACATAAATGAACATGTGTCACCTTTTAATAGGCTACAAACACCATTTGTATATAAGGAATTGTACATAAATTGTCTCCATATATAAAATAAAAATAGATCTACAAAAGAAATAAAAAACAATGAAAAATACATTTTAAATAAGAGTGTTGGAGGATAAAGAAAATGACGATAACAAATAGGCATAACGAAATGAAATGAAAAATGAAACTAGAGAAAAAGAAGATTGTTGGGAAAGAAAAATTGTTGGAAGAGAAATAGAAAGACACATACGTCAATAACATTTCATATGTCAATTTAATGCGTACCCACGAGAAATGAAATAATTATTATAATCAAGAAAAAGGTAAATATATTAGGAATGTACATAGGAGTACCATGAAACCATTTAGGAGGTAGGAAATGAAGGAGGATATGACATGTAACAAGTGATAATGTAACAAGAGTTAATTTTATTATACAAAAAAATATAGTATTGAAAGGTATATAGGAATACCATGGAACCATTTAGGAGGGGTGAAAATTAAGGAATAGATGACATATGACAAGTGATGACATGACAATAGTTAATTTTATTATACAAAAAATATAGTGTAGGAAAGTACATAGAAATACCATGAAACCATTTAGGAGGGGGGAAATGAAAAAAATGACATGCGACAAATGATGATGTAACAAGAGTTAATATACAGTTAATAGATGAGGGAAAAATATAATAGGTTGGATTTTGATGAGAGATAAATGAGATTGATAATCCAAAAAAATTAAATTTTTGAGACCTCGATTTCAAATCGGAAATGACCTTAAATAAACCGGTAGTGTTGACAACTTCAAAACACCTAAATTTTTTTTGAGAAATAAGCATTATTCATTAGATTTGGATGAAAACCGAGAAAAATAGGAATTCTGGTAAAAAGATGAACATTGAGTCAAATCACAATTTATATACTAAATTTGATTGTTGAACCTCATATATACAAACTCAACTTATCTTAAGTGTTCAGATCTCACCTTCAATACCAAATCTTTATTATGTGTTTTATATTGAAGCAAATCCCTTAAATAAGGGATATTTTGTACGTTGTAATATATATTTTGATATCTCTCTATTGATATTCAGTGTTAAATATTTAAGTCTTTCATGTTTTTTGACCTTATCAATTTCGTCCCTCAAAAATTGAAAATCCTGAAATGATATCAAAAAATTTAAATGGTTATCAAATTAGTCGTCATTTTTATCATATTTTACAACATTTGATAGAGACTAATTTAACAAATTAATTTGACTTACATTTAAAAAATTTGCGACCATTTTGGTTTTTTTAATTTTTGAAAAACCAAAGTAGTGAAGTAAAAAAACATGAGGACTTGAAGTAAGTATTCAATCTAAAATATATGTACAAAGTTGCAATTGTAGCTCTTCATAATTAAGCTAGACATAAATGACATGTAAAGAGTGATAAAAGCTTGAAATTAGTTTCACAATTTTCATAGACGTCAATATATACAGATTAGTCTAGAGTGATAAGGTGGTATGATGATTAAGATGAATGAGTTTAATGAATGAAATGAAGGAGATTGTGGGTTCGAGTCTCACTCATAACAAATTAAAAAAAATAAAAAAAAATTATAATGTGGTTTGATATAATGAGAAATGGAGAAAAAGATTAAATGTTTTAGTCTCACCTCACGACAACAATACTAACATAAAAAAATATAGATCAGTCGGAAATAAAAAAATATCCATCACCTTTACTTGGTTTTCCCTTTACATGTTCATATATATTTACATTTCTATTTAGACAATTTTTGACGGAAATAAAAAAGATATAAAAATTATATAATTCTTAAAATGTGAACTCAGATTTTGATAGATGTATATCAACTTTAACACTTTATAATTATACATAGGACCAGGCCTAATTCACGAAATCCTATAAAGTAGTTAATGACCGTTAAATATTATTTCTCAAAATTAACCTATAAAATATCAACTATTTTATTTTTGCTAAACCAATCCAAATAATAATAATAATACGTGGTCCAATGTTTTACATATTTTAAAGATAGGACATGAAGATGTCATAGTGTGAAGATGTCATAGTGTCCGAACCAATAATTCTTTTACACTTTGCATACATACATGTATAAGGATACGTATATATCATTGACCTTAATAATATGCTTGTGATCCCATAAACTATATAGTATTTGAGTAGTTTAGTAAACTCTATGGGTGATATATGTTAATATTCTATTCCATAAATTATATGATCTTCATAATGAAATTAATAATGCAACCATGTTCACTCACCAACCCTACATTAACACCTAGTTAATACGCATATGATACAATAATTATCTGTCCCAATTTTTTTTTTGTCTTCATATCTCAAAATCAATCACGTTGCATTAAGTAATACAAAAAAATTATTTTTTATTTTTTAATTTTCTTTTTAATTATGTGACAATTTTTAATTGGATGAGATACCAAAAATAAGACGGATGATCTCAATTTCATATGATACTACAAAACTAATAGACAAGTTCTATAAAATTAAAGAACCCCAACATGCACATGGCTTGTTCCCCTAGCTCACTTCTGAACCATATAAAATTTTCATCCAGCTGGGACATTAATAATTCAGCACTATACAAATGAATCAAAACACATTAAAATACAATACAATTATTATATATATGTGAAGAAAATCTCTTAATGGAATAAAAGTATGCATTAAAATACAAAGATTAATTAAGCACAAAGCAATCATGACAGCAAGGAAGGATGAGATAATAATAAACAAGCCAGAGTAGTGTATAGAGTATGTTTATTGTTTCTTGTCCATTACAAATGGTCTCCTTAAAATTGAAACTGAATCTATATAAAACAATAAAAACACAGAACACATTATATTCAAACTAACAACACTGCAGAAGTTGCTTCATATATCTTTTATATAGGTCCACTTTGATACGGGATTCTTACATAGAACTTGTATTTTGTCAGCTTCAGCTTCTGCGTTTGCATTTTTCCATGGCTCTTGGCGCTGTAAGTACACACAAAAAAGGTTGAAAATGTTAAGGGAAGTAGAAAAATGTGGCATATGATATAATATGATATATATATATATATATAAAGGAGTTTTACATACATTTGTGAGGAGTCATAAGGTGATCTAAAATTCAAGTATCACTCAGTACAAATAATAACATTTATCTATAAAAATATATAATTGCCTTTCATAACAATAACTTTAAAGAGTGAACATTGATTTAAATTACACTCCTAATTACAATTGTGATTACAATATTAATGGTTTGGATATTTTCACATAGTAAGGAAGATGTAAAATAATTAAGGTATAATGATGCATACCAAGCCCAATTGCTTCTGATCCCTTCATTATTCGAAGACGCTTGCATGACCCAACAAACATCCTTCACAAAAGTAAATACAAAATAAGGTTATAACTAAAATAAGATTAAAATATAGCTAGAAAAACATGTTTCTCAATAAAATAAGATGGTTTTGTTTTTAAAATATATATAGTTATAGTATAATGATATTTTATTTGATGAGATTTGTAAATGATGGTTGAATAAGGTTGTTAGTGTTGGAAGAACTTACTCCCATGGTACATCACCCAGAAGCATCCAATCACCATCCTTATCTTCATAGGTTGGCACAAACTCTGAACTGTTCAAAAGATCCATCAACTTGTTCTCATTCATGAAGTCTATCATTCCTTGGGTCCCATAATCACCTTTAGTAGTATCATTACAAAACATTAAAAAAAACTACTTTAATCACAAACAATATAATAATCCACAAATGAATGTAACAATCCCAAGAATATTATTAATCCAAGTAATACACTCATCATCATCATCAATTAAGGATTTAGAATTACATATATAATAATCACCACTATGTTCAATTGTTATTTTATGTGTGATTATATTGCATGCTAGGGTACTATTTAAAAAATACAAAAGAGTACACTTGTGTTCTAATATTAAGTTGATTAGCCATTTCCAAGATAATGAGGTAGTCGATGTGAGATTTACTTCTCAACATGCCTCTCCACATTATCCTGTCGAATCAAACAAATGATTACATTTGATCCATAACTAAAGAGCATCTTTTGATCAATGATAATGAAAAATAAATTGGACTTTGACTCTTATACCATCTTAAGGTTATATCTCAAAACCAATTGGCAATGAGAGAAGTAACCCACCAAACATGTATTTAAACCATTACCAAAACCAATGAGGTAGGCGACGTTGGACTTACTTCCCAACAATTACTTCTTGATGTATTTAGCATATCCTTTGTAATACAAAAAACTCTTTTTTTTTTAATTCCTTAATGAATATCCTAAAAACATTAGCTAACTTTACATGCTTAATTATATAGGTTTTAATTATTGGATGCAACATAATGAAAAAATGACATATATAGTAGAGTTATTATTGTACTACTAACCCATGGTGAAGGAGCTAAACATTTTGGCTAAAGCATCAGCTAATTCTTGGTAGCATCTGTACATTGTTAAGTCCACCTTGCGTAGGTAAGGTGCACCATCCATGGAAACCTTCACAAATGTTCCTGAACTTGTCTTCTCATTGCAATCCTCAGTGTTAACCTTTTGTGCCATCACGTTCTTTCTGTATGACCTCACTGGTGGCCAACCAACTACTTGAGCCCTGCAATGATTTTCCAAATAATATGCCCATCAATCTTATGCTTATAATCTCTCTCTCTCTTTTGGTACAAAAATCTATACAAAAGTTGTTCAAAATTGCAACCTATATACTATAATTGTGAATAAATTTTTAAGAACTATAAACTACACACAAAAATAGATAAAGAGAAGGATGAATAAGGACTAATTAAGAAGTTAAATATATATATCATGAATTCATGATACAAGCTTGATGCTTTTGACCCAAGAAATATAAAAAATGGAGCAGAAGCATGCAAAGGACATTCATTATGAAAAGAGGGCTTAGACCATGAGTCTACCTAATGGGATAGGACCTTAAGAGATTGATAAATATATCTAATCATGCCTAACATGCAAAGAATTTTTTTAGGATTTGAAAATGTTTCTTTTAGATCATAAGTCAAACAACTTTATCGTTACGCTGAGGTTAACCTCAAATGTAAGCAAACATTCATTTGCTAAAAAAAAGTGAGAAAATGGACTTACTTAGCTGGTGGCTTGGCAGGGTCCTTAAGGAGGGTCTTTTCCTTTGAGACATTCTTCAGACTCTCATTCAGATCTTCCTTAGAAGGAAGATTAAGTTTCAGATCAATAGTCTCAGAGAACCCTCTCTTCCCATTGGCCCTTGGAGTTTCCACCTCACCACCACCACCACCAGGTAAACCAAGGCAAAGCTCGGTCTCCTTCAGGTTCAATCCATGCTCCTTTTCCAGCAAAGTTGTTGCCATTTTTGGCTTTTCAATAAAATCCCAAACCTTAGCAATATAGCAAAAATGAAAAGAAAAACTCTTTTTATTTTCCCCTCTCTTGAAAGTGTTTATCTCCTTTTGGCGATAGCTTCAACTTTCTTGTGTCTTCTATTATAATGCTGCTTGGCCTAGATATATAGATCCGAAGATAGAGAAAATGACTAGCTATTATCTGGAGAAATATTTGTTATCCCAAATCATTTCTCATACCAATGATAATGAAATAAAAAAAAAAAAAAAAATAAATATTTAATTTTTTAATTGACATGATAAATTTTATTGGCGTGAGAAGATTTTGGACATAATTTAACACATAATATCTATGTTCCATTAACATTACTTTTGTGGAACTTGACTATGGATCATCTCCGATACAAAGGGTCCACACAAAGTTAATGACATGTGTCATTTAAAAAATAATAATAATGCATATTTTTAATTATTTTTAAATAAAATTTTCTTTTAAATCATCAAATTATTATGGGTCTCACATTCTACTACTAGAGGATCCCAATCCGACCTTGTGCTCCATGCCCATGTGGAGATGTATGAAACGTTGATCTTTGAAGAGGAAGGATTAAGGCTTAACCGACTAAGATAATTTTCATATGCAAGTGGGATTTGAGGTACCTACTATTCTACTAAAATGGAAGGACCTTCAATGTGTCTCCCACAATATATTAATCAATATATTTGTTGTAATTTTCAAATCAGATGCATGGAACTTGGTCTTGTTAGTTTCCCATCTTAGATTGTTCTCTCATTTCATGACTAGTTATCTAAAAATAGTGCTTTTTGTCTTCACATTGCAATTTTTATTAGATACATGATAAAACAGCCCAAGAACCAGCAAGATCAAGAAAGCCCAAAGAAGATCAAGATTAGTTAGCTTTTAGTTAGCCTTTCCTCTTTAGTTTTTCTGTTATAGTTTGTTAAGCTATTTTTAGCATGTGATTAGTTTTCTTTCTTTCTTCCTGTAAAAACACCTTCTCTGATCTTCTTGTTCAAGGAAGTGATTTTAGCAATTGCATCAATAATAAGAGGCATTATTCTTCACTGTTATTCCTCTTCTTCCCTAAAGCTCTCTTTTCTTCCATGGATACCGTCTTTTAAGAATACCTCTACCCAGCAATCATGCTTTTACTTTTTATCCTAGACATGTTAAATATAATATTGCTATGAATTTAAATTTAGGAACTACATATGCTAATTAAAAAGTCATTACAATTTTTAATATTATTGAAATAAAATTTTAATTTTTTATGCAATATATATATATATATATTGCCATAAAGCAATAATGGTCTTAGAGATGATAGTATAATAAATTAATAGTACTAGCAAAGTAATAATGATGGTTGCAATTTGCAATAGTGGTGATAGTTTGACTCAGTTGGATGAAAAAGGTAGAAACCTCAACTTTGAACTAATGTGAGCATTTAAATCATCCATATTTCTAAAATTCTACTACAATTCCTTCTACAAGAAAATTTGATATTTTACTTATAAGATCATCAACGATTCTAGATTTAAGTTGGACAAGATTAAGATTATAAGAGCTGTAAAGTTTTTGTTACCGGATCTTTGACTCAATTGCAGTTTTAAAGATATAAACTTGAGATATTTGTTTAAGTTATAATATCATCATATAAACTAATTTAGGCATTTCAGAGATATTGTGATCATTCCTACAGAGTACTTTAGTAAGATATAAAATCACTCTTCATTATATATTTATATTTTTTAGGATCTTTGATGTTTTATGTAGTATATTTTAAAGGTTAAAAGACTTTTATTACATGAAGGAATATGTAAGATATGAAATCTCATTTTCTCACGTACTATTCTCCAGGTATTACGTTTATGACCAGAGGACCACTCAATTTGACCTGGTTTTATTAACTGCATATAAAAATGGACCACTCTTAAAATCCATATGTCACTGCATTGTAAAATTGGATTATGGGATTATCTAAATTTGGAGTCACTGTCTCTATTAGATAAGAGTATATGCATGGGATTTCCCCGCACCAAAACTTGGCTTCTTATATTTTAGTATGATTTTGATTCCATGAAGTCTAAAAGAAGAAAAAAAGGGTATATGTTTTTATATGTACAATTCCAAATGGCTAAGTTCTAAGAATATGTGGCCAAGAGAGGACATGATTCCAATGTATACTTCTAATTTAAGTTAATGTTGTGAAAATCGAGTAAGACATCAAAGTGAAAGGAGTTTTGTATTAGGTTTAATTAGTTTAACAATTAAATAGTCTGGTCGGATCGGGTAATTTCATATGTAAGTAATATTTTTACCTATAAATATATAATTATATACAAATGCAAAATTTTATATAATTAAAAAAATATGTATAATTATATTGAATGAACATCTCTCAGTCTTTTTTGGGACCATAGTAAAAAAATATTAGAGTAGTGTTCCATTTTATTTAATTTCAAGTGATCTGGATGATTCATTTCCCATGTTATTCCGGTTTAACCGAGTTTAACACAGTCGGATCAGAATTTACCCATTTTAAAGCAGACAAACCCCTCTAAAGTGAACCGTCTGATTCACTTGCCATGTTATTTCAGTTTAATCATGTTTAACACGATTGGACCAGAATTTAACTTGTTTAAAGCGGTTCAACCCCTCATTTGGTTAAGACTATAGACCAAAACCGCTTTCAAGCCTGATCAGCAATCAGACCAGTCAGACCTCCTCGTCTGGTCTGATTCACACAATCCTGATTAAAGTAGGTTAGAAAGAAACAATCCAGTGATGGGGTTAAGGAGAGGTGTTGGCAGGGCAAGGGCACAACTAGGGTTTGAGATGTTTCCTATTCTTAGGGATGTGACTTGTCTCTTAGTTATGACCATGCCCTAAAAGATCAAAGGTTATGATATTGGAAATAGTGATTGAACATGATCATGTTCCTTGCTATCCGAACTTCTTGCTCATGTTTACATCATTTGCTTATCATAATTGGGAGACTAATCTTTCTTTAAAAAAATCCCATGGAAATTATTACTTTTTGTTCATAAAAGTTGAAGGATGTGCATTTTCATGTATTTTCTCTTAACTTACTCTACATCCTATCCATTCATTCTATATAAATCTAATGTGCTAGATCTATTCATTAATTCAAACCATTGGATTTCCCTAGAATTGATGGATAAGATGTGGAGTAAAATTTTAACTTACTCTTGTAATAAGTGAATCTCATATATATATATATATATATATATATATATATATATATATATTGTAAATTAAGTTGTACAAATTGTCAGTGTTTACTAATTAAACTTATGCACTTCTTTTCTTCACACATAATGACATGAGATATATGAAGAATATATATTCTTTCTAAAAAAAAATGTGTCACTACATATATTATCAATTGATTAGTTAAAAAATATTATTGATTAACCTAATCCATTTGTGATGGGCTTAGATTTCTTAATTATATGATAGTGAGTATATTCTCTATACCCACGGAAATTGAACAAGCTCTTCTGAAAATTTAATTTCTTGCATCCGTTTTCAACTACAACTCTACAAGCTTATATTTTCAAATGACGTATTGAGATAGAAATTATTTCTTGTGCTTTTATTCCTTGGTTATTATATTTTTTGGTGCATTCTTGATTATTAATTTAAGATATGGGAGCAATTATTTACTTTAAAATATTTATTTAAGAATTGTTCATTGAAATGCATGTTCTAATAGCGTGAATGGAAGCTTCGTTGAAGAGTCTCATAATAAACTATAAGTAAAGAAAAAATTATAAACTTTGGTGATGATCATGTTACTCTCTTTCTAACACCCCACAAATTTAATTAAATGGAAAAGGAAGGAAAAGAGGCTGAAAAGAACATGGACTGCTTAGACTAAAATGCATTTAATTTTTTCGCTATTATATGAGAATAATATATCTCATGGTATAAGGAGATAAGTTATCTCTTACAACCACTAAAATCATGACATGATATCATTTAATCATTTTCTACAAAAATATTTCTAAAACTAAACAAAACAATACACATGTCATTCTTTTACTGGTTGGATGAGATAAGTTATCTTCTGGCATGTATCACGTATTATATTGTCATGTCTTATAATAATTTTATAAATGAAATGAGGACTTCTAAGATTTAGATTTAAAAGATTAGTCTTTTTGTGGCATACATTATTATAAGTTTGACTACTAGACATCTTCTCTAAAGAGAGTATGAGAAAAAAAAAATGATTTTGTTGATTTATAATTTATTTTGTAATAAATAATTTTAAATTAGGACTCTTAGATGTTGTCTTGTGCCACTTGTCATCATCTTATTCAGTATTGTACCCTACAATACTAAAGATAATATGGATCCATATAAGTCATATATTAACACATTCCCAAACAATACATTTTTATGCTTTTGAAACAAACTTCATGAAGCAAAAATTAGTTTTGTGGACGAAACTACATCTCTGAAGAACAAAATCAGTTGCTCAACAGAGTCATACATTCAATGGTCATAAATTTTTAAATTTAAAACTATAAATATTTTTCATTGAGAAAATCAATAAATATTATTTTGAAAAATGATAGAGTTAAACCATATTGTTTGCAACTTTTTTTTGCTAGAATGATTAACATGTTTGTTGAGTAATAATGTTTTAAATTGGTATTATAGTTGCAACAATAGTCGTGATTACATTTCGTTTAATATAAATGATTTTTTTGCCAGAATGATTAACATGTTTGTAAAAATTGTGAGAGAATATAACCAATGTAATTACAATTATATCTTATCCTCAAGCTGGGATCATCTCCGGTACTGAATAGTCCAATACCAGAATGTAAGATCCACACTGATTTGAAAATTAAAAAATACATTTTAATTGAAATTGAATTGAAATCTGTACATTCGAAAAAATTTAAACACCATATATCATCATCTCTGCTTATATTGAACTCTCCAAGAGAGGATCATTGTACCTTATCCTCGTACTCTAACGGAGACTCCAAAACAGTAAATATTGCCACCCATGATTTCACCTCATTTCATATTCTATCATCAAATTATTATATCAAAATTCATACTATTTTTTCTTCTGATCCTATAATATATGTCTGATTATTTTGGATCCATCAATCATTTTAGTTTGCAATATCTAAATCATGTGCCAACCTTGCTGCATATCATGGATATATAGACCTAACTTTGTATTATTACACTTTTGTCACCTTTCCTCATTTTTTCACAAGATTTTTATTAGAAATGTTCCAGATTCACTTCCATGCATTGCAATACCAATCACAATTGCATAATTGCTACTCCATGTGTTTGAGGGAATCTTTTAACCATCACCCTAGTTCCTAGACATCCACTTGCAAATTCATTTATCATTTCTAAATAGGAAGTTAAGAACAAAAATTTTCTATAGTGATTCCTCTATAAGATAATCATCTTATTAAAAAAAAATGTCATGTTAACATAAAATTAACAAATAAGATAGTTGTTTCTGATTGGTAGAAGAAAAATTTATTTTCATTGTTTATTAGGGAGGATAAAACAAAAGAGAATAAAATATCTCATCAGACCATTAAAATCATGACGTATGTCATTTTAACTATTTTCTATAAAAATATTTATAAAAACTAAAAAAAAAAGATACATGTCATGATTTTAGTGACCAAAAGATATAACTTATCTACTTATATGAAAGAATACTTTATTCTTTAAAACAAATAAATATATATTCAGAAGTTCTATATATATTCCATATCTGTTCAAGATTAATAGACAGAATGAATATAATATTTTTAATAAAACTTATAATTATTTCTTAAGAGAAGAGAAAGTGAAATTAATTAATAAAAGAAAATGGTAGACATATTTATTGAATGATGATAGATTGGGGAATAAAAGTTTGACAAAGCCTTAAAATTACAATAAACAATAATTTCGAAACACAATAAAAAAAATTAAAATAACAAATAGTATATGAAATTAATAGAGATAATAAGCAATTTCTGTATCAATCTTAAACTTTCTTTGACACCCTCTGCTCTTTCACCTTACAAGCACTAGTTAGTTAGGTGATTAACATTAATGATGATTTATAACATAATTATGCAGTTGTTTATTATGGCCAGGCCCCACATAAGATAATAATATATAGGTATCTTTAGGCACAATATTATTCCAAATGTTGGTAGAGTTTGGGACAATGGATATCAATGTGGGGGCTGACAAAGAACATATAAAATATAAAGTATGCATAGTTTGCCCAATCTACCCACTTATATTCATTATTATCACTCTCTAACGCACACGGTTTTTGGATTTTGATGTGAAAAGGAGGGAATAAGGGGGAGCATGGCTTTCACAAATTGAAACCACTTAAAATCTGTTTAAAATTGTTGGGTTAAAACCCAATGTTAAATTACATATTCACCATATGAGATTTACTTTCCAACGCCTCATTCGGCTCTGCCCTTACTAGTGTAGTCACCACATCTTCAGACATGTTTGCTAGCCACAGCTTCATCTCTAGCAACGCAGCTATAGCTTTATGCTTGTGTTTAATTCACACATCATAGTCATTCTTATGTTTTTATTTATTTCTTGAAATTTCTCTCTTGCGTTTAGGTTCCATTAGCCATTGCGCAACTTTTTCTTGGATTGCGGTCACATTTAAGTCCATGGAGGACCTATAAGCCTTTTTGAATGACAATCAATAATGTTTAATCTTAATGCCTTCCTTATGAATGAATGATTATAGTGTAGGTCAAAATATTCAATCCGAGTATGCAATATTTTATTTATATGTGAGATAGAGTGAAAACTATCTCTGCATTTTAATGCTACTTTAAGTAGCTTTCAAATATTACGAGTTCATTTTATAAATCGACAAGCTCTCCTATATTTTTGTTTATCATGCGACTCTTGTAACTTATTGATTGGGTCAAAAAAGCTATAAATTATCTGAAAAGCTACAAACCCACGTCACCGAGGAGTGTCATTAACATACCGAAAAGAGAGATAAAAATGTGTAATTTATTATTCATTTAAATTACTTTTTTTTGAAGAATTAATAATAATTAAATATAAATGGTAGATAATAATGTGACAGTTTACAAAACTCATATGTTATCGAAGGGAGGCTCGCACGAATGGGCTTAAATGCAGTGACGTGTATGGATGCGAGCCAAAAGGACACACAACAAAACAAGTGGTTGAGGGCTTGGGACTTGAAATTGGGTGAGGATGTGTTTCTTTGTTTCTATGCCTCGTCTCATCATTATGGGACCATTGATATCGGACTAGACCTCGATGTTGATTGGGTTGGGTCCCATAATGGGAAACATGCGTGTGCTAGTATTTGATTTTCTTGTAACTTTTAACTATAATGGAAAACATGTGTAAATGGATCTTTAGAATTTATAGTTTTCACATAATAAAAATGGTTATGGATTATCTCTATCCATGACGATATGATCTTCCTCTATGTGTTGTTCTTGTTAATAGAAAAACTCTTCTATCTCTTTCTCTTCTTTCCCTTCTTTCAACGTTCTTCCTTTATTGATTACTGATAGAGGTAATCTTTATGGACAGAGATAGGGACAATGTTTCAAGTCCTTTTCAGATTAGTACAGTGCTTCCATCAAACACTATATATAGACTATTTCTCAAGAATTTTACAATTTCATTGATAACTCTCCATTGAAGAGTAATGATATTCAATCAACAAAATGGTATATTCCTTCATATCACAAGAAATATTCTTACATTTCTTTGTATTTCTCATGTACTCGAATATCCATTATATATGAAGACAATTGTTATTTTATTTTTGTATTATGGAAAATAGTTAGTTATAAATTTTAATTAGGATTTATTTGTTAATGCTTCTATCCATGTTTTATCAGTTGCATATGTTAATACACACCCACACAATTATTGGGTATGTTATTATTGTAGAAAAATAGTTACACATCAATGACTTCCATCTATAATCTCCAACCATATCATATCTATTGCTCCAAACTTTCATGCTGATCCTCCCTTCTTTTACACGTTCATACTTTAATAAAAGATAAGAGATTCATTGACTTCAAAAGTAAGTTTTTTAAACTTACTACACATTTTAGCCATCAATTCTAGGGAAATTTAATAGTTTATATCTACTCATTAATTCAAACCATTGAATTTCCTTAGAATTAGGATTCCTCCTCTTATTATTATATACGGTAGGACATCTTAATTAGACATATTTCATTATTAGGACATTCCCTTTCTCATTTCAGGGTTGTAATGCGTTTTCATTATCATTCACATTAAATGTCAAATTAATGCTCAAATATAATGCCTTTCTTATTGCTAGGTAGTGATCAACCATAAAATAAGGCAACACAAGAGCATCACTATCGTACACAGTCACACTTGGATTGTGCAAGTGCCCAATATTTCAGACTAAGCATCACTAGTCCTATGTCATAGGATTATGACTATAGAGCTATATCATAATCCCCAAAGTAAATATAGGGGAGAAAATGGTTTGGCAACATTCAAAATATGGTGAACTATCCTTTAGAGATGCCTACAAACACAAGAAGTTCTTCATCTCAATGGCAACTAGAATGATTATTAGTTCAACCAAGAGTATCCTCTTACCCTATGAGTAATGAATTAATATATTTCAGAGTGTATGATTGTCTCTTACAACAAATGTCACTTATAGGAATTACGCAGAGACTTACACCAATAGACCTACACATTGTTGGTTCAACTTCAGTATTTGACAACATCTCTAAAAGATTGTTCCTTCAGATGAAAAATAATAATGTAAGAGTATTTAAGCTCAATAGATAACACACTCATTAAATTTGTGGATCGAGAGGGTCGTATATCAAAACTTAGATGTTAAATAGGATATCATCTTAAATTTTGCAAAAGGAACAAAGATAACAATGCTTACGTGATTTTAAATTGTTGTAAAGTTGTAATTTCTCATTTTCATTAACGTGCAAACCCATGACCCAATCGAAGTAAATCCATATCTATTTAAAATAATTTTGTTAGTTTAGACCTTAAAATTCACAAAATCAGAACTGAATTGGACTAGACAATTTTTTTACAATTTGGATACTCATTTGTCCTCCAAATGGAGTGATCCAATTTTGTTACCTTACTAAATCGTATAATCAGAACTGAATAATGCACCATATCTGAATAACTTCAGATTTGTATTCTGCATTTTTTACTCAATTCATCAAATTTTAACTGAATTTAATCAAGAGTTGTGAATCTTTATCTCACTAAAACAATTAATCAGGTCACCGATTTTTAAGTCCAAATGAAAGATCCATCCCCAGCAGCATCTAACATCTTTATTATAGTTGAGAAGGTGCTTCCTACAGCCATGTTCACATGTGTAGATACACCTCTTACAGTCTTTATCTGCATGTAACAATTAAAATAATGTGACCCACATGTCCATGCCTGGCCCAATGCCCATGACCAAGTCTCACTCTAAGTAGTGGGACATGAACAATGATCTATTGTCCCCAAACATGTCCCGGACCAATTAAAATATGTTAAGTCAGTTAAAAAAATTAAATATTTATAATTTTTTTCTATTTTTTTTCATTTTAGTTGGTTTGTAACAGACTTGAGGGTATACTTAAGGACAAAATATTCTTATCAGTGGGACCTACCCTTCACATGGCCATGTTTCCTTTTCACCTGGTTAAAGCCAACGCTCCTTATTAACTCCCAAACCACATGGCTGGTGACAATCTCAAAATTATTCAATAATTTCATGTTCACTTATATCATTTAATTTTCATAAATGGGTTTATATATATATATCATCTATTATTTATATATATATATATATACTATCTATGTATGAGTTGTGTAGGGCATTTACTTTAGTGCATAATCAATATATCATCTATGATTTATATATATTGTTGTTATTCAGGGTTAACACATAAATTGATGGTCTAGCTACCTAGTAAAAGCTTTTGCCCATGCATTATTTTCTCTGATTTAATTAGCTTTAATTTCATCTTAACTTGTCCTCAAAATGTGGGACACCTTTCTTTAAAGTTGCTGCTACTGCTACCAACACATTGGCTTATCTTTGTCCATAAGTTATGCATCCAAACAAAGAAATTAGGCACTAAAGTAAATGCCCCTTCACAACTCATAATGTTCATAATATACAAACCTTCTTTATCTTCACAAATATACCTCTATAAAACAAACCATGTATTTGTAACACCCTCACAATTTCATCACAATTTCTTGTTGTCTAAACAATTTGTTTTTGGAAATATAGAGTGAATATGGAAAGCAAAGTAGCATATGAGAATGATCTCAACCTTAAGGCAACAGAACTTAGATTAGGGTTGCCAGGGAGAGAAGAAAATGAGCAAAAAACAAAGTTTGGTGTGAGAACCAACAAAAGATCATTGATTGAAACTTCTGAAGAGTGTGGTTCAAATGCTCCAAATGTGAACAATGATGCAACCCCTCCTTCCAAGTAAGTGTTTATTAATTGTTTCAATAGAATCTTATATTTTTGTATGGTGATTAACAAATACATTAAAAGAAGAATTTGTATAGAGACATATACAACATGTTATATTTAGATACAAGTGTATTTACGTTCTTTTGTTCTATCATTAATGACTAAATTTTAATTAAATTTAAATATTTAATATGTTGTTAAGATTTTATTAGTTGTCTCTACATACATACGTCTCCACACAAGTCTTAATGTTCACTGAATATGTTTGTGACATAATAGGGCAAAGATAGTGGGGTGGCCACCAATCAGATCCTACAGGAAAAACAGTCTTCAAGACCCTGAGGTTGCTAGGATCTATGTGAAAGTTAGCATGGATGGAGCACCTTACCTCAGAAAGATAGATTTGAGGGTTTATGGAAGCTATCCACAACTCCTCAAAGTTCTAGAAAACATGTTCAAGTTAACCATAGGTGAGAATTGAGAACACATGTTACTTTTTTTGCTAGCCTTTTGATGAAACAATTTAATCAGTTTTTTTAAGCTGAAAATTAAATGAACTTGTTTTTTGCTTTTTCAGGTGAATACTCAGAAAAAGAAGGTTACAATGGATCTGATTTTGCACCTACATATGAAGACAAAGATGGTGACTTGATGCTAGTTGGAGATGTTCCATGGGAGTAAGTTCTTTCTCTCTCTTTTGTTCTAACTGCTTTTGTACCATTAACTATAAATAAATCTCAAACTAACAGAACTATATACTTTTTGTGCAGTATGTTTGTAACTTCATGCAAAAGGCTAAGAATCATGAAAGGATCAGAAGCAAGAGGCTTGGGTTGTGGTGTATGAAAAAAAAAACTAAATTACTATGGCATTATGCAAAAGGTGGTGAAAGTGTTTTGGTGTGAAGGAAGAACGTGGTTTCAGCTTGGGTTCTCTGGAACTATATGGATATGTTCTCTAATCAAATGCAAGGAGATGGAGGAAGATACAGTGCAGTTTCTTTCCTCAAGTTTGGCAACATTTCTGGTTATTTCATTGATCCTTTCAAGTTTTCAGATGAAAATATCATGTAGAGATTTGTCTGAAATGAAATATATATATTATGTCTACAAGAGAGATAGAAGGAGGTGATTTGTATGGTTCATCACCCAAGTTTAATGTTTTGTATTGATACAAGAATACAATGTAACAGGCTAAGTATTTGGATGTATAAATTTTCTGCTATTGAATGGAAACAAAGTTAACTATTATGTGTTCTTCCTCTAATTGCTTCTAAGTTCTAAAGTCTCTTTCATAGTCCTAAATATCTTCCTTTGTTACAATATGTTTTCTTACTTATTCATTGATAAAACAATAAACACTATGTAACGTGCAAATAAACATTATTAACTATAAAACATAATTGTAACATAATGGAAATGCAAAGGAAACAAATATTATTGACGCTCCTAAATACTATGACATAAAACGTCAATATTATTAATCCTAAATACTATGACATAAAACATCAATATTATTAATTTTCTCAACAAAGTTGGTGACAAAAAATTGAAATTTAATATTAGAATAGATGAGTGTTTTGGAATCACACCTCATATAATGAGTTATCTTCTGTCATATATTTTCCATCTTGTCTCATTTAGATCTTCATCAAGTGATTACAGTTTAATTTTGCGGCATCCATTTTAAAAATGAGAATAAAGCATCACCTGCCGCTTAAATCATGATATCTGTACTGACAGTGTAAAGAATTATATACACACATTCTTTAGCAAAAGAGAAAAAATACCTTGGACAGTGACAGGTGTAAATAGCATTATTCCAGAAAGGTTTTCTATTTCTTGTGCATTAAGATGTAGCACCTACATTCTTCACACATCATATTACACAGTTTGGTAGGTACTTGAAATCTTACAAGAACATAAAACTATCCTGGAAACAGAAATCAGCTTTAAACATAATTTACAGTTAGCCATAAGTAAACTATGAAAAACCACCCAAAAGTTGATCTATGGTAACCAATTCTCAATCTAACCTAACAAATTCAGTACATATGATTCATCAAAACGATCAGTGAAACAAGCTCCCGGCTGGTCCGCAGCAGAATATGATCCATCCAGGTATGACATAACTGTAAGAATCTCGAATGGAAGTGGCAGAAGCTAAATCCAGTTGATATGTGGCCATAGAAATGCTCGGTTTGACATTCATGCCTAGCAGGAGAGTAAATATGGATTATCATTAGAGATAAGTAAATTTGGATGTATTTGATGAACAAGGAGCCAAATGTTCTATTGTAAAAAACATAATACTTTAATCACATACACTATAGGTATTGATGTTGAACCACAGGTTGTAAGGGGTAAGGCTATTGGTACTCCTAATTAATTGCATATCTACCCTCCTTACTAACCAATACTATTATGTAGAGAATGCAGTGAAAAGTCATGTGGCCAAATCAAGTCTTCCATACGGAAGCACATACAAGTAATAATTAGAACATAATGGAAAGTCAAAGATTTAACAATAATATGCAAAATGGTGAATTCTATTGTTTTCATTACACACATTAGCATTTCACTGCAAGCACAATTGGCATATATCAATTCAAAAGTATCTCAAACATGCAGAGGTAAAGGTTATGCATGCCTGAACTGGGTAGTATTAGTATGACAAATGGAGTGATTCTTGAGTATGATTAAGTTCAAAGATTATGCATATTTGTACTCAAAATCAGACACAGCTAACAAAAGGAATATTCTTATAAATTACTCAACACTTATTTCGACTTTCAGTTCAACATGATGTATCAGATGACCACAAAATTATTTAAGTTAAACTGAACAACTCCTACACTCAGTTTCGCCCTATACATCAGTTTAAGTTGAAAGGTTTTTCTTTACAAGCAAAATGAAACTACGTATTTATTTGGGATAATGAACAGTGCTAGAGAAAAAAGGAAAGGTGCAGCTAAGAGGAGGATAAGAAACCTCCAAAAGAGATGTAAAATATGCTAAGAGAGAACAAGAAGGAACCTGATTCTTTTTCTTCTTAGGTCTTCTCTTTCTCCGAGGCTTGTGAGCATCAGAGTTGGAACTTAAACTACTACCATGACCCGTCCCTAATCCTGAAGCTCTCCTTACCCTGAAGTCTGAGCTGCTTTTGCTATTTGATGTGTTGCTGGACGTGGAAATCTCAGACCTCTTTATAGATGAATTTTGGCCTGAAGATGACCCAAACCTTGACAAATTGTTCTTTGAAGGGTAAGGAGGAGGCAACAAAGCTCTAGCAGAAATCAGCCTCTATAAAATGGGTGAAGATAATTAAACTTCTAAAAAACAAATTGTGACAATCTTTCTAATATAATGAAATTAAAGCAGTACAATTACTACTACTGCAGACCTGGTTTTTTTCATCACTGGACATGCCAGACACCGCTTTGCCAGAAGCACTAGAAGCCTGCTCTCTGCAGCACAACAGAAATCTTATAATGCAAATTTAGTAAAAACAAAAACAAAAAAACCTCTATATGTTTAAAGCATTTTAATCAGCAACACAAGTTCAAAAGTTAAAAGTTATTCAATATGTCTCCATCATGCTAACAGACAGATGTCAGATGTTTTATAAAAGAAAACACGGCTTTACTATTACCAACATCTCAAAGACAGGTTAAGTTAACACTCTAAGGTAAGCTCCCTTTATCTTACTGCAGGTACATACAAATTATATTGATATAATTGCTTATGTTTTAACTCACCTTGTGCTTTTGTCTGTCCATTCATCATCTGCATCTGCTTCATCACTGGAACTTCCACCAACGAAAAAATCATCTTCACTCAGATCCAAATGCCCATCATCCTCACTGCCTGTCTCTGTTAGAGCGATAAAAGTATATATGAATCACACATAGACATCCAGCACCAACTCTTTAAGACATTAGATTATAAAGTAATGAGGCATAAATATAAAAGCGTATCTATAAATCAAAGCAAAGCTCATTCTAGATGAGGCATGTCCATGTGGGTTGACCAAGCTTTCCTTATATCTTGACAAACTACAGATCCAATCAATGTCAAATAGAGCTCACAGAAATACAGAACTAAAACCAATTACTTGATTTAAGAGTAGCAATTCAATTATTGCCAACACATTCTAAACACTTATAATGTTGTACTAGCAGCTTTCTCAGGAACAAATTACAATCTAAGATTGCAACATTTGCAGATCTACGAAGTCATAAAATATAAGGAAAAATCTATGAAGCTAGATCTCGAATAAGGATACATCCACTGACCAAGAATTTTAGAATATAAAAATGGTACTCTAACAGCATCCGAGAAGGAAAATAGACACGTGGATGATATGTTAAGTATCAAAAATCAAATAAATAAAGAAAACCTTCTAAATCCTTGCCACTTGCCGCAGCTGCAACTAATCTATTGTCGATCTGTTTGCGCAGTCCATTTCTCTTGTCAACTATCTCCGAATCATCACCTCCAATAAATAAAGGAACATATTTTTCAGTCTTGGGAAAATACTGCATTTCAAATGAATGATAAGAATTTGTTAGTTATTATTGTCACCCAAGAATAATGCTCAATAAGTAGTATAACTTTTATTATTTCGATAAAAATAGGGAGACATGAAAAAAAAGCAGAAGGAAAAAGGAAAAGAAAGCTCTACAGAACAGACCATAACATATTGAAGATCTTTTTGAAGACTGGAAAGCTGGTCAGCGACTTCAGATGCTTGGGCCTGGGCAGATGAAGTTCGGTACTGTTTCTCAAGACGTCTAATTCTTCTTTCTATCTTCCTCCTCTCTAGGTTAAGTAGCAACAAACAAGGAGCACACAACTATGAAAAAATTACATACCTTAATTCTACCCAAAAAGTAAGCCAAATAATAAAAGGGTGGCTTGAGGCTCCCACCTAGTAGGGTTAGGAGATGGTATAATATGTACGCAGCTTTTCAAGGACTTGAACTCATGACCTCTAAGTCACAAGGCCAACAACCTTAAAGTTGCGACGAGACTTACCCAAAAAACAGGTCAAGTAATACAAATGCAGCAACCAAGCCTTAATCTCACTACCATAATGAATTCATAATAAATTGTTCAATTAAGGGTCTGTGTATTTAAAAGAAATGATTCTACAACAGTGATTTATGAAGAGGCCCAGATCCGCTGCAATCAAAATTGCTGCAATGGTGCACTCAAGCCACCAACAGTTCAAATTTTGTTTTTTGAAGTTTTATTATCACGTTTTCTTTTCGCACAAAATAACTCCATTTCCTTCTTTAAGAAGCTGAAAAACATAGCTTCTCAAAATCACTAAAATTTCAGGGCCCAACCAAAAACATCTAACTGAAGAAACTCGATGCATTGGGCCTCCCATTTTAAAAGAAGCTGAGCCTGAGCTAACAGTAAGGTTGTTGATTACTCACTGACCAAGAGGCCACATGTTCAAATATTGTTATAAAGCCTCCGGCCGTGGGGGAAGATTGCGTAAATCTACCAGACCTCACTAACTAGGAGCCTTCTTCTGATTAATATTTGGAAAGAAAAAACTAAAAACAAATGGACCGAACTTGAATTACAATATATTACCAAAAAACTTAATCTTTTTGTCACGCAAGAAAATTTTGCGTTCAACAGCAAGGCGAGTATGAATCTCATGTTGCTTCTGAAGTTCTTCCAATTTCTGTTCTTGTGCTTCTCTCACTTCAGGTGGCAAATTCTGAAAATGTCAAATAAATCCCCAAAATAATGAACCAAATTAAAAAAAAAATCATAATAAACATTTTAATCGGAATATAAAACCAATTGTTTGGTTAGTGCTACCTTTCTAAGAAGCATGCGTTCTGCGGAACGAATCTGGTTTTTCAGGGAAACGGAGGGCTTTGATTTTGGTTTCTTCGCCGCTAACCCCTTCGGCTTCGAGTTCCGACGGCTTGCCGTGTTGACGCGGCGCCGCTTGTTGTCGCCGCCGTGAGCCATGTTTCTAACAGTAGCTACTGCTTTGGTACGATGCTGATTCCACTCACTCTTAAATCTTAATTCCCATATTCGAATCAAATTTCAATGATTAGGGCTTGAATGGTGAGTATCTCTCATGTCATTTTTTGTTTTCAATCAAGAATCAAATTTTTTTTGTTAATCAACCATTAGATTTCTCTAAAATTGATGGTAGATATAATTAGCTCCTAATAATTAAGAATTGAATCATTGATCTTTGACTAAATTACACTCACACCCCATGAGTTTTAATGAAATTACACAAACTACCTCAACCACCTATCTCTCATACACAAATCATCCCTAGATTTATATATATGTTACACTGACTACTCTTGTGTTATAAAAGTGTAATATTTTAAAGAAAAAACGTGTGATGAATGTAATTAAGTTAAAAAAAATATTGTATATTGTGTAACACGTCAAATAGTACAAAAGCGAATGTTTCTTTATTATTTTTGTGTCATTAAAAAATACATTAATAATTTCAAAGAAATGTTTAAATAACTCTCGTACTATTTTATAATGAGCCAAATAATGAAGACGCATTGACTCTTATATTATTTGAATTTGTCTACACAATATACAATATTTTGTTTAATTAATTACACATATTATACATTTTTTGTTTAAAATATTACACTTTTTTATATTATGCAGTGGTAGTCAGTGTAACGTATGTACAAAATCATGGGTGGTTCATGTAAGGAAAAAAAAGTAAGGGATAATTTATGTATTTTCACTAAAACTCGGGGGTGTGAGTGTAATTTAAGGTTTAGGGTTTAGGGTTTAGAGGGTGTGAGTGTAATTTACTCTTAATCTTTTCTCATATCTACTAGCTTACATAATTAAGTTACCCAATAGTTTTAGAATATTTGTTTTAGCGGAGAATTTGATGATTTTGAAAATAATAAAGGCACATAATAGTGTCTAAAAATTTATTTCATCCAACAATTTCTTTCTTAGAAATTTAGATTTAGTTTACTTTGGTGAACTCAATCTTTTCAAAGGGCCAAACTGTTCCATAAACATATTTGATGAACTAACTAATCACCTACTTTTTTTAGAAACTAAATTGTAGCATATGCAAAAATGTTATGAATTATTTTAGAATTTATTTTTATTGTGCAAAATATTGTAGAGAATATATTGGGTACCTATCTTTTTCATTTTTTTGTTGGTAAAATAGATACATATGACGATTATAATAAAATTCATAAATTATTCATTTCAAAATCTATTTACATTATGTTACTTGCACCCAAATTTGTCATCAAGTTTTTGGTACTTTTTAGTAAAATTAAAAGTTTCAATACCTTAATCAGAATGAATTACTCATTATGAGGTAGCTCCATCACTAAATTGAGTTACATTTTAAAAATAGAGAAAGAATAGTGTCAAGCTCTTAACCATCAACATCAAGTTCTTATGTCAGTATTATTTTTTTGTTGCTTGGGAAGTTAGCACTATTCGTAAACAGGTTTAGGTGGAAAAATCATCTTTGCTTTTCAATAATAAATAAAAAGTTTAATACTCATTCAAATATGTGCCATTTTCACTGAAAAAGTTGATATGTTGAAGTATAGGTATACTAAATCATAAATATTACGTAATCAAGTCCTACAACTAATTAATTATTAAAACAAAATTACTTGACTAATTATTATTCGCTTTATTTTTTATTCTAATCCACCTTATCAAAACAAAATCATATGAAATTTCTAGACAATAATAAATTTAGAGGTCAAGGTTCAAGTCAACCATTACAGATTCATTGTCACACGACCAAATAAACTATCCATGTTCCTTGGATTATACCATAAGTATATAGTTAAATGTAAGATGTAAAAAGTTAGTTATAATTTAAAAATGCACTAAAATCACTGATATTAATAGTGTTTACCTATTATACTCTAATTTCTTTAGATGTATATATACATAAAAAGTAAATGAAAGATAAGAATTATTTCAGAAAATATCAAATGTTAGATACTCAAATAATTGAATATCTATAACAAGAGAATATGTGTATTCAACTTTTTTCCAAACCGTGTAGAAGTCTACTAAAAAAACATATTTCTTTGATAATGCAACATTCCTAGCATTTTCTTATAGAAAACAGTGTCAACTTCAAGTCTTCTCTCCCTAACAAACTGCTATGCTTCACAATTCTGAGTTGTCTCTTCTTCTATGAGGTGAGTCTAGCACTCTCTTCTTCCTAGTTATTGCTGAAAATTGTTAAAGACTTTGAATTGAATAAAACTAGTATTACATGGAATATGTACTTGTTGAATTATGATAACAAGTACTTGGAACCTACCCTTTTGTGTTTTTTACCTTATAAAAGACACAGGGTACCCAATAATCTTTGTTAAGAATTTTGTATGTCTCATTTCTAATTTTGAAGAGACAAAAAAAGTTGCAGTTCATTGGTTATTCCTTTCAGACTTGTATTTTGATTTGAAAGGTAGTAGAAATATAATGTCTCCTCTTTAATTAGTTATTGCACTGTGTTATGATTTCAAGGTAAAAATATATAATTTCTAGTTTTTAGCTTCCTTTTTTCTTCCAATTTACTTACCTTGCAAGTTTTCTATGCATCTTACAATTATAGTGTCTGTAGTTTGCTGGGGATTTTCATTTCTTCTTGTTGAACTGTTTGTAGTTGATTTCTGTTTTACTATATTGCTTGAAGTGTCAAGTTCTTAAAAGTGAAATTGAGGTTAATAACTTAATATCATGTTAAAAGAATGAAACATTCATGAATTCCCACACTATCATGAATTACACACTCAAGCTATTTACTTTTCATGTGTTAAGACTTTGGATTGAATATAATAGCTCGTTTTTGATTTTTCAAGCTCACAGCAACGAGTACCGAAGACCTCATGTTACACCTAAGGGAACTTGGTTAAAATCACATATATCTAGCATGATGTTTATTGCATATAGAATGGAATAGATATTTTAATTGATTTCCTTTAGTCATATCCTTTTCTTCCTTCTGTTAAAAGGCTTGTTTCAGAATTAGTTGGCTTATGCAGATTTATTGTTGTAGGGAAGAATAGTTGCAATTTGCAAGTGCATCAGTTTCAACTTCTTGAGAATACGATTTTATTAGAGACTTCGGTAGGAACTTTATACTATGGTGGGATTGGAACTCATACCCATAGGCACAATCTTGGCTGTGCTAACAAATCAGGTGTTGAAAACAGCTCATGCAGCAGCTGATGTTCTTATTGGTAAAGAAAGTTTCAAGGTCCTTTCAAAACACCTGTTTGATATCGAGCCGGTGCTAAAGGAACTACAGCGTCAGGAATTGAACGAGTCTCAAGCTGCAAGGGTTGCCCTGGAGTCTCTTGAAGCAGATGTCAAAAAGGCGAATAACTTGGTTGAGAAGTATAGGAACCGCGGCCGTTTTTACTTGCTGGTTAAGTGCAGATCCATAGTGGAAGAGGTTGAACAAGTCACAAGGGATATTGGAAGGTCTCTAGCTGCACTTTCTATTGCAAATACTGAGGTCCTATCGAGAATTTCTGATCAGGTTAATAGGCTACAGAATGAGATGCAAAGGGTGGAATTTGAGGCTTCACAATCTCAGCTTCAAATTGTTGACAAGTTGAACAATGGACTTAGAGAACAGAAACTAGATCAGGCTTTTGCGAATGACATGCTTGAAGATATAGCAAGGGCAGTTGGGGTGCCAATAGAATCGTCGGAGATAGGCAAAGAGTTGGCCAGCATTAGGAGGGAAAAGGAAGAAGCTGCCAACAGAAAAGAAAGAGCTGAGTTTATTTTCTTGGAGCAGATCATTGAGTTACTTTCTCGAGCTGATGCAGCAAGGGATTACGAAGAACTTAAGAAACAATACTCCGAAAGGGTTCTGGTGATAGAGAGATATGATTCAAGGGAGAAATATATCCAACCACTGAATTCTTTCCTTTGTTGCATAACTGGAGCTGTTATGGTAGACCCTGTCAGCCTTTGCACTGGTACTACATGTGAGAGATCAGCAATTGAAGGTTGGTTTTATGATGGCAACATGACCGACCCGGAAACAAATGATGTTCTTGAAGATTTTACATTGAGGTCTAACATTCCACTAAGACAATCCATTGAAGAGTGGAGAGAACTTAATTACTGTCTTGTAATAAGGTCTATCAGGGAAAATCTATTATCAAACCCTGACTTATATGTTGAAGAATCCCTGAACCAAATTCAAGCTCTCACAGCAGAGAATTCTATTAACAAGGATTGGATTTCTATTGGAGGACTTACTGATATTATTATATATATCCTTGGGATCTCTGATAAGAGAGATGTGAAGATGAATATTCTAATTACTTTGAAGGATGCTGTAGAGGGCCATGTAAGAAACAAGGTAAGCAATCTTTTTCATTTTGTTGTGTCAGTCAGACCGCATAATATCTTCATGAACATTTTGAATTTACGATTTATAGGAGCGAAATGGAAGAAACACAGGCACAACAAATGTGAAAAGATTTCCTTGATTATGCTATTAGAGTATTAGTTATATCTTCTTAAACATAATGTTTTTAAATAGTCATGTGTTTCTCATTATGGCTCACTGCTTTCTTGTTACCATTTTTTTATGCACAAGTTGCTTTTATTATGTTTTCAATGGGAAGTGGACCAGTTTCATCATTGAGACACATAGTTCTTGATTCCTTATATTGCTATATACATACAAGTATTCATGAAGACTGATTTAAATGCAACATATGCATAAAATTTTATAGGAGAAAGTGGTTCAATCACTAGGATGGGATCAAATTATTTCCTGCTTACGGAGTGACACTAGCGTTTCAAAGGAAGCGATAGATTTGCTATATGAGTTGCTTCAACATCGATCTGGTTGGAATGAATGCTACTGCAAAAAGCTCTCTGAGAATAGCAATGCAGTTCTTTTTCTTGTCACCCTTCTCAAGGGTCCTTCTGATAATTGGTCTTCAGCTGAGATTGCAGAAAAGATTTTGATGAAGCTTTTTGAAATAAATGAGGATACCATTATAACTGCTGCTAACTTTGGCTGGTATAAACCACTTATCGATCATATGATTCAAGGTACGGATATAGATGATTTTGTAATTGTACTATGTTTATTGTGATTGATTGAAAATCTTTCATTATGTTGATCGTTGAAGATATCATTTGGACATAAATAACAGAAAGGGCAAATATTATATGTCATCTAGTTAGCTGAGGAAATACAGAATCATCCTAAATTGTTTATAAGCTATTTTGGTGGAAAATATATGCTTATTAAAATCATCTGTAGATATCATTGTTTCTTAGCAAGAGGTATTAGATCTTTTCCTATTCCATGTTCTAGATGACCATCCCTATAAACTACTTGTAATAACCTGTCAAAATGTTCAAGTGATGCATGTATCTTCTCGGGAAAAAATGGCAAGTCATTTTTTATGGTGCATGACGATTAATCGAATTTGTTGTGTTTGTTTCAATAGTAAAATTGAGACAATTCATTTCGAAATTAGACAATTATGCCTTAATGATCTCAAATTTAGAATCCATATTTAGTTATTTGTCCTTATTTGTCTTGTCAGGACCGGATTCAAGAATACCAATGGCGAAAGCTGTAGTTAGTATGGAGTTGGATGATTTAAACTTGGAACTTGTTGGCAAGGAAGGAATTATGGGTCCTTTGCTAGAAATGTTATCTGGAAATATTGAATCAAAAGAAGTGTCTTTATCAGCATTGGTTAAACTAGCAGGATGCCATGCCAACAAGGGAATCATTGCTGCATCAGGAGGTGTTCCTATTATTCTAGATTTAATGTTCTCTCCTCGAATCCGAACGTTCACTACTGTAAAATGCTCTGAAATCCTTGAGAAGCTTTCTTGTGATAAGGATGGAATTGATTTCTTTGTTGATGGTGAAGGGAAACAACTAGAGTTAGATTCCATTATGACCAACTTGCTAGCTCTTCAGCAGTGGTCCAACTCAGGCAATGACTTCCGCAAGCCTGCTCTACGTGCTCTTCTTGGAATTTGCAAGTTTGAGAGCGGTTTAGTTAAGAAGGCAATATTAGCAGTGAATGGTGTTTCTCTAATTCTTTCACTTCTCGATGATTCGGATTCGGAAATTCGCGAGACAGCTATAAACCTTCTCTTTCTTTTCTCTCAGCACGAGCCAGAAGGGGTAGTTGAATACCTCCTCAGGCCTAGAAGGCTTGAAGCGTTGATTGGTTTTCTTGAGAATGATGACAACAATGATGTAAGGATGGCAGCTGCAGGTCTACTAGCTAACCTACCGAAATCAGAAAGAGAACTAACTGTGAAGTTGATTGAATTAGGAGGACTTGATGCAATCATAAGCATTTTGAAAACTGGCACAATGGAAGCAAAAGAAAATGCTCTTAGTGCACTTTTCAGGTTCACTGATCCTACATATATCGAGTCGCAGCGCCATTTGGTTAAACGCGGAATATACCCTTTGCTTGTAGATTTTCTCAATAACGGTTCAGTCACAGCAAAGGCAAGAGCAGCAGCATTCATCGGCGATCTCTCTATGAGCACTCCAAAGCTCACAGTTGTTTCCAAATCACCTGGCTGCTGGTTTTTCAAGTCATCAAGAGTTCATTTGTGTTCAGCTCACGGCAGTGTATGCAGTGTGACTAACACATTCTGTCTATTAGAAGCAAATGCTTTGCCTGGTTTGATAAAGCTGTTGAAAGGTGAGGTTCATGCAACTGCTTATGAAGCAATACAAACACTTTCCACATTGGTTTTGGAAGAGTTTCCTCAAAGGGGCGCTCACGTATTGCACGATTCTAATGCTATAAGACCCTTATTAGACATTTTGAACTGGGGGACTGATTCTCTCAAGGCAGAAGCTTTAGGACTATTGGAGAAGGTGTTTGTGTCAAAGGACATGGTTGAGTACTATGGAACAACAGCTAGGTTACGCCTAGTTGCTATCACTGGTATGAATATATATGGTGACGGTCACCTTAGGAGAAAAGCTGCTAAGGTACTATCGTTACTTGAACGTTACTCAAGGTCATCATCAGCTGTAGTATCTGGAATTTTGGAGTAAAGCTATAATCCCCTTGTTGGAACAATTTGCTTCAACAAGCACCCAGTTTATATTAGATATTTGCCCTGGCCAAATGGTGTAATTCTACTATATAAAGTTCCTATTGAAGTTCAAATGCATTCTCTTTATTTTCCTCTCTTTGTATGCACAATTCTATCAACACACAAAAAACAACTGCTCACACTGAGATCGTGTGATTCATACGTCTAGCTATTTTACATTTTACATTGACGGACGATCCATCCATCCGGGTCCGAGTACTGGTTTTCAGATGTATATCGAATTTCCCCTTTGTATTCTCACATTTCTTTCTATAATGTTTTTGTTACTTAAAAATCCAATGTACCTTCAAAGTGAATTAGGAGAAGTTTTTGGTCAGCTTGCAAATTGTAATTAGATCTTTGTAAGTGGAAGCCAGTAAAAGTAGCATCTTTCCTCTCATGTTTTGAACTTTTCAGCCTTCAAATTGAAGTTAGATGATAGTTATCAACACATGTGTATGTCAACAAGCTAGCTGGTTCATTATGTTATTTGTGGTTAGCATGTTACTATGCATCAACTTGGCACACAAATCACCTAATAAAGGGGATAGTGCTATTACTACATAAACCAAAACTCACTAGTCACTACAGTGCAAAAGGGTAGACATTCATACACATTGATGTTCACTTTCTTTTTCATCATTTCATGTCCGGAGTATCGAGCATATCTTCTATCGTAAGATGTGTATCGCTTTATATACTACTTCATTCTTATTGATCATAAAATATAAAATTAATATATTTTTACTTTTATGACTAACGAAAACAAATGGTACATGGAATGATACAAACTTTGAGACAATAGATGTGGGTCCCAGTTGGTCCCTACCTAAGCGGGAACACAATGAAACATGAGTCAAGAAGCCAAAGTGGTTGAAAAGTGGAAGTTGTCTTGAAGTATCCGTCTCCATTATGAAAGGCTTTAGATTAATTGACTTTGGAGTTAATGACTTTGGTGCAACTGATAAAATATGTAATATAATTAACCAATAATGAACTCATTTGGCACATTAAGCAAACTTAAATAGGAATTGATAACGGTTGAGTATCACTACTCATTAATTGCTAATGGAAAAGTCCACATATTTCATTGTTGGCCCTTACATTAATTGTTAATGGAAAAGGCCACATAAGAATGAGTAATTACTATATATCAAAAAAATATAATTAAGTAATAATTTTACAATAAATTTTGAACAAAATGTGTCTTATACAAATCATGAAAATGTAGATATACTTCTTCTCGGCTAGACTATTATTACTCATTGGGGACATGAGGTCAATATCTTTTTTGGGTCTTCTTAATGAGCATAATAAACAATTTCATATTTTTCTCACTATAGGTGAGACTTTTATTTCAATCACACATCAACTATATGATAATATAAAATAATTATCATCACAACCAACAAAGTAGTGAGTGAATTTATTCGTACAATAATAATAATAAAAAACACATCAAATATAAAAAAGAATAAAAACAATAACATATTTATCATATAAAAATAAAATTAGTTGTATAGGTAAAAAATATTTTCACTGAATTATGTCATGTAAGCCCATATTGCCCTCTGTCACCTATGGGCCCTAAAGTGGTTATGGTATTATTATGATTATAAATATACACCCAAAATTATGGTATTATTATGATGATGATAATGAATATTGGGAGGGGGTTCACTCACTCCAAAAGTAAGTTTTTTAAACTTACTTCACATCTTACTCGTCAATTCTAGGGAAATTCAATGATTTAAATCTACTCACTAATTCAAAACATTTGATTTTCCTATAATTGATGACTAAGATGACGTGAAGTAAATTTAAAAAACTTACTAAATAGATCCCTCCTCAATGAATATACAACCCAAAATTGTGAAAACTTACCATTATACATACCCAATTGAGATGCTCCTAACACTTTTCTATGTCCTTTCTACTAAGGTTTTGATAGACTGTTTTGACTAATTAGCCACATCTCATTACTGATTTTCTATGGTTATAGATGTGGCTAATCAATAACTATTATATGGAAAAAGTTAAATTTAGTTCTAACTTCTAAGAAGTTCAAAAGAGTAAGTCTGCAATGAGAAAAATTGAATTTATTATTAGAGAATTGATGAACTTAGTTTTCAAATACACACCTATATTTAACTCAATATCCTCACTCTTAGTGTTGACATTAATATAACCCTTATTATATATCAACATTCTCCTATATTTTCCACATCCCTTTCAGTGTAGAAGAGCTTGTTTTTTATACTACAAAATGTATCTCTTCACTTTTAACAAGGAATTAATCTCTTTCAGGATATATGATTGTCTCTCTCAACAAATGTCACTATCATTCTCGATTTTATAACATATTGGTCCATAATTGTTTATTGACTCTCTTATTCTTTCAATAAGGAACATGAAAGAGTATGTTGCATAATTTTTCTCTTACCTAGCTCTTGGACTTCTTATATGTTCTGAACTTTTTAAATATTATTAATAAATATATTTGTTTGTAGATTATGTGTATTTCTATGAACATTATTATTGCCACTTCTAATTTAATTAAATATATCTTCTTAAAAATGACATTTCTATACTCAATTATTGTATTTACATGATATATAGTCATTAGATTTAATAACATTTCTATACTCAATTATTGTATTTACATGATATAGTCTTTAGATTTTATAAATGAATCTATATGTTTTACTACGTTTAGTATAGCCAATGGACACATTTTCAATTCCCCTTCCAACTAATTTCTTTAATTTTGGTATTGCCCTACAATCTCAAACTTTGAAATTGTCAAGGTATAACTTTATATTTTTTCAAACCTAGATTATTTTGTTCCTTGGTTTGGAACTTTATTCAAATAACCCTTTGCAAGACCAAAATGTGATAACATTATATCTACAATTTCCTCTAATACTTTAATTTTCCTTTTAGCTATAATGTTTTTTTTTTGCAGGAAATAAGATTCAGTTATTTGGTGAATTATTCTAGTAGACTCAAAGTAACATGGTTTATAGAATGCTCCTCCTATATCACACCTAAAACATTTAACAAATATTTCATGCTGATGTTCTATTAAATTTTAAATTTATTTAACCTTTTGAATGAATTATATATATAATACAATTACCTATTGAATGTCACACAAAACAATTTCCACTAGGCAACCATATAAGTCACAAACATGAAACTAAATTAAATCTAACACTTTAGAAGTTATTTTCAACCCTATGAAATTGAAGTCTAGTTATTTTTAGTCAGTATACAAGTTACACATGCATATGAAATTTTATTTGTTTTAGGAATTAATAGTGAATTCACTATTTCATCAACTTTCCTAAAATTAACATGTCCTAAACAAAATTGTCATAAATTACAAGATTCGATATAAACACTAAATTCATTATCATTATTAATATTGAGATTAAACATATTCTTTGCAAAGGTAACCCATTCCTATAAATATTTCTCTAACAAATACTAATTTAAAACTATACTTATTAAGTAATGGTAAAAAAATATCGTTTTCCTAACATCTGATACGTAGTAAACATGTGATTATTATTCCCAAATTATTCTAGTTCTACCTTCCTTTTGCCTTTAACTTGGACAGTCGACTTGTTTCCAATGTATAGAGCAATTCCATCTTCATCATTAATTAACTTCAATAGATCCTTCTTTTTGCATACATGGCGAGTAGCACCAGAGTCAATCCAACATTTTATTTTGGATAAGAATATCCTTTATTGCACTATATTCTTTCTCATTTTTCATCTTTAAGAGACAATATATCCTTTTGAAATGTCATCATTTTCCACAATAGAAACAACCCCTTTTAAATTTTTTGCTACATATCTTTCAAAATATTGATTTCTCTTTCTCAAGGGTATACCATATTTCCATTCCTCTACTACATGTAATTTCTCATGAATATAATGTTATTTACTATCATCTTGATTACGATACTCTTCTTATAAAAGAAGATGATTATCTAATTGTTTAAGCGGAGTGTTATCTTTTTTAATGTTTTAGACTTCGTTTGTTTCACCCTTATTATTAAAACGACTAACAATGAATTTCTTACTTACATCATCTATCATGTATCTTCCCTTGAGTTTCTCCTAGAGTTCTTGGTACACATAGAACAATGAGTCGGTTATGCCATTCAAAATATGCCTCATGCAAATGTAGTCATTGTTAATTCAGTTGTTCTTATCATGAGCTTCATTGATGATATCACCTTCAATTTTGGAGTGTTCAACACACACATCACCTTTAATATTGTAATAAGGAAGTGCATCTTCTTTTGCCAACAATTAAAGTTTGAACGTTCAAACATTTCAAGTCTCATAAAGTCATTGGTCACTCCTTCGATATTGTAGTCATTATTATATATATGGGGTTTGACATACAACAAAGAAGAAAACAAAAAATGTAAATACACACTCTCTAAGGTGTGTAGTAACACTAGGCTTTAGGTTCGATTCGTTCCTACCAATATCTTTTATAGATTGGATGCAACAGATGTATTAACGAATCCCTTTCAAGATAGAATATAATGTAGAACTTTGATTTGGTTTAACCCTCTAAATCAAGTGCATCGACAATGATAGTTTATAGCCAAATAGTTTTTTTTTTAACTCTCCATGTTCACAATTGAGAAAATTAGTGATTTGGAGTTGAAGAATGGAGAGAGATTATGAAATTTTTGTTGTGTTCTTACTTATGCATATGGTTCTATAAATAGACAAGTTCACGTCACTTGGTGAAAAAAAATAACTTTTAGAAAAGATTTATCAATTAACAAAAATATAGTTTAAATAGTAATAACGAAGTGTACCCATTTGATAAATAGGTCTCATGTTTGAATCCCTTCAACATTAATTTTAACAATAACGAATATAAAGTATTAAACTAACACAACGTAATTACTAATCTAATAGCCAAATGTGTATCCATTGGATACATAGATCCAATGTTTGAATCCATTCAACATTAATTTTCATTTCAATGAAGTGAATACTATGAAATATTTGTACACACATGCTAATGAAGTCAATGGCATTATGATATTTGGACATGCATGTAACACGCAGAAATAGAATAATGGTGGAATAGTGAGATGTGGAATTGGTTCGTTGTAATGGAAATTATTATTATTATTTTTTGCAGTATTTTATTTCCTTTTTTAAATAAAACAGAAGTAAAATGTGCTTGATTGGCATATGTTATCTCTCTCAGCCAAATTTGCATATGTGAAAGGAGTAAGACTCATCTCCATTAATGGAGAATGAAGTACTCTAAAAACTAAAGAAGATGAAATATCAAATGTCATTTTTGTCCTTTTGGTTTTTGATAAAATTACACATATACTCTTCAAAGTAAAGGGAAAAAAGAATTTCTCTATCCAGTAATGGAGATGAATTTTTTCCATGTGAAAGTATCGTTTTCCTCACATGGAATGGTTTTGTCCCTCTTTCTGGCAGAGTTTTTGTTAATAGAAAAGTATGGTATATTCTTTAATTTAATCTCTTCTAATAAAATATTATTGATTTTTAATCTCTTCTAATAAAATATATATTATTCATTTTAAATATCTTGAATGAAGTTTTCTGGTAAAATAAAATTGTACTAACTAGTAGCATTATTTTGACTTAAAGCTTGGTTTAAGAGATAGTTAAGGTCGCTTGTAAGTCAAGTTTTGGCAGCAACAACATTAACTTAGAATTTGTTACATATCTTGGTAACTACATGCTCTAGACCTCAAACATAGTATTTATAAGGTTTTAAGTTCCAATCAAATCGATGTCTATTCTTTAACCTCCACAACACTAATAAATACTACCACCACTACTCTTTCAAAACCAGTTGCACAAGGTGTTTAATGTCAAAAAAAGATATATCTATGAAAGAAACAATAAATGAAATAAACAAAACTCACGAGGTCAAATAGGTGGGAACATATTTTAAAGAGTAAATTACACTCAGTTTTAATGAAATTATACAAACCATCCCTCACTCTTACACAAATCACCCCTAGATTTATACATACATTACACAGACTACCCCTGCATGTTATAAAAATGTAATATTCTAAAAAAAAATGTGTGATGAATGTAATTAAGTTAAACAAAATATTGTATATTGTGTAACACTTCAAATAGTACAAAAGCGAATGTTTCTTTATTATTTTTGTGTCATTAAAAAATACATTAATAATTTCAAATAAATGTTTAAATAACTCTTATATTATTTTATAACGAGCCAAATAATGAAGACGTATTGACTCTTATATTATTTGAATTTTTCTACATAATATACAATATTTTGTTTAATTAATTACACACATCATACGTTTTTTGTTTAAAATATTACACTTTTATATTATGCATGGGTAGTCAGTGTAACATATGTACAAAATTAGGGGTGGTTCGTGTAAGCACAAAAAAGTGGGGGGTGGTTTGTGTAATTTCACTAAAACTCAGGGGGTGTGAGTATAATTTACTCTATTTTAAATTATAGTTGTGATAGTGATTATATTGTGTTTTAATATAAATAGGTGGTTACATTGTGGTTGTGATGTAGCTTAAAAAACTCCAAAACCATAAAAATCGTGTTTGATGCAGTGTATTTTTTTATTTATTTTAAGTTTAATATAAAATTAAATAACCACGTGAGTGAATATTTTCCTTTTAAGAAGTTGGGCCTTTAAAAATAAGATAAACTCTGCATGCTGCTCATAATGTTGGTGAGTCAATTAAAAAAAAGCCACAAAGTTAAGTGTGGACAAGAAATTTGTTTTTCCAATAATTTCTGTCACATACACTTTTCTATGGTTTCTGAAAATCAATATAAAAAAATGACGGAGTTTACATAAAGGAACAAGATGGTTTAAAATCTTGAAAAAATTCAGCATAACGGTATGCGTATAGGCGTGGAATCATATAAAAATGTATATATTACTTCACGGGAAATTAAACAAGAATAAATAAATAATATTACAACAATAGTGTAATTTATACATTATGAGTGTAAAGATTTATACATAATTAATATATCATTTAATTATTTATAAGAGTTAATAATAATTAAAAAAAATATTAAATGGTAGACTAACAATATATGACGCTTTGAAACTTTTAGTGCATTCTATTTTTTCTTCATAAAAATCATACAAATTGAACTGACAGCCAATAGTTTGGACAAATAGATCTTAAGATGATTGATAAATAACTTTCTGGCCTTTTTATATTGTCTTAACAACCTGCTAGTACTGTTATTTAAGGATCTCGAAAGGAACCATGTTCAATATTTTAAAAGTGAAATAAACATAAAATATTTGATGTATAAAGTATTGTTACTTGGCACCCCAAAGCAGAAAACAACAAAAGCCAGCAAATTATGTTTGCTTTTTAATGAATGTGAACCCTTTTATCACAAGAACGACACACGTCCTTATTTGCTTGCACACTTTCCTGGAGTTTGGCTCTCACCATTACAGGAGAGGCCGATATATACTTAGAATTAAAACATGTGTCATAAAAAAAATTAATAGCCCAGAATTTAATATTTTTTAATTTTCTTTATAAAAAACATCTCCTCTCACATATTCAATACTGGAGAGAAATCTAATTCACTTTCTGTTGTGCAATCTGGACATACACGCCTAGTACGTGAAGTTCAAAGTGTGCAAATTTATTGCATGGATATCCATAAATGGAACTTAATAATTGGTGTTTTAAAGTACACTTTGTAACTCTCTTGGTTTGTAAAAATTGTGTCCACTAGTTCGGTAAATTGATCACAATGTCGGTACAACAATTATATTGGTTATATGATTATATCGGTCAAAATTAGTTAAAACTGGTCATACCGATCGATTTTCAATTGAGTCGTACCAGTCATACGACTGATTTTTATTTAAAATTAAAATGTAATGAAAATAAAAAAAAATTATTGATTTTCAATATTAATGTTAATATATTATATATGTATATCTAATTTCACCGGTATGTGGTTTAATTAGTGAACCATCGAGTGAACCGCTATACCATTATACCAGTATTATGACGGATTTGATAACCAGTACGATATTAATAACACTACATTGTAATCCCAATTATATAACTCAATATTGTCTTCAATTTAAAATAATGCAAGTAAACTAGGATTCCAATGTTTTTCATAATTCATGCTTATCATATAAACATACATTTACCTCTCTTAAGTTAAATGATACATCTTTACCTTGGAGCCCTAATTGGACCTAGTATGGGTTGTTCACCATCGGATGTAGAATTGCATACCATTCCAAGAAAACATACTAACTAATATGCATTTTTTGTGTGTAGATAATACTAATTTTAAGAGAGTGAAATGGTGAGTTATTTCGTGTGTATCATATTTTATTGTCTAACATTTCTAACTTGAAAATGATGCTACAATATTATGCCCAAGATTGCCTCTTGTATAAAAAATTTTATTTAAGCTTTGCCTGCATAATGTGAAATGGGGAAAAACTTAGGTAAAGATGTATCATACACAATATATTTGGAGGGAAATGTATTAATGTTATTTTTTTTTTGATATTATCATTTATAACTAAATTTTTAATTAGATATGTCCCCGTATAAGTTTAAAATCATTGATAGACACAATTTAACATAGCTAACAATTTGGAGGGGTGAAATTGGTGGGTGTTTGGTGAGAAGTTTGAGCATTTAAGTGAAGAATAGTTATGGGTTTGTTAGATGGAGTAAGGATACAAACAAGTACTACAAAAAACAAAAAATAAATAATATGATAAGATATTTTTATCTTTTTATATATAATGAAATAACATTTTTATCATTGAAAATACAAGTAAAATCAAGTATTTATATCTTCATTAATTAAGATCATCATGTTTACGTGTCTACGCAGTCTTCTCAAAATCAAGAACTTTGACGACCATTTCTTCAAATACAAACAAAACAAAACAAAGAGAGAGTGCTTAAGGGGTGAATTGTTTAAGGACGCATATCATCTGTCCCATAAAACATGTTTTTTTTCCTGTCTCTGCTTAATAAATTTACACCAAATAATATAATTTTGTTTTTATAATTTTCATATTTAAGTAAATGATACAATTTAATTGGTGCAGGACACAAATGTGGACGTAGATCGGTACAGGAGATTTACATCCTTCTTTAAAGCCCATGTGGGTGAGACCTCACACTTGTCATTCCATTGAATCACTACCCTGCATTTTTAAAAAAAAAAAATTTAGTATTTTTCTATATGAAATTGAAGTAAGGTACCATAAGTTTGAGTAATTTATTTAATTTTTATCCTTAGTAAGTTTATAAATAAGTAATGATATATCATCTTACTAAATCCTATTATAAGAGGATTTGTAGAAGAATATATATCTTTCTAGAGAAGAGCCAAGAAATGTTGCCTTTGAATTTATTAAATTTATTTTTTGGTAGATGCCCTTTAATAATTTTAACTTTTTATTAGTATTTGAAGACACCACACCAAAGCCTACTTATGGATATAGTAAATGCATGGCACTAATCAAATTGAATGGAAGGCACCCCTTTTAGGGCAAAGGCAAATATCTAGAATGATTGAGCAAGAGTGGACTAACTCCAAACTTGAATGGTGATCAACTATTCTAACTTTTGGTGTTCCATTGTGTTTTAATCCAATTAAATAGCGCTAGCTAATTAAGAAAAAATATCATAAAAATGAAAAATAATTTATTTTTTATTACTTGGTGGAATATGATTAACTAAGTACATTGAAACATAAACTTTTGAAACATATCATCCTTATTCTTCTATACTTAAGCACCTTTTAAGCGTTAAAAAGTACATTAATAAAAGCAAATCGTGTCACTCCTACATATAGTTTGGACGATCAAATTTAGGTAACCTTATACTTGATTACACGTTTCAGCAACCGAATATTTTGAACCCTCGGTGACAAATCTTTTTAATGAAATTTCATCTCCTTTCCCTTAAAAAACTTGTTTCACTTGCAACATTTTAATTTCAACACAGCATGTTAATTTACATGAAATTTTTTCACAAATCCAGTTAGCTATGTGAGTTCTAAAATGTCAATAAATGGATTATATTGTCAAAAGAAAAATATTTCCTAAGAAAAAGTAGAAATTCACCTCAGTGGCACTTCAATTAGCAACTTTTCATGATATATGCTGCTCTTTCTAACAATTCTGAATAAGAAAAATAATTTCAACTCACCTTAAGGAACATTGATTTCAATTATATTGTTTTTTAGGAAACTTTCATTTTAAATTGATCATATATGGACAACAAGTTATATAAACAAATCAAGCATCGTACGTAGTTAGGATCTCAAAGTGTGCAACTTTTATTATAGTATATAGTAAGGAGGCTTTCCTTTGTGAAACGAAAAGATGAAGATCAGAGAGGAAAATAATAATTAAAAGAAAGGAAAAAAGGTGAAATGCATAAATATAATTTATTTGGATTGTTCACCAATCACCAACGTGTGATTTTGACACAAATGGGTGGACTCTTCACCGATTTAATATGTATGCATGTGCCAGCTAGTTGTTTATAAAGGGATGAGCAATGAGATTATTCCCACAAAAACAAGTGGCAAAATAGTAATAACATGAAAGACAAGGTTCAAATGCATGAAAAGCAGTAGAGAACAAACAATTAGTAGGGATGACAATGAAAACCGAACTTGTGGGTACCCACCCGAACCCAACCCGAACTTAACGGGGGAACTCGATGTGATTGGGTTCGGGACCCGAGTTCAACTTTCGGGACCCGAACTCGCCCCAAATGTGATTAATATATGTAAAATTACAAAATTATGTAAAAGCTATATATATATAAATTTGAAATACATAGAACATATATAAATATATGTTTCCGATGAGCTTTTATCGGGTTTGGAAATTGTATCATTGTTTTCAACCCTGCTTAATTCGGCTTCGAGTTTTGGATTTCGAATTCGGGTTTTGGATTTTGGGTTCGAGGTTGGATAAACACAAACCCGACTCTGACCCGCCCCCTTGTCATTCCTAACAATCAGGGATAAATTATTGGACCAGACATGATATGGTGTCCCAAACCATGTTCATGACCAATAAAAATATGTCATGTCAATTAAAAAATTAAATGTTCATTATTTTTATTTTTTGCTTCAATATCATTGGCGTGAGATATAATTTGGGATATCATTTGAGACAACAGATCTTTGTCCAACGTGCTATAGGACTAATCAACAACAATATCATCTCTCACATTATGTCCTAAGTTATGTTTCACACTAATGACAATAAAATAAAAATTAAAAAAATAATGAATGTTTAATTTTTTTAATTGACATAACATGTTTTCATTGTTACGAAATATTATTTAAGATATAGTTTGAGAAATGAAAATCTTGTTCTAAGACTAATAATAGTCTCAACAAATCCTGACAATTAATTATTTAAAATTAAATTAGTTTATTTCAAATCAATAAAAATTGTAATTTAAAGTATGATAGTACGCGAACAGATGAAAAATATTTATTGTCATAAATCATATCTCATATTATATTATATTAAAAATAATAAAACAAAAAATAATGAATGTTTAATTATGATAATATTGGGACATGACAACATAAAACACAATATTTGCATAGAAATGGATAAGCAAGTAGGAAAGTTCCTAGTAGGCTTATTGAATGCCCTTGCATGTTAACAATTAAAAACTTGCTTGGGGTGGTTGTATCTGCCATCCTCCCTTAATCTCTCTCTCCATACACCCTTTAAAATACCCTCCTGTCTTCCTCATTTTTGCAACACATTCATCTTTCTTCCCTTTACTTTTCTTTCTTTTGTTTACGCAAACATATACTCTTATCCAAAGTTAAGAAAATTTGTCATCGATAAGGAAAACCCTAAGCCAAAATATTTTCATTTTCTATTCCTACTATTGTTCTTTCTTTTCTTCTCTTTTGAGTACTCTCCCAACTTTCCAAACCTACTTCACTCTCCCCATGGCAAATAACATAAACCAAACCTTAGATTCAGAAACAATTTCTTTTGAATCTCCAAAAGAAAAAATGAAGCTTCCAAATTTTCTTCTAACTGTGAGGCTTAAGTATGTGAAGCTTGGGTACCATATCTTAATATCCAACGCTATGTACCTTTTGCTGATACCCCTTCTAGGGGTAGCTTCAGCTCATTTATCAACTATATCTATAAATGATGTTGTCCAATTATGGGAAAATCTCAAGTTCAATCTTGTCTCAGTGACTCTATGTTCTAGCCTTATAGTATTTCTTGCCACCCTTTACTTCATGAGCAGGCCAAGAAGTGTTTACCTTGTGGACTTTGCATGTTACAAGCCACAAGATAATTGCATTTGCACTAGGGAGACTTTCATGGAGAAGTCTGGGTTAACTGGAACATTTTCAGATGAGAATTTGGCCTTTCAGAAGAAGATACTTGAGAGGTCTGGTTTGGGTCAAAAGACTTATTTACCCCCTGCTATGTTGAGGGTCCCACCAAATCCTAATATGGCTGAAGCAAGGAAAGAAGCTGAGGAAGTTATGTTTGGTGCTATTGATCAGCTTTTGGCAAAAACTGGTGTGAAAGCTAAAGATATTGGGATTTTGGTTGTGAATTGTAGTTTGTTCAATCCTACACCTTCTCTATCTGCAATGATTGTGAACCACTACAAGTTAAGAGGGAATATCCAAAGCTATAATCTTGGTGGCATGGGATGCAGTGCTGGCCTTCTCTCTATTGACCTTGCTAAGCAACTTCTTCAGGTTTTCACTTTTTTCTTTTCAAGTTTTAGTCCATCTCTTATTCACTTATACTATATTTTAAGCTCATCAATGTTCATGTATTTTGAGTGAGACTATTGACAGTTTAATTTGTCTATTTCTACTCTTTTTAACCCATCATGGTTTTATTTTTATTTTTGTAAATTATAATTGGTCAACATGGATTTTATATAAGCAAAATGAGAAAAGATAGCGTAAACGTTTTTTTACACATTCACCATTCATATTTAATCTTCAATAACTCTTAAAAAAGTAATACAAATGAATGTTTAATAATACAGTAATTATATATAAATTTTTACACCGACCCAAAATAGTGTCTTACTAACCGTATACTATGTATCCCACATATATTAAGTTCATGGACACGTAGTTATCACTTTATCTAGTGAGTACTCATGTCTCTATATGTGACTATAACTTGGTGTTGGTAGTGCTAAATTAAGAAGCAATTATAGGATTCATGATATTTGGATTCTCTAAATATTTTTTGGACTACAAAGAAGTTTCTTGGGCCAATTGTAAGAATGAAGATTATCTGACTCAGTATTTTGGGTCTCATGATGTCTCAATCTAATCAAAAAATGTCAATTAATTAAGAAATAAAATAAAAACAGTAAATAGTTTGTTTTTATTACATACTAAAATATGATGACTTTATTGATCTTTATTGCAATTATAGCACCAGTTGTCCACATGTCCATGTTTTTAGTCCATGTTGTTGGCAGTTTTGTTTGGTCAGGCATCTGATTTATTAGTATCCCAAGTTAGGATATTTTTATATGCCTTTGTCCACATGTTCCATTTGGAAAATTAAATATTGAAATTAAAGACTCTCTTCTCATTAATTAAAAGTTATAACCTTAATATATATACCATGGAATCTTTCATATCTATCCACATGTGATTTTTATGTTCCTTATATTATATACATGATGTCTATTAACTATATTATAAAAGTTATTATATGATAATTATATTTATAGGTACATCCAAACTCTTATGCCTTGGTAGTGAGCATGGAGAACATCACTCTGAACTGGTATTTTGGCAACAACAGATCAATGCTAGTCTCAAATTGTCTCTTTAGAATGGGTGGTGCAGCAATTCTTCTCTCAAACAAATCTTCTGACAAAAGAAGAGCTAAATACCAATTGATGAATACAGTGAGAACTCATAAAGGTGCAGATAACAAATGTTATGGTTGTGTGTTCCAAGAAGAAGATGAGAAGAAAACAATTGGTGTTGCACTCTCAAAGGACTTAATGGCTGTTGCTGGAGAAGCCTTGAAAACAAACATCACAACACTTGGCCCATTAGTCCTTCCTATGTCAGAACAACTATTATTCTTTGCAACATTGGTTGCTAGGAAAGTGTTTAAGATGAAAATAAAGCCCTATATTCCAGATTTTAAACTAGCTTTTGAACACTTTTGTATCCATGCTGGTGGAAGAGCAGTGCTTGATGAATTGGAGAAAAATCTTGAGTTAAGTGATTGGCATATGGAGCCATCAAGAATGACTTTGAATAGGTTTGGTAACACTTCTAGTAGTTCATTGTGGTATGAATTGGCATACACTGAAGCAAAGGGTAGGATCAGAAAAGGTGATAGAACTTGGCAAATTGCATTTGGTTCTGGATTCAAGTGCAATAGTGCAGTTTGGAGGGCATTGAGGACCATTGATCCAGCAAAAGAGAACAATCCTTGGATGGATGAGATTCATGATTTTCCTGTTCATGTGCCTAAAGTGGCAACAATTAAATAAGGAAGAAGTTTAATTTATTCAAGCCTTAAATTTTCATTGTTATAATCTTAGGAGGTTTGAGAAGATTATTCTCAACACCTTTGCTAGTTTCACTTTTCATGTAGGAGTGGACTCAAGTGTGTACACAAATGCTGCACAATTGAACTGTTATTACATGATTTTTCATAAAATGTACTCCCTTTGTTCTTGTAATTTACCATTCTCTTTTCTTCCACATGTCAACCAATATGCAATTATATTTTTTTTCATGAATTATACCTTGCTTTCAGATTCAATTTAATCCTTTGATTTTCATTAATTGAATCATTTAAATAACCCTGAAAAGGAAATATGTTGGAAAAGAAAGTTTGTAGTATGCATTATAGTTTCTGGGAATCTGGTTACAATTTATGTTTTTTAATGAAATATATAACAGCAAATATAAAAAAAAACATTATAATTATGTAAATAAAAATATATAAAATTTGAATACACCTTATTTAATAATATTACATAAGAATATGGGTTGACGCGCAGGCATGAAGTACCTATCAACACACTAATAATAATAATATTTTTACCATTATTCATAAATAAGGAGAAAATGAGTAATTTATCCTTAGCATCACATATAAAATGACTCAAGGACACTAGAAATATTGAACGAATATAAAATAAAATTGGGAACTTATCTAATTTTATAAAATCTCCTCCTAATGAAGAAGGATCTTCTATTCCATGTTCCTATCCTAAATCCAGTCACTATGAATATTATCTTGCATTGTCATTTAAAAATCTTACTTCAAAGTTAACTCTATGTATATTTTACAGTCAAATACAATTAACTCATTAATTTCTCAAAAGTTCTCATTATTATTAGAGCGTAATACGAGTGAGACTTATCTCTATTAATGGAGAGACAAGTGATATGTGAAAAAACAAATAAAATATAATATACATTGACATTTATATCATTTTTATTTAAAATAATATTATATTTTTACCCTTAAAATACACATGAAAAAGTCATATGTCTCTTCATTAATGGAGATAAGTCTTATTCTATAAATACATTCATCATATCATTCAACATTTATTTTATATTACTTTTTTCTAAGAGTTAATGATGAGCACTACAAAAAAATAATAGGTATCTTTTTACTCATTAATTATACCTCATGATATTATGGGTTTGTGTCCATAGATAGGTATTAAGGTTGTGGTGGGGATAATTTGGACATTGCATAATTATGGATGAGAGAGAACTTAAAGCTAAAAAGACTTTTCCTTTCCTTTATTTACATCTCTTTCTCCTTATGGTCTCTCCCCTCTATTTTTTCTTCCTCACTAAACCTTCATTTTTTTCCTTAGTAAATTTTCTCCATTTTTTCTTCTGAAAACTTCTTTCTTCATCTTTGACATAACTTCTTTACCCGTGAAACCGATTGGTATGTTCTTCATTCAAATGTATGTTTTTTCATGTTCCTACTCACTTAATAACTCAAATGTATATTTTTTCATGCTCTTGAAGTTAATTTTTTTTAGTTACGGGAATGTTGTTTTTCTGAGTTACGAGAATATTATTGATGTTTTTCATGTTCTTGATGTTTAACCTCTCATACTCACCTATGTTTTTTATGAGTTACATGAATGTTATATTCAACATTTACTAACAAGGTAACATTTTTGGCCATTTCTATTGGATAAAACTTTTTATTTTTATTTTTGAGTTCAATATAATCTTTTTGTATGCTTTCAAGATAATATTTTTTGTATCGGTTCAAGATAACATTTTTAAGTTACTTAAATTTTGTTTTTTTAGTTACAGAATTGTTCTTGCTGTCTATTTTTTCTTGATGTTTAACATCTCATACTCACCTATGTTTTTTTTCTGAGTTATAGGAATGTTGATTTTTCGTTCAACATTTACTAACAAGGTAATATTTTCGGCCATTTCTATTGGATGAAACTTTTTATTTTTATTTTTGAGTTCAAGATAATATTTTTGTATGCTTTCAAGATAATATTTTTGTATCAGTTCAAGATAACATTTTTAATTTACAGAAATGTTGTTTTTTTAGTTTTGGAAATGTTGTTGATGTCTATTTTTTCTTAATGATTTTCATGTTCTTGATGTTTAACATCTCATTCTCATCTATGTTTTTCTGAGTTATAGGAATGTTGATTTTTTTGTTTAACCTTTACTAGCAATGTAACATTTTTTGGCCATTTATGTTGGATGAAGTTTTTTATTTTTGAATTCAAGATAACATTTTATATATGATTTCAAGATAATATTTTTTTATGAGTCCAATATAACATTTTTAAGTTATGAGAATATTTTTAACATATCATACTCACCTCTGTTCCTACTCACTTAATAACTCAAATGTATGTTTTTTCATGATCTTGAAATTGATTTTTTTAGTTACGTGAATGTTGTTTTTTTTGAGTTACGGGAATATTCTTGATGTCTATTTTTTCTTGATGATTTTCATGTTCTTGATGTTTAATCTCTCATACTCACATATGTTTTTTTTTGAGCTAAGGAATGTTGATTTTTTGTTCAACATTTACTAACAATATAACATTTTTGGTCATTTCTGTTGGATGAAGCTTTTTATTTTTATTCTTGAGTTCAAGATAATCTTTTTGTATGTTTTCAAGATAATCTTTTTAAGTTACGGAAATGTTGATTTTTTAGTTACGAAAATATTATTGATGTCTATTTTTTTCTTGATGTTTAACATCTCATACCCATCTTTGTTTTAGTGAGTTAGAGGAATGTTAATTATTTGTTCAACATTTACTAACAAAGTAACATATTTTGTCCATTTATGTTGGATGGAGTTTTTTATTTTTATTTTTGAATTCAAGATAACATTTTTTATATGATTTCAATATAATATTTTTTGTATCAGTCCAATATAACATTTTTAAGTTATGAGAATATTTCTAACATCTCATACTCACCTCTCTTCTTACTCACATAATAACTCAAAGTATGTTTTTTCATGTTCTTGAAGTTGATTTTTTTAGTTACGGGATGTAACACCACGAATTTTCTGATTTGGAATTATGAATTTTTATGAGTTTTTATTAATTATTTATTTTATCAACGATTAATTTTAGAAATTAATCAGTGTGGATTTAAGGTAAGCCATAGTTGAATATTAGTCTTGTTTTGTGATTTACTATTTTGTGGTAAATTTTCGTAATTTTCTGTGACGAAATATTTTTGAACCGTCGTCGGGCCCAAATAGCCCGAATTCGGCCCAATAACGTGTTTTTGAGTTATGTAACTCGGAATCGAATTCCGATTGTGCCATTGCCTTCGAAATATTATTTCGAGTCAAGATAGACATCAAGTTCATTCAGAATGCATTTCTAAATATTTTCACTCCAAATTCTGTGTTTCGAAGTTCTAACCGTAAACCAAAATCGGGAAATTGTATATTTCCGGACGAAATTATCCGAAGATGTTCGGACACGAAATTTATTGGGAAATTACATCATATCAATAATGTTGGAAGTCATCATTTCATGAGCCACTTACTTGTTACACAAGTAATGCAAAAGCTTCCAAAAAAACCCTAAAACACTCAACAAATCCTCTCACTCCACCACCATTAGACACATCACCTATGCTAGTCTAAAGCTACTTACTTTGCATTAAATTTTCTGATTTGATGAGGGTGAGACTCTCCTATAAATACCTCACCCCATTCTCTCATTTTTACACTAAATTTCTTATACAAACTAAGGTAGTCTTTTATTTTATCTTCTTCTCATACTTCATAGAAAGTTATGAGCTTTTATTATTTTGTTCATAATAGAGTTTATATTTGTTCTTTAAGTATTTTATGAAAGCATAACTAAAGGGGATGATAATAAAATCATATGAACCTTTTATGTAGTTTTTGACTTTTGTAAATCTTTAAATTTCTTCCTTGTTCTTAGATGGAAAAACTATATCTTTGGACAAGGTTAGATGAGTTATTTATTTGGAAATATTAGAAATTATTGTTAGTATTTGAATATGTTTAAAGGTGATGATTTTAACATCAAAGGAACCTTTAATGTGTTTAGGAAAAGTTTGTATTTTATTCTTGAAAGTTTATGATGTTGATGAGTTGTTGAAAATATTTCATTTTTAGAAAGTATTATGTTTTAAAAGTGGTTTAACATATTTTACTCTTTGATTCCCAAGTTAAAATAATGATTTGGGATAAAAGATTATTTATTAAAGTCTTGACTTCATAAACTTAAAAGTGTTACAAAGTTTTAGATATTAAAGTAGTAGAAAGTCTTACCTTAGGATTTATTTTCATGACTATGAAAATAACACTTACTAACTCTTGAGGTTTTTTCCTAAAAAATTAGCTGTTAAGATGTTCATGAAAATTTGTTTTAGTAATATACTTGAAATAATGAGAGTTACCTAAAAGTCTTGACTTTATAAACTTAAAGTGTTATGAAGTCTTAGATGGTAAAATGATTTAAAAATGTTGAATCTTAGTTAAGTGAACTTACTTTAAAATGGTAAGAGTTACTTAAAAAAGTAAAAAGGTTAGTTTTAGTAAAAATATTTTACTTACAAAAAATAAGATTTATGAATTATCGGAAAAATACAATGAAGTGGGAATACATGTCTAGAAAGGTTCTGTCTAAGGAAAGACTTGGTATTTAAGGGTGTCTTTTGACCCACCTCTCTTTCCTGGGAACTAGCCTGATGTATATCCACGGATTTCGACATAAATGAAGTGGGAATACATGTATAGAAAGGTTCTGTCTAAGGAAAGACTTGGTATTTAAGGGTGTCTTTATGACCCACCTCTCTTTCTTGGGAACTAGCCTGATGTATATCCACGGATTACGACATAAATGAAGTGGGAATACATGTCTAGAAAGGTTCTGTCTAAGGAAAGACTTGGTATTTAAGGGTGTCTTTATGACCCACCTCTCTTTCCTGGGAACTAGCCTGGTGTATATCCACGGATTACGACATAAATGAAGTGGGAATACATGTCTCAAAGGTTCTGTCTAAGGAAAGATTTGGTATTTAAGGGTGTCTTTATGACCCACCTCTCTTTCCTGGGAACTAGCCTGGTGTATATCCACGGATTACGACATAATTTCGGTATAAGTTTTATTGAAAATTTTACTTTAAAAAGTATTATTTGATTGTAAGACTTTCGATGACAAATGATGATTCAAGGATATTCAACCTTGAATTGGATGGACGAAAGCAATTAAATTCATTTTAAATCGGAAGTTTTATCTTCGCGTAAAAAGTTATTTCGTAAGTATAATAATTATCGTCATTTAACTAATTAACGTTATTTTGGCATAATAAAGATTTCGAGAGGAGAACGGATCAAGTAAGCTCACCTACAAACAGAGAACCTAACGACCCGACACACTCAGGTGAGGGAGAAAACATCGTGACACAGTGGTGTCCGAATATGCATCAGGACCTCCAAACTCTCTCACAAGTTTGGAGTTGCCCTGGGTATTAAGAAAGCTTGTACTTAATCAATTGCATGTTTGTTTGGATTAAGTACAGCAATATTTCTTATACCGATTTATGTTATGTTTATATATGCAAATATCATGTTTACTCTTGAATTATAATGTTTGAATGATTATTATGGGAATGATATGTATGTGATAATTTTGAAATTCAAGGTTTAAAAACATTTGATATAAATGAGAAATATTTTCCTTGAGAAAAGTAATTAAAATGATATTTAGGTTCTTCTCGCTTGACCGAGACAACTCTCGATTGAGCGAGAAGTGTATAGAGAAAACGAGTGTTTTAGCTCGAGGCGAGACAGCTCTCGCTTGAGCTAAAACAGGCACCAAGAGAACTGATTGTTTTCTCGCTTAAGCAAGACAGCTCTCGCTTAAGCCACAAATGCCTCAAAAATGGAAGCATCTCGTTTGAGCAAGACAGCTCTCGCTTGAGCGAGCGGGCTCCATACAGACATGACTTCTTTTTAAGTCGTCGGAATGATAACTCTCATATATACGAGAGCCCAATGGCATGTTTGCCATCAAGAATTTGTAAAGGTAAACAACTATATGAAATTCTTGAAAGTAATAAAAGTAAGGAATTGCTTTGTTAAAGGCGAGGCCGAGGGTGTGATATTATGCCCACGCAGCGAGATTATTTGACCGTAAGAGGCTTGGCTAGAGGAGCCGTCCAGGATAATTCAGCGATGGTTCGTAGTGGTGCCGAAATTATTCTCTCTTTTTGTTATATGTGTTAAGATCGGGACCCATTAGAAGCATTCCTTTGGGAGATGTCTTAGGTTGGGCCGATCATTTAAAAGAATGATTAAAAGATTTAATTGGCTAACCTCGGTTAGTGTGCATACTCATTATGAATAATGAAGTAGTGGAGAGGAATTTTACGGGAGACGAACGAGCCCCGAGATGTTGAGAGGGACGGCGATGGCGGTGATTCGTCGGCAAAGTCTTGAGGGTGAGTCTAGGTGAGACGAGTCCCTTGTATTCCTAGATGAGGTATTCTGTTGGATCGGACAGTTCTCACAGCGCAAACTAGATGATCTCTGACAACCCCTCTTTGCAATCAGGATCGATGAGAGGGATGCCCAGAAAGTGTTTGATACGACATCGTCCTGAAATGGACAGTTCTTTGGAACAGATCGATCATATATCCTTGCGAGGAATATTTTGGTGCGTTCAAATCGGCTTGTTATGGGACCTGTACTCTCGGTTATTTCCGAATAGTTATTGGGAGGATAAAGGAGTAAGGATGGTGGACTCATGCATCGCATTGCATACATGATATTCTTCGATATTGTTTCTAAATCCTCGAGTTTTATATTTCATTCATTGTTTTTATGTGCTTGTATAATCACATGATATATATGTACTCATGTGTTGTCTTGGTGTATTATTCTGTGTAATTCCACGACGTCAATGATAAGTTTTTCATTAGATGTTTTACTCCCTCTCTTCTTTCTTTTTGTCTTCTATCCGCGTTTGTTCAGATGGATCGTTCGATCGGGATTCAGAGTTACCACTTTTCGATGTCCCAGGAGGGGGCATGGAGGATTGAGGGAATCTGTTATACCTACACAGGCCCTGGTACTTTTGATTAGTGTACCTGTGTAGGGAATTTATTTTGTAGTAGTTTTTATTTGGGCGACGATTAGGATTCCGCCTTGTACCTGTACCAACATTTTCTAATGAAGTATGATTCAAAGTTATATTGAGTTTTTCTAGTTATCATTAAGTAATGGTTGTGATTTTCCGCATTGTATGTTACGTAAGTGATGTTCTGAAAATGAAACGATGATAAGGACATAAATTTTCGGGGCGTTACAACATCTATGTTTTTCTGAGTTACAGGAATGTTACTTTTTTTGTTCAACCTTTACTAGCAAGGTAACATTTTTTGGCCATTTATGTTGGATGAAGTTTTTTATTTTTATTTTTGAATTTAATATAACATTTTATATGATTTCAAGATATTATTTTTTGTATCAGTCCAAGATAAAAAAAAATTAAGTTATGAGAATGTTTCTAACGTCTCATAATCACCTCTATTCCTACTCACTTAATCACTCACATGTATGTTTTTTTATGCTCTTGATGATGATTTTATGTAGTTACATGAATGTTGATTTTTTTTAGTTACGAGAATATTATTGATGTTTTTCATGTTCTTGATGTTTAACATCTCATACTCACCTATGTTTTTCTGAGTTACATGAATGTTGATTTTTTGTTCAACGTTTACAAACAATGTAACATGTTTTGGTCATTTCTGTTGAATGAAACTTTTTTATTTTATTTTTTAGTCCAAGATAATTTTTTTTGTATGCTTCCAGGATAATATTTTTTGTATGAGTTCAAGATAACATTTTTACATCCACACATTGAAGCTACCATGGATGACAGTTCACCGATCTGTCATAACACTCAGGTTAGCCATCGATTTAACGGGAGAGAGCCAAATAGATTTGTGCAGAAAGCATTTCATCCATCCCTTCTCTGTTTTCTGTTTTGCTTACTGTTTTCTATTTCTTTCATTACTTTTTATGTGTTTTTTACCAAGATATTTGCCTCATTAAATCTGACCCGTTACTTTCTAATGGATGTCCCTCTTTCTCCAAACTCACACTCCTCTCCCAACAATAGCTCATGTTTTTTAATATTTATTTTTATTAATTTGATGCAATCCTTTTTTCTATTTTCAATATCATTTAAATATGGATATTTCTTTATCTTTTGTTTTTAGTATTCTCACTAGGTCACATGTATATATTTCTTTATCTTTTGTTTTTATGATATCCATAAATTTAGCATTTATATTTTAATTTGTTCTAAAATATGTTAAATTATATTTCTTATTTTGATGGCACCTCTTGGTGAGGGTGTAGCACTGAGAATGTATGTATCATCAAGTGTTATAAAGATTGAGTTTAAATAGGTGGTACAAATTTTAACGTCTTATTTGATTGAGTTTAAAAATAGAGGAAGAGGTAAGTGAGAGTAATGATGGTTGAGAAAGACATTCAATGATGATGATATACAATGATTTTTTTATCTTTTTTATTTTCCCTCAATCAATCAATCATAACTAATAATAATGGTAATGTCACCATTTATTTATCTATACTATATATTTATCTATATTATATATAAAGCCAAACATGAAATAACTATCACCATGGTGTAATTTCTTTTTTCCTGTTTTGCCCTTACATTTTTTAATTTCTACAAAAAACCATATAATCCTAAATAACTACAATTAGCACATTAACAACTTATATCACCTTAAATTGAATTATAATAAATAAAATTTTAGCATAAAGTATTCTTAATACAAAAACATTCTAATTGTTTAAAATAAAATATATAAAAATTGAATACTTAATATAATAAAATAAAAATGTGGGTCGACAGATACGAAGTGTTTGTCGACACGCTTGTATTTATAATGTGAATGATTGTAAGTTAAAGTATAAATATAGAATTAAATAAAAAAGAAATGAAATGAAATGAAGATAGATATATTGTAGTTATGGAATTAAGTGATGCAGAAATAACATTGGTGGTGGTGGATGAAGAAAAGACATTCATATCAATCACATAACTATCATATTTATCGTTTGTGTATTGAAATGCATTCATTATTATATAACTGAATTATCATCCACCGCTTTAAGAATGAGAGAAGGGAAACACACTCACAGTTGTTCTTCAAGAATCAATCTTTCCATGGAAAGATCGTAGATTAAATAGGCTAATGTTATTTTGTTTTCTTATCTATTTATATTGATGTTTAATTTAATATTTATGTCAGATTCAAGTGATTAATGAATAATGGAATTTAAATTATTGAATAACAAAATTGTGATAAAGATGATAATATTGTATGCATTAAGGATAATATTCTTCCAAATAATAGAAATGAAACTTCTATTTTTTTTAACGTCATTTTTTTTGTAATAAAGTCTCTAAACTAATCACGATGTATCATTAACCTTTATAGAGAAAAAACAATATTTTTGGCTTAAAAAAGTCATATGTTTGATTTTATTTAATTTTCATAATGAAATTGATTCTTCTACATTATTCTATTAAAATCAAACTTAAGATATACAAACTTGTATGCAATGTAACACATATTTAATTTATATTTGGTTTGAATTATTTCTGACTCCTTAATTTAGACAATGCTCATTGTGGATGTTTTTGTTTAGAGTTTAGATTTGATTCTAATATTGCAATGTTATTATCGTGGTATTAATTAGTAACAATAAAAAACATATCCTAAAAAATATTACAAATTTATTAATGAATTCATAATTTTATTTGTCTGTAGTTAATTTAAAGTCAAATAATAATATATATTTTGAAAGTAATCTTATTTTAGAATCATATAATATTGTGTTATAAATTTATTGATGATTTTTAATTATTAGGACAATGATGTATTTCTCACTATTTTATAAAGTTCGATACTATTGATCTTGAAATAGAGCAATACACAAGATAGCAAGGTCCTTTTCTATCCTACTAGAAAATGTGTACAAGTTTTTTTATGATATATAGTAAAATGTCACAGTTATATTTTATTAAAGTTATTTCTCATTCCTTATAATTATTTTTTGTTTAATTCTAAAATAACTATTAAAAATATGTATTGTAAATAATAGAAATAAAACTTCAATAATCTACATGAATAAACTAAATTGAAATAACATAAATATTAGGTCAAATATGTTTATTATAAAAGTTACGGTTTATATTAGAAAAAAATAATGTCAACACTAATAAAAATAATTATATGTAAACATTGATTTAATTATGTTATTGATTTTAAATTTTATTTTAACATTCATATTTATGACTGTATGAATTTATAATATTTAAAATATGAAATTCATATTGTAAAAAATAATGAGCCTCAATCTAAAATAAAGATAGTAATATTATTATTTTTATTGGAGTTACTCAATAATGGAATTGTGACAAAGATAATAATATTGTATTCATTGAAGATAATATTCTTCCAAATAATAGAAATGAAACTTCAATTTTTTTAACGTCATTTTGTTGTTGTAATAAAGTCTCTATGAAAATTACAATTTGTCATTGACCCTTATAAGGAAAAACATTATTTTAGCTTTAAAAAGTCATATCTTTGATTTGATTTAATTGTGATATTGAAATTGATTCTTCTACATTTACTCTATTCAAATCAAACATAAGATATAAAAAGTTGTATGCTTGATATAACATATTTGATTTATATTTAGTTTGAATTATTTCTAATTCCTTAATTTAGGCAATGCTCATTGTGAATATTTTTTTTGAGTTTATATTTGATTCTAATATTGCTATGTTACTATTACAGTACTAAAATAGTAACAATAAGAAACATGTCATAAAAAGAATATTAATAATTTTTTGATGAATTCGAAATTTAATTTGTTTGTAGTTATTTTAAATTCAAATAATAATAAGTATTTTTAAAATTATCTTATGTTAGAATCATATAATAACGTATTATAAATTTACTAATGATTTTTTAATTATTATGTTAATGATGTGTTTCCCACTATTTTATAAATTCTGACGATTTTCATCTTCAAATAGAGCAATACAAAATATAACAATGTCTTTTTTTATCTTTATCCTACCAAAAAAATGGTAGAGTACTTTTTATAAGATATATAGTAAAATATCAGAGTTATATTTTAATATATTTTCAATCAAGATTATTTTTTATTTCTTAATTTTAGGCAATGCTCATTATGGATATAGTTTTATAATTATTTCTTGTTTGATTCTAAAATAAATAATAAAAATATGTATAACTCATAACAAATATGTATTGTAAATATTAGAAACAAAACTTCAATAACATAGATGAATAAACTAAATTAAAACAACGAAAATATTAAGTCAAATATGTTTATTATAGAAGTTAGAGTTTATATTAGAAAAAAATAATGTCAACAATAATAAAAACCACCATATGTAAATATGTTGTTGATATTAAAATTAATTTTAAATATTCATATTATGATTGTATGAATTCATAATATTTAAAATATGAAATCCATATTGTAAAAAATAATGAGCCTCAATCTAAAATAAATATAGTAATATCATTATTTTTATTGAAGTTACTCAATAATGAAATTGTTATAAAGATAATAATATTGTATCCCCTGAGGATAATATTGTTTCAAATAATAGAAATGAAACTTCATTTTTTTAACGTCATTTTTTTGTAATAAAGTCTCTACAAAAATCAAAATTTATCATTGATCTTTATAAATAAAAACATTATTTTTGGCTTAAAAAAAGTCTTATCTTTGAATTTATTTAATTGTGATAATGAAATTGATTCTTTTACATTTATTCTATTAAAATCAAACATAAAATATTAAAAGTTGTATGTTTTGTATATCATATTTGATTTATATTTAGTTTGAATTATTTCTAATTCCTTACTTTAGGCAATGCTCATTGTGAATATTTTTTTAGAGTTTCGATTTGATTCTAATATTATAATATTACTATTACAGTATTAAAATAATAATAATTAGAAATATATCATAAAAAATATTAATAATTTGTTGATGAATTCAGAATTTTATTTGTTTGTAGCTATTTTAAACTCAAATAATAATAAGTATTTTTAAAATATTATTGTTGGCTTAAAAAATCACAATGTATCATTGACCCTTATAGAGAAAAAACAATATTTTTTTGCTTAAAAAATTCATATATTTGATTTTATTTAATTGTGATAAGGAAATTGATTTTTATACATTTATGCTATTAAAATCTATGTGAATGTTAAAAATACATTCAAATATTTATACACAATCTAAAATAAAACATAATCATTGAAGAGATATGCTAAAAAATCATTATAACTTCGTATGCTACTTATAAACATAATCTCAAATTATTATTAAATGTAAATATTAGTATTATATTTTTTTATTAATTGCATCGTCTATTAATTTCAAATGATCAATTAATAATAAATCAAACAATACTTGAAAAGATAGTAAATTGATAGGTTGTTGTTATTTTGTTTTCTTATTTATTTATGTTGATATTTAGTTTAACATTCATGTGAGATTCAAGTGATTAATGAGTGATGTATTATCGATATAGTTGGGTTGTAACTCTCAATAGGAGATATAGGACTTGAATGTTTTTTTTATATCACAAAATAAATAAATTTTTGTTATTGGTTTTGGACACAATGGTGAAAATAAGGTACGAAAAGTGCAAGAACAATTAATAAAGTAAATGAACTTATAGTTATTATTGTGAAACTCTGGAAAAAGAACGATTAATAAATTAATTTTTGTTATTGGTTTTGGACACAATGTTGATGATGATTTTTCCGACCATCGACTCTGAATAACATGCACTATTATAGTGGTGGACTTATTGTTATTATTGTGAGTCTCATGTTATCAATTTCCTTGATGGTTTATTAGTAATTTAACATTATCTTTATATGAGGACCAATTTCACAAACAAATAAAGTTTAAGTGGTAATTACAAAAAATAATTTTTATTGTCTAATTGAAAAAGGCATTAAATTCATAGAGGTTTCATGCATTATAACATTTTCAATAATTTTTCATTATCACTCCTCACCCACCTTATATCTAATTTTTCCTTCTGCATTCATTTCCAACGTAGAATAATAATGACATTCTTCATATTGAAAATAACTCACACACTAACTATTCCTTAATATTCTTAATACGATGAATTCAAAAAATTGGGAAAAGTTTTTCATGTTAAATTTATATTCATTTCCTAATATTAACTATCAGATTTACTATGGTTGGTGTGATATAGACATATAGCCATACTATTTTTTTAGAATCTTTGCACCACTTGATATAGTCATTCATAATGATTGGTTGCTTCAACACATAAACTGTTTATATTTAGAGTGTAATATATATATACATTATAAGGGTAAAGATTTATATAATGTCAGTATATTATTCATCATTCATTTGTATTTTTTTAAAGTCAATGATAATTGAAAATAAATGATGAATATAATGATATGCTAAGAGTGTATAAAAGTTTTACATTTTCAGTTTTCCACTGCATATATTTTTTCTTGATATATTTATATGCATTTTATTGTGAAAAAAATACAATATATGTATTATTCGACCTTATAGAGATATCCACACATCTTGTTTCCCATTAACCTTCCCCATCCCCATCATAAAATTATATTTTTAATTAAAATATATCTAAGTTTAAATATAATGAAAGTATACCAAAGAATTAATATAAAATTACTATATTTCAATGTTTTAAAAGTTTTCACTTTAATATATTTTCAGTAAATATAAACTTAGATATATTTTAATTAAAATTATAATTTTATGACATATTTTATTACTTCGATAAATTTATATTACTTATATTTTAGATCTATTACCAATAAATAATAATAAATATAATGTTATTTATTACTTCTATGTATTATCAAGAATAAATAATAATAAAATATCATGTTGTTTTTTCTTACTTAGATCTATTATCAATAAATAAATATCATGTTATTTATAACTTTGATCTATTATCAACATAAAATATAATCATAAATATCATTTTATTTTATTACTTCGAGCTTTGATCTATTTTAATGATAAATATAGTATTATGATAAATAAGAGTATGGAAAGTGTTTTATGACTTTGATCTTCGATCTTTGATCCTTATTTTAGTATAATAGAGTGTCATGGTAATAATGGAGGACAGGGAATGGGAAGGTTCATGGGAAATAGGATGTTTGAATATCTCTATAAGGTTGGATAATACCTATACTGTATTTTTCGATTTCAAGACATAAGTAGGGATGGCAACGAGGTGAAACGGGCATGGGTAATATTTTCTCATTCTCATACTCGTACTATTTGTGGATATTCATGTGGACAGCGGGTAGGTGCGGGTACTCAAAGATTTTTTTAGTTTAAATATATACTCATAAATTTTGTACTAATCAATGTATAAATTAATTATTACATAAATAATAAAATTTATATACACATTAAATATATCATTTTATTTTAATCACTCAAATTCATTACAAAATAATAATAAAATAGATAATATATAATTATAAAATAAAAAATTATAATATATATAAAATATTTAATTAAAATTTAATTAATATATGTTGGTATTTGAGGTGTGTATTATAATATATGTTTTCACTTATAATTTTTTTTTAAGATTATTCATTGTGAGTACCATCCAACCGATTATTTTTTCCACCCCTAGACATACGTGTACAATTTTAATGTGTTTCATACTTTCATTGTTAAAATGTTATTTAAAATATAATATTTCATAAAAGGTGTTTTTCAATGTTTGAATTGTTTCACCGATTTAACCAATATTAATTTTTTTTAATTTGGAAAATGTTTTAAACGTTCAAAAGAGAAACTACATCATTATATGTAATGAAATTACTTTTAAATAAATGACTATTTTGTGGTATTAAATTATTTTATTGCTTAATTATTATTTTAAAAATTATATTCCTTGAAGTATTTTCAATATTATATTTGGTAAAATTAATTAGAATATAATATTTATAACATTTTATTTATATAGATATACATATATAAATAAGATTATTATAATATAATCAAAGCCCTTAAAATAAATCTTATATATATATAGCATTATAATATTAATGTTTGGTTGAAACTTTGAAATCTACAAATTTCTAATGCTGTCCTATAAAAGGATGTATGTGGGAAGTTTGAACTGGTTTTTAGATAATGCATAAATATGGTGTAATTCGGTATGCTTGATTTATATAAAGAAAAATCCGATACAATCTCATCCAAAATTTATAAGCATTTTTTGTATGGTTTTATTCACTTTTTTGATAAAAAAAATAATAAGTCTGACACACTTTCAAAATGTTAAGTTCATATAAAATATGAATATTTCAAAATAATAATTAAGTTTAGTACTTTTTTTAAATGTCGAATTCACATAAAACATCAATAAATCTAATTCAAGACTCCTTCTAGCAAGTGTGATATATAAACATTTAATTGAATATTAATAATATTCATTTGAACTAAATTAAGAAACAACAATAAAAATAAAATCATGATGAAAGCAACACCAAACATATCTAATAATTTTAACAATATGAAAGTGATATTAACAATTAGAAAATATGAAAAATGTAAATTTCATATTATCAATGACGAGGTTAATTATGTTTAGAAATAAAATAATTTTCATTTTTTTTGTATATGTGATTAGTGTTGATTTAGTCTATTTTCTGAAATTGGAACAAATTTTTTGATTGATTTTTGACTTATTTTTTAGATTGATTTGGACTTGAACGCCCCTATTTTAAAAGTGAAATTAGCTTTCAATAATTCGCTTATCAATTTTACCCTTCAAGATTTTAAAGAAATTATGTTAGTTACCTCAACTAATAAATCATATTATTTTTGTGATATATAAATTATTTTTACATTGTATTTTTTATGATATATAAATTATTCTTACATTTGATTGTTAGACGAGCGTATAAATTATTTTCATACTAAATATTTTTAATGATATATAATATAAGCACATGAAGAATACTATAAGCTTATGAAACTTGATTAGTTTATTTGAAAGAAATATAGAAAATATAAAATATTGCATGTACAATTATAAATAAAATATTAAAATAAAGGATTGTAATTTTGACTTTAAATTATCTATATATTTAATTATTCTAATTATTAGTTATTTAAGTACTAAGTTATTTTTAATTTCTCTAATTATTAATACATGTGAGGATACTTAAATAAAATAAAACAGTAGAACAGTCGAAAATGTTAAATTAATTTTAAACTTCCATTATTTTTTAAACGTTAATGTTTTCTTTTGTTGCTCAACCATAGAGCATATAATAATTATTTGAAAAAGATATACACTTCTTCAAAATGTCATGAAATAGCATTTCTCATGAGGAAAAATTTAATATGAAGTTCCAAATTGCAATAGGCATTAATGGAAATCAATCTATTTCAAGAGTGGGTTGTGTTTGTATTGTTCTATACTATGTGGCTGAGTGGGACATGTTATTAGCTGTACACAACAAATTCTCTTATTCAAGTGGACCTGAATTGGGTAGGTTAGTTGAGGAATCAGGATACTATGTTCCAAAAATTTCATCTCCCGGTATCTCAAGCTAGTTATATCTCATCAAATAATATAAAAATATTATTTTATGTTATTTTTATTTTTTATTTAAGTAGATGATAATTTTCAATTGGTTTGAAACACACTTACATTCGTTACTTGAGACCTTTCAAATTAAGGTCTCTTCATTCATTGTCCTTCTTCATTGGCACCTCTCTCCCATCATCAACTTTATTCATTCATCACAAGAAAGCCACACAAGACTTTGCTTTCTTTCTTTCAGCTTTCTACCCATTCCATCCAATCAAATAATGTCAAAAGCAAAAGTAAAACATGCCAAAACCTATAATCAAGGATCATAAACAAACATAATAAATGTCATGATTAGAATGTGCATGATTGGAGGGTTGTTGTTTTTAGTAACCTTTTTGCATTATTTGACTTCATGTTTGCACATGATCATTAAATATGCTAGTTCAATACTAACTCCATCAATATACTTCATTTGGTTGGAAGAAAGTAGAGACTAGGAAAATCTATGAGAAAATCTATGTTGGATAAATATATTGTACACTCAGTTTATTTTTTAAATTTTTTTATTTAGCATTCGGTTCAAATTAAAATTTATTAGCTGAAGATTGCCTCAATTTTTTTTTGGGTTGATAGATTATATAAGTTAAATTTGTATTTAGAGTTTCTAGTTGATAGATTTTTTTATAAACATAAATTTAGGTGGATTTTGTTTTAAGGACTCATTGAGGACATCACAAACCTCACAACTTATAAGAACGCTTACTGATGTGACTTTCAATGTCAGATATAAACTACTAAATCTTTTTGAATTAAACAAATTTATGTTGACTTGATAAATAAATATACAATCTCATGGTAACCAAAAACTAAATTATGAATTAAGCTACTAATTTGTCAATTGTCATAGACTATTTAAAATTAATAAACTTTCTTCCGGTAAATCTTGTCAATAAAAAAGTCTACATTAAAATCTAAAACATCAAATAAATCAATTTTTATTAACATACAAATGACGAGATACATTGTCTCTATCTACTAGCTTTTTTTTGTTGTTGGTAAAAGCCTATAGTACAATCACCAAAATGTGAACACATCTACTATCATAAAAAGTATGTCACATATCATCATTTTAAAAAATTTACTTAATTATTAAATTTTTAACTTAAATATATTTATTCTAACTGACACATTAAATATTACATGCAATAACACATTTTTTTTTAGAACAACTATCCCAACAACATGTGTCCCATGGTAGGAAAATGGTCATATTTAAATGTTATTTTAATACTATGTCCACTTGTGTTCTCTGGTTAGGATTCTCTCCATTAATGGAAAAACAAGTATCAAGAAAATAACATGAAAATATAATATAGTATGACATTTCTTTCCTTTAAATATAATGATATTACATTCTTGTCATTGAAAACAAGTGTAAAACTAATAATTCGTCTCTTCATTAATGGAGAAAAGTCACTCTCTACTCTCATACACAGGTTTTTACTTTTTATAGTTTAAGTATGATTTGCTTAGAAGAGTTCACGAGACCGTTTATATTTAATTATTTAAAAGAGATTATGACCACTCTATCATACAATTATGAAAACAATTTGAACATTTTGTCTTCAAATAAACAATGACAATGTTAAGCTAGTGCAAAACATAAAACAAAAGAACCTTTCAGTCATACTCATACCAAAGTAATCTTAATTTGATATCAAGAACGGAAGTAAAAAAAAATGTAAATTGAAACGATGTAAAGATAATTTAGTCAAGACAAAAGAAAACTTAAACCAATTTAAAAACTTGGGTTTAAAAACAATTTAAGTTTTTTATATTTTATCCTATTTTAATTTTACTTTGGTTGAAATGTATATATAGTTTGACGATTCATCACATAGTTTTGATTATTGTTGTAAGAGTTAAGAATAAAGGAGAAAATGTTTAGATAAACTTTCAAATTAAGTGGTGAAATTGAAGAGTGAGGAACAAATGAGCTTTCAACAAAGGTTTTTAGGAGACACAAGAAATGTTAACGGTGTGTGGGATGAGATGGTTGTAGGATTTAAAAATATAGCAAAGGAGATGCTATGAATCTATAGGCGATAGACCAAAGGGTAAGTAATCATAGTGGTAGGATAAAAGCGCTAAGGTGAAAATGGAATATTATAAAGTATGATCATTGTATACAAATATTAAAAGTTGAGAAAAATATAAGGTAACTAAGAAAGGCACCAAGAAAGTGTTGTGTGAAGAGAGAGATATTTACAAATTTTTAGGTAGAAAAGTGATAAGAATAAACATTTATGGGGTTGCAAAAGGTAGGAAAAGAATGACAAAAGACTTAGATTAAGTGGAATATATCAAAAAATGAAGATGAAAAAGAATTAATGAAAGACAAAGATATTAAGGAAATATGGAAGAATTATTTTCACAACATTTTCAATGACAGTCATGATTTTTTGCATTCTTATAGGCTAAATACTAAAAAGAGGATCAAAATTATACATTCAATTATAGAATTGAGGAGTTAGAGGTGAAAAAAGCTTTGAAAATGATAGGGAATAATAAAGTACTTGGACCGAAAGTATATATATTGAGATCTTGAAGGTTCTAGGAGGGCAAACATTAGTTGATTCACAAAGTTGTTTAATGAGATTATTAAGTTTAAGAAAATATCAAACGAGTGAATGAGAAACATTTTAATACCAATTTATAAGAACAATGGATTGCCACATCTAGATTATCGATTACATCAATTACACGACTTAAGAATGAGGAGAAGAGAAGTTTTGTCATTCTCCCAATTTTGGAATGCGCTAGTCACGAAACTAGTTCTCTAAATTCAGAAGATTATTATGGCTCAGGGAATGTATTAGTACTTCATCTACCCATACTAAGATGAAACTCTCGCTAATTGCATGAACTAAATAATACCCTAAACTTGTGTCTTTATTCTTTTAATTATATATTTATTTACACAAGGGGAAAATATATTTTTTTATTCATATTTGTAAGATTTTTTCTTGATGTCACGTATCCCTGGGTGCAATATGAAAATCAATACTATGTACTTGTGGGATGAAAATATTTTATTGGTTGTGTTGGTTTTTATTATATAAAGATGGGGATCGAAGAAACAATTTCAATTCTCACTTCGAGAGAGAAATAGTAGACCAATGTCCGTTATTAAATCAAAACTTAAGGATAGATAAAACATGATATTGGTGTGTCTCCTCTTCTAACTTTTAAAGATCTTTATTATAGGGATAAAAGAAATCCAAAATTTGTCATCATTTTCATATCCACTTCTAGAAAGAGATAACAACCCTTTGTCTATTACCACGTCTCAACTTGAAGGGATGAAAGATTATTATTTTAATCCTTATTACTAGTATGTTATTCATCCTTTCATTACCTCTCTTTCTCTAGCATAGGCAGACAAAATTAGGTGTTCACCGAAATATATAAAACCGTGTAAACTATAGATAGGTTAAACTCATCAGTCATACTATGAAGTTATGAGAGAGAATAGTTGAGTGAAGAATGAGACAAGAAATGCATATTACTGAAAACCAATTTGATTTTGTCTCGGAGATCGATCATGAAGACTATATACTTCTAATGGAGGTTGGTAAAGAGATGTCAAAGGGACTAAAAGGAGTTAAATATTATTTTTAGTGATTTGAAAAAGTCATATGATAAGGTACCTAAAGATGTATTTTGGAAAACTTTAGAGAATAAGGAGTTTGAATTATCTACATTAAAACAATCAATGATATGTATAATGAGGTCAAAATCGGTGTGAGAACATAATACAGGGCTCATAAGATTTGCCTAGTGCTATAGGACTACAATGAACCTCTACCTGATTATATTGGTATTAGATGTACCTACTAAGTAAATCTAAGAACCCATGTCACAATGCATGTTATTTTGCAAATAATATTCTTATAGTCGGAAATCGAGAGAGAAATTAAATGAGTAGTTATAAATATGGAGATAAAATCTAAAAGCACAAGACTTCTGAATAATTCGAAGTAAAGTAGATTATATGGGATGTAAGCTTAGCAAGAGGTGAATAAATATCATTGTAGATCCAAGTATCTTTGGTCAATCATACAACACAACTAGGAACCATGGGAGATCTAAACCATATGTTTCAAGCGGAGTGGATGGAATGATATAACGGATCAGGTGTGACGTGATAAAAAGATGTTACTCAAGGTTAAGGGAAAATTTTATCACACAATTATAAGAGCTTCAATGTTATATGTGACCAAATATTGGAGATAAAATATCAACAAGAGAATAAGATAAGATTAGGAACGAACATATTAAGGAGAAAGTTAGAGTAACTAATGATAGAAAAAATAGGTAAAGTAGTTGTTTGGACATGTGTTTATTTGACCTTTACTCTGGTAAAGATAATGACTCAAATTGATATTAATCCAATTTTAGATGCATATGTAGCCCAAAAAACCATAAGGATGTCAATACTTTGGAAGCATACAAGATTTATGATAGTTCCCTCCATGTACCCAACACCATGGTTCTGAAACTTGATCATTGTTATTCTGGTTCCTACAAATTAAAATTGTAGTTATTAGTTATGAACCCTTACCCTTATACTTTCAAAGAAACATAGGAGAAACTAGGAATAAAAAGTAAAATCACATACAACCTCAAACCTAAATTTTTATATGAAAGACATGTATATGCATGACTAAACTCAGCAAATGTATACAAGAATCAAATTGTGCAAAAAAGTGGAGATAATATTAATGAATTTCCTCAAGTAAGGGAAACAAAAAAAGAAATAGCACCATTACATATGAATATGATACAATATAGGTAGCAATAACACCACTATGCCTATATAGTAAACTAGAAAACCACCACAACCCATAGCTTCCGACCAAAACATCTCAATTGTAGTGATTATCTTAACTTCATCAAACCGTGATTTATCTTCATTGGCTACACAATTAGCCTTCAAGAATCACAATAATCACAATTTAAAACCTTGAATAAGATTAATTAATTAATTAATTAATCAATCTTAATCAATAGCATTAGGACCAGCACAAGCTTTCAAAACAGGGCTCCAAATCCATTGAACAAGAAACTTTCTTCCTCTTCTTCCATTCAAATTAAAAGTCCTTCCTTCTTTATCCTTCATCACTTCACCAATGTAACCGCCACCGCCACCGCTACCATACAGTCCCTCACAGAGGTCACCGATTTCAGTCGGAGCTGTTGGGTCCTCCCCGGCGTACCATGCATTCACCAGCGGATTCGACGACAGCTCCGCCAATTCATGCCCAATCACACTCAACATCCCATCCACACCAACATCCCTATTCGGCGGCGCCAATTTCCCCGGACCACCGCCTCCCATATACCCCGGCAACGCGAACGGATAAGCGCACACCTCCGGGCACTGCTTCCCGGAGTTCCCTACCCACGCGTACGGGAGCGTGTACCCAACCATGGACGGAAAAGTAAAGTAATGGAACCCGCAAACCGCTCTACAGAAATCCTCCATTGTGACATCATCGGCGGTGAGAATCAAATAGATCCCGTTGCGGTGGTCCACCGGGAATGGTTTTGTTTTCACAGCGGTGGCGATGACCTGTTGTACAGAGAGGCGCGTGAGGTGCGTGCCGTGGGAGTATTTCAAGTCGTTATACTCGCCAGCGACAGTGACAGTGCGTGAGATGTTAGCGCCAGTCTGGTCAGTGTAAAGAGAGACAGTAGACCACCAATCTGATACGGAGGGGGATGGGGCGGCGCGGCGGTTGGTGGTGGAGATTGATAAAAGAAAGTCTTTAATTAAAAGCTTCTGTGGTTGTTTCCAGTTACCATACCAAATAAGGTAAATATTGATGGGTGAAGAAAGAACAGGTCCCATGTGGTATTTGAGGTTAACGAGGTCGGAGGAACCCTCAAATCTTTTTGAGGATGAGAGGGTTCTAAGTGGTGGGATTTTAGGGTTAAATTTGGAATAGTGTGATGGGTTTGTGTTTAGGGTTTGAACATTATCTGGTTCACATTCTATGTATAAAAGGTGGGATAGAAATAAAAGGGTGGTTAGAAGAATGAGGGAGTTGGGAAGTGGTGACATGGCGGTGGTGAGTTTTAGAATGTGGTGGGAGTGGGAGGAGATATATAAAGAAGGGTGTGAGAATGGAGAGTGAGTGAAGGGTAAAATAATAATAATGGGCTGGAGACAGCTGCAATGTGTGGGCACACTTTATTCATTCAAATCTATCAAAATATCTTTATATCATTCACTCCTTTTCATTTTTCTTTATTTCTTACCGTTGCTTTTTTCAAAACCGAGATTCACTATTTAATTATGTCGGCATTAATGGAAATTACCATTTAACTTTACGCATACCTCTAATTAACTATTCAGTTCAGGAGGAAAGAGTGTATTACTTCATTTATAATTTAAATATATTTTTTAACCAATCACAAATATATAAAATATTGTACTATATCGGAGAATTCTCCCATAGGTTTAGATTTGCATGTTTAAGTTTAGGTGAAAAAATATAGTGGTCCATTTGGGCTGAAAAATATTTATCTATGTTATGTCAATTTTTAAGACATGACTAGAATACTATTTTCTAGCTCTATAAAACTCGGTTCAGTTGAATTCAAACTGGACCAAAATAATCAACTTCTATTACTTTTATGTGTATAAATATATTTATTTATCCAACCAATTAAAATATTCTATTTCAATGATCTTGTCTTCTAAAATGCACATTTATATCTACTAAACTACTTAGAAATTAATGATTATAATTATGAATGGAAGGCATATTTTCGTTCTACTCAAGTATTACACTTTTTCAATTTAGACTACAAGTATCCTCATTCCAAAGTAATTATGCTCAAGGAAAAAACACATTATACAAGTTTTTCCCCATACCACTTGAACTCGAGATTTTACCAAAAATAAATCATATATGTATCACTTGAACCATCTACTCATTGATGCCCAAATATTATTATTGTCCATCATATAACGAGTAAATTGCATATAAATTAGAGCATTTATTTGTGAACTTTGATTAAAATAGTAAACAAACTCTTACGAATCTAACATAATTAATTTGGTCTGGAAAACTTAAACAATTATTGTCACTTGCAGGTTAATAGTGATTGGAAAATGTGAAAAGTGGAAGAAATTAAGAACAGTGGCCCATAAGTACAACTACTGAAGAATTTTCGCTCAAGCGAGAGACAAGTGACCACAAGCCTCACATACTGAAGGATTCTCGCCCAAGTGAGAATCTCTCGTCCAAGCGAGAGACCAAAAGTCTGAAGTTCATATAGGCGATTTCCAACAGTTGTGAACGTTACCTTTTGCCATTACACAAATTTTCAAGAGTTTTCTAGAGAGAGAAGCACGAAGGAGAAAGGGGAGAAAGGGGAGAGTCGTGGGAACGACCCTAAGCCTAGATTCTTGTAGTTTTATGCATTTCATGACTGTAATGCGTAGAATGAGCGGCTAATTTCTCAGTGTTGGGATTAAATGTAATCTTCTAAACTCTTGTATTCTTGGATTCAATTCGTTCTATGTTTAGTTATTTGATTTGGAAATCTTATTCTTTGTTTAATGCTTGATTTTATTTAGCTACTAGAATCTCGATATTTTACCCATGTTCAACCGGAAAGTGAAACGTGTGGTTGAATCCGGATAACTTTTCTTGATGTATTATTGATCTAGGAATAGACGATGATACATGAATTGCTTATACATCGAGTTTAATGCTAGATAATTTATCAAATTACCAAGAGATTGGAATTTGAGGGATTATCTAATGATTTTGTAATCAATGAATTGATACAAATGATCCATGGTGTGCATCTAGATCAATAACCAAAAGAGATTTACAGAATTGAATCTAAAGTTTACAAAGAGAAAGAATGATGAAAGTCAATCCCAACCATTTTCATCAAAATTTATCAAATCCTTTAAGAAAACACAAAAATATCCAATGACTTTTATCAGAACCATCAATTGTAAATATTTACTCAATTTATATCTTTAGATATCAAGATAAATCTAATTTAAATTTATATCTTTAGAGATCAAGATAAATCTAATTTGCTCCCCGAGGACGATATCCCAGTATTTACCGGTTTTATTACTTCAACGATACGGTACACTTTCCGTACGAAAATATGTAACATCCAACACTATCATCTATGTTATATTTGATTAGAAAAGTATATAGAGAAATAAATCCGAGTCCAAATAGGATTAGCTTACTTATTAGTTATTATACTCATTTTATTTAGTTGTTGGTTACTTTTGTTTAACTACTCTGTGTTGTGATTTTTGTTGCATTATTAGAAAGATTTGGAATGCCAATGGAGTTAAATTTGAAACCATGCCAATTGCCATGATGGTCTTTTATCCAGAATCATGATTCAATCCCTGCAAAATTTGGAAATTGGTTAGTGGCAGACTACTTTGTATGGTACAAGCAGAGAAAATAAGCTTATGGGTATCTATCCACCGATAGCGTGTGAGTTTTATAAATTGTCACTGCATTATATACCGTTCATGTTTAATTATTATTGACTCTTCAGAAAATGTAATACAAGAAATAGTAAATATTATACTAAATCTGTATGAGTCATTAAAGTAATAGTATATAAATATTACACTCAAGAATAAATTCAACATGGACCACAAGCTTTGTTTATCATTTCAAATTTACCATTATTGTTTTCCCATTTGCCATGTGTTTCACAGAATGGGATTTAATCCTAGTGTGTATGGTTATACATATATTAATTTTAGTGGGTTTCGAAAAAAAATTATTTTTTCTATTTTGATGGAACTTGGATTCGAATTAGATACTTATAAAAAGTGTGGCTATAAATTTAGAATAAATTCTGATATGTTACCTGATGGAAATTCTAGATGCTGATCTAATAGAGACACAGTGTGCAATGCCAACAACTCTTTTTGCACATTTACCCTTTAATAAGGGAGGCATTTTTGGACCCCATAATAAAGCACTTTTCAGCTTTACATAAGTGATTTGAAATTAAAAATCTCGTTTTCTATATGAAGTGATCTTAGATCAAAAAGAGGAAAACAAAATCTCACTCACCATGAATGTTGGTTCTATTGTTTAAGCTAAATTTATTTGTAAGTCATTTCATTCTTAATGATTTTTAAATTATTTCCGCCAATTATGGTGGGATTTTTCTTTTGTAAAACCAATTACTCTGATTTTTTAATTGTGATGTTTATGGGACAAGACAATAATAAAGTATTTTAATCATTGTCCAAAGTCCTTGGTGGATTAGACATATGGGGAACAAGCTCTTTTTACATACATATGGATGTTTGGATGAATAAGTGTATGGAAAAAAATAAAATGATTGCTTCAATGTCTTGATTAATTAGATAGTTTCTTTGTAGACTACAATAAGAAGGTTTTGAAGACATGTTTCTAGATGTTCCTTTTTATCTGAGATAACAAATGATCCAGTGCACGAACTCCCAACTAATGTATGTAATCTTACCCTTGTGTTTGGAAGAAGATTGTTTCAAAGATTTAAACTTATATTCTTTAGATCATGGTAAATAATAACCTTATATATTGGTATACACCATTCGAGTCTCACTTCTCTCTATGACACATGACAAAAATAATTTTTTAATGGTCCAAATTTTTATTTATTTTTAAATTAAATAATTTTAAAAAACTTTCACCCTCGTATTCCTAGTACTCATAAGGAACCCAGTTCACACCACTCAACAAACAAAAACATAGTTAATCCAAAAAATGGTGTAATTAATACTTAATTAATGATTAGTATAATTCAAGTATTGAACCAGGAAAACATACATATAGTCAAACTTACAGAATAAACCAAAAATTTAAAATGTGAAAATTAAACCTCAAATCCCTAACTCCCAAATCACAACGCAAACTCCATAATAGATACACAGTCAAAAAAAGGATTAAATGCACCATTAAACCCAAATGCAATATGAAAAGTGAAATTGAAAAGATGCATGCAATTAAATCTAATTGTGTGTGTGTGCGAATAAAGAAGAAACGTGTGTTCAAAAAGAACTAACATTGGTTGTGGGTGGGTCAAGAACCTACGTCCACACATTAACCCGAAAGATAAATATAAGTTGACATAGCCCATTGTCCCCAAATCCAAAAGAACCTACGCCCCCAAGAATTTAATCTCGCTGGACTCATAATCGAGTGGATTGTGAAGTGTTTCCCTCCGAGTTTTATACATTGTTACTGCATCATTTATCATTTGCTTTTAATCATTATTGACTCTTCAAAAAAAGTAATACAAATGAATTATTAATGATGCACTAACTGTGTATAAATCTTTAATTTTTAACGCTTATGACGACATATATGATGCTTGAAGCTAAAGCTATTAAAAAGTGATTGGCCAGCACTTTATGCTCTCAAATTGGTGTTTCTAGTGCTAAATAAAGTCAATGAGATGAACATTAGCATATAACTACTCTTAATATTCTCCTTAGAAGCACTTCACTCATTCAATATGTTGGATTATCCTCTTGAGTTGCATTGCAAGGTGAAGGGAAACAAACATGGCAAAACAAGCATTTTAATCATATGAGTAGGTTTTGAGTTTTGTTGCATTCTATGTAGACTTGTAGATCTGCAATATTCTTTTCAGGTATGCTTGCATTGAGCATAAACCACACACTGATTTAACTCCACTTTGTCTTTAGTACTCAGAAATGACAAAGTTGGTGAACATTATTAATATCAACTAGGCTGTGCATTTTTATGAACACTAATATGAGCCTAATAAATAATGACTCAAGTGCTTTCATTACACCAAATTAATTGTACAGGTGTAACTTTATTTCTATAAAATTTTAGAAACAAAATTTTAAGCCACATAGAATTCGAGTATGAAATTGAAAGAAAAATAATACTGAACTTGATTGTTGTTTATTAATAAAGAGGTCGAGGTTCAACTCATGACGATAACTTCTTTACTTGTGGAATAAGATTATGTGTATTACTCTTTCAAACTTCACTAGGTGAGAGCCTTATGCATTGGACCGTCCTAAACTTTCATTCAGGATCCTTTGTTTTTAACCTTGTAAAACTCATGGGGTGGAACATTAGTGCGTTTGTTGGCCCAACAATAGTGCTTTAATATTGTTTAATTGCCTAGAAGGACTTCACTAGGTTCCAGTTTCTTGCCATCATTTTCTTAGGATTGGGCTCCTTAACAACACTATGATCATCTTTAAGGTGAGTCCATCATTAACATGGGACCCAACCCAATGGCAAGAATAGTATATGAGGGAAATGAAAGGGTAATTTTATTTGATATTGTTAATTATTGAAGAGCTTGATGTATTGTCACTTTTTAAGTTATAAATTCATAATGAATCTATTTAAGGGAGGCAAAACAGTTGGATTATATGTAATAATGGATTGATATTACTCCTTCCTCTCAATTGAGAGATTAGTGTCTGGTCTAACTCTTGAAATATAGTACATTAGTAGTTCAAGTAAAGCTCTTCTTAAAATTATAAATTTCAAGAAACAAATTCAAATAAAGTTTGTTTGGGATGTTGTTTACATTTGTAATTTGTTCATCCCTTTTGGATTTTTGTCTCTTTTCTAATTGATAATATATTTGTGCGTGTATGATACATCATATAGCTATCATGATAATTAATTTCTTCATTAAGGGATATAAATATACACTTCACACTCTTTTTTACATCTTTATACTTCAAGGAGTCCAAACCATTCACTTTAAAATAATAACATTCAAGATTAGAATAGGGTGGGCACACCCATGACGATAATCACACATATTTAGGATTACTATACCGGTATCCCACAAATTTTCAAATTAAGTTATATATTTTTATATTTTATAATAATTAATATATATATAATTATTACATAAATAATAACAAATATATACAATTAATTTGTCGCTGTAGTTCAATCTAATCTCAAAATTTTATTATGAAATAGTAAAATAGTTAATATATAATCTTAAAGTAAATCTTATGGATGAAGGTATCTTGAAGGTGGTCTCAAAGATTATGGTTATACAATTAGTATTAAAGCGACAAGTAACTTACATATACATGTGTGATCTTTGTGTCGGAAGTCTTCCTTATATGAGGTTAAGACAATGTGTTTTGTTCTGTTGATGACAAGACAAACCAATAAGTATGAAGAAGTCCTTAAAAACATATAAATTGATGGATTCATAAGTCTAATGTCTTAAAGTTGTGGGTCAAATATAATATCAAACACACTTATATAATTATTTCACTCAAAGATGAAGATCTCCCTAACACATACACCAATATAAATTGTGTTTTTCATATCATATAATGCTCTCATTAATGTTTCTAAAAAATGATGCTTTCCTTGACCCCACTAGTCTTATGCCATTATTTGTTCTTTAACTTATAATATGCCAACTCAAAGAGTAATGATACGCATAAATTTACCCTCACTTAATCTTTACTTATTATCCCGAAAATAATTGGGGATAAACCTTGGGGCCACATAACTTTTTTGTTAATGGTGGTAGATGGTACACATTACTCACATAGTTTGTGATTATTCCTAGCTCAAGTATAAATAATTTTGCAGTTGATAACTCGCCATTACATACTTTATATCACATCAATATTTTAAGAGGGTTTCACATCTCCCACTGTTCTTATCTTATCTATATCCACTTTTGTTAGACAGGTGGGTATCATAGTAATTAGCTTTTTTTTATATACTACTAATTCTTTTCAGGGTGTATGGTGTTTATCCCAATAAAATCGTTCACAAGAATCAAATTTTTGACATTTTAATCATCTTAAAAATCTAGTGTGACCTTACACTATTTGATTAGTATATTGTTGGTAGGGGTGAGGAGCACCTGACCCTATCCGCTCATCCGGTATGGCCCGATCATGATCGGGTCTGAAATGGTCGAGTCTCATCGGGTCTAGGACTGAGTTCGGGTTCAAAAATTAGACCCAACCAATATTTAGGGTCGGGTAGAGACCAAACATGACCCATCCCATGGTCACTCACTCATGATGTTTGTATTTGTCTCTGTTCAAATATATACAGAGTAATGATATTTTTTGGTCGAAAATATCATTGATTCTCTAATTTTTCATCATATATACATGTTTAATAATATATATACACATATATTATTTTATATGTCAAATTACATATTTACAATAATAAAAATATTTAGAAGACTTTATGTAAAATGAGTATACGTTATATTTAATTGGGTATATGGTCGGATTCGGGTTTAAAGGTTGACCCTGTGAATATTTAGGGTCGGGTTAACTCCGGGTTTATGGTCGGGTCCGGATTCAGAAAAAATGGTCTGAACAATATTTAGATTCAGGTAAAGACAAACTTTAACCCGTCCCGCACTCATCCTTAATTGTTGGTATATTAATTAGTTTTACTCATGATTTTAAGTACTTAAAGTAGGTGGTTTTCAATTCAGTGGTATTTGTTGGGAAATGAAGCTCCTCTTAGAATCAATAGTTATAAAATTTAGATTAAAATAAAATGGTGGATCACAATTTTTTCATGAGATTCCAAACACATTAACGGCTACTTTAAGGTTCATAGGATATTATATTAGATAACTCGTCTACCCAAAGAAAAAGTTAGATAACTAAAATATAAAATTGAGAATTTCCTCTAAATTTGTATTCACTTAACCACTTTAATTTAGTTAGCTTCTAAATAATGTTCTATCTATACTATAGGTAATCAACCGCACCCATCATAAATTAGTTGGAAATGAGAATAAAATAAAACTGGGTTCCTTAACTCTATGTTTCATTATTTACCCATTAAACTAAATAATAATGGATGAACTTGTGCCTCTTAATTCAAAGTCCATGACGTAGTTAGGTCGCTTTCAGTTAAAGAAAAAAAAAACATAAAATACTACATGCTAGTATTGATTTTCAAGCTTCCAATTATCCTATTTATAATATATTCAAAATAAATTATAAAAAATATTATTATATTATAATGTTAACCGCATTTAATATTGCTCAATAATTAATAGTTTTGATGATAGTAATAAAATGTAGAAAAAATGATATATCATTCTACTAAATCATCATATTAATCATTTTACCCACAAAAAAGTTACATATGTCACAAAGAGATACTTTATTTATTAGTGATTGATTTACAAGTGACATATATCACTTTTTTGTGGGTAGGAGAATTAGTAAGAGATTTTATTATGAGAATACATGAAATAATCAAAACCTTTAATAAGGATAGAGAGTGAAAAATAATAAATGCTGTATAGACAATATAGAGTATATGATGATCAAAACCTTAATTATAGTAGGGAACATCAAATAATAAGGACCACCGAATAAATTTTTTAGCTTAAAAACCATAAATTGTACCTCTCACATCTCAACCACTTTCATTATTAATAGGGAAATATAACCCATCTAGCTAGAAGCATCTTTTAATGTTAGTTTAGCACTGAATAGTTTGCTAAACCACCTCACTTGACATAAACTAATCAGGTACAATATTATCAACAACAACAAAAATATAAAAACAATGTAACATTTTATTCTTTAATATATTTAACATAAACATAATCTAATATTTTATAATCACACTTCACGAGAGTGTATGACTTAAGAACAATTCACATATAAAAACGATCAAAACAATAAATTTGAATCTTACAATATATCATAAATGATTAATATTAAAAGTTAGTTATTAATCACATGACCATTTAAATAATTATTTTATGTATTTTTTAATCTTAATAATTTAAATAAGATCTAATAATTTCTATTTTTTCATAATATCACAATGTTTGAGTCACTTCCTTATAGTCATATACTAAAGACATACAAAACTTTCTTGATACAAGGGATCCACTTATTTCAAGAGTAAGTGGAAAAAACCTACTCCACATCATGATCATTATATATATATATATATAAATAAGCTTTCAATTGTGATTTTACTAAAAATAAGAGTGACATAATATTGGTAGAAAATAAAGAATGCAAAGTAGATGATGTTGTCCACATAATGACAAATTAGCTTAGCCAAATTTAGATTAAATAAATGGTTTTATAGAATATGTTATATACTCCTACCTTTGCTATCTTTCTAATCTCAGTAGCACTGCGAGTAGCCGAAAGGGTAAACCATATAACATAACAATTTTGTAGCATCATAGTATACTAATTATTATGGTGTATCTATGTCAATGTGACATGACTCCTTATTTAGCATATTCCTAATACCAAAAAATTAGATTCTGTATATGCCACAAGAAATTGGAAAAGGGGACAATAAGCAATGTGTTTAAATTAAGAAAGTAATAATAGTAATAAGATAATGGACATTTTCACTATGGCAAACATGTTAACCACAATTGAAGCATTAGCCCCATGTCAATGTAGTGCAAAAGTTCCCAAAAAATTATTGCCCCCATGTCCCAAACTAATTAAATTATAATAAAAAATATATAAAAATTACTTTCTTTTTTTATGATTTTTATTTGTAAGTATATATCAATTTTTGATTATATTGAAATATCATTGAGATACAAAAGATGAGACAGTTGATCTCCCCTCAAATTTAGGAAGAAGATCAAAAGAGTGAAATTACTATTTGACAATTTCCTTGAATTGCTCAATTTTCCAAATGCAGATATCATTTATTGTATTAAGATCACACTACTTTTCTAGAATTCCTTAAGCTATAGCAGCAGCAAAACTTAAAAGGCACGCATTATATGCAAAAGCTCAAGATCCAAGTTAGTTTAAGGCCAATTTCATTACTACTATATTAAATTTTTTGCATGTTTGTTTCTCATTCCTGAGATTTCTTTTCCTAGAACACGCGTGCAAGTTGTTTGCTACTAAACAAATTAGAGTTTAAATTTGAGAATGCTATTACAAGAATTTAACCTTGCTCTCATTCAAAAAGATAGAAAAGTATAAGAGTGTGTTTGCGAGTTACGAGAGAAAGTGAGTTAGAGAGATGGGGTAAAATGTTTGGACTCTCACATTCTAGTATTGGATGTCCAGTACTAGAGAGGATCTCAACACTTATATGGGAGTGTAAAATTAGATTGGAGGCGACTAAATAATGATAATACAATAATATTTTTTATTATTCCTTTAAAAATCTAATTAACAATGGAAAATGTACGAAAATATAAATATAACATTTTATTAAAGTCATTTGACATGTTTGTTTCCGGAAAACCCCAAAATTAGACTAACAATAAAAGTTGGCATATTGAACGTTCTAGAGAGCTCTACCTCCTACTATCCTAGAACACCAAAACAACACTATCAAACAAGAATAGAAAAGTGGATAGTGGATGAAGTAATAGATGGTACAAGTTGGGATGGGGTCACATTAATTTGATTGTCCTTCATGTTCTAAGAAACATGAGTCTCTTTCTCCAATTTGTGATCAATTTTGTCGCATATAAAAGTTATTTTAAATCGGTCCTTGGTTCCCTATAACATTATTACTCGTCAATAATATTGCATCTTGAATGGGATGTGGACCAATAAATAATTGTGACCACCATCACCCAAAATGTTTAATAATAACATTAATAAAATATAAGGTACAAAGTTATTTGTTCTTTTAGATATTTGATTGAACATTTTGTCCTATGATGATGAGGTGGTTAAATGTCAACTTCTGAACTTAATTGAGAGCAATGGAATATGTAAAACTTATTGAACTAAGCTTACAAATGCTTTAGTAATTTTGAGGTTACGAAAATATGTTATTATATATTTAAATATGTATTATTTAGGTTGTGTTTCCTTCTAGTGAAAATTAGAGAAATGAAAATGGATGGAAGAGCCATGAGAGGAAAAATCTATTCCACATTTTAGTTATTAATTTTTTGAAAAATTTAATGGTTTAGATCTATTTACTAATTCAAATTATTTGATTTTTATAAAATAAATATTTATGATGTGGAGTAGATTTTTTCAAATTGCTCCCTCCTTGATCAAAAAAATATTAAAAGTTAAAATAAGTTGACACTCTTTTCAACCTCCATTACCAATCTCAAGCCTCTCACGTGTGTGATGCATTCCAAGGAAAAGGTACTTCTCTCAGTCACTGAGAAATATGAAAGTTATGCCAAATCCAATGCTATTTCTGTAACTACTTACTTACACACAGTAAATTACACTCACCAGTGCTCACACATTACCAGTTCTATTCTGAATTTCATGATATACTGCCACGTGTTCTTTTTACCAGCTGCCAATTCAAAACTTTCACTCACGTAAATAAACATCGTTTTTAAAGTTGTGAGTCAGCATTAAAAAATAGAAGAAAAAAAATTGTTACAAGAAAGAGAACAAAAATAGAATTGCATCATTATAGGTGAAATTAGAGGTGATTTTGACTTTGGTTTTTTAAGTTGTTGAAAAATGTAAATAAATATAACATAATCGGTTTAGTCTATTTAAGAATGAAAAATGTGTTCCACCCATAGGATACTCTTACTCTTCTATGTTCTATCCTTATTTTAAAATATGCTTCTTCTTTTTACAATTTTCTTTTAAAGCTGTTTGTTTTTTTTTACTTTTTTTACATCAAAATGTCAGAAGATGTACATGAGCGAAAGTTAATATTTTTACCAAAAAAAACTATTACTAAGTTGAATTAATTATCTTAGTGGTGATGTTTTCATTTAGTTTGATTTGATGTGTTTGGTGAGGTTTTGTCTATGATGATGTGAAATGAAAGTGAAGGTATGTATTAATAATTCAAGTTATTATTTGTCATTTGATTTGAATCACAAGATTAATTTGTGGTTTTTGATTATGTAAGACGACGTACGAAAGGGGTTGAAATTGCTTATTGAAAAAATCAAACTGATTTGCGACTTTGTTTTGTAATTGGAAATATTGAACCCTATTAAGACATTGTGAAACAGACACAACGAGGAGAAAAAGATTGCTTAATGGATCCAAATGAACAAGAATAACTCTTCAAATTTTTTATTTAAATAAAAAATTAATACAAAAATAAACAAAATTACATTTTAAAATAAAAGTTCACAAACCTCGCTAGTTACAGTAACGATTTCTCATTTTTTAAATGATAATTGTATTTTCCCATTGTTTTTGACGGATTTCTTTTTTTTAGTTACTAATAAATAGTTATTTTAGTTACTCCACAATTATGTTAGTTATTTTTTATCTCCACCATAATATTAGATATAACGGGTATAACTAGTTAATATTTTCTTCACATTTGAGGATGACAAATAAAATGGAATTAACATTTTTCTATAAAAACACCAATTATAAAAGAGGGAATACGGTGTAAAATAAAAAATAATTCAATTAATTAATATTATTCATCAAAATATGAGAAAAATTTAAGAAAAGTTTCATACTCCTTTTTCTCCTTTCAAGTTACCGAATTGATTACCAGTTTACCACATGACCACATCACATTGTAAAAGTACTCGAATTAAATGAAAATAAATCAATGAAATTTTTATATGGTGGTAAGAAAGATTTACGCAAATTCACAATACTATTTGATTAATTTAAAAAAACTAATCATAATTAAATATGAATGATAAATAATATAATAATTATATATAAACCTCATATACTTCTTTTGGTATATAATTTTTTCTCTTTTAAATATTTCTTTAAAAATATACTAGTGTCATGAAAAATGATAGAGTAGTTTATGTTCGTCTTATCACCTATCACCTCCGTTTAAATAATTCTTACACAAACTTTAAATATTGTTTCTCATAAAGTATAATCTAACAATGATCTACAAAAGTATTTAATGCTTCGCTGTTTTTTAATCCAGCTTCTTAAAAATATTACAATATATTCAACATTAAGATAAGGTTAAGATTTCAGCCAATATCTACTCCATTTCCTTCAGCTATTATTTTATTACATTGATTGGTCTTACATACTTTGCTTCTTACAAAATCCTTACAAAATCCCCTTACAAATTACAAGGGAAACAAAAAAGTGGAAATTGTAAAAACAAAAAAAAAACCTTATCCATATTTTTTTGGTTATATATATATTTTTTAATTAACGATTTTCTTTTAAAAATAAGGTGCAAAATTTTCCTCTATGGTTTGTCCTTCAGAAGAGAGGCTAATCCGGTAACAACCTTTGCTCTTCTCTCAACACTCTTAACCTTCACCGCCGGCGGCTGCCACATCGGCAAGCTCTTCTCGCCGGAAACAGCTTCCGGCTCCGGCAATGTTTTCTCCCCAAAAACCAGTTCCAACTCACCACAATCACTCTCCGCCGCAGAAACATCAGAGGACACTGCCATCGGCGGCAAAATCGCCCTTACGCAGGATTTAGAAAGCCACTTGGCCATCATGTACTCCGCTTTCCTCCACGGCGGAACGTGCATCCCTTTCTTCTTCAAGCTCTGTTTGGCAGCTTCCGACACGACGGCGACGATCTGACAGAGACGATCGGATTTCCCGACGAAAATGTACGGCAGAGATTGAAGGATCGCCTTGTACGTTCCCGTTGATCGGGCTATCTCGAACTCCGATCGGAAATCAATATCAATTATCAATCTCTCACCATCCACAATAACATCTATGTATTCATATTCACCTGAAACAAAATAAAAAAATCAAAACCAGAACATTAATTAATTATTTTTCATAATTATCATTTTTGGCATTTTATTTTATTTTCAGTAAAATTTGGGGGAAACAATACCCGCGGGGTAAGTTAGGGTTTTATCCCATTTCGATTTGCATATTGAAGAATCGTAGCCGAAAGATGAAAGGCTTTCAGTAACGATCTTCCTCAATTCGTCTAAACGTTTGAAGATTTTGCTATTTTTCTCAACGATCTTCGATGTATCAGCTAAGAGATTTCTCTCTGCAACACTCGCACAAGGAATTAAACTCTACGATAAAAGAGAACACGGAATTAGTTTTAGAAAATTGAAAATGTGCGAGAAAATTGAAGATATGAAAATTATGAACTGAGATTTTTGCAATTTTAGTTAGTTATACCTTGAGCGCGTCGCTTCCGTCTCCGAATGAACTAGAGGAGATTGATTCACCGAAACTGCTACCGAAGATGTCGAATTCCTCGTCGGAGCTGTCGTTGTTGTTTGCGTTGAAGCAGTTTCGGCCGCATTTTACCGCCGCCGTGGACTGTTGCTTCTCGTTACGCTCTTCTATGAAACTCTGCACCATTTTGGCCAGGCAAACGGAGCTAGGTTCGAACTCCGTCGTAGCTCCGGCAGCCACATCTTTGTTGGACTGAGGAGGTTCGCCGCCGGCAACGGTTTTCTCCGTCGCCTTCTGGAACTGCCGGTCGAATACGAACAGCCTTCTCAGGCGCGATTTCAACACAGGCTTAACGGCGTCGTTTCGAACCACCGCCAAATCCTTCAGATTCTGTGGATCGATGTCGATCGGTTGGATCTTCATCGGAGGCATATCTAATTAGAAAACAAAATAAAAATAACAAAAAAGTCTCTGAAAACCGAAAAACTTTCGCTCTTAAAAAACTACTTTATCTTATCATCTCTGTTCCACTTTCACTTCACAGGCGTGGACTAACTTCTACAATAAGCGAATATAAAAGAAGATGAAGAACGATTTAAGGTTAAGGTTTTCGTGGAAAGTATGGCGACGATGATCGGAGAGACGAGCATTGTTAATCGACAGCGAAGATTGGTTCGCCGGAATGTTCATTTCTCCGGCAAGTTAAAAGTCCCCGGCGATATAAGAGAAAGAGGTTAAAGCTTTCTATTTTTCCTTTCTTTAATTTTGTTTGGGTTTTGGATAAGGTGACCTGGTCTGTGAAGAGAGCAATGGGTATTTATAGAGAAGAGGCAATATGCTGACGTGGACACAATGTGCCACATAGGATCCTACGTGGCGAGGATGGTTTAGACTTTAGACCGATGATTATCGTGCACTATACGCGTAGGGTTTTCTGGGTTGATGAAATTACGTTGGTACCCTTACCAGTAACATTGAATATCGAGTAGATGCCCCTCGTGTTTCGGGGATATCTGAAAAACCACCCACCCACTGTGTCTTCCCACACTGTGCACTTGTGATAGTGGCGATTGTGCATTACGTGCTTTTATTTTCATTTTTGTTTGATAGTACTACTTTATCTGTTCTTTTTTAAAGTTAAAACTGATCAAAGGAGAAAAGAGGGAAACAAAATTGAATTGCGATGTAAGATGAGAGATGGAGGGTTGTTGTGAGGTGGGTAAGAAGAAGACCTGCTTGCTGTTAGGACACGTGTAGGTAAATATTTTTTAGGTATTATTATTACCAAATATGGCTTAACATAGGACGAGTTAATTCTTGTTCTTACTTGACCTTAAATGTTGATTGAGTTATATTTTAAACTCGACATTGATCTTAGACTCGAAATTAACTTTACCCTAAATATTTATTGTGTTAGTCTTTAAACTCGAATTCGACCTTAAAACCGATTAAATATAATGCATATTTATTTTAAATAAAGTTTTTGTAATATTATTTATTATTGTGAATGTAATTTGACATATAAAATGACATATATTATTAATCATATATATAATAAAAAAATTATAGAATCGATGATATGTAAAAGATGTCATTACTCTATACACATTTGAATGGAGACACATATATATGATGAGTGAATGATCATGTGATGGGTCGTATCGGCTCATGTTTGATCTCTATCCGATCCTAAATATTGAACGGGTCTAATTTGTAAACCCAAACTTGCCCTAGACACGATGAGACTTGCCCTAGACACGATGAGGCTTTCCCTAGACTTGATGAGACTCGATCCTATTCGGGTCCGATTATGATCGGACCATACCAAATGAGCGAGTAGGGTCAGGTCCTGCTCACTCTTCTTACCAAATATATCCTTTCATCATATATGTAAGGAACTAGTGTTGAATATTTCCGATTAATCCTAATCGTATCCCCGAAACCGAATGATTAGGACATTGTTCCGAAACCAAATGTTTATGCCCATATCATAAATCCTAATGGAACAATCCTAATCCAGACCGAAGAAAACCCCAATTGGTTTCATAGTGAAGAAGAAAACGCATACCTTGGTTAGTCATTCCGAATCCTCCGAGGTATGTGGGTTGTAGGATGTTCCGGTTGCTAGAGCCTGATGGTTTTCCGTTCGCTCCGCTAGAGGGGAATTCAGAGAGAACGAGAGTGCTTCTGATGTTCTTTTTGCAAAAGTGAGAATGAGAGGGCTTGGTCCCTTATGCCTTTCTCTTTTTCTTTATATATGTTGGTTTTGTGACTTAAGTCACATATCCTCATAAACCAATCCTTATAACATCAGTTACTCAATAAACCCGTTGCTCTGCAACTAGGGACCATAACTCATAAAGGTAACATTAACGGTTACCACTTAAGTTGCAATATTCTAATTCAGTCCCTTCATCAAACTAGAAATTGCCCGAAGGTATCTACACTCATAATATTTCATGACACATATGTCATTAGCCACCAAATTAATCCATAAGACCATTTTATATATTGGCTAAATAAATAATTGATATAACATAATTATAGAATTATATTTGTGACCCATAAATTGTCAGAAATTCCAACAACTAGTCCCTTCACATAATGTATAATTGCTCATTCCAATAAATATTGCTCATATGAATCGAAATCTTAATCTTTTGGTTTTTGGAATCTAATAATTATGTTACTAGACCAACTTAACTTTTCTTTCTACCATAATTTATAACTTTTGTTTGAGAAGATCTCTTAACTAGTATTCTTATGCTTAACTAATATAAAAAGGAGGAAATCACTTTTAGAAAACTAATTCCTATATTTTTTGAAATGTGAAAATATAATTTATTATGTAACTTTTTTCTTCGTTATATAGGTCTTTATAATATTTGTTGATATTTATCTCTCGGTAAAAGTCTTTCATTACTTTATAGTTTTTTCATGATTTTTAATGTTATTAAGTTTTATTAAATTATTTGTTTAATATAAAATATAATAGACTTTGTGTATTAAGGACATAAGATCGTAACTTATGTTTTACAGAGAAACTTATTTATTTAACTTATGTTTTTACAAAGTGAATAAAAATGACTTTTTCTTTTGTATCCTTATGCCAATGTCCTTATGCCAATGTAATTAGCTATAAACAAAGTCATGTTTAAAATCATGACTGATTAGTCTAAAAAATGATTAATTTGGAAACATATGTATATGCATCACAATCTCTCTGTTATATAAATGAAAGAATTATCTTTAGCTGTATTTTTATCTATCACAAATAAGAAAAAGTCATTACATACAACTTTTTCACACATTTAGCTTTTTTAAAATAATGCAACTCTTACCTCTAAATACATGCAATTTCATCCTATAACTTTATCTATAAATAATATAAATAAAATAAAAACGGACATTATGATTTGAGAAGGCAGGTTGTATTTTCAAACTGATATTAATCTCACTCTGTAAGTTTTGGGAATCTTGTATATGATGTTAAACTATGGTTTTCAAAGCCAAATTAATTAGATATAATTTATAATACAACTTATCATTAGTATGATCATTAATATTAAAAATTAAATTTATAGATAATGTTTTATACACTTGTGCATTGCATAAGAAAAATAACTAAATATTGTATATGTTTTCAATGTGTATATTACAAGGTTCATAATATTATGCATTGTGAAATTAGGGTGCCCTTCTTTCAAGCTATGCATCATCTTTCCTGGAAAAAAAGGTAAGGAATAAAAAATTATAAACGGAAATAATCAATATGGATAAACATACATGTAATTATTAACTCAATTTTAATTTGAACTATTCATGTATGTTTGTATGATTTAGATTGATTGTTCACATCTTAATTGTTTTCAGGTAAGTCACTCGTATATAATAAAGTATCACCTTATCAAACAATTATATCATTTATCTACTAAAATCGTGATATGTGTCTTATTTAATTATTTTTCTACAAAATATTTCTAAAACTAAAAAATAATACACATATCATAATTTTAGTGGGTGAGAAGAATATAACTTATATCTTATTACGACGATATATTTTATTCTTATATTTATATATTACTTATATATAGAATGTTATGAATATATTTTAGCATATATAAATTTAATGATTTGTATTTGACTCTATTTTGCCTTTATTTAATAACTTTAAACTTATTTAATTCAATCAAATTTATCGGAAAAAATAAGTCGAATTTTTGGTTTAGTTTAATGTGGAAAGTAACTCTAGAATCATGACATGCAAATAGCATACCTTATGTATCTGAGTAGGGATTCTCTATCAGCTTGACGGTGAAAATATTATTGTATGTGTATATAGAAGGACATAATTGTCTTTTCATTTTATTTTTTACCTAATTTTACACATCACTTGCCTCATGGTAACTTTACCTGGTTACACCACTTCAACCCACTTTATACTTCTCTTTTTTTAGAATTAGGATCATCTCTATTAATAGAGAGACAAATGCATTTTTTTCTTTGTTTTTTAATGACAAAAATGTAATTTTATTGTAATTAAAAAATTGCATGTGTCATTAAAGATTACATTTTCCCTTGATTTTTGATGTACTTACTTCTCCATTAATGGAGAAGATACTAACTCTTTTTTAACCCTATTAAAGTATTAACCCTATTAAAGTAGATAGGTTAGAAAAGAAAGGAAAATAATATGATAATTGGTTACAGTTCTTCACTTTGATTGGTTAATAATCTTTCAGAGCTTATTCGTATTCAGGCTTGAATTATTGGAATCATATAATATTTTTATTTGACATCAAAACATGGTTGATCAGGTGCAAGACTACAATGAAATATAAAATTGTTAAATATAATAAAAGAAGCCAAAATCACTGACATGATGTATACTGTAATAAGATGTAAAAATCAAATTAGGTTAACAGAAAGTGCCCTTTGGAGATAGTGATCAGAATGAACAAAAAAAATTGTAGATATTAAATAGAAAAATTTGTAATCTTTTAATGTTTGTTTCTCAACCAAAATTCTTTTTTATGCGATTGAGTTTAGAATGAAAATTTATAAATTATTCTATTGAAATTATGTTATTAATTTTTTAAACGAATAGGACAAAAAGAACCTTTAAATTATAATTCCACATATGTAATAATCTATCTATAATTTTCATGCCTATTCTAACTCTTGTTTTAGTTTACGATGGACAAAAGTATAAGGATATAAATGGGACGGTAGTGGATAATATTTTTTGGTCCCTATATCCCCACCTATTTGTAAATATTTATATTACATGTAAATATATCTAACAAGTTTTTAAGTTTAATTATATTTTATAATATATATAACTTATCAAAAAATATATACATGTATAATTATTACATGGATAATGTCATATGTTATGATAAATTTACATTTTTATTTTAATCACTAAAAATTATTATTAAATAACAATAAAATATATTATATATAATATTAAAGTAATACCAAATTATAACATGTAAAAACTATTTAATTAATAAATAATTATGGAAGTAGTTGTGAGGAAAATATTATTATGCTGATATTCACTCATAAAAATTGTTATTGTGGATATTCATTACTATAATAATACTTCTTGAATATTTAGACTATAAAGGGAGATAATTATGAATTTCATATAGGTAAATATTTATACGTAGTCAATATGTCATCCATTATTTACTTATATTACTTTGATTTAAAAGTAAATGATGATTAAGTATAAATGATGAATGTTATGTAATAGCATAAAAATCTCTACATTCTTATTCTTAGTTAGTGTATACATATTTTTGTCAAAGTTTTTACTTAAGTGAATAACCTTAAATTCAATTATTTCAACTTGGTTAAATAATCTTTTGTTTCTCTACGGTAGTGGTTTTTGTTGTTAAATTGAATTTGCTTCATGAACCGCTTATGAGAAAATAATAGTTATCTTCACATAACCAAAATAAAAATGTTACCCCCTTTCCTTTTGGATACACTACACTCCAATGATCACCAATATAAAAGAAACTGTAGCACCATTGATGGTAAATATTTGATCATACAAACTCTAACATGGGAACTTCATTCACAGTGTAATGATCTTGGAAAGTTAGTTTGAAGAGAATCAAAGTGATGGAATAGATTGTCGTTTATGACAGTAAAAATAGTAAAAACATTGAGATTTACATTGTTGAAGAACTACTCTTCAATTGTACGCATGTGTGGTCAATTTTTTCATCAGATTTTGCAGTACATGCATATCCCATATTATAATTTTCGTGTACCATGCCGAGAACTTGTCCGATTTAGAGGAAGCAGGACACAAAATCTAAATCAACTTGTTAAGCAAATTTTAACGTGAAATGTTGTTTTTTCAACATTCATGGGTGAGTGGTTATGATTAATATATAAGAATAGAATATAATGTTACCTCAAATGAGTAAACACAAGATAGAATAGGATCAGCAATGAATGTATTTGCTAGAGAAGAAAGTTTGAATAGCTCATACCTTATAAAAGATAATAAAATCGCACTAAGTGATTCAAATATATGCATGTGAATGAAACTATTAATGAGTTGTACAAACTAATTAAAAATATATTTAGATATCAATATTTTGTCAATAAACATAATTTATGATAAAACATTGTAATATTATTCGATTCATGTAATCAGCCTAACCTAATGAGTTAAAGACTTAGTTGTTGTTGTTATTTCATACTTTTCCATAATTATAATTATGGCATCATTCCACAAACTCCTAACCACAATATTGCAATGACACAGTGAAATTTAAAACATAAGAACCTGAATTACTGAAAAGAAATGGAAGGGAAACTCTTATTAGAATATATGATATTATCTTAGATTATCTTAAGAAAATATATCATATTATGATCATATATTAGATTTATTTAGACTATCTTAGAAGATCTCTTAGGATACATATTATTTTATTATGATTTATTTATTATTTAATTATGAATCTGATATTAGTATAAATATGAGTTAGTTGTAAGTTTTTTTTTAAGACAATCAGATAAACACAATATAATCATTTCTACTACTATACAATTTACTATTTTGAGCATTTTATTTTCTCCTTACATACCTTAACCCTATAATTTCAAGACTCTAGCCCCCAAGGAAAGAGAAAGCAGGTAATAAAAAAGATGAAAGGGATATTTCATTTCCTATTACACCACACCGATGTTGCATTTGTATGGAGAAAAAGAAACATCATAGATGTTAATATATGAATATCTTACCTTTATCTTTTTGGTATTTTTAAAAGAGAAAGGTAAAGAATCACTTCGTCATGGAAGTCTTGGCAGCAATATACCAATATTTGTCAGAAGCAAAAGACTCAAACTTTGATTTCTATATGGGGAACATTGACAAAGAATCCCTTCATCTCTTTTTGAGTATACAAAAAAGTTTAGAGGAGAAAAAGGGGTTTCATTTTTAGTTGAAAAATTAAAAATTGTCATATATAATTTATCAATTTGATTATGATAATTTAATAAAACTGAATTATTTAGATCGATTTTGAAGTAGATCACATAGGTTACATTTTAATATTGATTATATTCTAAAATATTGAAAGAGAGTATCTTTTATTGTATTCTATATTAGGATGTTAAAAAGCCAAAGGGAAACATAATCATGTTCAATGGGTTGTCTTATTGTCACTAAACACAATCAGCTTTTATTTTTCTCTGTTAGAACTTTATTTGCTGCTTTAATGAAATTATTGTGATGATGCCTATTGAAAATTCTTTTGAAAAAAAAACTCATCATTGTCTCTCTAAATTCTTGGGAACACAGGTTTATTATTAGATTTATAGATGCAAATGCTTTAACTATAGCATGGGTCTGCTTTTGTGACTTGAGTAAAAGTGGCCACAAATCATCTATCTCATTCTTTGTTTCACTTTCTGTTCCGAATCAATAATTTTTTACTTTTTATTTTTAAATTTTTTATTTTATTCATGTAACAGCATTATGATTGGTTAGGTACATAAAATAAGATAGGAAGTGAGACGAATGATCCTCATCCGTTTTGAGTTAGGTGAGAAGCGTAAAGAATTTTATTAAGGTGGTCATGCTTTAATTTACCATCCTTGTATTATAAGCAACTTAAAAATAATTTTTAAAATTTCCCTAACTCTTTTTAGAAAGTAATTATCAAGTGATAAATACTAGGTTAAGAATATTTATTATAAATTAACTTGTAAGAACTACTTAGATTACAAAATATTTAGTTTAGTGACAAAATAAATTTTTAGCTCAATATATATTTTTTTGTAAAACATTTTGAGCCAAAACCCACTTTCACTTTTGGAAGATATATATATTCAACCCACAATAAAAATCATAAATATTTAATATGGAATATTCTAAGATCAGCCGCTAATGTAAGGAATCTAAATTATTTTTAGGTTAAACTATATAAATTAATTTACTCTTTTCACTCATAGTTCAAACAAATGGCTAAAGACAAGTTTTAGGATGGTTGTTGCTACCACCCTAACTATTATCACCACTATTGTCACCACCACAATCATATGATCGCTTATCACTACATGATGGAGCCATTGCCACATATGACTTATACTTACATTATCAAATGACTAGGAAAGATTCCTCTTCATCATAAGTGTGTTCTGCCTTCTCCTGTAATGGAAAGGAGCCAGGCTCCAAATGACTAATAAAACAAGTGGAGCGAAGGTTGTAATAAAATATATAATTACGACTATCATCATAACCACTAAGATCTTGACTACAATCATAACCATTACTAGATCGATAATCACCATTATCAGTACCACCATCCCGACCATTGTCATTGATGACCACCTCAGTTCCAACCGCACCCATCTCCATTACCTAACCACCATCCGATATCCATCAACCACCACCACCTTGACAACCACCACCCTCCCTATGTAGCATTGTGGAGGGTGTCATGAAAAAATGACAATAGTAAACGGTACTTGAAATTTATAACATTGAAAACGACTTTTTAAAATCTAGAAACCATACTAAATTGAAACTTGCAATATAAAAATTAATACTACTTTGGTTTTTGTGACCCTAATTTTTCCTTTGGTTTAGCCTTTAATAACACTGCCTTTACGTTTAAAAAATAAAACATTGCTAAAAGAATTAAAATGTGGTGTGCAATAACAGTTACGTTACAAAAAGTAATTAATCATTTTTTTTTATTTGTATCAATTACCTGGCTGAACAAGCAAAATATAACTAAAAACCTTTTTGAGAGGCACATTTTAATTTAATTAATCATAAGTAGATTTAAGTTAGTGTTCACTTACTACTTTCATTTCTTTCAATTCTCTCTTTGTGGAAGATCTTATGTCATATTTTCAAATGGAAGGTTCATATAAAAGGAAACTAACTAGCCCATTTTTTTTTTTTTTGCATAATTTCCAATATATATACTATGCATGGAAGAACTTATTTGGAGCTAATATTGAGAAGAAAATCTCACATCGCCTACCTTATTAACTTTCACATAGGAAATTAAAAGTTACATGTTTTAGACTCATCTATATATATATATATATATACTAAATAAGTACGTATGTTACAACCACACTTGAAAACATTTTGTCCCCTTAAAACTCTTTATGTGGCTAAGTTGACCTTCTCTTATAAGTAAACCATAAATTTTCCTTCCAACTTTTTAAATCGGCATAGTTGCAAATATAAAATTATTGAATCATTTCCAAAGTTTATAAAAGAAAATAGAAAGTAATTATAATAGTACTAATAATGATATGATGTCCCTTATCTTACTTTTATGATATTATCCCCACTCAACCCAACGCCATTATTACCCTATTCTTTAATGCACCAAACCTATGTTCAAAATCAATATACATCACAAAATAATTGCTGATTAAAAAGCATGAATGTAAATAGTCAAAAATGTATGTGACCACCCCACGGAATCTACCTAAAACTATAGAAAATTTATCAACAACTTAACCACTTAGCCTAATAGAGAGGGTTTTGTTAGATATAGTTGTCATTGTCCATATTCCCCCTAAGTACTTCAATGTTTGGCCAACTATAGTAGCATGTAGTAGTTACCCATATACCTCGATCGGGATCAGCTGTCTCATTTTTTATGTCTCATTATGTTTCAATTCAATTGAAAGTTATTACCTACTTGAAAAGAAAAATAAGATAACATTTTTCTATTATTTGGTAAAATATGATCGACTTGAGACATATGAACAGTAAATTTTGGAGACAGAGAGTAATATCTTGCTCACCTAAGAAAACGAATTTGCAATGTCATGTTTATATATATTGGTGCAATAAGCCGTGTGAGATTGGACCCACATTTGTTTAATGAAAACATTTGATTTTCCTAAGAGGCATATGATAATAAAGTATGCTTTGTTTGAAACACCATTGTAAATTTGGGAATATAAGCTATTGTCCAAAAAGATAATATTAAATAATCCATTCCCTCTTTCTTATTAGTATATATAATATATTCTTATCATGGTGCCTTTGAGATATAAATTTGCGAGCAATGAATGTGAGTATGTAAATTATTTAATGGTTCTAGATCAATCATTCTATTTATTATTGTGCTTGCTCAAAAGACGATTGATCCTAACTTATTATGAGTTGATTTTCTCTATCTAATCAAATCTTAATAAAATATAATTGGTTTTTTTGTTCTGTGAAATGTAATGTTGTGTAGATGATCAGCATACCACATTTCTCTTTCATTGTGAATTATTATAATTACAAAAAAATGATCATTTGTTTCAAAAAAATATGTCTTGATATTCCAAATCAATTACATTAATGTTATTTTCTATTTTTTTTAATTTTATTTTTTATTAGGTGCCAGTTTTTAATTAAATTGAGGCTATGACAAATGATATTATGTTTATATCAATTGCAAAAAAGTTGGTGACTCAACAATACTATTTTGTCCAGGTTCGTTCATATTAAAATAAAATGGGAGGGGATGATTGATGAACTAGACTCATCTCCAATAATAGAAAATAAAGTGTTATGAAAAGATGTAAAAATAATCAAAATATAATGATAAGTATATTCTTATATTTATATTTATAATGAAATTTTTATCCTTAAAATTAAGATTAAAAACATTACTTCTTTCTCCTATGCAAGAGAGGATCGTGATGATTGATGGGGACATAAAGTGTTTGATAAGGGAGAACAAACAGGACATGATGCCCCTGACCCTAGTCCCTTATCCTCATAACCAAAAACCACATTTTGGGATTCTTGTGGTGGAATTTTTCTTTTGGGTTTTTCGGTTTTGTGGTGCCAAAACTTAAAAACTCAACACTAGGCTTATGTTAAGGTTGGTGTTCCCTTTAATTGATTTGGGGTATAGATTATAGTGCTCAAATAATGGCACAATTTTAGTGTTATATGATGATGTTACACACATGGGTTGAAAGAGTCATGGCTGATGATGAATCTATGAACCACACTTGATGGTTTTACAAATGGGGGACCATTCATGATTAAAAATAAAAGAATTTCACAAAAAAAAAGTTTCATAAAAAAAGTGTAAAATGTCCTTGAAATTAACATCATTAGCAATTTGGTTAATGGGATTAAAAAAACTGAAATTTGGTCTATAACTTTGTGCATTCTCTATGTGTCACCGGTTACAAATTGATACGTTAATTAAAGTTGTACTATAATAACTAACAAAAGTTAACAAAATATAACTGGAAGTTTGTAATTTGTGGCATATAGAAGTGACATAGACAATTTGTGCTACTCTATAGGGCAAAGTATTGTGATTAACCAATATACATTAAATTTAATTGAATCATTAAAAAAACTATAAAGTGTGATGATATATGTTTCAGTTTGGATGATCTTTGAGTAGAGATATTTACTGACCAAACCCAACCAGGGATTAATAACTTGAAGACTAGAAGAAGGCCTTATGTAATTTGTCAGTGACCATAATAATGTATAGTGTAGCATGTGTATAGTGCTTTCAAGTTTTCAAAGTCACCTTCATATCTTTTTCCAAAAGTGGGTGTAGTGTATTAAATTGCGGTTGTGGTAATGGTTGCGGCTAGTGCAATTGCGGTCATTACGGCCATTGCTATGTGGATTGCAGTCACTGCGATGTAGATTGCGGCTGTTGCGGTGTGTATTATTTTGTTATTAAAACAATAATTTTTAATTCGATGCGGTCTGATACGATCTGATGCGGTTCAAATGCGGTTGCGTTACGGCCCAATCCGCATCATTGTGATTCAGAGTCACACCTTACGGCAACTGCAATTTAAATCACTAAATTATGGAGTTGGAGTTTGATTGGTTGAACCCAATCTGTTGGCCTTGTCTGGTAAGTTTAAAGTCACTTTACTATGTGGTTTCAATTATTTGCACTTGAATAATTGTCACCCTACCAATGCATTCTAGTTACTCTTGTATCAAAATAAAATATAATTTTACACTAAAAATAATGTGATTCTGTATAAGTCTAATTTTGTAAATAATGTGACTCAAATGAGACTTTTTCAACGTATAACTGTTATATAGGTGTCATGATACTGATAAATATACATGAATGCATTGAATATACATGAAAAATGATGGACTCTCTTTTATTTTTATTTTTTTTAATACATGTGGGTTTTGTTTCCTTCTCTCATTTGTTCTATGTGTACCTTTATGTTCTTTCTGGGTTCAAGTTAAAGAGAAAAGAACAAGAAATAAGGAACAAAAAGAGCAGTTGTATAATCCTGTTCAGTTTTAATTGAAAAGGTTAAGGAGCTCAGTGTAGAGTTCTTGCAGCACTTTGCACTTTGCAGCAATAAATATATATATAAGACTTACAAAAGAGTATACATATCATTGTAGTGCTAAAATATCCCAAAGCTTCTTAGTTATTTAATATTAGATGCACATCCCATGTCCTTTTCTCACGGAAGTATTTGTCACTTCCGATAAGTGTCGTTTACAAGAATCTTGGTTGGTTGTCATAAATGATATATGATTACACTTTTTCCATTGATGTACCCACTGATGCACCCTATTGAAATCCTTGTAAGATGGCTAATATAACTTACCCTCAAACTTGGTCACGGGTTTACATAAGCACTTTGTGTTCACTTTTGGAAAAATCTATCAAGATTGCAATTTTTCTTTTTCTATACTTAGTCTACTTAGGTAAATATGAAGGAAAAATTCTAAATAACATTATTCTTGTATCAATATTATGCAGGAAAGTCTAATCAAATATGATTACTTTAGTAGATAATGTTTTAACCTGCATTAAGTTATGAAAGCATTGATATTGTCTAAATAAAACTAAAACTCTAGTGGAAAATTCTTTGTCTAATGCCTTAAGAATAGAAAGTTGAAAATCTATTATTACTTTAATCATTGAGTGACTTTGTGGCCTTCATTCTACAATGACCAAAATAAAAAAGAAAGACTTGAAAACTGAAAATAGGTAAGCTACTCGTACTACTAAGCCATTCCAAGGCATTATAAAGAACCTTGTTTTAGAAAAGTGCTTTATTTTCCTTCCTCAATCAACAATTTGTGCTTATACCCTTTACTCAAAGTGAGTGCTTATATTACCAAAATACAATTTTGTCCATTGAAAAGAAATAAGAAATAAAGTGCACGTAGAAACTATGAAGCATGCTTACATGGAGCATTATGTCATAAGGTCCCATACTGACCAATGTAGAAACTTTATTGAAATTTGAACATTTTACTCTATGGAAGTGAAAAGCTAATACAAAGATACACTCATGCATAGAAAATGCAGAAGCTGCATGTGCCTTGTACTATATTCCCTCACACCTGACTAAAAAAGCTAAAAAGGTTTGGAAGCTAGTAAATAACTCAAATGGTAAACATAAAATCTCTCAAATTTTTGTTACAACCTTTGAAATGCTAATAATCTAAGTGTCCACTTAAAGTGACAACAGAGTTTATCTCCAGAAGTTTCTCAGCTCCATTTTTGCTAGCACTTTATAAGCATTCAAAGTTGTGAACCAGTGGCATCTTAGAGAGACGTGCTTCTCGATGAAATGAAACATGTTCTCAAGGAACATTCATAACTTGAATTGACTGCAACATATCTGAGACAGCAATGACAAGGTCACCTGATTTGATCAAATTTCTGGCCTTAAGCAATGCAAAGGTTTTATTGAGATTGGTCTCCATATCATCTGAGAAGCTCAGTCGGAACGGTATTAGTCCCCACTGGAGGTTTAGACGTCTACGCACGGATGGGGTGGTCGTAAAAGCAAAGATTGGGCAGTCAGGACGGCACCGTGACAAGAGAGATGCCATGTGTCCAGTCTTTGTGTAAACAAAAATCGCATCCACCTCCAAACCATTGGCTGCCAAAATTAGAAATCGAATCAAGATATGTCACTGAACAACTCAAAATATACATGGCTGAAGCAAGGATTGAACATAGACTGAAACTTAGATAACAAGTGAAGAAGGTCTGTTGATGTGCTTTGATAATTAGTGTTTCAATTATGAAACTATGAACTGAGAAATCATCAACAAATAATGTCAAGAATACAGAGAAGCTCTTATTAGTTATTGTAAGAAACTAACTAGAAGACAACAATGCTGAAATTTATTAAAGACTTCCGACACACAAGTTTCTTGAAAGTTGAAACACAAATATTCCTAAAGCATCTTTCATGGTTTTATGCTAATCGCCACAGGGTTTTTTATGGAGTGGGTTGGGACAGGTTTGAACCCGGATTCAACCTGGCTATGGCCCAACAATGACCACGCCAACCTGATGTCTAGACACATTCACAAATTTGAACATTATGCAATGCTAAGTTATAAAATTATAGAAACATGAATTAAAGTTAGGGTATATAATATCAATATAAATATATCATCATGTTGTGCAAATGATTAATTGAAATAAAGAAGCCTTGATATTTATAGGTACTTGTAAAAGAAATTACCAGTCTTAAAATAATGTATAATTGTGGGCTGAGTTGGGATGACTTGAACCCGACCCAAAATACATAAGTCTAATTATAGGACCCGAAGCATCACAATTAGCTCCGGGTAAAGACAGGTCAATAGGATGGGTCAGATCTTGAACATGGCCATTCAAACACAACAATAGAAAAACATACAATAGTCTACTAAAATTAATTTTTTGATACTTATATACAGTATATGCTGATGCTTTTAATCAAATCAAATATGTAATAGATAAATCACAAAAAGATAAGAACAAAATTAAGGAAAAATAAACCAAGCAAGAAGAATGTCATGAATTTAGGACAAGTTACCCATCTTTGCAGCTGAATTGCAGATCTCTTCAGATATTTTTTCCGAAAAAGAAGTCCCAACTGATGATAGTGCCATAGCTTCGTAGCGTTTCTGTTCCCTCCACCACCTCTCGATTCTCAAACTGACACTCCTTAAAACAGTTAAGGCCTTGTCAGGGAACTGGCCCATGGCTGACTCACCAGAAAGCATCAGAGCATCAGCTCGTTGCCTGACTGCTTCAGAAACATCTGCTACTTCAGCTCTTGTAGGCGTAGGGTACTCGATCATGGATTCAAGTAGCTGAGAGGCAACAATTACAGGCTTATTCATCTGCCTGCAAACTTGAACAATTCTCTGTTGGGCAGCTGGAACCTGTTCCAACGGTATCTGAGCACCCAAGTCTCCTCGTGCCACCATAGCTCCATCTGACGCTTGAATGATCTCCTCCAAGTTCTTTAATGAGTCGATACTTTCTATCTTTGCAATGACAGAAATATCACTGCATTTGAAATGATGAGTTTAGCATATTCCAAAAATGTAATAAAGACAACATTGATGACAGCCGAGTACATAAAATACAAACCTAAGTAAAATAGTCCATAATGGAGCCCCTTGGCTGATTAATGGAGAGGCACTAGGGAAGGGGTCAGGTCCTCCTGGCTGTTTAATGGAAAACACTTCAGTCGGGTGCATGTCTCTAGCTAAAAATCTTTTGGTTCAGGCAAGGTGCTAGCCTTTAGTGCCTTGCGGAAATTCTCATGGTATTCAGGATAAAAGGAAGTGTAGTTAAAGGTGCCAAAAGGGATGGCTAAGGTACTAAGGTGAGGCCCTTTCAGTCAAGGTGCATATTTATAGCACCTTTCTAGTTCAGATGACTCGTTCCCCTCTAGCACCCTGCTGAAACTATTTTTAGTCAAAGCCGAAAAGGCTAGCTAACTCAATAGCAAGGTCTGCAGCATAATGGTCAAGCCTAAAATAGGAGGAAACACAAATTTAGATTCTGCTATTTACTTTTATTCGATTCTTATAATTCATAAGCCTTAATCTCTTTGAGTACATGCTGCTGTTAATTACTTCACAGAAAGGTTATATCTTATTCTAATTGTGACAAATATCTGTTTCTATCCAAGTTTCTCACAAGTTCCTTAATCTCCCAGCTAATCTACTAGATCTCTTCTTTAGTTGAACGATGATTGAGCCGGTGACCTTGGGTTGGGGGAGGACCAGAAAGTCACGGGCTCTATCAAACGACTGTGCTATTCGATCCAACTATGGGGGATAAAATAAATACCCAACATGTTTGATCTCGAAATCCACATAAAAGGGCAGTAAATAATCAATAGGATTGAGCAATAAGCAAGTGATAAAATCCATATCCATGGTTTCTCAATCCACTGACATGTGGTGCATAGCTGATTTTTATAATTAAAAAACAAAAAAAGGAGAAGAAAAAAAACAAAATAAAAAAGAAATAAAACACAATACAGTCATACCAGAAGGGGTAACTAATATAGGTGCTACTTGTAAATAGTGAGATGCTATTCATACTAGAAATGATAAGATAATAATACATTTAAATAATAACAAAAGAAGATCTCAATACATACCTATCTGGAGATCGTGCAGCAATATAGCTTTTAAGATGCTTAATAACTTCAGCAGACTTGACAAATGAAATGGCGATGAAATCAACACCCTCACCAATACCAAAATCAATGTCTAACCAATCCTGGATATAGAATATCAGGTTGAGAACCAGATAAATGAAAATTTACATCATTCATAATTGATAGTTTTCTGTCTCAAGGAAATTTAGCATCAACGATCTGAATCCAACATGAATGGTTAAAAGCAAAATACCCCAAAAACATGCATTATAATGAGACTTTAGAATTCACAGTAGATCCCTGATGGACCATGGTAAATAATTTGTCATCATCACATGCATTACAGGGTTGAAACTCTTTAAGATCTTGGACATGACTTTCTCATCAATTTGAACCAAGGTCAATCTAAACATGTTCCTGAAGGCCTATTTTGGATGGGAGACAGTAGTGCAATACAGAACTAGGTTGTCTATTTGGTCTTGGTGATACAAGTTTAGAATCATCACAACCATCAGGTACCTTCATTGTTACATAACATTGGCTCTGCATGATAATATATGTTCCGTTGCTTCAGAACTTATGTATATGTTCTATTCCGTCTTGTTCCAACAAGTCTACCAAACACTATCTATAGCATTAGCGAGCTTTGGTTCTTTGTTTAAGGGCAAAGTCCATCACAAAGATAGAGTCCACACTCATTTAAATCAATTTTTTAACATTAACATTTAACTGATGTAAATAAGTAAAAAACGGTAAAATGCTAAAGAATTGCCAACCTTTGAAGAAATTGTAGGGAGCATGGCATTCCTTTCTCGAACAAGACTGCCATTTCTCCAGAATGTCAGATTGGCTCTTGGCAACAAGAGTCCGGGATCAGTACAACGACACTTGACATCTGGACCAATTTTTTCAATCACCTCAAACCTAACCATTCCTCCATCCACTAGAAGTTCATCTCCCACTTTGACGTCTGGAAGATCATATCTCAGTACAAATCAATTAAAATCAGTTAGCAAATAAAAAAAAGACACACATATGGCTCATGAGAAATAGACATGCTTCATTAGACTATTCAGAAAGATTAACCTTCAGCAAAACCATCATAATTCACAATGATGGTGTGCTCAGGAAGAGTTGAATCAAAAGCTCTAACACTGAAAGTCCAGACCTCGCCATCCTGCAAGAGAACATAATAGTAATTCATCATCTGAAGTAGATCCACAACCAGCTATTAGTTTTAGCTAAAACTGCCCGAGTTGTGTCATAGACCACATTAAGTAATAATGAGTAAATTTCAAAACATACCGATCACTCAGCAACATTGAAACAACTTTTCACTAACTTTTCTGGCAAATAGAGAAAACACATTGTAGCAATGGGCATACAAGTTACTAAAAGTCCATAAAAACCAAACGGAAGAGATGAAAAATACAGTAAGAAGAATAAGCAGCAAAAGGTTTTCTTTAAAGGGTATCCTCATGGGGCACGGGCCATGGACAATGTTGTGAGTCTAACCCATTGAGCACTATTGCAATTAGTAACTCATCCCAACAATTAGTTTATGACAAATGCTAATCATATCCATATAACACTGCTTATTCAAATCTTTATTATAATAATAAGTTTGATTTGTTTTTATTGGGAAGTGCAACTTTTGAACTTCCAATATGCAAATGCTAACCAAAATCAAAGATAGAAAGTTTGTATTGGAGAATGATTATTCAACACAGGCACACAAAAAAACTATTGGATTCATCCTCTAAATTATTTTCTGTTTTCAAGTTAGACCTATAAATTTAATTTTTTTCCAAATAGATCCTCTAAGTTACCTTTTGTTTCAAATTGGTCCTACAATTTGTTTTCCCTTTAGATTTGTAGCCCAAATTCCCTTCTCCTAATGGTGCACTTTCATAAAACTAATAAAGGGATTTCTTAAATCTTTATACACAGAACACAATCACACAAAAAACTGTAAATTTGAGTTGTGAATAGAGAGAAATATGAAGATGCATGACAAAATTGAAAACAAAAAAGAAGAAAGAGATTATATATACCTCAGCTTTTACAGAAGAAGCACCACCAAGATCACCCATATGAATTTCACTCCCTTCAGTATCCATCATAATAGCCACAGCATACCCTTTTTCACGGTTAAGCCTACGCACTCTTTCAATCACGATTTGATGCCATTCTCTTGTTCCATGACACATATTAATCCTAGCCACATTCATTCCCCCAACAGCCAAAGCTTCAAGTTGTTCAAACCCACATGTTGCTGGTCCAATGGTGCAAACAAGCTTCGTTCTCCTCGTACTCCGGAACCCATTTTCCTTAAGCTCTGTCTCTGTCACTGCATCGACATCGATTGAGGTTAAATCATGGGGTAAGGGAAGGCCTGGTCTTGCTCCATTGGTTTCGGAGATTGAGAGTTGGGAGTTTAGGGAGTTGTGAGGGAGGGTGCGGTGGAAGGAAAGTTTGGAACTTTGGAAGTGGGTGTGGCTTTGGGTGTAAGTGGTGTAACGAGTGAGTGGGGTGGTGGTGAAGAGGTGGAGGGACATGGTGGCGGTGGTGGTGGCGGAGAAAGAGAGAGAATTGAAATAAGGTGTGTGAGTTTTAATGTTGTTGAGATTGAGAAAATGGTGTAAAGTGTATTTTACATAGGTGTTGTCGCCCAAGTCTTATTCTCAGAATTGTTAATTATCAAAAACATTTATCTACTATTTCTCAATTTAATCATATTGTACCAAATAATGTAAAAAAAACTTTTCAATTTTTAAATTTTCGTATTGATTACGTAACAGTTTTTTAGTTGATTGGAACACATTGAGACACACGTGATCTCCATCCATAAATTTTAGTCTAGGAAGACTATATCTTCCTACTAATTTTCTTACATACAAAAAAATGATATATGTTATAAAGTGATATTTTATTTATTAGTGATTGATTTACAATTGACATATATGTAAGAATATTAATAGAAAAATTTAGTATAAGAATATATCATTTTCCTTTTTATTTATGTTATCAATCAAACTTCACGTAATAATATTAACAAGTTAATTTCTATTTGTCTTCCTTTTCTTTTTAATTAAATAAAGTTTTATAATGAGTTTAAGATATATGATAAATATACATTTTTAATGGTTAAAATTTGTCAGGAATCATCTACCCTCATCAAATAAAAATAGTAATAATAAACTAAGATATTATTTAGGACAATATACTTTTGTCTTTGGTAGAGTATAGAAATTAGACAAAGAATGAGAGGAGAGAAGTTGAAGAGAAATGAACTCACTTTTTCGTTTGGTTGAGGGAGGAGTTTAAAGGAGAGAAATAAAAAGCAGTGGGACCCACCATATATATTTATTTTCCCAAGTGAGAAGAAAATGAGATGAGAAGATGAATCAAGATTTGTTATCTCAAACTGTGTCTCAAATTATATCACAAAGTAATGATATTGAAGCAAAAAAATAAAAAATAATGAATATTATAATTTTTTTAATTGACATGAATGTTTTCATTAATTCAAGGCATGATTTGAAACATAATTTTGGACGATAAATCATTGTTCAGGGAAGAGTGAGGAAGAAATACTCATTTTTTCTTTCTTTTTTTCTATACAACCAAACAACAATAAAATCCACTATATTTTTCATCTTTTTCTCTATTTTCACTTTCTCTCTCACACGTATTTCTCTCTCACACGTATTTCTCTCTTCTTATTTTCTCCATACCACCAAACTAAACTTAAAAGTGTGCAATTCATTTTTGCAGCTTCTGTTCCCCTCATCCTTCTCCATTCAATCAATCAAAAATAATAAGAATTCTCAAATTTAGGTCCATCTTAAATAGTAATAGTTCCACTAGAAATCAATTGATTTTGAAATATTTTGAAATTTTGGATAGTAAAAAAGATTGTAGATTGGATTTATATTTGAATGAACTCATAATCATAGAAAAGTAATAATATGTTAGAAGTTTTGGAGGTAACATTATACAATCTAAATGCAGTTCATTTTATTCATTCTCTCTACTTTAAGTTTGGAGATAATATTTTTTGGGCTATGAACAAGAACAAAATTTCCTTTACTCACTCAGGTAATAAAATATCATTTTACCATATTATACTTCATTTTCTATTTTTATATATTCAAATATATTATAAAGTAAGAAGGAAAAACATGATAATTTTGTCTGTCTATTCATAAAATGTAAAAAATCTCAATTTGCACATATACAAATAGGGGTGGCAATATGGGCTTGGCCTGATGGGCCAGTCCGTTTTGATCGATATTTTTGGCGGGTCGGACTGGAGATTTTAACCCAAAAGTCCATATTCAACCCGGTTTGGAAGCCCGTTTTTAGACGAGTCGGGACGGGCTAGCCCGACGGGCCAACATTAGTATTGCTTTACCATTTCAAGGTTACATGTATTCCAATAATGTAGTCAATTTAATATTGTTTTCCAACCGAACATTTTACATTTACCGTGTGCAACTAATTTATTATTCATATATAAGACATTTATGAGTAAATTACTTATCAATGTAATTATATCATATACAATACAAGACATTTACATATGAGTGTGTAATTTATACCATATATCATATTTTGTTTAACTTAATTACATTTATCACTTTTTTGTTTAAAAAATTACACCTCTCATACATGGTTGATCAATGTAATGTATGTTTATAAATTAAGGGTTTTTTGTAAGTGTAGAAAATGGAAGGATAAATTGTATAATTTTACTAAAACTCATGGAATATCAGTGTAATTTAAATGTGTTTAAAAATAAAAAAAAACGGGTCAGCCTGCTGGCCTGCCAGCCCTACCAAATATGGGACGGGCTGGCATTTTGAGCCCTTTTAACAATAAGGGTCGAGCCAACCCAACCCATATTTTGGCGGGCCGGGCTGGCCCATTTGCCACCCCTATATACAAACCTTATCCATCCAAGAAATTTGTTCCATGAATTTTATACATATTAGATGTGTGTCTAATTTTAAGTGTTGCTTTTAACACACAAAAATTAAGATTGTCAAATCATTATTAAGAGAAAGAAAACTCTAAAATCAAGTGTCTAATGCTCTTTGTTCGGACTCTTGTATGCTTTATATATAATAGAAATTAACAAGTTATTGATTTCATATTATTTTGTAATTTTGATTTCATATTTAATAATGAGTGTAAATATGGGAAGTTGATCTTCAAAATTTATCATAGCTCCAAATGTAGTATAACATTGGAAGTTAGATTCACAATTTAGCCATCTGTATATCCAATGACATAAATATGTGATTTTGGACCAATAAGATGTTGGTCTAACGATATAATGTCTCGCTAAATTCTTAAATCGATTACGAAGTTAAATGTTCGATTCTAAAGAACAATACTTATTATGAGAGACAATTATGTAAATACGGAGAAAATATGTGGTTGATTGTTAGATATTGAGAGATGACAAATGTGTTTAAAATGCAATATGAAATTTTGTAATACTTTTCCAATCACTTGGTTAAAAATAACTATTTATTTTATATAATTATGAATACATTTTTAGCAAGGACTTTAATATCTATACATAAACCATATATCTTCACATTTTTCATCACGTATAGTGTTTTTTTTTTGCTGTCCAGATAGAGAAATTAATAATTATAGACTGAAATATAATTCTTTATTGATTACTAGCATGTGCTATACATTTTTATAACTCTCTATTTTTAACCCACGGTGGTTAGAGTGTAACTTAAAAGTTTCCTTATTTGATAACACATATATAATAGCATACATTAAAAACTTTCTTATTTTAATATATATATATATATATATATATATATATATAAAATATGTGAGATAATTGTTAATGATTGTTATCTTAATGACATAAATGTGTAGTTGAGTATTCCTGTTGTAGATTGCAAACAAATTTGGTAAAACATTAAACTAATGAGGAATGTGAAGATGTGTAGTTGATACTTTTTAAAGAAATAAATATATTATTAATTTATTATGTGACTACTTAAACGTTGCAATACTCAAACGGCAAGCTTTAACGATGCACAAAAAAAATCCAAGATTCTTATAGTTTATTTTTTAATTATATAAATAAAAAACATATAACTTTATATTTCTCATCATATTAAGGATTAAATATAAGGGGTCCAAGTTATACACTAGAATGTGTTATTACATTGTTATCTCCTTCAGCCACTAAAATTATGATATGTGTACAATTTAATCATTTTTTATAAAAATATTTTTAAAATTAAACAAAACAATACACATGTCATTGGCCGGAGGAGATAAGTTATCTTTTGGTATAAGGAAATACATTATTATCTATATTATATCCTTGTTGTCTTTATGACATAATTGTGTAGGTAACATATCATATTATACCTTACATAATTTTTTGGTAAAACATTCTAAATTTCTAATGCTTTTTTAAGGGATTGCCATATTATTCTTTATTGCCAAAATGGAAAATATTTGTGGGTCTATCCTATATTTATCCTTATTTGAGTCTAGAGTTAAGTCCGAATTTAAAATGTAATCAGACTAATATTTAGAATTAGGTAAAAGATAAACCTTACATGACTCATGTTCAATTGCTCATCTTTAATTTCAACTATATCCTAAAACTATATTTCATACTAATGATATTTAATCAAAAACAAAAATAAAGAATATTTAATTTTTTAATTTAGATATTATATTTTTTTGTGGAATGAAAAATATGATAAATGGTCTTTGTCATGAAATCATTGTTCCTATTCCCTCCTTTAAGAGACTTTATTTAATGCCATAAAAGAAGAAGAAAAATTATACTTGATTTCCTACTAACAAGTAAGAATACGAGAAGCTTAAAAAAGAGCAGAAGTAATATAATTAATGAAAGTGAAGCATAATGTGGTAATTAATTTGAGGTGAGATATTCCTTCTCTGACAAATACACTCTCTCTAGAACTTGCTTGCACAACCAGACAAGCATCACAATTCACAAACATTCATAGCCTAAACTCCGCATTTAGATACATTTCATTCTCTCCAAGATCTTTATTCAATCTTATCACACAGGTTTCTGCTTCTCATTCATTGCTTCATCCAAATTATCACTTTATTTTTCACTTTCTTTTCTGGGTATTTCATTTTCCTGCAAAGAACCATTTTTTTCGTGCAAAAAACCACATTTTCGTGCAAAAAAACACTTTTTTCGTGATGGGTATTTAAATTCACGACGTGTGAATTTATATGTGTTAATGGGTCTTCATTAGAAGTATGTAACTGTGAACATTTGTTGTATCATATTGTTGATTATTTGTGTATTTGTGGATATAACAGGTCTGCTCTTGGGGTTTGATCTAATCTGAGGCACCACTTGTATATATGAATTTTAGACACTTTCTATGGTTTTGAAAACTTTGATGCTCCAGGGTTTAGTGTAGAACTTGGTTAGTATATAATGAAAGGCATGAGTTGAGTTACTTCACCCAAAGGCTCTCTAAGAATGTCTTATTTTTCCCATCCAAGGCCAATTTCATGGATTGTAGTTTCAGTAGGAGGACTAGCAGTTTTCTTAATTTATGCTTCACTTGTTTTAGTTTCATCAACAATTGGTTCCACAGTTCATGATTTTTTATATGGTGTAGGGAATTCAGGAAATTTAGATGGGTCAGTGGTGTCTTCCATAAATAAAGATACTATTGATGCTATCTTGAATAAGAGTTTAGATCTAGTTGATGATAAACCATCCTTTGATCCACAATCTTCCACGATTTCCACGGACGCGTCTAGTGATAGCAAGATTGAACCAACTGACACTAAATCAATCTCACAAGTTGAGTTGAGTGGGTCTAGTTCAGTGAATTCTGTAATTACCAAAGAGGGGAGTGGTATAGAAACTTCTGATGCAGCAGCTTCTAATTTACAAGAATCTGTGACTTCATTCGGCAATGGTGCAGAAACTACAACTTCAAATGAGGCCACATCAACAGCAGATCCAGAATCACTAGAAAAGCCAAATAACATATCCTCTGCTGACGCGGGTAATTCAGGTCGTTGTTGCCTTTTCGCCTTGCAAAAGCATGTTACCAGTTTATCATTTATTTACCTTTCTAGTTTTACCTAATAAATTATAAGTTATAACTCTTTTTTTTTTGTTTTTCGTTGGTTCATTATTGGAGCCACAATATCATGATTAGTTTCATTTTATGAAATGTAAATCGTTGCTTTTGTTATGTACCTTGCTAATTGCTATTGTGATCTAGTTTATATAACACCCATCCATTGTCTGGCCAGTTAACTTTTAACATGAAAGTGGGAGAGAGAAAGATTCAGCATTTAATACTTTCACCCTACTGAGCATAACATCATAAGTTGTTCTACTGTGATCTGGTTTATATAACACATGCTATTGTGTATATATATACAGAGAGAGAGAGAGAAATTAGTTAACAGCAGCGATGTTGATATTGTTTCTGTGAGATTCCTGCTTTCAAATTACTTTTTCTCCAGAAAAAAACATTTTTCTATGGACAATGATATAACAGCAGTGATGTTGATATTGTTTCTGTGAGATTCCATGCTTCCAAAAGTTTTGCTTCAATTTTTGAGTTTTATTTTGAGTATGATTTCCTAATGTCTGCTAATAGCAACCTCTCTTTCAATTTGGTCTCTGTTCAAATTATGAATTGGGTTACTTAGGAAAAAGGGTGATCCAATGTACGAGGTTCTCACCTAGTAGATGTATTTTGTATTCTTGTTAATGAAAGTTTCTCACAATAGACATGTATAACCATTTTTTTAATGATTTTATTTGGAATTACTCTTTTTATCTTCTGATATTTTTAATTGGTGTTTTTATTTTTTTGTAGACTGTGATCTGTATCATGGAAATTGGATATATGATCCACTGGGACCATTATACACAAACAATTCTTGTCCTGTAATAACACAGATGCAGAATTGCCAGGGTAATGGAAGGCCTGACAAGGATTATGAGAACTTTCGGTGGAAGCCCTCTCAGTGTGACATTCCACGATTTGATCCCAAGATTTTTTTGGAGCGGATGAGAGGGAAGACCTTGGCTTTTATCGGAGATTCAGTGGCTCGAAATCAGATGGAATCAATGCTGTGTATTCTCTGGCAGGTTAGTTTCTTTATTCCTTATTGATCAGATTTACATGGCAAATGTAACGATTTCAAGATGGTAGATAAAGTTCACTGTTTTGCTGACTTGTCATTGTTAATATCTTCTCATGGTTGCTGCATATTATTTGTGATTCTAAATTTTCTGAGACAGGGATGCACTCAACATATTTGAAGTATACTAATTAATATTTACAAGGTTATCCATATGGTTGCCTAAGATGCGCATAAAAAGGGTGGCCTAGTAAACGAGGCTTCTACCTATTGGGGTCTAAGGATGATAGATGTACACAACCTTACCCTCGCAAGCGAAGAGAATTTTTTCAGTTTTTGTAGCCATGACCTCCAGGTCACAAGGCAAACAAAGGACTACCCTTTTACTGTTCAATTCTCACAATTCTAATTTTCTGAATGATTGTCTTCTACTTACCCTTGTACCCTAAAGATTATCAAATGGTCTCTTTGCTCGTCAACATAATATATGCATGCATGTGTGAGCTTGCTTTTTTCGTAGTAAGGTGCTTAACTGAAACAATGTCACTGTCAGGTAGAGGAACCGAAGAATCAGGGAAACCGTAACATGCAACGATATTATTTCAGGTCCACATCTGTAATGATTATCCGGATATGGTCGTCATGGCTTGTCAAACAAACATCTGAACCATTTGATTATGCTCCTGCTGGTGTGGATAAGCTCTTTCTTGATGTCCCTGAGGAGAAGTTAATGGAACACATCCCGAAATTCGATGTGGTTGTTCTTTCTTCCGGTCATTGGTTCGCGAAGCAGTCTGTGTATATTCTTAACAATGAGATAGTAGGAGGACAGTTGTGGTGGCCAGACAAGTCTAAGCCAATGAAGATTAACAGTGTTCAAGCATATCGTATATCTGTCGAAACCATTCTCACTGCTCTCTTGACACATCCAAATTACACAGGGATTACAATTGTTCGCTCATATTCGCCCGATCATTATGAGGGTGGGGCATGGAACACAGGTGGATCATGCACCGGGAAGGTTAAACCTCTTGCACTTGGTGAATTGGTGGAAAATGTGCATACTAATGACATGCATGAGCAACAGGTTACAGGTTTCAACAGTGCTATAAAAAAGGCAACAAATAGATCAAAGTTGAAGTTAATGGATATAACTGAAGTGTTTCAGTATAGGCATGATGGTCATCCTGGTCCATATAGGAGTCTTGACCCAAACAAGATTACAAAACGTGGCCCTGATGGAAGGCCACCACCACAGGATTGCTTACACTGGTGCATGCCAGGACCTGTAGATACTTGGAATGAACTTGTGTTTGAAATCATCAAGACAGAACTTGATTGAGGAGTTTCATCATGAGAACTATTTACTTATTTTTTTTGACAATGTAGCTGCATGTTATGCTTAATTTGTTAAGAGGGTATTTGTCTAGAAATGTATGTCTAGGGAGAGGTAAGAAAAGTTCTATCTTTAAATATACTATATGCTATATATACTGCTATGATTATGATTGTATGTTGAATTTGGCGTAAAGATAAGGTTGTTGGTTAGTGACCATGATATCATGAATTTTAAATATTGGAAATAGTCTTTTCGGTTGTGGGGTAAAACTATATACATTTACCCTCTTATACTCAATTAAGTGGGAGCTAGGCTCTTTTATACACGGCTAAATCTGATCATGAGGAAGTTACAAAAATTGAGTTTCATATGCAAAATACAATGTGCTATATTATACAACACAAATGTAACCATATGTTTTTTATTTTATTTTATAAAAATTCCCTTGAATATCATTTTTTTAAAAGAAACCCATAATTATTTTAGATTTTAAATAAGAAGTAAAATTATTTATATATTTTCAATACATTAATAATTTATTTTCATTAAAAGATTAGTTTAACTTCCATAACGGCATTAAGTTTTAGTTTGGTATCCAATGTATTAAATAATTTATTTTCATGGAATATATTTGTTTTTTTTAGAATAATAGATATCTAGTTGCATAGTCCACTTTAAATCCTAACAATATAGTTTTGCTAAATACCAAAAGGAGACTTTTGCTTTCTCATGTAGCTCTTAATTGGCTTGAGCAAGATAAGATGGCTTTCACTATGGATTATAAACAATAAAAAATGTTATGAAATTCCAATTCTTTTTAATCAATAAAAGTTTGTATCTATTAGGGTTTGAGTTGAGAAGTTGAGTTACTAAATTGCTAAATAATATTACTTTGACTTTCTAACTCTTCTGAATTTGAAATTCAAACTACTTTTCAAATATTCCCTTTTTCTTTTCGCGAAGCCCCACAAAAAAAGTAAATAATTATTGATAATAAAAAAGACAGAGAAAGTCCAAAGAGTAATAATAATAATAATTATTAACAAAATCGAAATCAGATCCCTTTTTTAAAAAACGGCTACATTAATTTCTACCTCTTCATTTCAAACTTCAAACTCATTTTCCATTTTCTTCTTCTGAACTCAGCAACAACGAAACAAAAATCAATTCATCGATTCATTCTCTTGTGTTTAGGTAACTACTCTCACACACTCTTATTCCGTTTCCAAGTAAAAAATTGAGGAGCCTGATTCTAGTTTTTAGTACTACTTTTTATAATTCAACTATTTTTTTAGTTTCTATATTTATGACAGCGTGATGCATTAATTAATTTCTATAGAGGGTGAGTCTCTGCGCATTGATAAGGTCCCTTTTCCCTTATGTTTTTTTTGTTAAAATAGTAATATATAATCGATTAACAATGTATTTAATCGATTATCTAGATATTGTACGGTTGTAATTATGTATTCGTTAATGGATTAATAGAACAATTAATCTATTAAATGTTAGTTGCTTTCAGTTGGTTAATTGTTAGTTAGGTTAATCGATTGTATATTACAGATGACACATCTATTTTAACAGTTTTTTTTTTTTGTATAACTAAAGGTATATCTTACTTTATGGGTAAGGAAATAATTCATTTTGCATTGTCTGACTGCCCCTAATCGCTATCGGAAATCAAACATTGACCTTTGGTCTGATTCGATACTTGAGGATCTAGTGATACCTTATCCAGTAGACCACCTTGTTAGTTTACCTTGCGAGGTGAAGATGGCTTACATCTATCCTCATCGTACCCGACTCGGTGTTAGCCTCTTGCGTTGGGCTGCCCTATATTCCTTACCGTGGCGTATAAGTATCCAGTCAAATTAGGATGTCAGTTTCCGTGTGTCAAGTTTTAATTGCTTTGATCTTTTGGAATTATGAATATAGTTTTATATTTTTGTTGGCAGATACAAGTGCCTCAAAATGTCTAAACCTGAAAACGATCCCATTTTGCAAGCTGAAACAACATGTGGAACACTTCTTTATGAACTGCAGGTATACATTAGAATTTTATGCAATTATTATCCCTACCCTTTCCCCACCAGCAGGTGGATTGAAGAATATTAGGCAGGAATGTAGAGAAATTCTCATTTGTTTGGGTCAATTTATATATTAGATAATATGGGATGAAGTTGGGGAGTCTGAGATTGACAGAGATAGAATGCTGTATGAGCTTGAACAAGAGTGTTTAGAAGTGTACAGAAGGAAGGTTGATCAGGCAAATCGGTGTAGAGCTCAATTAAGGCAGGCAATTGCTGATTGCGAGGCGGAACTTGCGGCCATCTGTTCAGCAATGGGAGAGAGACCAATACATATTAGGCAGGTTAGATGAAACTGTGTTTAATGATATCATTTCTTGACATGGCAGTAATTTGAATTAGTAAAATTTGCACCCCTTTGGCTCTAGCTTACCGATCCTTCATGCAAAGTAAGAGACTAAATTTGTTGCTATTTTCTTGGATTTTGTATGTCGAGATGATTTGTTATCCTACTAATAGGATCGGTACTCTCGGTCACTTTCTTGTTTATCTAGAGTGATCAAACTGCGGAAAGCTTGAAAGAAGAGCTCATAAGAATTCGACCGCAGTTGGAGGAGATGCAGAAAAAGAAGTCTGAGCGTAGAAATCAATTTATTGAAGTTCAAGATCAGATTCAAATTATCTCAACTGAGATTTATGGTTCCAGAGAGCACACTTTAGCAATTGTAGATGAAACTGATTTATCCTTGAGAAAACTTGAAGAATTGCACAGACAGATGCATGCACTTCATACTGAGAAGGTCAATAATTTACTTCTACTTCATTTTTTCACCATTTCATTAACTTACAACATTTTCTATGCTGTGATACTATTTTTTAATGATGCCCGTATCTTTGTTTCATAAAGAGTGCCCGCCTTAAGAAGGTCCAGGAGCACCTGTATACTTTGGACTCTCTTTGTTCAGTGCTTGGTTTGGACTTTTATCAGACAGTCAATGGAATTCATCCCAGTTTAGGGGACCCAGAAGGATCTAAGAGTGTAAGCAACGATACCCTCCAGAAACTGGATGTTTCTATTCATCAACTGCGGGAAGTTAAATTACAGAGAATGCAGAAGGTAAAGACTGATTTGAAATAAATTATGCTTGTAAGAATTTTGTTCTTTCCTCTGGTTGATAGTTGTAAATTACTTACGGTTTGGCAGCTCCAAGATCTTGCATCAACAATGTTGGAGCTCTGGAACTTGATGGATACACCTATAAAAGAGCAACAAGTGTTTCAGAATGTTACTTGTAATATAGCTGCTTCAGAAAATGAAGTAACTGAACCAAATACATTATCGATGGACTTAATCAATTGCGTGAGTTATAAGTTACTTGATGACAATTAACACTATAATCTTCGATTTTTTGTGTTTCAGAATTCACAAAGAAGTAATATGTCATGCAGGTTGAACTGGAAGTATCTAGGTTGGAAAAATTAAAATCAAGCAAAATGAAAGAGCTTGTATTGAAGAAGAGAAATGAGCTGGAGGAGATTTGTCGAAAGACTCATTTTGTTCCAGAAGTAGATGGTGCAGTGGAATATGCTATTGAAGCTCTAGAGTCTGGTAACTTTCTATATTTCTAGTAAGGTATTTGTGGACATGAATGCAATTATTGTTTCTTTGGGAAAATAAAAGTCTGCCTCTTCCTTTCTGATTTAGGAACTGTGAATCCTGCTTCCGTGCTTGAACAAATTGAGCTTCAGATTGTCCAAATCAAAGAGGAAGCTTTTAGCAGAAAAGAAATACTTGAAAAGGTTGAGAAATGGTTGGCAGCATGTGATGAAGAGTCTTGGCTTGAAGAACACGAAAGGGTTAGCTGTTTTAATCCTCCTTCTAAATTGCCATTTTGACTGTTTTTTAGTCATGCTTACAATTTTGTAATTTATCTTGTATCTTTCAGGATGAAAATCGATTCAATGCTGGGAGAGGTGCTCATCTTACTCTCCAGCGAGCTACGAGAGCTCGTAAGGCAGTGAACAAAATTCCAGGTATTTATAGATCTTAATTGTTAGCCATATTTTGTTTAGCTTTTTACCAGACCTTACCATTGTGGTAAAATGATATAAACCTACAAAATTAAGCTTAAGTAATGAACCTACATGTACAAGATTTAGTGGAGTGAGTGTGACTTAATTTTATATGGATGACATAGCTTCAGCAAAGGTGCCAATTTGGATAAGAAGTGATAGTTATTCTATTCTTAATTTGCTTGTGAGTTCTAAATGCAATTATTAAGTGATGACAGTTTAGTTAGTTTCACCAAGAAGGTGTTGGTCAAGTGGTGTAAGGCCCCGCTAGATCCCCAGGATGACCAAAAAAGTCAAGGGTTCGATTCCTGGGAGCGACACTTGTTGGGAGAAGCAATTACGAACCCCGAAAGGGATTAGTTCCTTATCCAAAAGGGTGAGGGGATACCCTTGGTAGTACCAAAAAAAAGTTAGTTAGTTTCATGATTTATATTCTTTTTCTTCAGGTATTTTTCCACTATATTCAACCTTTAGCTTCATTTCTCTTGCAAGCCATCTCATTCTTCTCCTTGAAATCTTGAAATAAAACTGTTTTTTTTTTCTTTAATTTTTCGTGCATCACTGTCAGCCTAATTTTGAAGTTTCTCTCATTTTGCATATAGCTATGGTTGATGGATTGAGTTCAAAAACTGTAGCTTGGGAAAAGCAAAAGGGCATTGAGTTCACATATGATGGTGTAAGTACTCTCTCTAAAATACCAGCTATGAGCTCATATTGAGTTTTGGATTTTTTTCCGGGTACAAGAATATTTTGATGTTAGTCTTTAAATTGGTTGCTTAAGTGAATCTGCTACAAAATAATTCCTGCTGTGTGTTGCTTTCTAGATTCGTCTGCTCTCCATGCTTGAAGAGTACAACATATTACGGCAAGAGAAAGAGCAAGAACGCCGTAGACAGCGGGTATGAGGGCATTTAATTATTCATCCTAGATTTATTGACCCGGCAAAGGCAATGTTGTGTTATTGAGCTGAATCATTCAACAAATATATTCTGTGTTATTCCTCTAAATTTGGTTCAACTGTTTCTTTTCTGTTTCAGGATCTGAAGAAACTTCAAGGACAAATGATAGCGCAACAGGAGGCGCTATATGGGTCAAAACCAAGCCCTTCAAAGCCCCAGAGTGTAAAAAAGGGACCTAGAATGTCAACTGGAGGTGCAGCTAGTAGAAGAGTTTCCCTTGGAGGAGCAATGCTTCAAACTCCAAAACCTACTCATTCCCGTGCCCTGAGAAAGACTGACAAAGTGCACCAAATTGAGCAACTAAATTACCTGGATGATGGTGCCTCATGTTTATCTGCAGGTATTTTCTTTAAACTTCATTCCCCCCTCCTTTTTGGTTAAAGTTTAAGGCTTGGAAATTTCTCTCTTAGAAAGAGTTTAATCATCATGCCTGGTGTTTATCAGCAGGTAGTTTCTTTAAAGTCTACTCTACTTTTTGGTTAAAGTTTATGGTTGGAGATTTCTCCCTTAGAAAGAGTTTAATAATTGTGTTTAATCATTTTGGTTAAAAAGAAGAAAGAACAAGGACCAAGCAAGTTTCTTAATATATGTTTGATGGGGTAGGTTCTCTAGGTTCAAATCTTGCAAAGCAAAAAACGTCCTTGGTTAAACCATACTTTCTTTTATCCTTTCTCGTTCTTTTCTTTGTTTGAGGAAGTGAAATGATTCAATTATTTCAGAATCCAGTATGACAGTATTTTTCTATCTGTAAATTTTCTTCTCAAAATGGATGGCACAAGAAGCCTTGATCAATGTATTTAATGTGCCCAACTTGACATTAAAAAAAATCAGCAACAGAATACTTTTGTTCGAGTAGAAGAACTCCAATGGATTTGCCCAAGTTACTCCTCTTGATGTTGAACCAAGGAACGTTTTATTCATTCTTTGGTTTGGTATATGTATGATAGTCCTTCCCTTAATGTTTGTGTTTCACTTCAGTTGTACAAACAGCCCTATGTCTGCTCATGCATTATCACACATTTAGAGATATTATCAGTGTAAATTTTTTGTTTTCCCTATGATTATGCAGCTAGAAGAGGATTGGATATTGCCGGCGTTCCTGCAAAAAAACACTCATTTGGTGCTGGGAGCACTCATGACATAGAAACTTCTCTTCCCCGAAAACCTTTTTCTCCAATCTCTTCCAATGTATCATCTAATGCTAATATGACAAATGCCAAAGATGATGTGAAAATGCAGAGTGAGAATTTGCAGAGAACAATATCACCTAACAATATTCTATTCTCAACTCCTTCCAAGACAACCACTGTGGTTGATGAAGAGAATAGAACTCCAAAGGCAATGCCTATTCCTATCCCTACTACACCTTTGACAGTGTCAGTTCCGATGAATATGGTGGCGACTCCGGCAGGTCCCTCATCAGTTTCTTCTGGAGGTAACTTGGTTCAACAGATTGAATATTCTTTTGAAGAAAGAAGGTTGGCTTATATGTTAGCATGATTTTTTCTATAAAGATTTTCTTTATTTGTTCCAATGATGTCTTGTAATGCATAATCGTCAATTATAGTTGGCTTCCTGCTTCTGTAATAGTCCACTAGAATTGGAAGTAGACTAGGATGTGGAACAAACTTACTGAAGCGAGATTTTACAGTCTATGCAATTTAGTTTTCTTCATTAGTTTCTTTTTGTTTCATCTGAAAATTGTCTTGGTCTTGGAGAAAAGGGTCATTATGATGATTATTTATTAATTATGATGAAAGAAAGCTAAACACTTGCTTGTTTTAAACATAGTTACATGATTGATCGTACTGATTTTTGGTGCAGTACCGGTTCTATTTGATTCAGTCACTTTTTATACTATTATTATCAGAGTGAAGCAATCAATTTATCAAATCAACAAGGAAAAAGGCAAAAAATTAGTTTTATCTTTATATATTCTTAATATAGACACGAAGTATCTGTCACACGCTAGTTATTAGAAAAATAACATATATTCTAAAGTAATATTTTATTTATTAATAATGGGTATATAAGAGGATAATTTTTTACTTATACAATATCCCTAACTTTAAGTACAGTGACTTCTAGAAATGTATGTCCAATTTATGAGCACAGTGAACACAGATATTGAGCATACAAAATACGGCTTGCCAAATCTAAATAAAATTATCTGAGAAATATGATGTTGTCTCTCTTTTTTCTGATAAAGAAGGAAAAGTGGGTTTTAAGAAACTGTCATTTTAGTCAACAGAAAGGGAAAAAAGGCAATAGTTAGGTGAAGAAATTATAAGAAAAATAGATAGAAAAGCATGCGTCTACAGTGGCAATTGCAGTAAATTCACCAAACAAGAGGGTATTCCAAAAATAATTTTTGATTGCAAATTAATGTATCTGATTTCTTGGTCAACTTTAATTTGTTTAACTAAAAAGACAAAGAACATGTCAGTAGTTGGGAAAATGCAATGGCCTTAGCTTTACAGCTTTCAATTTTCTGTTTTTTTAATAAACCTTTAAATATAAAAATGCCAGTATTGAATAAAAAATACATTTTCTTTCCTTTACAAATTTTTTGAACAGTTAAATTTCCATTAATTAAATCACTTTATTAAATTTCCAAGACGGACGTGAACAAATTTCTTAACCAAATTTTATACTTTGGATTTAATAATTAAAATATATTGATTAGTAATTAAATTCCCAATATTTAATCACTTTATTTTAATATTTATTTATTTTTTCCATTTTCTTCTACTTTATTTATTTACTCCACCTTTTCCTGCAAAACCCTAAATTCATATATCACTTTGGGGAATTCATCTACCAGAGTTTGTAATTTTCTCTGTAATTGTAGAATTTTTTCTCAAAATTTTGTGTTAATTTTGAAGCTCTTTGTTTTCTCTGCAATGGTGGAGATTTGAGCTTACAGAACTTCGATTTTCTCGGAGACCAAGTTCAACTGTTCAAATTTCCACTTATGGGTTTTCATCTTTTCTCCATTCCATACAAAAAAGTTTCTATTTTTGAAGTTTCTTGTTAGATTGTAAATTTTCCTTGCATTCCAATCTATTTATGTTCACTAAAGTTAATATTTTTCTTTTAAGAAAATTCATTTCCCCCCTGATTTTTTGTGTGATTGAGTGTGAATCTTAAATGGGTAGGGCTTAAACAAAGTTTTTAGGTTTTTGAGTATCTTAGTTGTTCATTGATTGCATAAAAATGGAGGGAAAGGATAATTTTTGTGGTGGTGGGAATGCTCTTGCAGTTGTAAGTGGTGAAGCTCCAGATAGCTTCCATGTAGCTCCAAGAATTGAGAACAACTTGGATTTTTCAATGGCCACAGTGCCAGTGCCGGCACTGGCAACAGAGGGGAAGAAGAAGAGGGGGAGGCCTAGGAAGTATGGACCAGATGGGAAGGTGGCAGCTTTTCCTTTGTCTCCGATGCCGATTTCTTCGTCGATTCTGTTGACCGGAGAGTTCTCAGCTTGGAAAGGGGGTAGAGGAAGAACTGTTGACTCTATCAAAAAGTCAACATATAAGTATGAGGTTGAAAGTCCAGGACCAGGTGTTATATATAGCTCTTTGATCTGTTGAATTGTAGCCTATTTAATTTTATTTATTGCTGATGTTTTTGTTACATATGGTGCTGAAATTTTGTTTTATGTTACAATTTGTAGTCTTTAAAAATTGAGAGTAGAAGGGTAATAAATAGAGTAAGTTTTTCTAGGCTTGCAGGTTTGTCATTTACTTCTTTTGTGGAGGAATATCATAACTGATTTTTGTCTTTGGGTTATAATTGATTTGAATTAATCGTTTTGAGATTTAGTTATAACTTTTCATTTCAGTGAGATTTAACCGTGTTGTTAGTTTTCTCAGATTTGATTTATGCTAGTGTATTAGAGTCTTTATGTAGGGTGGGGGCACTTTATCAATACCGGAGGTTCGACCGGTATACCGGAGTACCAGACCCCATACAGGTATGATATGCATATCATACCAGTCATGCATCAAAACCAGTCCAAATTGGCCCTATGGCCGATTTTCTTAAAAATAATAATGAAATTGACTTAATTTTTACCAAAATGTCTGTGTAATGTATATGTATACTTAATTTTACTAGTTTACGATTTAATTAGTAAACCACCAATTGTACTATAATAATCACTATATCATTACCTTGATCGGTTTGATGATGGGTACTGTATTAATAACACCGGGTGGGAGTATGAATGGACCCATAGCTTAGATTCCTTTTCAGATATGGAATACAATTTGTGGGGTGAATGTGGATATTTTGTGGTTGAAAGTGAGGTTTTTTGCTTTAGGTAGCACATGGTACTCTCTATTTTCTTACACGAAGGAGGAAGGGGATCACATAATACGACGATGGAAATGTTTAGAGTAAATGAAGGAGGCATCCATATTTCATAATTTCTTTAGGTTGAGTCCAGTAGATAGTTGGCTGCTGATGTGGCCAAGCTTGAACTGCTCTAAAATAATATATATTTTACCAACAAGGCGTTGGTCAACTAGTGTAAGGCCCTGCTAGATTCCCAGAATGACTAAAAGGTCAAAGATTCGATTCTTAGGAGCGACACTTGTTGGGAGGGGCAGCCGCACATCCCGAAAGAGATTAGTTCGTTATCATAGGGTAAGGAGATATCCTTGGTAGTACCAAAAAATAATATTTATTTTCAACAGCTCACCGTCTCTCTTGTTTGATATTGTCTTGAGTCATGGTGTCTTGCAAAATAAGGACCAAATATTGAATACTCTGGCATGGATTATTCATGAATTTAGATGATTGGAGAAATGGGTTTCATTTTTAGGAATTTTTGTCAAAGGTAGATTTTCAATTAATTGAATTTACATATGTATATAGAATGAATGTTCATTTATATCTTATTCAAATTCAGTGAAATATTTTTTTGAAGTTCACAGAGCAACTTTGTGGTCTACTTGGGGGTGTGACGGTGTGTTTGGATGAAGAATAAGGGAAGGTTTTGGTGAAATTTTGTGTGCAAGTCTCATAAAAACTGAGCAAGAAAATTAAGGATTTCCATGAGATCATTTAAATACTATGATTATTCATTTTTTTTAAAATCATTTAGGAGTTCCCAATTAAGAAGTTTTTTAAGATTAAATTGAAGGGAAAGAATATTAGAGTTTGATGTCATAACTCATTAGTAACATAGCAGATGCTTTATTAACTTGATTAGTCAAATAGAGCAGATCTGGTTAATGATGCATCTAAAATTAGGGTTATAATAGGGTATCTTGTGTGGCTAATTTTAAGCTCTACAAAAAATACTGTGACCTGTGAGAATGCGCAGTATACGAATAAGGTATGACATAAATTGTGACATGTGAATCATTGAATGCGGGTGCTTATTTTTTATTTTATTTTGTCAATTAAGTAGGAAATTTCTCTCTGGACTTTTATTAATACATTATTCTACTCCTTAATTCTCTATCTATTCATCAACTCATCTATGTATATTATAGGTGAGAGAATTGCATACTCAGTTGGTGCCAATTTCACAGCACATGTGCTTACAGTAAATGCTGGCGAGGTATTCTATTAATTTCCTTTTAGATCTATATCCTGAAGTGTTGTTAGGTTGTGGTTTTACTCTAATCAATTTGTATTCGAATGCCATATAGGGAAGAAATGCAAAGGCGGTTTCATTTTGCTCACACTTTAAATGCTTTACATTTCATAAAAAAACAATTATTTTATTAAAATAAAAATCATACCTGTAAAATTTATGTAACTTTTAGAACATGTAATATTTCTCTTTCTGCATGTCGGAGTTCCATACATGTTTTTGTATTTTATGTATGTGTACTAATCATTGTTCATGATTTAACCACTGATTATGACTTGTCTTCTACGTGTGTTACCCTATACTACTAAACATTGGTGGGTGGCCTGGAGCACAAGGCTCCCACCTATTGGATCCTGGGGAGGGTATATGTAAACAACCTTAATCTCGCAAGTGAAGAGACTATTTCCACAATTTGAACTCATGACCTTCAGGTCACAAGGCAAGTAACCTTGCGATTGCGCCAAGGCTCAGCCGCCCTACACTACTCCTAACAATTTCATCCTCTGTCTTCTTAGTAATAGGTATCAGGTAATGGCATGCAATTAGATAAGTATATCTGATTCTAGAGATAATAGTTGCAGAATTGGCTGAATTCTTTAAAGAAAACCATGTCCCAACTCCCAAGGTTATGAGCAATGAATTATTGGTTTGGTGCTTCCACGAAAGATGTAAAAAGTGAAATAAAATAGTTTTCTAGTTTATAATGAAATCTAAAGTACAATGATGTTATAATGTATCCATGCATGCATTTTGTAATAGAAACATTAGCAACTTGGTTTTGTTGCACTTAAGAAGTGTTATTTGGAGTACATAATAATGACATGACATAGCACAACTTCTATTTGACTATTACATGTATCATATCTTGTGGTTGTGTATAATGACATTATTATAGAAGTAAACTATCAAACTGCATTTTTTTTTTTAAATTATTGCTGTGCAGTGTGCTTAATTGTATTTGTGATTTTCCAATGGCCTCTCTCAGGATGTTACTATGAAGATTATGTCCTTTGCTCAACAAGGATCATGTGCTATATGCATTCTCTCTGCGAATGGCTCAATTTCAAATGTTACACTTCGTCAACCAACTTCTTCAGGGGGTACTCTAACATATGAGGTGAGTTCAATTTTTTGTCATCAGCACAAAAAGAAAATGAGTCCAGTGTTGTGAATGTCATTCTGATAATGTTTATATAGCTTGAAGCCGATTTCATAATAGTATTACAAATGCATTTGGCTTATAAGCAGCCAAATTTGTCTGATATTTTATGTACTAGGTATTAGATATCAAATGTTAATTTTGTAGATGCGCCGCTAAAGTTGGTGTTTCATTTATGTCCTGAGTTTTTCTTCTGTAAAAAGAAGGGTACTGTAGGATGATAACATGTTACAATAATTAGTTATCAAGCCAATTGGTTGCTTTGACAGTCTAGTAACAGTGAATGTTGATGTGAAATAGAAGGATTGTGGTTAACCGTTTTTCTCTCTTATCCATGAACTCTGGGTTTGACATGTTTTTAGTTCCCGGCTGAGTTGTTTGAGAATTTCCCTCATAGCTGTGTGCTGAATTCTATGAGCACTATGGATGAATGAATGCCTTTTAGTTTTCATGCTTTCCACTCATTTACAGGGACGGTTTGAGATTCTTTCCTTGTCTGGTTCCTTTATGCCAACTGAGAACGGAATTGCGAGAAGCAGATCTGGTGGGATGAGTGTCTCTTTGGCAGGTCCTGATGGCCGAGTGATGGGGGGTGGACTTGCTGGTTTGCTGATAGCTGCAGGTCCCGTGCAGGTAAACCTCATGCTAATATTTAAGAACCTTGTGAAATTGTTAATATGAAGTTTTCTATCCTCTGGAAGGAAATAAGATGGTGCGTGTAAATTGCTCCCATCATCTTAACGCAATAGTTTTAATCTGTTGTGTTTACCAATGCTCATGCATAGGAATTATATTTAACTATATTCATGCTCCCTGAAAAAAAACAGACCACATGCAATTAGAAAATAAGAACCGAATCACGTGTATGAAGGGCATGTCAGGCATGGTAATGTTTTTTTTGTACATCAAGATTTGACATCAATTTCTCAGCTTCCACTGTTTACTACTTTATTCATTAAAACATTAGTTCATTTTTAATATCAATTTATAAAAACAAAAACCACAAAAGTCCATGGTGCCTCAATAACAGTGCTCTCAGTTACCACTTTTGTTACTGTCTTCTGCTTCAGGTTGTTGTGGGTAGTTTTCTTCCTGGTCACCGGCTAGAGCATAAAAACACGAAACAAAGGGTGGAGCATATATCAACTATTACCACTACACATATTAATCCTATCTCTATTGATGGGGGAATAAAATTCAGTTTTGGTGGATTTAAGCCTATTATGACACCTGCTGCTTTTCAAGAAGAGAATATAATTTCTTATAACAATGTTCAAGACTCTAGGAACTCATCTGCTGATGATAAAGAAGCTTTTCCCGAGGAGTCTAATCCAAGCCAATAAAATGTCTGATGTTGCATGTTCTGTGAATTATTTGTTTTCCTGCAGAGTCAACCTCATTTAGGCTCACTGATGCTGACAATTAACTTACACGAACTATAGAACTCGGATAGTCGGGTGAGTGTACTGATTGTTTTGACTAGAAAAGTTGTGCGGTGTTAGTTAGGAAATCGATTTGTAGGCCTTGTGTGTGTCTGTTTTGCTGATGTCTCTCTCAAGTGGTGTTTACTCATTGTAGTAGTAGTTAGACATAGGGTATATGTTGTGCCTTTTTCTCTATATGGATGTTATAAATGTGAGTGGAAGTGAGTGATTTTTGAACTGTAACTTAACAATATTATTTGTTTTGAAAGAAGAAATTGCATATCAACCTTTTTTGGCTTACCTCTCTTGTTACAATGGTTCCTTTCCAAAGTAGCAGCAGAAATTGGTAGATATCTATAATTACCTGAATACAGTGAGTATATTTTTTTTGTTACTAATATTTACTGGCTGCCATTTTTCTAAAATTTCACATCAAACTAAAATGTTCAGTGAATAATTTTGCATGCTAAGATCTACCAGGGCAAATTCATGTGTAGTGTTGCAATCTTAGGCTTTTCCTAATCTAAAGTTATTGTATTGTATGAGCACCATCTTAGGCTTTTAGAATGTCTTATACTTCATATCTCTATATTAACATCAGAAAGAAAAATATATACATTAAATCCTAATCAATAAACTTTTCATTTGCCTCAAAAGCAACTAAAGAAAGAGTAATCCCAATATACCTCTTTTGTCTTATATAGGGAATGTATCTAGTGAGAATGACCAACTTACATAAGAGTGAGAGGAATAATCATCCGCCCATCAAGGGCTAAGATTAGATTACGAATTATAATCCCCATGTGTCTCCAAATGAATTTCATATGTTGATGAAAAATAGATAGTATGAGATTACTGGTAAAATAAGTCATTTTCATTAAAAATAATTTTAAATGAAACTGATCGATATAACCCGTACGATTCAATTAAAAATTAGCCGATATGATTGGTTTTGATCAGTTCAATGGATAATGAGTAATGCTAAGTTTTTAATGTAGATATAAATATAGGTATGAGGATTAATCTCATTAAAGATAAATCACTAGAAAAAACTCAATGCCTCATGGGGGTAGGGATGGCAATATGGGCTTGGCCCGATGGGCCAGCCCGTTTTGATTGACAATTTTGACGGGTCGGGCTAGAGATTTTAGCCCAAAAGCTCATATTTAGCCCGATTTGGAAGTCCGTTTTTTAGACGGGCCATGGCGGGTCGGGCCGGGCTAGCCCGACGGGCCAACATTAATATTGCTTTACCATTTTAAGGTTACATGTGATTCCAATAATTAGTGAATTTAATATTGTTTTCCAATCGAGCATTTTGCACATACTGTGTGCAACCAATTTATTGTTCATATATAACACATTTATTAGTAAATTACTTATCAATGTAATTTATATCATATACAATACAAGATATTTACATATCAGTGTTTAATTTATATCATATATCATATTTTGTTTAACTTAATTACATTTAACACTTTTTTGTTTAAAAAATTACATATCTCATAAATGGTTTATCAATGTAATGTATATTTATAAATTAAGGGTTTTTTGTAAGTATATAAAATGGAATGATAATTTGTTTAATTTAACTAAAACTCATAGAATATCAGAGTAATTTAAATGTGTTTTTGAAACGAAAAAGAAAAACGGGTCAGCCCTGCCAAATATGGGTCGGACTGACATTTTTAGCCCTTTTAGTAATAAGGGTTGGGCCAACCCAACCCATATTTTGGCGGGCCAAAGGCGGGCCGGGCCGACCCGTTTTGCCACCCCTACTCATGGGTCCTTGTCGGAGATGTGTAATTATATTGGCATTCTCAATAAGAAAGATGAATGTAATTACATTAACATTCTCTGTAGGAGAAGTAAGTATAATTATATTTATCTTTATTAAGGAAAATGTATTGTTTTAGACACAAAATATATATTTAAAAAGAGAGTATGAGAAGGTATCTTGCTAGCACTATTCTTAATATTAATATCATTTATATAAGTAAACACCCATAAATTTTAATGTATTATTGTAATTTAATAGTATTATAATGTCTTTAATGATTTTAATTTTGTCATAATATTTTAAGTTCATTTTATTAATATTTTATTTTAAATTTAATGGGAATATTTATAACTACATAATCTCATAATATTTGGAATTCAATAATATATATAATACTATAAAATTTCATTAACAATTACTTCCTTCCAAATTTTTTGATGTTTTCATTTTTTATCTTCTTTCATATCTACATGATCTATAGTTTCAAGATAAGTTATATGTATTTTTTTCCTTCCAAATATACCTATATTTATTTAAGCATTTTCCCCATCGAATTTAATAACTACTCTCAAATTATCTTCCGAAGTTTGTTATACTTTTCAATGTACTACTCTTTGAGTAATTTTTCAATAGACATGTAGAATTGAGATGAAACTACTCTCTCAACTTTTCCATATATGATATATTACTCTCATTTCTGAATTATTTTCTTCATTTATTGGATTTGGGATTGAATTTATGATAAGAAATTAATTGTAAAAAATATATGAAAACTTATATTTTAGTCAAATTATATTCAATTTTTATTTACATCATTTATTAAATATGTGCATAAACTTAAATATTAAAGTTTTGGAGTGAATAGGGTAAAATTTAGTAATAGTACAGTGCCATTAACATTTCTCTATAATATCATTAATAATAGTAATTTAAGAGTATCAGTTATAATATTTATATATGTCATTAATTGTTAGCATTTAATAATAGTACAATGTCATTAATAATTGCAATTTGATAATAGTATATTTTAAAATGAAATTTCATAGAATATTTTTTAAAATCTAGTGAAAGCATTATATTGTTTAAAATTTTGGAATTAAATAATAAAATTTATGACACTGGTTGATGAATCCAAGAAATAAATTTTTTCCTATGACCAAGTCCATTAATTCTTAATGTACTAAATACCCATCATTTATAAGGGAAAAGTACCCTCGGAAAATGATTAAATTATTACATCAAGTAGGAATCAATTTAGGATATGGTTGGTACACATCTGAAAATTTGATTATGACTACTTCTGATTTCTATTTATATATGGGTATATTTCTTGAAAAACGATTTAAGATATAATAAATTATAAAAAAAAAGAGAAAATTATTTGTTTATTTTAATAATATTTAACTTGTTTTAAATATTTTTTGGTATAACCAAGAGTATCCCTTTATCCTATAAGTAAGAAATTAATCTTTTTCATGATGTGATTGTCTCTCCCAACAAGTGTCACAATTAAGAATCAAACATTTGATTTTTCAGAGGATCTAGTATGACATTACACCACTAGACCAATACCTTATTTTTTAAAATTTAATTTTTCTTTTAATAAGTGCTTATTTATATTTTTAATTAGTTTTTTTTTAATAAAAACGTATCACTATTTTTAATTAGTTGTGCCTTTCACTGTATTTTAAAAATGAACCTTTAATAGAAGTTGATGGGTTTGGAGAGAGTGATAGAGGTTTAAAATGAGAGAAGTAAGGGTCTTTTGTATAATATTATCAAGTTGAAAAAGCTAATAGTCCTCTAAAATAAATGTGGGAAATGCTTATTTTTTAAAAATATAATGCTTTTCTAAAATTTAATCTTTGAGGCCAAACAAAAAAAATAATAGTGGAAAAACATTTTATAAAAATAAGGCATAAACTTGCAACAATATTCTGTACTAAACATATAATGTTGATTTTTTCTCATTGTATTCCTTAATCAGTAACTAAAATATTTCTTCTTAAATAGTCGTATGTGGCTTTTAATGATATTTGTTTAAAAATATTCAAACAAAATTTTTCTTTATAACTTGACTGGAATATTTCTTTTTAATTACATTCATGCAATTTGTATAATAATATTTTAAATATTTAAAGTGATTCCACATTTTAAGATATTTCTTATTTTATGACGATTTTTGCTTATGTAATAAGTTATTTGAACTAACTCATATTAGAGTTTAATCAATCTTTACCATCATAAACTTTTACGTATTAAAGAATTGCACATATAAACTAATTTATTTCGATTCATATATCATAAATCCAATTCCTTTAAAGAAACCCAAGTATTTATCAATTGTGTTGAGGACTTGAGGTCTTAATATTTAGGTTCATTCTACACTTTAAGGAATCTAATTCAAACTTAATTAACTTTTGTTTTATTTTTATAAATAACAAAAATTATTACCCTTATTAAATTTAATCAACTTAAATCCTAATCCATTTTCCTCACAAACACCTAAGAACATGGCATTGACTCAAATAAGATCAGAACCAAACTTGATTAAAAAGACAAATGCGAATTTTGAAAAAACACACAAACTATATAGTCCAGCTGATGAGGCCACACCACATTCAAATTAAAATGAACAATGAAACATTAAAGACAAACATAGATAGACCAACATTAACTTCACTACTAATGTTAAAAGACAAAATCATAAAACTATAGAAAAACATAATAAGAACACTTTCAACTGAGAGACAAAATGCACACAACATAAGGTTTTGCACATATTATCTCAATCATCTTCATATATATTTGTCTCTAGCACAAAACTTTCAATTTCCATCACACTATATATCTTTCATACCTGACCCACTTGCAATTTCACCATCATTGACCATCATTGGAACATAGCTACCATTTCCACTTATGGTGCTGGGAGCATAAGAATGCAATAACCAATCAACTCCACCATTATCATACACATTCTCTGAGTTCTTATACACAACTTGGTGGAAGTTGATATCATTGTGATTCTCACTCATGGATTTCTTCACTTCTTTTTTGGCTACTGCTTTATTAGTAATTTGCTTAATGTAGTTCAAAAGTAGTTCTCCATTTGGATTGATGCACTTGTTGACTCTCCTCTTTGTGTTCAAACTCCTCTTAGTTGCATTCCAATGGTTCTTGACAGTGTTCTCAGTCCTTCCAACTAATCTCTTTGCAATTTTTGCCCATTTGTTTCCAACAACCTTGTGAGCTTCAATAAGAATCAAATCCTCCTCTTCAGACCATGAGTCTTTCTGCATTGTACAAAACAATATTCAAATATATATAGATATATACATGCTACAAATTAATGATATTTTCTTTTTATTCTTAGAAGTTGGTTATATAAAAATGTGTATGTCTTTGTATATGCATACAATCATACTTCACATTCTATAAGAAATGTGATATTTGGTTTCTAATGAATGTATCAGACTTTTATTAAAATGGATGAACACATGGTCAAAATGATTTGCCCTTAGGGTCAGACTGATCAAATGTCTGGTTTTATAACACTGATCTTATTTTTTTTAGTTAAGGTGCAACAGCACCAGGTGTGTGTATATATATATATATATATATTAATACACAGCACCAGATATATAACACTGATATTATGACTTCACAAGGAAATCAAAATTAAATTAATAAGGAAAGTATATTACCATCATTATAAAAATAAAAAATAAGAAATTTTAAAACGAGATTTAATAATTTATATCAACATTACCAAATACATTTTTGCTCATGCTTATCACACTCATTTTTTTTGCAAAATTTAGTTTTTCAAAAAATAATTGACAAACATTAAAAACTAAAAATTCATGTATTTCAGAGATTTTGTTATAGAAACAAAGTAGTGGGGATAAAAATGTTAGATAATATCATCCTATCTATTCAATACACATCAAATGAAAATAAATTGTTATGTAACTTTTTATGATTAAAAAATAATACAATCATATTTATATGCTGATGTAATTGTATTTACATCTAATTTATTACTTACCACACACATATATAACTTTTTTTTATTTACACATATATCATATATTATTTCATAGATTATTTCATAGATTTAAAAAAAATAGTGTACGTAATGAGACAAGATTAAATTTGATTAATTAAACCTTAATAAATATGATGTCTTAATAAATATGATGTTTTATACTCATATATATATATATAACTGTATGTATGAGAGAGAGAGAGAAAGGTAATATAAGTGGAAAGGAAAGAAACCCTAATGTTTGGCCGCAAATGGTTAAACCATCTTTCTCTGCACTGTTTTCCAACCCTGCCATTCAGTAACTTTGCTATGTGAGACCATTTTTTAAGCCCAAAACGTCTCACTGATTCCACCAGAACTCTACAAAATAGAAAAACAAAAGGAATAGGATAGTTCAGAATTTAAGAATTCAATATACATCTCTTAAGTAGTTAAGAATTTAAGAAGAAAACACAACCAAAGACAAACACAAAAAAGTTAATGATTAGTATGATTAACTTATCCTCTTCAGGAGTCCACTGGCTTTTGATTGTGTTGGTAACAATTTTATGATTAGTATCCTCATTACCATTCCCAGCTACAGTAATGTGTGAAATATCATCTTGAAGTCTAGGATTTACTACCATTGATGCATAGACATGAGGTTGTAAAATTGCATCATATTGAGTAGGAATTTCTTGTGGAAAATCCAAGAATCCCTTACAATTGTAAAGGTATTCATGTGAGACATCAATTTTGTTATTATTTGGTGATGAGAATCCTATTGGGTAGTAGGAATTGGCAATATTTCTCTGGGACCAATTGGTGTATGAATTATCTGAAGGTGTAAGGAAAATGTTTTTGTGTGGTGGTGTTACTAGAGTAGAGGTTTGTTGTAATGGAATCATGATGGGTATCTCTGAATTTCTAGTATGTTTTGGGGAAATAATAGAAAGGTCAGAAAATTGGTATAAGAAGCTTGGATCAAAGTCCATGTTATAGATCAAACTCACACTTGAAAGTGTGAGTAAGAGATGACACAAAATGTTATGTCCTAGGATTGGTCTAAACTATGAATTTATGTGAAAGGCTAGGGGTATTTATGGGCTTTAGTGTCCTAAAGAAAAATAGATAGGATGATATTCATGTGACACTCTATTAATATCCAATGACTCACATTCATTTTTATTTCTAGTGACTGTTGAGCTTCCACTCTTGTGTGGATTGAGGGAAAATGTTTTCATTTTTCTACTTTCTTCAATTTGACAATCATTTTTGTTGCTTTTGGGTTAATTTTTTATTTAAATAAATAAACAAGAATGATGAGTTTGTTGTAACGTACGGTTTGAATAAATTAGAATACATGAAATACATGTGAGAGTAGCTGTGAATAATTAAGAGTATAGGATCATATTTATTAGGACAACTTTCATTGAGATTAGAAATATGTTATAATATTCAAACTTTTTATTTAGTATAAGATGAGGAAATGGCTCAGAATTAGTAAGAGACAACTAAAACTTGTTTGTATACCTTGTTTTTCTATTAGATATATATTTTAGAAATTTATTTGCCCTTTTGTTAGTTAAAATATACAAAAAATTCTTATACAAAGGCATTAGATGGAAAGAAATAAAACAGCCTTTTTTTATCTATATTTACTACTACAAAGGAGTTATTAGTTAGACGATATAAATTTTTTTGCCTTATTTAATGCTTACTAAAAATTTAAATTTCATCTAATAAATTATTATTATCAATTCGTTAAAGTTAAATTTATCATTATCACTAATGATAAATTATATATATCTCATTTATATCAATAATAAAATATATTATTAATCTAAATAAATTTTTTTATTGAACTAAAAAAATGTGAATTGACAAATACTACTTTTAGTCTATGTTTATATAATTTTTATTTGTATCAATATATTATCATCAGTAAAAGAGAAAAATTAAAATGTTATGAAGAAAATGTTTTATATTTTTAGGCTAAATTTTCTTATTACAGTAAATTTATTAACTACAGGAAGAAAATCTATCGATATAATTCAATTTATTAAATTAAAAAAGAAAGCATCAACCGTTAATATCACATAAATATCATTTGAGTTAGAATTGAATCTAGTTACAAAATGAATTACAATTTGAATATGTTGATAAATTATTTAAATTTTAATTCTGGAACTCAAAATATGAATTTAAAATTATTACACACAGAAAATTATATGTTGAATTTAATGATTGTAACTATATTATAAAATTTAAGTGATTAAATCTTCTCCCAACACAAATAAAATTCTATTCATTTACATATTTAATAATATTGAGTTAAATAATTATTAATTGCGATATATATCTATAAAATTAATGTCATTAATGTATCTTTCAAACTCTTGTAAATTATACAATTCAAGTAAATATAACTCATTAGCTACTATTCTAATTATTAAGTAGTATATTCGACATGCATGACAATTTATTATTATATAAAATTAAATATTGATATAATAAAATTTATATAATTATAGATTCAAAATTTTGAAAATATATAATGATATTTCAATTTTAAAGAGATAGAAGAGATGAGAAGTAAGTTGAAATACAAGTTATATATATAATATATATATACTTGAGATAATTTTTATGCTATTTTATATTTTTAACCAAATGAATTTATCTTCTTATATTTAAGAAACAAATCCCTTTAAGACATGTGTTTATTCATTTCAAGAAGTGTCACGATTATTAGGACTAACGAGAAATTGAATATTAAAAGAGGGGCAATATGATGAGCGTCTTTAAACTATGTTTGAGAGTTATGGAGAAAAGAGAAAAAAGAGATTAAATATTGTGAGTCCTGACATTTTGTAGACTGAGTGTAAGGAAAAATATAGACCTTTAAAAATATTAAGTTTCAATATCAAAATTCGAATAAAATTGAGTACTTAAAACAAATTGTAATGACAATTAGTGCCAATTTAAGGAAAAATATAGACCTTTAAAAATATTAAGCTTCAATATCAAAGTTTGAATAAAATTGAATACTTAAAAAATGACAATTAATGCACAAGGCTCATATAATTATATAATATTTTTATAATAATTTTTAAACAAAAGAGGTATAGATAATTAAAATTTGAGAATGTAAGATACATATTATTTTTTGACTTATTTATTGTTACTTATTGGGGACTCTCCTATTATACTTTTACGGAGTCTTCTTCTTAAAGAATATTAAATGGTCTCTTACTTTTCTCAACTCAGCTACAATGATCATTACAACCAATAAATTATTGGGCAAATTTACGTGTAGAGTAATATTAATTGATGGCATAACAAATTTAAAAAAAAATACAAACATAATAGCATACTTGTCCTATGATGATAAAATTAATTGTATAGGTAAAAAAAAATGTGTGCCCTCATTAGTTATGGGCCTTATGTTAAGCACTTGTCACACACTCTAACATCTCAGCCCTTTGATTAAGGGGCAAGGAGGGAGAACAGAAGGAGAAAGAAGACAAATTAAATTAAATATCTCCCTTGTTTGGGAGTGTGAAATTTAGATGAGAGGGGAATGAAGTGTAAAAATGTCAGAATATTATTTTATTATTTTTTAATTAAAAATCTAATTAACAATGATAAATGAACAATAATGTAATTATAAAATCTTATTAAGGCCATTTAGGTACTATGACATATTTTTTGTCCAGACAACATATTGGGAGAATCGTGAAAATAGGCATATGGAAGGCTCTAGAAAGCTTCCAAAATAATTTGCTTATCTTTCATCTAACTCGCAAACAACTGAGACACTTTCACAAGTTATCCCTTCTCTCCTCCTCTTATACTATACTTCCAAACATAATCTTAAAGTATGTTTGTGATTTGGATTTTGGAGGGAAATAAGATACTTGGAAGACTTCAAAAGAATCTCACAAATATATCTTATAGATCAAGTCTTCTAGTTATCTTATTTTCTCTAAATAAACTCAACTTACAAACAGACCCACACACTCCATGCGATTAAAAAGTGACATTGACCTCACCTATTTTGCATTTTGTCATATTCACATTTATTTTGTCCCAAATATATCAAAATATAATAAAAAATTATAGCATGTAAGAAATATGGGAGAGTCAGGAGAGAAAAAATATATAATTAGTTTTAAAAGGATTCTTTTATTCACAAAGTTGGTTTAATAGTATAAGGTTGCGCTAGATTTTCAAGATGACCAAAATGTCAAATGTCAAATGTTTGACTTTTGGGAACGATACTTATTAGGAGGAATAACCTCACACCCTTAAATGAATTAATTATTTACCCATAAGATGAGAGGATATCCTCAATAGCATAAAAAAATAGATTCTTAGTCACAATGGGTGAAGTGAAACAAAAATATAACAAAGAGGGAAGTATGTAAGTTTCCACGACATGATTTATGTATACCTTATTTTATTTATTTCAATATTTTAAATTATTTGAGCGACAAAAAAAAAATCAATGTCCATTACTAACTTTTAAATATATATGAGGAGAGAACTACTTAAATTACGTAAATTTTACATTATTAATATCTTTTTTATATAAAATTATTTAGTCAAGCCAATTGTTTCTTTGAAAATTCCTATCATGCAGATTTTACATATCAAATTTCACAAAAAAAATCAATATTGTTTAGTAATTTATTTATAAGTATTCACATATTTGTTTTAAAAAAAAACATGGAATTGTGGTTCCATCACATATCACATTTTATAGTATTAGGATTTAAGAGTAATGATTTAGAGATTATGGATGTGACTTAGAGAGGTCAAAAACTAATTCCTTTGTAGGCATACATACAAAGAAGGGAAGTGAGTTTTGTTTCTCTAAAAACAAAGTTATTTACGTAAACATAACAAAAATTGAACTCCTCTAATAGAATTAATCCATGTATCTACTAATTGTGTTGGGGTCTTAATTATTGGCTTGACTACTCCATACTTTAAAGAATTTAATTCAAATTTAACTTTTAATTTGTTTATTTTTATAAATAATAAAAAAGTATCACGTTTCATTAAATTTAACCAACTTAAATCCTAATCTATTTTCCTCACAAAAAAAACCCAATAACATGGCATTGACTCAAATAAAATCAGAATGATCGATACTTGATTAAAAAGACAAATGTGAATTATCGAAAAAACACACAAACTGTATTAAGATGAAGCCACATTACATTCAAATTAAAACAAACAAAGATAAAAGACAAACATACAAACATCAAATTCACACTACGCCATAATTCATATTTAACAACGATCATTCAACAACTAATGTTAAAAGACAAAATCATAAAATAACAAAAAAACACAACTAGAACACTTTGTGATGAGAGATAAAATGCACACAACATAAGGCTTTGTACATATTATCTACATCATCTTCATTTACTTCTTCATATTTGTCTCTAGCACCAAACTATCCATTTCTATTGCACCCTCATTTTCCATTTTTGCTAACTTGCTTGATGTAGTTAAGTAGTAATTCTCCATTTGGATTGATGTGTTTGTTGACCCTCCTCTTTGTGTACAAACGCCTCTTAGTTGCATTCCAATGATTCTTGACAGTGTTCTCAGTCCTTCCAATCAATCTCTTTGCAATTTCTGCCCATTTGTTTCCAACACCTTTGTGAGCTTCAATAAGTATCAAATCCTCCTCTTCAGACCATGAGTCTTTCTGCATTTGTACCAAACAATGTTCAAATATATGTAAATACAAATATACATAGATATATTTTTTTTCATGCACTACGTTAGATACGTAAAGCAACATCGCTCATTTTGGACATATAACATCTTTTCCACGTGTTGTCTGTTTGATCGTAGTAGTATATGATATAATTTAACAACGCTTGTATGGGCGGCGCTGTTGTATGACTTAATCCAATTACATGAAGAAAATCTTCATTCTTGACATAATCTTATGACCTTCACAAGAAAAACAAAATTAAATGAATGATGAAAGTATATTATGGTAGTTTATAAAAATAATAAAGTTTAAAATGAGATTTAATATTTTTTATCAACATTACATAATAAAATACATTTTCACTCATGCTTGTCATGCTCATTTTTTAAAATTTTAATTTTTTCAAGTAATTGACAAACACTAAAAAGTAAATATTCATGTATTTCAGAGATTTCCTTATAGAAACAAAGAAGTGGGAATAAATATGTTACATCATATCATTGTATCTATTCAATACAGTCAAATAAAAATAAATTTTAAGTTATAAAATTTTCTTTATGGTTATAAAATAATACCATTATATTGGTATGCTGCTTTAATTGTATTTACATCTAACTTATTACTTACCATAATATTTTTTAATTTTTGTTATTTACTCATATTATATATTAGTTCATAAATAAAAATGATTTTTATAGTCATATCTTTTTGCATATATACATAGTATAATATTTATTAACCGTCAATATAAAGATTTATATGCAATCAGTACATAAATGATGAATATATCCTTCATTTGTATAACTTTTTTTAAAGAATCAATGATAATTAAAATAAATAATGAATGATGAACTAATAGTATATAAAACTCTTACTACTAATACCATTCCATGCATATATTTTTTCCTCATATATATATATATATATATATATATATATATATAATAGATAGAGAGAGAAGGCTAATAAGAAATTAAGAATGAAAAGGATATAACCCTAATGTTTGGCCGGAGATGGTTGAACCATCTTTCTCTGCATTGTTTCCCGACTCTGCCATTCAGCATCTTCGCAATACGAGACCATTTTTTCAGCCCAAAACGTCTCACTGATTCCACTAGAATCCTACAAAATAGAACACCAAAAAGTTGATTACATATTCATCAAAAAAGAAAAATCAGAAGAAAAAAACATTTTAATCCATGTTAGGGATGGCAATGGATCTGTATGGGTCCGGGTAGTGCATTACCCAGACCCGTCCCGTTACTTCATTTTTGGACTCAGACCCGTCCCAGACTCGTGCTAATACCCAACGGGTATACTACCCGCGGATCAATTGGTACCCATAAATTCAAAAATATTAAAATAATTGCAAGTAATTTATACAATTGTGTATTTGTTTCTTACGATGTTATATGTTATTTAAACACAACTTGAAATATTAAACACAACTCATTTTACTAAAACAAACATTTAAAAAAGTTCAAAATTATTATGAAAAATTCATTTAGTAAGGACTCTTCAATTAACATAATATTATATCATACATATGAATTAACAATATAATAATATTGCTTAATAACATAACATCACAGTTTAATAACATAACAATCACACTTATGAAGTAATATGATATTATAATTATGATTTAATATGATATTACAATATAGATTAACATGATATTACAATTATGTTGGTATATATATATATATATATATATATATATATATATATATATATATATATATATATATATATATATATATATATATATATATATATATATATATATATATATATATATATATATATATATATATATATATATATATATATATATATATATGAAGAAATAGCGGGTCTGGGTAGTCAAGGGTCTGGATAGCTCATTACCTGGACCCAGACCCATCTAACAGCGAGTCTTAAAATCACGGGTCTCAATTACCCACGGGTCCAAAACATGGACCCAGACCCGTTGCAGGTATTTTTTGCGAGTACCCGCGGATCTGGGTACCCATTGCCATCCTTAATCCATGGTAGAGGCATGTTAAATCAAGGGGAAAATTTTCAATACACATATATTAAAATATAGTACAAAATTAAAGAAGATAGAGTAAGATGATAGGAAATTTGGAATTATTTTCAATACCTATCTTCATCTGGAGTCCATTTGCCTTTGACTTTGTTGGTAATCTTTTGTTCCTTGTTATCACCAACAACAATTTTATGATTAGTATCTTGATGAACATTCTCAGCTCTAGCAATGTGTGAAAGCTCATCTTGAAGCCTAGGATTTACTCCCACTGGTGCATAGGCATCATGTGGTGATGCAAGAGAAAGACCCATCAGAGGCTGTGAAATTGCATCATAAAGAATAGGAATTTCTTGGGGAATGTCCAAGAACCTATTACAATTGTTAATAAGGTATTCCTGTGAGACTTCCATTTTCTCATTACTTGGTGCAAATCCTATAGGGTAGTTCGGATTGACAAGATTTTTGTGGGACCAATTGGAGCATGAATTACCTAAAGAAAGTGTTTGGATCATAGATAAAGGGTTGATGGAAGAGGAAGAAGGACTCTTTTTCACAAAACAAGGGTCATGGTATTCCCCATTGAAGGGATGGTTACTTTGAGAATGGTGAAAATTGTCTTGGCTATAAAAGTAGATGTTTTTTGGTGGTGGTGGTACTAGAGTAGAGGTTTGTTGTAATGGAACCATGATGGGTATCTCTGAATTTCTAGTATGTTCCGGGAAAATCATAGAAATGTCAGAAAGTTGGTATAAGAAGCTTGGATCAAAGTCCATGTTATACAGAAAACTCACTATTGAAATTTGAAAGAAAGAGGGAGAAATGACACAAATGATTCTTTCCTAGGATTGGTCTGAACTAAGAATGTCTGTGAAATGCTGGGGTCTAGGTGTATTTATAGACTAGGATTTCTGATGATGCACAAGAACTATAAAAAAAAAAGGGAAAAAATATATACGGATAATGTAAGAGTTTTATATATTATTATTGTATTAATCATCATTAATATTTAATTATTATTCGTTCTTAAAAAAATAATAAAATTAAATGATAAATGATGTTGTGATTATATATAAATATTTATATTTGAAATACTATATTGTAAAAACAAACTAAAAATACTATAACCAGAGAAAAGAAAATAGATATTGTGAGATTCACGTGACACTTGACCAATAATTAATCCATATCCAATGACTGACATTCATATTTATTTTCTGTGACTGTTGAGCTTCCACTCTCGTGTAGCTCAGGAGAAAAATGTTTTCATTTTTTATTGTTATCTTATATCTTCTGCGTTAATTTTTATTTAAATAAATAAAAAGGAATGATGAGTCTGTTGTAACTTATGATTTGGACAAATTAGAATACATGTGAAAGGCATGTGATTAGCTGCAAATTATTAAGGGTATTAACTCTTAATTATTAGAACAACTTTCATTGAAATTAAAATATATGTGGATATAGTATAAAGTTCACTCTTTTTATTTGGTATATGATTAGAAAATGACTCAGAATTAGTAAGAGACAGCTCAAACTTGTTTGTGTAGCTTATTTTTCTATCTGAAAAATATTTTATTACAAATTTATTTGCTATAGCTAGTTAAAATTATATAGATACTTATACTTACTATTGTAAAGGGAATTAATAGGTAGACGATTTAGTTGCTTTGCCCTATTTTATATTCTTACTAAAATTTATATTTTTATCTTACATCTTATTTCTATCATAAACTTGTCTATGTATGCTACACATAATCAATATATATTCTTACTAAAATTTATATTTTTATCTTACATCTTATTTCTATCATAAACATGTCTATGTATGCTACACATAATCAATCTATATTAAGTCGGGATAAAAGGCTAAGGTTGTGTTAGACATTTGATAGTCAATGTAAAACTTTGTTGGAACCCTATAATATGGATAAAAGATGTGATAATATTAGGTCGTTCATCATAAGCAACACAATGTATCATACGAGTATTGTGTCTAAGGAGCAAGAGTCACTGAATCAAGAAGGTACATAATTCACATGTCTAGGCTACAAATCAGAACATGAAATATAGACACTCTTACATGTAAATCAACAAAAATAGTAGATACAATGATTAGGATGATAATCGATTTTATGTGCCTATAGGAAACTAAGTGAGTCGGAAAAAGGGCAAGAAAATTATATGTTTGGAGTTTTAAGTTGTGGTATGCCGGTAAGACAAGATAGACAAATGAGGTGTGTATAATTGTAGATAGGAAATAAAAAAATATGTAGTTCATAAAAAAAATTGGTGATACAATCACATTTCTAAAGTTTGTAGGTAACAAAGAAAGACACATTTAAGGTGATGAGTCCTTATGGACCCCATGTTGGGCTATAAGAATGCCATAAAATAAAATTTAAGAAGGTGTTGTTCAAGAAATACCTTTAGAAGGAAAAAAATGGTCAGAATAAAAACTAATTCATTAATCATTCATAAAATCTAATAGAAAATACGGTGCATGTATCAGAAATAAAATAATAATAATAAAATATTTTTCTTGGATGAAGTAATAAAGATAATATTATTAAAATCTTATTTCGTTTTTGTTTTTATTCTTCAATACCATTCCCTACTTTCCTAAATCCTATAATTTAATTGAGTTTCTATTTTAACACTTAAATTTTAATTTTTTATTTCATATATAATGTTTTATTGATGAATCGACTCTTATACTAGTACAATATAACAATTATATCAGTTATTCAATTATAATAGTCAAAATCGATGATACTAATTAGTTTTCATTTAACCACCACTACATGTCATATCACTCACTTTTCATTTAAAATTATAAAATTTTAAGAAACAAATTTAATTTTTACCAAGAAGTTATTATATATGATCAAACACGCAATAATTACATTTATTTATATTTCTAAAACATGATATATCATCAAGTCATAAATTTTATTTTAACAAATGTCTTAAATAAATGCATTCATCACATTTTTAATAGTCTTTTAAATTAATGTTAGTATATATATGTGTATATATATTTATTTTTTAATTTCATCGATATGTAATTTAATTAGTGAATCACTGATTAAATCGTTATACTAGTATACTATTATTCTAAATGGTTTGATGACCATTACGACATTAATAACACTAGTTTCTCATATTCATCATAACTAATTTGTGACTTTCTCAAATTTAGTCAGCTAAATTTCAAGTGTAAATATTTTTATAACCATACAAAATATATAACAAGTGGATTGAAAATTCCAAAGTTACAATCTCTAGTGGAAGGTTTTCATGGTAATTATGTCATAAGGAAAGCAAATAGAAAATTTAATATTATTTATATTTCTCCTTAAGTTTTGCCTTAACAATATCAAATATGTCTTTTAATAAGCAAGAGGAACATCTAGATGTTATTTTTAATTTATTTTTACTTTATGAGGATGTATAATAAATTGTAAAATAATGGATGGGACAATGAATTGACATTCTCTAGTGGAGATACTCTAAGTTACCTAGATTGAATGAGTTTTGAGTTAGATATGTCAGAATAAAAAACTAATTCAATAATCGTTCATAAAATCTAATAGAAAATATGGTGTATCGGCAATAAAATAATATTTTATAAAACATTTTTCTTGGATGAAATAATAAAGATAAAATTCTTAAAATCTTGTTTCTCTTTTGTTTTTATTCTTCAATACCATTACCTATTTTCCTAAATCCTATAACTTAATTGACTTTCTATTTTAAGACTTAAATATTAAATTTTTATTTCACACAAAATGTTTCTCACATAGTTATAAAAAAACTCATGAGTCGAATCTCGTACTAGTACAATATAACAATTATATCAGTCATGCAATTATAACACTCAAAATCGATGTATTGATTAATTTTCATTTAAAGACTACATGTCATATATGTCACTTTTCATTTAAAATTACAAAATTTTATGAAACAAAGTTAATTTTTACCAAGAAGTTATTGTAGATGATCAAACACACAATAATTACATTTTTTTGTACTTCTAAAACATGGTATATGATCAAGTCACAAATTTTATTTTAAATAAATGTATTCATCATATTCTTTAATAGTTTTAATATTAATCTTAGTATATATATATATATATCTATAATTTCACTGGTATGCAATTTAATCAGTGAATCACTAATTGAACCATTATACTAGTGTACTAGTATTCTATGACATCAATAACATTAATTTCTCATATCCTTCATAACCAACTTATCACTTTCTCAAATTTATTCAAAGCTAAATTTCAAATGAAAATATTTTTTATACCCATACAAAATATATAACATGTGGATTGAAAATTCTAAAGTTAGAATCTTGCAACAAACATAATACAATAAGGGCTATAATATTTGAAGATTTTGATGCGGAACATTTCAAAGGGAAGCAAATAGGAAATATAATATTATTTTATGTTTCTCCTCAAATTTTTCCTTAACAATAGTAAATATGTCTTTTAAGAAAAAGGAGGAACATCTAAGTTACTTTATATTTATGAGAATGTATAATAAATTATAAAATAAAGTATGAGACAAGTAGGGATGACAATGGGTACCGAGATTTGCAGGTACTCGCTAATAATATCTGTAATGGGTCGGGTCTGAGTCCATGTTTTGGACCTGTGGATAATTAAAAAATGCGATTTTAAGATCCATTGTTAGCCGGTCTAGATCTGGGTAATGAGGTACCCAGACCCGTTGTAACCCACTAAAAGTTTGATAATTGGAACATGGTGAAACTCAGTCAGTCTGGGAGCTACTGACTGATTCTCGCTTGAGCGAGAATCTCTCGCTTGGGCGAGATGGCTCGCCTGGGCGAGATGGCTCGCCTGGGCGAGATGGCTCGCCTGGGCGAGAGGGAGTGTGTTGATACTGAGATTCTGTTTTAAAAAAAAGCAGTGTAATCGATTACACAATCCTGGTAATCGATTACATGCTGATAAACTAATCAGACCTGTGTATTTTACATGATGTAATCGATTACACTATACTCGTAATCGATTACAACATATTAAAAGCATCAGATATGTGCATTTTTCACATTGTAATCGATTACACCATATGGTAATCGATTACACTTATTCGCTTGAGCGAGAATCTAAAATCCTGAAACCTAAAATAGAGCCCCAAACACGAAAATGGGGGGAGTTTTGAGAGTAAGGAGAAGAGGAAGTGATTTTCTTGGCTAGAGCTCGCATAAAGGCTACGTGAAGCTAGAGAAGAGGTAAACCTCTTGATTTTAACACTTCTCCTTACTTAGGAACTCATTAAGATTATTGGGCTCTCTTCTCTTTGAGTTGGAAAACGACTCAACTCTCTCCATTGACGTAGTAGTTCATTTTAGTTAACTTCTTTCTCGAAACCTCATATTATAGAGTGTCTATTTGGAGATGGTAGTTGAAAAATATTGATATTAAGAAACCCCAAAACCTAGAAACGAAATGATGAAGAAAAAGGGGTTGGAAAATGGTAAGTTGAGTTGTGGTTTATGATTGGTGATGAGGAAGGAGGGATTAAATGTTTATGAATGCAGATGGGAGTCTCAATAGAGATAGTTTCGAGAGTTGTCGGAGTATGAATTAATTTGTGGTAGAAACATGTTAAAATAGTTATGTGATGTTATGAATATATTATTGATGTTGTTTTTGTGTGTGTATGAATGGGTAAAGACCCTAAGGTTGGAGGAAGCGGAGTAGATTCAAACAAGCCGTCAAACGCCAACACACGCCAAGGTAAGGGAGCTGTGCCATAGTTAATGATTTGATGGAAAATGTAAATGTAATGGCATTATTGTTACGATAATAGAGTAAACTGGTTATTGTTTGGTATGTGATATTGAATAGCCTTCGTGGCGTTGACTTGCCCTATGTGGTATTGAATAGCCTTCGTGGCGTTGACTTGCCCTATGTGGTATTGAATAGCCTTCGTGGCGTTGACTTGCCCTATGTAGAATTGAATAGCCTCTATAACGACCCGATTTTCTACCCTTGAAAATTTTTCATTTATTTTAATCCTTTCTTACATACAGTCGTCACCTTCATTGAAAACTCTCAAGTATCTCTCTTTGAAAATACCCTTTACCCTATTATATTATCATACAAATTTATGTTGCGGAAAAACATAATTCATTTAGATAACATTTACCACATACATCCAATTACGGGTTTTCCAAGGTTATAACGTCCATAACTACATGTCACCATATTATCCTAATCAGATTACATTTATCCCAAAGTGCTATCGAATCAACTACAACGTCGAATAGCAATAAAGACACTCAAGTAAATAGACACAAAGACTTCCTATTTGAGCTTCATCCTCAAAATCCTTCATTTACCTACAATGGGATTATCATAACAACACACAAAACACAGGGAGTAAGTCATTAGTTCGAAACTAACATCACATGATAATCCACATTCAAATACAATCAAGCTTTAATGTAATTCATAAACACACATACAAAATTATAAACATTCAAATCATCTTCCTTTAATTTCCACTTTACTCATATTCATCCTATAGTATATATATCCCATAATATATATGCTATAGTATGCATATTATGTTCGTTCGAAACATCATCGGTCTCGTTCTTCATATCCACCCTATAACATATATATCCCATAATATATATCCTATAGCATGTATATTACTTTATTTCTCAACATCTTCCTTTTTATCGCTCATATTCACCCTATAGAATATATATCTCATACTATATATCCTATAACATGCATACAGCATTCATGTGACATTCACATTTCTCGTCATTCATATTCACACTATGGAATATATATCCCATACTATATACCCTATAGCATGCATATGACTTTCATGTGACATTCACGTTTCTCATCATTCATATTCACCCTATAGAATATATATTCCATACTATATATCCTATAACATGCATATGACTTTCATTACTCCGAGTCATCTTTTCATTGGACCTCCCCCAATAATGTTACTTTCAATTGAGTCATCTTTTCATTGGGCCTCCCCCAACAATGTTACTTTCATCGGAGTCATCTTTTCATTGGGCCTCCCCCAACAATGTTACTTTCATTGGAGTCATCTTTTCATTGGGCCTCCCCCAACAATGTTACTCTCATTTGAGTCATCTTTTCATTGGGCCTCCCCCAACAATGTTACTTTCATCGGAGTCATCTTTTCATTGGGCCTCCCCCAACAATGTTACTTTCATTTGAGTCATCTTTTCATTGGGCCTCCCCCAACAATGTTACTTTCATATGAGTCTTATTTCCTTTGGTACTCCCCCAAATATATTGAATTCGTTTCGAGTCTTATTTCCTTTGGTACTCCCCCAAATAGATTGAATTCGTTTCGAGTCTTATTTCCTTTGGTACTCCCCCAAATAGATTGAATTCGTTTCGAGTCTTATTTCCTTTGGTACTCCCCCAAATAGATTGAAATCATTTTGAGTCTTATTTCCATTGGGACTCCCCCAAATTAGATTGAAATCATTTTGAGTCTTATTTCCATTGGGACTCCCCCAAATTAGATTGAAATCATTTTGAGTCTTATTTCCATTGGGACTCCCCCAAATTAGATTGAAATCATTTTGAGTCTTATTTCCATTGGTTCTCCCCCAATAATGTTACTTTTATTACCATAACAGAAAAGTCACGCATTTTCCAACATAATGCATAAATTACAAACGTACCATTTTAAACCATTACCTCTTTCACATACCTCATTCATATCAGCAAGTATGATTTAGAGACACTTATCCCTTACCTTGGTGAGTGTTGGGGATCGGTTCCGAGTAACTTTAAAAGTCTCCTCCGCGATTTCCTCCAACCTTAGGATCTTTCCTCATTTCCACCAATAACAACAATGTCAATCATTTATTCAAAATACCACATAAATAACTTGTATTTCCTCATCAAACATACAAGATATTTACATATTTTCAAGGTTTCCAAAACTACTTCAATACGAGTTTCCAATTATCAAAGCATACATGTTCATCTCATATAACAACATTAAAGCACTACTCATTATCCACATCTAACATTTCATCTCTTTCTCTTTATACTCATATTCTCATTTTGGGGTTTTTGGGGGTTTTTCATGAATAACCCATAAAACTTTCCATTCATCAAATAACAACTCTAAACCAAGAGTTTACAAAATAAAAACAACATAAAACGAACCATAACTCTAAAGGATGGGTTTCCATGGTTTCTCATGTTTTGAAAATAAATCCAACACACCCAAAACAAGTTAGAGAGGAAGAAGAAGAGTTAGTAACAAGAGGTTTACCTCTTCGCAAGCTCTAAGATGAGTCCTAAGGCTCCTTGCTCTTGAAAAGCTCCATTCTCTCTCTTCTCTTCGAGTTCTAACCCTAAAATGTGTTTGGGGTTTCTATTTTTAAAGAGCAGTCGTCGGGTTCTCGCTCAAGCGAGCCAATTCTCGCTCAAGCGAGCCCATTCTCGCTCAAGCTAGCCCATTCTCGCTCAAGCGAGAATCTCACAGTAGCAATTTTTGCTTAACGCATAGATGTAATCGATTACATGGATTGTGTAATCGATTACATAGTGTAAAATGCACATATCTGATGCTTTTATCTGCATGTAATCGATTACATGGATTGTGTAATCGATTACATCATGCACATCTGATGCTTTTATCATCATGTAATCGATTACATGTATTGTGTAATCGATTACATCATGCACATCTGATGCTTTTATCAGCATGTAATCGATTACATGGATTGTGTAATCGATTACATCATGTAAAATGCACATATCTGATGCTTTTATCTGCATGTAATCGATTACATGGACTGTGTAATCGATTACACTGCCCAAAATTGCCATTTCTCGCCCGGGTGATACAACTCTCGCTCAGGCGAGAATCCTCCGGTATAGCCCAAGATTTTACCCTCCCAGATGCACCTCTCTCGCTCAAGCGAGAATCTCTGGATCAAGCGAGGCTTCCAGGACTGATACTCTAATTTTTAAAGACTAAAATTCGGGGTGTTACAGCCTTCGTGGCGTTGACTTGCCCTATGTGGTATTGAATAGCCTTCGTGGCGTTGACTTGCCCTATGTAGTATTGAATAGCCTTCGTGGCGTTGACTTGCCCTATGTGGTATTGATTAGCCTTCGTGGCGTTGACTTGCCCTATGTGGTATTGATTAGCCTTCGTGGCTTTGACTTACTCTATGTGGTAATGGATAATTACTATTAAATGCGGTTGGTAATTGGTGGAACGATAGTTTAGTATACCTTAACGGTTGCATTATGTTACTGATAGAATCATGTAGAGATGTATATATTTGTATTATAATTATCCTATTCCAATTATATATTATTGATTATATAACTTCATGTCTTACTCCCTTATGTTTTCTTGATGTTGTATCTTGTGATAACCGGTGTACAGGTCAAGCTAGGGATTAGCGGATTCGAATGATGCCGTAGTTTAGCTTTCTGAACATTGTTGTAATAGGAATACTAAAGTGTTGTTTTGTATTATGCACGTACTTGTACCTATTGCTTGAACTAATTGACATGTAACCCTGTTTCTAGGGACTTGATGTGTGATTGAAGTGTATGCGGGACGGAGTTCTCCTTTTGAAATTGATATATGATGTTTATGGGTTTCGAACCCCAAATAGCTTGGGTAGAATACTCGCTAATATGAAACGTGAATTATGATTATAATGAGGAAGAAAATCCTCGGGGTAATTTAAGGAAAATTAGTTAGTAGTGTATGTATGTTAAGAAAATAAAAGGACGAAAAATTTTAGGGTATAATTTGGGTTCTTAAACCCGTGGGTACACGGAACCACTATTTCTTCATAAATCTAAATATATATCATATTTATAGTAATATCGTATTAATCTATATTGTAATACCATATTAACACATAATTATAATATCATATTAATTCATAAACGTGATAGTTATGTTGTTAAACTATGTTGTTATGTTGTTAAGCAATGATGTTACGTTGTTAATTCATATATGTATGATGTAATGTTATGTTAATTGAATAGTTGTTACTAAAAGAATTTTTTATCCTAATGTTGGAGTTGTTTTTAATGTTTGTTTGAGAAAAATGAGTTGTGTTTAATAGTCAAATTAAATTGTGTTTAAAACTTTAAATTAAGTTTTATAATTTTTTCTCTTGTTGATTCCTAAATAACATATAACATCGTAGGAAACAAACACACAAGTGCATAAATTACTTGCAATTATTTTTAGTATTTTTTTAATTTATGGGTACTCATGGATCCGCTGGGTACCCAAGTACCTATTGGTACTATACCCAGCGGGTATTACAGCGGTTCCGGGGCGCGTCTGTGTCCAAAAATAAAACAACATGACGGGTCCAGATAATGCACTACCCAGACTCATTGCCATCTCTTGAGACAAGGAATTGACATTACAATAAATTGAGATACTCTAAGGTATCTTGATCGAATGAGTTTTGAGTGAGATGAGTCCGAATAAAAAACTAATTTATTAATCATTCATAAATTCTAATAGAAAATATGATGTATCAAAAATAAAATAATATTTTATAAATTATTTTTCTTGGATGAAGTAAGAAAGATAATATTCCTAAAATCTTGTTTCGCTTTTGTTTTTATTCTTCACTACCATTCCCTATTTTCCTAAATCCTATAACTTAATTGACTATCTATTTTAAGACTTAAATATTAAATTTGCATTTCACATATAAGGTTTCTGACATAGTTATAAAAAACTCATGAATTGACTCTCATACTAGTATAGTATAACAATTATATCAGTCATGCAATTATAACTGTTAAAATCGATGATTCTCATCCATTTTCATTTAAACACTACATGTAATATGAATCACTTTTCATTTAAAATTACAAAATTTTATGAAACAAAGTTATTTTTTATCAAGAAGTTATTGTAAATGATCAAACACACAATAATTACATTTGGTTATACTTCTAAAACATGGTATATCATCAAGTCACAGATTTTATTTTAACAAATGTCTTAAATAAATGTATTCATCACATTCTTTAATAGTTTTTAGCATCAATGTTAGTATATATGTATGTGTATATATATATATATGTATATATATATATATATTTTAATCGATATGTAGTTTAATAAGTGAATCACTAATTGAACTAGTATACTAGTATTCCAACTGGTTTGATGACCGCTACGACATCAATAACATTAATTAGTTTCTCATATCCTTCATAACTAGCTTATGATTTTCTCAAATTTACTCGGCTAAATTTCAAATGTAAATATTTTTTATAACCAAACAAAATATATAACATGTGCACGGGTAACTTCCAAAGTGACAATCTTGCAACCTATGTAACACCCCAAATTTTAATCTTTAAAATTATAGTATCAGTCCTGGAAGCCTTGCTTGATCGAGAGATTCTCGCCTGAGCGAAAAAATGATCACCTGGGAGGGTGAAATCCTGGACTATACTAGAGGATTCTCGCCTGGGCGAGAAATGGCAATTTTGGGCTGTTGACACAGTGTAATCGATTACACACTGCTGGTAATCGATTACATGATGTTAAACTAATCAGACCTGTGCATCTGACATAGTGTAATCGATTACACACTCATGGTAATCGATTACACACTCCTGGTAATCAATTACATGATGATTAAAAGCATCAGATATATGCATCTGACACAGTGTAATCGATTACACACTCTTGGTAATCGATTACACACTCTTGGTAATCGATTACATGATGATTAAAAGCATCAGATATGTACATATGACACAATGTAATCGATTACACCATGTTGGTAACCGATTACATAGTATTAATGTAATCGATTACACACTTCTGGTAATCGATTACATCGTATTAATGTAATCGATTACACCATGTTGGTAATCGATTACATAGCGACGATGCCTCTATAATTTACACAGTGTAATCGATTACACTATACTTGTAATCGATTACACTTATCGCAGTGTCTATAAAATAGAAACCCAAAACACATTTTAGGGTTAGAACTTGGAAGAGAAGAGAGAGATGAGAGCTTTTCAAGAGCAAAGAGCCTTAGGACTCATCTTGGAGCTTGAGAAGAGGTAAACCTCTTGTTACTAACTCTTCTTCTTCCTCTCTAACTTGTTTTGGGTATGTTGGATTTATTTTCATAACATGATAAACCATGGAAACTCATCCGTTAGAGTTATGGTTCGTTTTATGTTGTTTTTATCTTGTAAACTCTTGGTTTAGAGATAGTATCTCAAGAATGGAAAGGGTTGTGGGTTGATTCATGAAAACCCCAAAAACCCCCAAAAGTGAAAATGTGGTAAAAGGAGAGAATGAGTAAAATGTTAGAGGTAGAAGATGAGTTTACCCCCAAATATTGAAATATGAGATGTTATGCATGTTTTAGATGATTGAATATTGATGATGAATATTTTGTATGATTAAATGATGCAATATAAGTTGTTTATGTGATATTTGGAAAAATGACTAACATTGTGTTATGTGGTGAGAAGAGAGAGAGATCCTAAGGTTGGAGGCGGTGTCGGTGGAACTCGAGAAGTTGCCAAGAACCAAACCCAACATTCATCGAGGTAAGGATAAGTCTTTAATTGAGCATTTGGAATCGAAAATGTGAGTTTTCTGATTATGCAATGATTGATACGTAAAGTACGCATTTGATATAAACATACATGGGTGTGTTTATATTAAAGCAGGCGTAGATTTACGGAAAGGAAAGTATGTGGTACTTTCTGATTATGCGATGATTGAGTGTAAATCATGTATTTAGTATAAACATATATGGGTGTGTTTATACTAATGTGGACGTGAATTTACCGGAAATGATTTATGGTGAAACGAATAAAAAAGAAGTACATTTTTAGCCGACCATGAATGGTTAGCGACTTTGGCTTGAGTATAGAAGCATACACTCTGGCTTGAGTATAGAAGCATGAAAATGATTTATGAGGAGATCGATGAAAGGAAAATATGTTTTAGCCGACCATGAATGGTTAGCGACTCTGGTTTGAGTATAGAAGCATACACTCTGGCTTGAGTATAGAAGCATACACTCTGGCTTGAGTATAGAAGCATACACTCTGACTTGAGTATAGAAGCATACACTCTGGCTTGAGTATAGAAGCATACACTCTGGCTTGAGTATAGAAGCATGAAAATGATTTATGAGGAAATCGATGAAAGGAAAATATGTTTTAGCCGACCATGAATGGTTAGCGACTCTGGCTTGAGTATAGAAGCGTAAACTCTGGCTTGAGTATATAAGCGTGATTTGTTTTAAGAGAAACGAGATTCTGCTTTTAGCTAACCCTGAGGGGTGTAGCGACTTTGGCTCAAGTTATGCAGCAAGACAAAATGAATTTCGAAAATGGTTTACTAACCCTTTTTCTAATGTGGATTATCTTATAATGACATTTATTGAATTAACGACTTACTCCTTTGTGTGTTTTGTACTTTTGTCATTGATAATCCCATTGCAGGTAAATAGACGAATGGAGTATGCTAGTTCGGGAGCTTTAGGAGCTTTAGACGTTGGATTCACTATTTGCGTTTTTGTACTTTAAATGACTACTTGTGGATTTGAATGATTGTAACCATGACTGACATTTATTTGGGTATTCGTAACCATGGGTATTGTTATATTTGGAGTATTATAACTTTTGGGCTTTTAGTACTCAATGAGAATAATAATGAATGAATTATGTTTTTCCGCAATTTAAATTATATGATATTATAATAGGTGTAAAGAGTATTTTTAAGGAATGATTCATGAAGGTTTTAAGTAAGATGATGAATGTATGTAAGAGGGAATTAAAATGAATGAAAAAAAAATTTCAAGGGTAGAAATCGGGTCGTTACAACCTACATAATACATAACACTATATTATTTGAAGGTTTTCATGGGGATTATGTCATAAGAAAAGCAAATGGGAAATATAATATGATTTTAGGTTTCTCCTCAAGTTTTGCATTAACAATAGCAAATATGTCTTTTAGGAGGAACATCTAGATGTTATTCTTAATTTACGAGAATGTATAATAAATTGTAAAAAATGTACGGGACAAAGAATTGACATTCTCATATGGAGATACTCTAAGTTACCTGGATTGAATGCGTTTTGAGTCAGATGGGTCAGAATAAAAAACCAATTCATTCATCATTCATAAAATCTAATAGAAAATATGGTGTATTGGAAATAAAATAATATTTTATAAAATATTTTTCTTGGATGAAGTGATAAAGATAATATTCTTAAAATATTGTTTCGCTTTTCTTTTTATTCTTCAATACCAATCCCTGTTTTCCTAAATCCTATAACTTAATTGACTTTCTATTTTAAGACTTAAATGTTAATTTTTTATTTCATATATAAGGTTTCTCACAGTTATAAAAACTCATGAATCGACTCTCATACTAGTATAATATAACAATTATATCAGTTATGCAATTATAACAGTTAAAATTAATTATATTGATTAGTTTTCATTTATAGGCTACATGTCATATAAGTCACTTTTCATTTAAAATTACAAAATTTTATGAAACAAAGTTAATTTTTACCAAAAAGTTATTATAGATGATCAAAACTTCAAACACACAATAATTACATTTGTTTATACTTTTAAAAAATTATATATCATCAGGTCACAAAATTTATTTTATAAAATGTTTTAAATAAATGTATTCCTCACATTCTTTAATGGTTTTAACATTAATGTTAGTATATGTATATATATTTCACCGATATGTTGTTTAATTAGTGAATCACTTATTAAAATGTTATACTAGTATCCTAGTATTCTACCTACTTTGATGACAGCAACAACATCAATAACATTAGTTTCTCATATAATCTTTATAATTAACTTATGACTTTCTCAAATCTACTCAAAGCTAAATTTCAAATATAAATATTTTTATAACCAAACAAAATATATAACATGCGGATTGAACATTCCAAAGTTACAATCTTGCACCAAACATAATACATAAGGGCTATATTATTTGAAGGTTTTCAACAGGATCATGTCATAAAGGAAGCAAATAGGAAATATAATATTATTTAGAGGATGAACATCTAAATGTTAGTTTTAATTTATAAGAATGTATAATAAATTATAAAATAATGTATGAGACAATGAATTGACATTCTCCAATGGAGATACTCTAAGTTATCTGAATTGAATGAGTTTTGAGTGAGATGGGTAAGAATAAAAAACTAATTCATTAATCATTCATAAAATCTAATAGAAAATATGATGTATCATAAATAAAATAATATTTTATAAAATATTTTTCTTGGATAAAGTAATAAAGATAATATTCTTAAAATCTTGTTTCGCTTTTATTTTTATTCTTCAATATCATTCCCTATTTTCCTAAATCCTATAACTTAATTGACTTTCTATTTTAAGACTTAAATATAAATTTTTATTTCATATATAAGGTTTCTCACATAGTTATAAAAACTCATGAATTGAAAACAATTATACCAGTCATGCAATTATAACTCTTAAAATCGATGATATTCATCAATTTTCATTTAAACACTACATGTTATAGCAATCACTTTTCATTTAAAATTACAAAATTTTATGAAACAAAGTTAATTTTTATCAAGAAGTTATTGTAACTGATCAAACACACAATAATTACATTTGTTTATACTTCTAAAACATGGTATAACATCAAGTCACAAATTTTATTTTAACAAATGTTTTAAATAAATGCATTCATCATATTCTTTAATATAGTTTTTAACATTATTATTATTAGTACATATATCTATTACTATAAAATAAAAAAAACTTCTGATGATGTCATCATTGGACAAGTGTCAGGTGTTGATGTAATATTTTCCCTCCCAACTAGCTTCACACATTTATAATGCACTAACTCACACTCTATCTGCTTCTCATAAAAAATATCTCATTTTAATTTCCATTTTACTAACCCACACTCTACTTATGCTCCTCCGCTCCACAAGTTAGTTCACTCTCCCTCTCTTCATTATTTTCTTAATTTTATATCATATTATTTTTAATTGATTTTTATACTTAATTCTATTTTTCTTAATTTATATTGCTAATTAGTTATTTCAATTTTTTTAAAATTTAGCTATCCAACATCTCATTTATCTGTTAGCAAGAAGATTGGGAAAAAATAATGTATCAGAAGAAAAATTATATCGTATAATACCTATTATTTTCCTTTTAAATTTTTAATTATGAAAGAGATGGTGAATAATATTCCATATTCTTATTAATGATAAATAACTAAAATTTAGAATAAAAATTATATCGTGTATAAATAACCTATTATTTTTGTACATGACGTTATGGAAAATCCTATTGATGATAAATAGGTAGAAGTTTAGAGAGAAAAATGTAATTCCATTTATAATGCACTAACTCACACTCTATCTGCTTCTCATAAAAAATATCTCATTTTAATTTCCATTTTACTAACCCACACTCTACTTATGCTCCTCCGCTCCACAAGTTAGTTCACTCTCCCTCTCTTCATTATTTTCTTAATTTTATATCATATTATTTTTAATTGATTTTTATACTTAATTCTATTTTTCTTAATTTATATTGCTAATTAGTTATTTCAATTTTTTTAAAATTTAGCTATCCAACATCTCATTTATCTGTTAGCAAGAAGATTGGGAAAAAATAATGTATCAGAAGAAAAATTATATCGTATAATACCTATTATTTTCCTTTTAAATTTTTAATTATGAAAGAGATGGTGAATAATATTCCATATTCTTATTAATGATAAATAACTAAAATTTAGAATAAAAATTATATCGTGTATAAATAACCTATTATTTTTGTACATGACGTTATGGAAAATCCTATTGATGATAAATAGGTAGAAGTTTAGAGAGAAAAATGTAATCGTTGTTGTCATTGTTGAACAATTTAATATCATACAAATCTTGCCATCTGTATTTTTTGATAGGTAATTATAAAAAGTTAAATTATACTTATAATTACTCTTATAAAAAAAAGAAGGATGACAATAATTATTGTCAAACTATTTATTTATTAAAGAATACAAATCATCATATAGTAATTATATTTTAAAATAAGAAGGCATAATATAATTTTATTAAATTATTATTATTATTATTATTATTATTATTATCACAATGTTATGATTAGTAGAATATGATAATTGTCATTATAGGATTGATCGAAATATTAATTTTATAATAAGATTTAAAAATTTAGGTTGGAATGTTAAAAAAAGAAGAGAGAAAAGCATTATAGTTTTAGATTTTAGCCTCTAAATATTTTTACCCACTAGGTAGAGAAGATAGAATATGAGGAAGAGAGAAAACAAGAGGAAAGCTAGGAGAGGAAAATAACTCTCCATCAACTATAGGTAACATTTGAAAAACCTAAACTTCCATAAATTGGTAATTGGATATTGATATTTTGATTCATCTGATTTTATTATATGTATCATCATCATCATTTTTGTATCACATTACACTAGGAAAGTTTTTTGGATTAATTTTTTGAAATTTAAAAGAAAAAACAAAATGTCTAATAATATGGAACTTGTTTTAGTTTTTGACAGACAAATATTTCATGATATATAATATATAGCATAATATCTATCTATAACATACATAATCAATGGCCGATCTAGGATCTAGAATTAAGGTTTGTCATATATGTTAAAAACTAAAATAATAAATATTATCAATTATAAAAAGATGAAAATATTAATGTCAAATTTACAAAATCTAAATATATTTAATCAAATAAGTTACATATTTTATAATTAATCTTTATGTGGTTTCACATTTTCAAATCGTTGAATGATCAATTTGTTGTCAATGTTATTGAACACTTCTCGCTAAATATAAATCATTAGAAAGTCATTTGTCCGTGCATCTTCCATTCGATTATGAACCTATTTTTCACAATTTTTGTAAGGACCCATTTTATAACCTAAAATTTTCGTTCTTTTATTTTTAAACCTACAAACAATAATAATTAACTCTCCTTAACACTAACTCCATAAGTTCTTTTCCTCCTAATTATAATTCAACTTCAACATTAAAGGACTAAACTACTCAAGGATTTTTGGGGTTCAAAACCCTTAAACTTTACATTCTAATTAAAAGGGACTCCGTCCCCACATGTTTAGCAATAATTCACCAAATCCAGAGAAATTGGGTTACAGATTAAATGGTTCGGGTAATAGGTACAAATACATGCATAATGCAAAACAACATGTCATTATCACCATTACACCCAAACTAGAAAGACCTACACTAACACGCCTTCTGGATCTACTAATCCTTTGCTTTACATGTGCACCGATTATCACCAATGACACCATCAAGAAACAAAAAGGAGTAAGATAACAAATTCAAGATAATCAGTATGGATACAACGAAATGAGATAATTATAATATAAACAGATACATATATATATATAATTCTATCAGTAACATAATTCAGCCGTTTAGGTACACTAAACTATTAATTCACCATTCATCAACCACATTTAATAGCAATTATCCCAATATCACGCAGGGTAAGTCTATGCCACAAAGGCTAATCAATACCACATAGGGCAGGTCAATGTCATGAAGGCTAATCAATACCACATCGGGCAAGTCTATGCCACAAAGGCAAATCAATACCACATAGGGAAAGTCTATGCCACGAAGGCTAATCAATACCACATAGGGCAAGTCTATGCCACGAAGGCTATTCAATACCACATAGGGCAAGTCTATGCCACGAAGGCTATTCAATACCACATAGGGAAAGTCTATGCCACGAAGGCAAATCAATACCACATAGGGCAAGTCAACGCCACGAAGGCTAATCAATACAACTGTCATATAATAACCATTATCACTCCATTATCATAGTATTAATAATAATGCCAATACGTTTACCTTTCACATCAAATCCTTAACTATGGAAACACGACTCCTTACCTTGGCGTGTGTTGGCGTTTGACGACTTGTAAGAATCTACTCCGCTTCCTCCAACCTTAGGGTCTTTACCCATCCACACACACAAAAACACAATCAATAATATATTCGTAACATCACATTATAACTCATTTTACATATCAATCATAAACCACAACCCAACTTAACATTTTCCAATCCATTTTCTTCACCATTTCGTTTCTAGGTTTTTGGGGTTTCTTACCATCAATATTTTTCAAAAACTAACTCCAAATAGACACTCTATACTATGAGTTTTCAAGAAATAAGTTAACTAACGAACTACTACATTAAGGGGGGGGGGGGGGGGGGGGAGTTGGGTCGTTTTCCAACTCAAAGAGAAGAGACCCCATTTACCATAATGAATTTCTAAGTAAGGAGAATTGTTAAAATTAAGAGGTTTACCTCTTCTCTAGCTTCACGTAGCCTTTATGCGAGCTCTAGCCAAGAAAATCACTTCCTCTTCTCCTTTCTCTCAAAAACCCCTCCCATTTCGTGTTTGGGGCTCTATTTTAGGTTTCAGGATCTTAGATTCTCGCCCAAGCGAGAATACGTCGCCCAGGCGAGAGATCCCGCTTTTTTTACATTTTCAAACACTAACGTTCTCGCTCAAGCGAGAATCCCACAGTGTCAACACACTCTCTCTCGCCCAGGCGAGCCACATCTCGTCCAAGCGAGGCTCCCAAATTAAATTCTGGGAGAAATACTGATGCCCTCGCCCAAACGAGAATTTCTCGCTCAAGCGAGAATCAGGTAGTAGCTCCCAGACTGACTGAGTTTCACCATGTTCCAATTATCAAACTTTTAGGGGGTTACAATCCTCCCCCTCTTAGAGGAATATTCGTCCCCGAAAATCAAGCATACCTTTATTCGAACAAATGCGGGTAGTCCTCCACTATGTCACGTTCTACCTCCCAAGTTGCATCTCCTTCATCGACTTGGCTCCATAATACTATCACCAAGGGAATTTCATTTCCCCTCAATTTCTTAGTACTCTTGTCCATGATCCTCACAGGAAAAGTTCTAAAAGTCAGATTATCCTTAAGCTCTATTTGATCCGACTCAACTACATGAGATGGATTTCCAACATATTTTCTCAGTTGAGACACATGAAATACGTTGTGGAGATTTGACAACAAAGGGGGTAAGGCGATCCGATAGGAAACTGGTCCAATTCGCTCCAATATTTGATACGGTCCAATGAACCTTGGGGTAAGCTTACGGGACTTCAACACCCTCCCTATTCCAGTAGTCGAGACTACTCTCATGAACACATGATCCCCTTCATTGAACTCGAATGGTTTCCGCCTCTGGTCATAATAACTCTTTTGTCGACTATGTGCTACCTTCATGTTCTCCATCACCCTCTTTATCTTCTCAGTTGTCTCTTGAACTAGTTCGGGTCCCAATACCAAGTTTTCTCCCGTTTCAAACCAACTCATCGGAGTCCTGCACTTCCTCCCATACAATGCCTCAAAGGGTGCCATCTTTATACTTAAATGGAAACTGTTGTTGTACGTGAATTCGATCAAAGGCAGCATACCATCCCAACTCCCCGGTTGTTCCAGAACGCAAGCTCTCAGAAGGTCTTCCAACGATTGTATGGTTCTTTCGGATTGCCTGTCCGTTTGTGGATGATAAGCGGAGCTCATTTTCAACTTTGTACCCAAAGCGAATTGCAAACTAGTCCAAAATTTCGAAGTGAAATGAGGATCTCTATCTGATACAATGCTTTCGGGTATACCATGTAGACGAATTATCTCCCGGACATAAAATTCTGCCAGTCGTTCCATAGAATACCTCATATTCATCAGTAAGAAGTGAGCGGACTTAGTTAGCCGATCCACTATTACCCATATTGAGTCATACCCATTCTGAGTTCTCGGAAAGCCCGACACGAAGTCCATTGAAATACTATCCTACTTCCATACAGGAATTTCCAGAGATTGTAACTCTCCTGCTGGCCGCTGATGTTCAATCTTGGCTTTCTGGCAGACGAGACAACTCGAGACATACAAAGCCACATCTCTTTTTAACCCAGACCACCAAAACAACTTTTTCAGATTTTGGTACATCTTCGTAGTTCCCGGGTGAAAATTCATTTTACTCTTGTGGGACTCCTCCAGAATACCCTTTCTCAATTCCGCGTCTTGAGGCACACACACCCTTCCCTTATATTTCAACATTCCACTAGAATCCGATTCAAAATCTGTCTCCTTCCCACTAGTCATTAAATCGCATTTTGCTTGCAACTCAAGATCCTCAATTTGTAACCTCCTAATCTGGTCAAACAACTCGTTAGTCACTTTGAGCATTCCCAAAATTGCACTTTGAGGTTTCAATTGGACGGCTAAATTCATATCTCGGAACTCCTCAATTAATTTCTCTTCGCGGATCATCAGTGAAGACACATGTAATGACTTCCGACTCAACGCATAAGCCACCACATTGGCTTTTCCAGGGTGATACTATAAGTTAAAATCATAGTCCTTCAAGAACTCCATCCATCTCCTATGTCTCATATTCAATTCTTTCTGGTCGAAAAGGTATTTCAGACTCTTATGATCACTGAACACTTCAAACCTCACACCATAAAGATGATGTCTCCAAATCTTCAGCGCAAACACTACGGCCGCTAACTCCAAGTTATGAGTAGGGTAGTTCTGCTCATGTGACCCCAACTGTCTCGAAGCGTAGGTAACAACCTTTCCTTCCTGCATCAAGACACAACCTAAACCTTGGTTGGAAGCATCACAGTACACACTAAAGTCACGATCATTACGCGGAAGAACCAACACATGTGTCGTAGTCAACCTCCGCTTCAATTCTTGGAAACTTTCCTCATATCGGGTTGTTCACACATATGGTTCTCCTTTTTTGGTTAACTTCGTTAGCGGTAATGCTAACTTTGAAAACCCTTCTATAAACTTTCGGTAATAACCTGCCAACCCCAGAAAACTCATGATCTCCGTAACCGACTTGGGTACTACCCATTCCATAACAGCTTCGACCTTAGAGGGATCTACTACCACTCCTTCTTGAGAGATCACATGCCCAAGAAAATTCACAGACTCCAGCCAAAAGTCGCATTTGGATAGCTTTGCATACAGCTGATTACTCTTTAAAATCCCAAGGACAATTTTTTGGTGTTCTGCATGTTCTTCTCGGCTCTTGGAGTAGACCAAAATGTCATCAATAAATACCACTACAAATGAATCCAAATATGGGTGAAAAATCCGATTCATGTAGTCGGTAAATATTGCTTGTGCATTCGTTACTCCGAAAGGCATTACCAAATATTCAAAATGCCCATACCTAGTTCTGAAGGCCGTCTTAGGAATGTCCTCAAATTTCACTCTGAGTTGATGGTAACCAGATCGGAGATCAATTTTAGAGAATACCACAGCTCCTCTTAACTGGTCCATCAAGTCATCAATCCTAGGCAACGAATACTTATTTTTAACGGTGACCTTGTTCAACTGTCTGTAGTCGGTGCATAACCTCATACTCTCATCTTTCTTCTTGACCAACAAGACCGGTGCACCCCACGGAGAAACACTAGGACGAATGAACTTTTTCGCCAACAAATCTTCAATCTGCTTTTTCAGCTCAACTAACTCTAAGGGTGCCATTTTATAAGGGGCTATAGAAATGGGTCTCGTCCCTGGTATTAAGTCGATAGAGAATTCAACTTCTCTCGCTGGAGGTAATTCCGGAATATCTCCAGGAAACACTTCGGGGAAGTGATGAGTCATATATTACACACTATTCATAACCTTAATTTACCATTGTTAATGATTCTTGGTGTCTAATTGACTTTGTTTGGCATGGTTTAGTGTTTTGGGCTTTATTGGACTATTATTCCTAAAATGAGTTAATTTGAGATTATTTAGTCTAATTAAATCTAATTCCATTTTCAGGTCATATTTGGCACCAATGACATTTTGGACATTACAAGTGGATGATGTGTGCAAAAGTGAAGATTGTATATTGTATTAGGATCTTTATTTCCGTTTGGGTTTTGGGCCCATTGTTTAGGGCCCATTTCCGTTTTACATCATTTAAACACATGATTTCGGTTTTGAAGGAACACTTTAACATTACATTAGTTTTTTTTGCCTTAGAACATATTTATTCCCGTTTTCCCTCTTTTGCTCTCCTAGGGTTTATGCATTTTCGTTTTTGCTCTTCTCCATTTTCGGTTTTGCTTAATCCTTCCATGGAAGGCTAAATTTCTGGACTAAACTCCTTTGGTAATGTATCACAACTCTTGAGGTTTGGTTATTAATGCAATTTCGGTTTCTTATTTGTCAATTTCTTCTATTCAAATTCTGGTTGTGGTTTGCTTAATTCCATGCCTTAGAAATAGATTTGTGAATTGATTTTCGCTTAGTGAATCATTTCTCTAGTGCATGAATGCTTAGTTCGTGTGAATTTGTTTATGAGTTGATTATCGCTTAGTTACTTGATTATGAACAAATTAGGGATTCAACGATTAGAATATGATTTTGATACTGTGAAACCGAGGATTGAGTTGTGATTAAGGAAACCAAAGGGGTTTAGCCGTTTCATTTTTCTGTTAATTACTGTTTCTGTTTTAGTTTTAGATTCATACCATAAAAAGAACAAAAACCCCCCCTTTGTGTGTGTGAGTACAAGGTGTTTGAACTATTGCCTGAAAGATAATCCTTGGGAAACGACCTAGGAGTCACTTCCTAGTACTATACTTTATTGTTATATTATTTGTATCGAGTACGGCCTCGATCAAATTTGGCGCCGTTGCCGGGGATTATCGATTCATACAATGGTTCTCTGTTGTTTCATAAATTTTAGTTTAGTGTAGTGTAATTTAGTTAGTCATTTCTGTAGTGCATTTTTGGTGAAAATTCTGATATTGGTGCAAAAAGCTGTTAATGTGCACTGTTCACTGTTCAGTGTTCACTATTTTGCCACTTTTCATGATTCATGTGATTCTGTTTTGCTGGTTTATATAGTTGTGGGTGGAATTTTTGCATGAAATTTTGTTTCCACACTTCTTTCATCCCACATTGAACACCAGAGAAAGCAGAACCACTTTCCGAGCTATAGTTTATGAGATACAACTTTACGGTGAATAGTGAATTGTTGAAAATTTGTTTTTAGGATAACTTTGTCTCCTTATATCAGAATTGGACATATGACATATGCATTTGGGGTAGAAAAATAAGTTACACCCACTGCCACACACATAGTCTATCAGTCCAAATCCAAAAATCCAAAAAAACCCTTTTTACTATTTCTTTTTTAATTTCTAAGGTTTATTTTTTATTTTCCAAGGTTTATAGTGACACTGTTTTGCATTTTTAACATAGTTAGGCTTTGAATTTTTTCTTGAAACTTTTTGTACATGTTCTATATGATTTTAGGATGTTATTGATGCAAATACTTGGTTGATTCTACAATTATAACATTAATTTCCATTACTATTGCATTACTTTCTTCCTACTGTTGACTGTAATGCATGACTAGGAGTAATACAAGCATTTTGCATTCAATAAATCCCGAAATTGATAGAACATATCATAGGTTAGTTAGACAAAATAGAAATTTACCTTTCCATAGTGTACCTGATTCTGTTTCTGATTCTGATTCTATTTCTAATTCTATTCCTGTTTCTGTGCATTCTGTGCAATATACTGATTTTGTGCATTCTGTTGCATTGTCTGATTCTGAGCATTCTGAAAATTCTGTGTACTTTGAAAATATGGCTCAACCACCTACTCCTCCTAGTCCTCGTGAGAGGACATTAAGGGAGCTGGCTGCACCTGATTTCACTTATGATAGCTTGTGCATCCAGTATCCCAATGAGTATGCGCCATATGTGCTTAAAACTGGACTAATCCATTTGTTGCCAAAGTTTAATGGACTTGCAGGTGAGGATCCTCATAAGCATCTTAAGGAGTTCCATATTGTCTGTTCAACCATGAAACCTCATGATGTCCAAGAGGATCACATCTGTTTGAAGGCATTACCTCATTCACTTGAAGGCCCTGCAAAAGACTGGTTGTACTACTTGGCTCCTGGATCCATCACAAGTTGGGGTGACCTGAAGAGGACATTCCTTGGTAAATTCTTCCCTGCCTCCAGGACCACTGCAATCAGAAAAGATATTTCTGGGATTAGGCAACAACATGGAGAAAGTTTATATGAGTATTGGGAGAGATTCAAGAGGTTATGTGCAAGCTGCCCCCATCATCAGATTTCAGAGCAACTCCTACTCCAATATTTTTATGAAGGTTTGAACAACATGGACATGAGTATTATTGATGCAGCTAGTGGAGGTGCACTTGGAGACATGACTCCATTTGAAGCTAGAGGTTTGATTGAGAAGATGGCTTCTAACTCTCAACAGTTCAATGCAAGGAGCAGTGATGCCATAATTGTGAGAGGTGTGCATGATGTTGGGACTGATTCGGTGAGGCAAGAAAAGCTTGAGCGAAAAATTGATTCCCTCACCACATTGGTCACTCAATTAGCCATGAATCAACAGAAACAACCAATGGCAAGAGTATGTGGCATTTGCACCTCACCTGACCATTACAGTGATGTTTGTCCTTCTCTGCTTGAGCCAAGAACTACTGATCATCCTGAGGCTTATGCTGCAAACATCTACAACAACAGACCAAATCAACAACAGCAAAATTATGATCCATCTTCAAGCAGATACAACCCTGGTTGGAGAAATCATCCAAATCTCAAGTGGTCTGATCACACACAACAACAACCTCCTCATGCACCATTTCAGAACAACAATGTTGGACATAATAGACCTTATGTTCCCCCACCAATTCAACAACAAAGGCAGCAACAAGTGATTAATAATCCTCCACCTGTACCTAGTGAACCGTCATTGGAAGAGTTGGTGAGGCAAATGACAATGCAGAACATGCAGTTCCAACAAGAAACCAGAGCTTCTATTCAGAGACAAGAATCTTCTATTCAGAATCTGACCACACAATTGGGACAGATGGCTACTTCGTTGAACACATTGCAATCGCAGAATTCTGACAAGTTACCTTCTCAAACTGTGATTAACCCGAAAAATGTGAGTGCCATCACCCTAAGGTCAGGAAAGCAGACTGAATTGGCAACCTCTAAACCAGATTCTACTCTACAAAAGGTTGATGACATTGGCAGACACATTCATGCATCTACACCTTCCTCAAGTGCAGCACAACAACCACCTCCCATCCCTCTTCCATTTCCCCCAAATATCATTCAAAGCAAGAAAATGGAAGAGGTCGACAAGGAGATCTTGGAAACATTTAGAAAGGTAGAGGTGAACATACCTCTACTTGATGCCATCAAGCAGATTCCAAGATATGCAAAGTTCCTAAAGGAGTTGTGCACTCACAAAAGGAAGCTGAAGGGTAATGAAAGGATAAGCATGGGCAGAAATGTTTCTGCACTCATAGGTAAACCTATTCCTCACATTCCTGAAAAATGTAAGGACCCAGGTACATTTACTGTTCCTTGCATCATAGGTAACAATAAATTTGAGAATGCCATGCTAGACTTAGGAGCTTCAATTAATGTCATGCCTATGTCTGTTTTTATGTCTTTGTCGATTGGACCTTTAAAGCCAACTGGTGTGGTAATTCAATTAGCAAATAGGAGTACTGCTTATCCTGCTGGCCTGGTAGAAGATGTCTTGGTTCGGGTTGGTGAACTTATATTCCCTGCTGATTTTTACATACTAGATATGGAAGAGGGATCCTCCCGTAACACAGTTCCTATTATTTTAGGGAGACCATTTTTAAGAACAGCCTGAACCAAGATTGATGTCCATGCTGGCACACTTTCCATGGAATTTGATGATATTGTGGTCCGGTTTAATATTTTTGATGCTATGAAGCATCCATCTGAGGACCATTCTGTATTTCATGTTGATTTTCTTGATGAGTTGATTAATGAGCATATCTCTGATTTTATTCATGATTCTGATTCTTTATCATTGATAGCCTCACACACTTGTCATGCATGCACTGATTATGAACTGTGTAGTTCTTGCAATGATGACTTTTTGGATATTATTATTGATCCACATGATATAGAGTCATATTGCACTAACCCAATTGTTCAAGTGCAGGCTGCCTATATTGGAGCTGAAACCTTTACCTGATAACCTCAAGTATGCTTACTTAGAGGATGATGAGAAGCTCCCTGTCATTGTTTCTACCTCCCTTGATGCTGAGCAAGAGGAGAAATTGCTACAAGTGCTGAAAAAGCATAAAAAGGCCATTGGTTGGACCTTAGCTGACATTCCTGGTATTAGCCCATCCATGTGCATGCATAGAATACTCTTGGAGGATGGAGCTAAACCAGTGAGGCAACCACAAAGGAGACTCAATCCAGTGATTCTTGATGTTGTGAAGAATGAGGTCACCAAGCTTCTACAAGCTGGGATTATATATCCAATTTCTGATAGCCATTGGGTGAGTCCAGTTCAGGTAGTTCCTAAAAAGACAAGAATTACAGTGGTGAGAAATGAGAGGGATGAGCTAATTCCTACTAGAGTGCAGAACAGTTGGAGAGTTTGCATTGACTATAGGAGGCTCAATCAAGCAACAAGAAAGGATCATTTTCCTTTACCCTTTATTGACCAGATGCTTGAACGGTTAGCAGGTAAATCTCACTATTGTTTTCTTGATGGTTTTTCTGGATACTTTCAAATCCATATTGCTCCTGAGGATCAGGAGAAGACCACATTCACCTGCCCCTTTGGCACTTTTGCCTATAGGAGGATGCCCTTTGGCCTATGCAACGCCCCTGGTACATTCCAGCGGTGTATGGTTAGCATTTTTAGCGACTTTTTGGAAAGTTGCATAGAGGTGTTTATGGATGATTTTACTGTATATGGATCTTCATTTGATGCATGTGTTTATGATGTTGATGTTAGAAACTTGTCAAGCATATGGTTGTGTTTGTTTTCATGAAGTGCCTTGAGTGTAAATACTTACAACCTAAAACACATGAGTGTAAACACTTTAGAGAGCATATCTTGTGAGGATCTATCATTGTTGTGACTCACCTCTTAATTTGATTGGTTTCTTTGCATGCTTGAATTGTTTGGATGATCTTCATGGATATCTTGATTCTTTGATCTTGTTACTCTTGTGTGCTTGATTTTGCCAATCTCTTTGCATTTCATAGAATTCAATATGAAGTATGTCATCTTTAGGATTTTTCATTTTCTAGTTTTTAATAATCTACTTACATGACTCACTTTGGTGCACTGGTTAGCATATCATTAATTCTTGATTTTGCCCAGGAGTGCAAAGGGTTAAGTGTGGGGGTATTTGATGAGTCATATATTACACACTATTCATAACCTTAATTTACCATTGTTAATGATTCTTGGTGTCTAATTGACTTTGTTTGGCATGGTTTAGTGTTTTGGGCTTTATTGGACTATTATTCCTAAAATGAGTTAATTTGAGATTATTTAGTCTAATTAAATCTAATTCCATTTTCAGGTCATATTTGGCACCAAGGACATTTTGGACATTACAAGTGGATGATGTGTGCAAAAGTGAAGATTGTATATTGTATTAGGATCTTTATTTCCGTTTGGGTTTTGGGCCCATTGTTTAGGGCCCATTTCCGTTTTACACCATTTAAACACATGATTTCGGTTTTGAAGGAACACTTTAACATTACATTAGTTTTTTTTGCCTTAGAACATATTTATTCCCGTTTTCCCTCTTTTGCTCTCCTAGGGTTTATGCATTTTCGTTTTTGCTCTTCTCCATTTTCGGTTTTGCTTAATCCTTCCATGGAAGGCTAAATTTCTGGACTAAACTCCTTTGGTAATGTATCACAACTCTTGAGGTTTGGTTATTAATGCAATTTCGGTTTCTTATTTGTCAATTTCTTCTATTCAAATTCTGGTTGTGGTTTGCTTAATTCCATGCCTTAGAAATAGATTTGTGAATTGATTTTCGCTTAGTGAATCATTTCTCTAGTGCATGAATGCTTAGTTCGTGTGAATTTGTTTATGAGTTGATTATCGCTTAGTTACTTGATTATGAACAAATTAGGGATTCAACGATTAGAATATGATTTTGATACTGTGAAACCGAGGATTGAGTTGTGATTAAGGAAACCAAAGGGGTTTAGCCGTTTCATTTTTCTGTTAATTACTGTTTCTGTTTTAGTTTTAGATTCATACCATAAAAAGAACAAAAACCCTCCCTTTGTGTGTGTGAGTACAAGGTGTTTGAACTATTGCCTGAAAGATAATCCTTGGGAAACGACCTAGGAGTCACTTCCTAGTACTATACTTTATTGTTATATTATTTGTATCGAGTACGGCCTCGATCAGGAAGTCACACACCATCGGTATGTCTTTGACTCTGGGTTTCTCGTTACCCTCCATTGATGCCAGTAACATAAACACTGCTCCCCCTTCTTTAATGAAAGTCCAGACTCTCTTAGCTAACAGTGGTTCCAAGCAGCTAGGCTTACCAGGAGACTCATGCTGATCCCCGAACACTACAGTCTTATCGGCACAATTAAGCATCACTCGATTGGCCGATAACCAATCCATTCCCAAAATTATATCTAATTGGGTCAGGGGTAAGCAAATTAAATCTACAGTGAACATCTTGCCATTGACTTATACCGGACATTGGGTTGTACAAGTTGACACCACCACAGATGCACTAGTAGGGGTGGACACAACTAAGTCAAAGGGCAATAACTCAGTCGACAACCCCAGTCGTTCTACACAATCAAACTTGGCCGCATACTCTCCCACCGAGAGATCCCCTTGTTCTAACCGTAGGAACTCCATCACTTTCTTTCTCTTCAAGTCAGCTGGAAAGTATTTATGGAGGAACTTTCCTTTGAAGGCTTCCCATGTGATGGCTTGTCCTTCCGATTCCATTTGCCTCCGAGCATACCCCCACCAGTTCTCAGCATCCTTAACCAGGACATATGAGGCATAAGTCACCTTCTGAGCATCGGAACAACCCATGGCTCTGAATATCCGCTCCAAGCTTTGGATCCATTCATTTGCCGCATCTGGAGCAAATCCACCTTCGAACTGAGTAGGATTGCGTCTACAGAACTCATCCAATCCCCGGTACTCTACCGATCCTTGAGGTGTCAGAGGGTGTGGGTTCGGGCTCGGCGTCGCGTTCTGGTTCAGGTGCTGCAAGTTCTCATTCATGTTCATCAACACGGCTGCAATTTGGGCCAACAGATCGTTCTGACCCGATCCTCTCCTTCTTCCTCTCCCTCTTCCAGACATCTCGTCACAGGTACCTGCACTCACTCACGTGTCAGTAAACCAAGTCTTCAACCGGTAAGGGTCACATAATTACACATCAGTTTGTACCATCCAACATAATTCAATCACAAAGTCAACACCCAATTTCACATAAGTCATACAAAGAAGCATGCGAGCCATACCCTAGGTCGCAGAGTTGACATATGCTCTAATACCATGATGTAAGGACCCAATTTATATCCTAAAATTTTCGTCCTTTTATTTTTAAACCTACAAACAATAATAATTAACTCTCCTTAACACTAACTCCATAAGTTCCTTTCCTCCTAATTATGATTCAACTTCAACATTAAAGGACTAAACTACTCAAGGATTTTTGGGGTTCAAAACCCTTAAACTTTACATTCTAATTAAAAGGGACTCCGTCCCCACATGTTTAGCAATAATTCACCAAATCCAGAGAAACTAGGTTTTAAATTAAATGGTTCGGATAATAGGTAAAAATGCATGCATAATGCAAAACAACATGTCATTATCACCATTACACCCAAACTAGAAAGAGCTACACTAACACGCCTTCTGGATCTACTAATCCTTTGCTTTACCTGTGCACCGATTATCACCAATGGCACCATCAAGAAACAAAAGGGAGTAAGATAACAAATTCAAGATAATCAGTATGGATACATCGAAATGAGATAATTATAATATAAACAAATACATATATATATATAATTCTATCAGTAACATAATTCAGCCATTTAGGTACACTAAACTATTAATCCACCATTCATCAACCACATTTAATAGCAATTATCCCAATACCACGCAAGGTAAGTCTATGCCACAAAGGCTAATCAATACCACATAGGGCAGGTCAATGCCATGAAGGCTAATCAATACCACATCGGACAAGTCTATGCCACGAAGGCTAATCAATACCACATAGGGCAAGTCTATGCCACGAAGGCAAATCAATACCACATAGGGCAAGTCTATGCCACGAAGGCTATTCAATACCACATAGGTCAAGTCTATGCCACGAAGGCTATTCCATACCACATAGGGTAAGTCTATGCCACGAAGGTTATTCAATACCACATAGGGCAAGTCTATGCCACGAAGGCTATTCAATACCACATAGGGCAAGTCTATGCCACGAAGGCTATTCAATACCACATAGGGCAAGTCTATGCCACGAAGGCTATTCAATACCACATAGGGCAAGTCTATGCCACGAAGACTATTCAATACTGTAACACCACGAATTTTCTGATTTGGAATTATGATTTTTATGAGTTTTTATTTTTAGAAAATGAATTTTCTGCACTAATTGGTAAGGAATTTGGCTAAGCCACAGTTAAGTTTTAGCTTTGTTTGATTATTTCCTATTTTATGGGAAATTTTGATAATTTCGGAGACAGTGGGTTCTGGACCACTGTCGGGGATAAATTCCGCTCGATACGGCTCAAAAATGTGATTTTGAATTCCGTAACTCGGAATCGAATTCCGATTGCTCCGTTGGCTTCGTAATTTCATTTCGAGTCGATCTAGACCCCGAGTGTACCCATATCTATTTTCTAAATATTTTCACTCCAAATTATGTGTTTCGAAGTTCTAACCGTAAACCAAAATCGGGAGATTGTATATTTCCGGACGAAATTATCCGAAGATGTTCGGACACGACTTTTATTGGGAAATTACATCATATCAATAAAGTTGGAAGTCATCATTTCATGAGCCACTTACTTGTTACACAAGTAATGCAAAAGCTTCCAAAATCCCCTAAAACACTCAACAAATCCTCTCACTCCACCACCATTAGACACATCACCTATGCTAGTCTAAAGCTACTTACTTTGCATTAAATTTTATGATTTGATGAGGGTGAGGCTCTCCTATAAATACCTCACCCCATCCTCTCATTTTTACACTAAATTCCTTATACAAACTAAGGTAGTCTTTTATTTTATCTTCTTCATCTTCTTCTCATACTTCATAGAAAGTTATGAGCTTTTATTATTTTGTTCATAAGTAGAGTTTATATTTGTTCTTTAAGTATTTTATGAAAGCATAACTAAAGGGGATGATAATAAAATCATATGAACCTTTATGTAGTTTTTGACTTTTGTAAATCTTGAAATTTCTTCCTTGTTCTTAGATGGAAAAACTATATCTTTGGACAAGGTTAGATGAGTTATTTATTTGTATATATTAGAAATTATTGTTAGTATTTGAATATGTTTAAAGGTGATGATTTTAACATCAAAGGAACCTTTAATATGTTTAGGAAAAAATTTGTATTTTGTTCTTGAAAGTTTATGATGTTGATGAGTTGTTGAAAATATTTCATTTTTTAGAAAGTATTATGTTTTAAAAGTGGTTTACATATTTTACTCTTTGATTCCCAAGTTAAAATAATGATTTGGGATAAAAGATGATTTATTAAAGTCTTGACTTCATAAACTTAAAGTGTTATGAAGTTTTAGATATTAAAGTAGTAGAAAGTCTTACCTTAGGATTTATTTTCATGACCATGAAAATAACACTTACTAACCCTTGAGGTTTTTCCTAAAATATTAGGAGGTGTTAAGATGTTCATAGAAAATTCTTGTATTTATTTTAGTTGACTTACTTTAAAGTGGTAAGAATAACTAAAAGATGTTTAATGTAAAATATTAAATTAAGAGTCATTCTTTTTCATGACTATGAAAATAACACTTACTAACCCTTGAGGTTTTTTCCTAAAAAATTAGGAGGTGTTAAGATGTTCATGAAAATTTGTTTTAGTAGTATACTTGAAATAATGAGAGTTACCTAAAAGTCTTGACTTTATAAACTTAAAGTGTTATGAAGTCTTAGATGGTAAAATGATTTAAAAATGTTGAATCTTAGTTAAGTGAACTTACTTTAAAATGGTAAGATTTACTTAAAAAGTATTGATTTAAAAATATTGATTTTGTTTAAATTGACTTACTTTAAAAAGAATAAGTCTAGCTTAATGATTTTATTTTAAAAAGGTTAGTTTTAGTAAAAATGTTTTACTTACAAAAATAAGATTTATGAATTATCGGAAAAATGCAATGAAGTGGGAATACATGTCTAGAAAGGTTCTGTCTAAGGAAAGACTTGGTATTTAAGGGTGTCTTCATGACCCACCTCTCTTTCCTGGGAACTAGCCTGGTGTATAACCACAGATTACGACATAATTTCGGTATAAGTTTTATTGAAAATTTTACTTTAAAAAGTATTATTTGATTGTAAGACTTTCGATGACAAATGATGATTCAAGGATATTCAACCTTGAATTGGATGGACGAAAGCAATTAAATTCATTTTAAATCAGAAGTTTTATCTTCGCGTAAAAAGTGGTTTCGTAAGTATAATAATTATCGTCATTTAACTAATTAACGTTATTTTGGCATAACGAAGAGTTCGAGAGGAGAACGGATCAAGTAAGCTCACCTGCAAACAGAGAACCTAACGACCCGACACACTCAGGTGAGAGAGAACACATCGCGACATAGTGGTGTCCGAATATGGCACCCGGACCTCCAAACTATCTCAAAAGTTTGGAGTTGCCCTGAGTATTAAGAAAGCTTGTACTTAATCAATTGCATGTTTTTTTGGATTAAGTACAACAATATTTCTTATACCGATTTATGTTATGTTTATATATGCAAATACCATGTTTACTCTTGAATTATAATGTTTGAATGATTATTATGGGAATGATATGTATGTGATAATTTTGAAATACAAGGTTTAAAAACATTTGATATAAATGAGAAATATCGGGTCCCATAAGAAGCATTCCTTTTGGAGCGGACATCCTTTAGGAGATGTCTTAAGATGGGCCGATTATATAAAAGAATGATTAAGAGTTCGGATTTTGCTAACTTCGGTTAGAGAGCATATGCATTATGAATAACGAAGTAGTGGAGAGGAAACATTACAGGATGACGTATGAGCACTAAGATGCAAGGAGGGCGACTTTGCTTGACGGTGGTTCGTCAACAAAGCCTTGAGGGAGAGTCTAGGTGAGACGAGTCCCTTGTATTCCTAGGAGAGGATATCCTGTTGGATCGGACAGTTCTCACAGCGCAAACTAGACAATCTCTGACGACCCCTCGATTTGCAATCATGATCGATGAGAGGGATGCCCAGAAAGCGTTGCTACGACACCGTCCTGTTATGGACAGTTCCTTTGGAACAGATCGATCATTCATCCTTGCGAGGATGTTATTTTATTTTGGTGCGTACAATCGGCTTGGTATGGGACCTGTACTCTCGGTTGTTTCCGAATAGGCTATTTGGGTGGATAATGGTGTAAGGTGGATGAAATGACATAGCATTCATACATTGCATTGCACGAACGTTTATTTTTATACTTGAGATATAATCATTATTCCTCTTTAGTATTGTGCATGTGAGATCCATGATATATTGATTACGACGATATATTTATATTGTACGATGACTGTATATTATTATGTGATTTGTCAGATGATTGAATTGCATGTTATGAAAAGTATATTTTTGTCTGAGTGTCCTATTCAGAGTAAGTCCACGCCGTCAATGAATTTTGTTCATTAGATGTCTTACTCTCTCTACTTGTCTATTCTTGTACTTGTTTATAATTTGGACAGATGGACGGGAACTCTATGCGTATACGGAGAACCCTTCCCGACCCTCCAAGCTCCTCGTCGGAGCGATGGAGGATGAGTCAACTGAGATAGAGGCTGAGGCGGATGCTGACGAGGATGGAGTGTTAGAGCTGGTGAACATAGAGAGTTCCATCGAGGTGATAGAACTCTCATCCGACTCTGGCACAGAGGAGGATCCCAGTGAGTGTTCTAGCACTCCTAGCAGTGCGGTATCTAGCCGTTGAGCTCTGGGTTTGTTGTTCTTTTTGTTGTGCATGTTTTGGGGGTGTTGTGCAGTATAGCATTTTGATATGTTAGTTGGGCGATGGGTATGTTCCGCCACGATTAGATATTTTGTATAAATACTAACTGTTGAATGATGAAGTAAATTCCAGGGAAGTATTGTATCATTCCAGTTAGTGATTTCCGCATAGTATGTTACTTAAAGTGATGTCCCGAAAAAGAAACATTTTAAAAAGGAAACAATATTTTTACATCACCAATTCAAAAAAAAAAATTTACCCATTTTTCCGCATTAAAATTAAGGTGTATTTTTCGGGGCGTTACAAATACTACATAGGGCAAGTCTATGCCACGAAGGCTATTCAATACCACATAGGGCAAGTCTATGCCACGAAGGCAAATCAATACCACATAGGGCAAGTCAACGCCACGAAGGCTAATCAATACAACTGTCATATAATAACCATTATCACTCCATTATCATAGTATTAATAATAATGTCAATACGTTTACCTTTCACATCAAATCCTTAACTATGGAAACATGAATCCCTTACCTTGGCGTGTGTTGGCGTTTGACGACTTGTAAGAATCTACTCCGCTTCCTCCAACCTTAGGGTCTTTAACCATCCACACACACAAAACACAATCAATAATATATTCGTAACATCACATTATAACTCATTTTACATATCAATCATAAACCACAACCCAGCTTAACATTTTCCAATCCATTTTCTTCACCATTTCGTTTCTAGGTTTTTGGGGTTTCTTACCATCAATATTTTTCAAACACTAACTCAAAATAGACACTCTATACTATGAGTTTTCAAGAAATAAGTTAACTATCGAACTATTACATTAAGGGGGAAGAGTTGGGTCGTTTTCCAACTCAAAGAGAAGAGACCCCATTTACCATAATGAATTTCTAAGTAAGGAGAAGTGTTAAAATTAAGAGGTTTACCTCTTCTCTAGCTTCACGTAGCCTTTATGCGAGCTCTAGCCAAGAAAATCACTTCCTCTTCTCCTTTCTCTCAAAAACCCCTCCCATTTCGTGTTTGGGGCTCTATTTTAGGTTTCAGGATTTTAGATTCTCGCCCAAGCGAGAATACGTCGCCCAGGCGAGAGATCCCGCTTTTTTTACATTTTCAAACACTGACGCTCTCGCTCAAGCGAGAATCCCACAGTGTCAACACACTCTCTCTCGCCTAGGCGAGCCACATCTCGCCCAAGCGAGGCTCCCAGATTAAATTCTGGGAGAAATATTGATGCCATCGCCCAAGCGAGAATTTCTCGTTCAAGCGAGAATCAGTCAGTAGCTCCCAGACTGACTGAGTTTCACCATGTTCCAATTATCAAACTTTTAGGGGGTTACAATTGAAAAATTTATGTCTATAGTTGTATTCAAACCTCAAAATAAAATAAACTAATGGGTAAACAATGTGTCTTCCACTTTCAACCAACTTATTTTAAAGACCATTGATTCCTTACAAAGAAGCAAAATCAACACTGATATACATATCAATGATGTAAGTCTCAAGTTGATTATCAAACATCAGCAAATAAGTTGGAAAAAAATCAAGTGGATTAAACTTTGCAAATTCAATCAGTTTTGTCACATTAAAATTAGAAAAGAAAATGGTTAGACTCAAACAAGACATACAAATAATCAATTAAATATTCATATCGGACAAACAATAATGAACTTCCTTAAGTTGCATATTCATTGTAATTAAAATTGAAGCATATGTCATTTACAAAAAAAAGTTGGGCTTGTCGAGATATAAATAAGAGTGTAAGATATATCTTATATGTATTGTAAGTGCAACGATTTATACACAGTCATTATATATTTTACTATTCATTCGGATTAAATATAAATGGTAAATGATACATAAACATTGTATAGAACTTATACATGCATTGTTAGTACATATATACATTTTTTTCTCTTTAAATAACATGCATATTTTTTCAAATAAGTCAAGAGTGCATTTGGACACCTTAACTTTGAAAACTTTTACATGCGCCACTTTCTAGAGAATTTTTGTTAAATATTTTTACCTTTTTAAAAACTCACCATTTTATATGATTTTAAATTTACTTTATTTAATTTTAATCCTAAAAATATATTAAATTATTATTTCATTTACTTTTAAGATTTGGCTTGTGATTATATGTATATATATACTCTAACACTAACAAACCTCATATCAAATATGGTTATTCTTCTCTCTCCAAAGGTAGGTAGAGTATTAGGAGCTTCATATTCACTAAAATTGTAAACTCAATATGATACTTAAGTTATGAGGCTCTATCACCTAATAGACTAGTCTTTTGGATTGAGTTCTCATTGTGTGCTTAGGTCCTAATAATTTGTGTTTTTCATTAAGAGTTGTGTCAGGGCAATGGTTACATATTGGCCGAATTAAGATATATTACTGAATATTGAATATTGATAGGTGATTGAGCTGCAAAAAAAGAAAGGGATGACAATGTTAAGAGTCACACATTGATTAGAATTGCAAATTCAATGTAGTATTTAAGTCACCTAATAAACTAGTTTTTTGGGTTGGACCCTCCTCATGTGCTTAAGTCCTAACATATTTATGCATTTTATTATAACGTTAGTTTTGCTTTTTCTTTTTTCATTATGTTATTCTTTTTTTCATGATTTACATTACTATTATTAGTTAGGATTTATTTTCCATTATTCATATATCATTCTATTTTGTTATTAAATATTGTCATGATTTTTTTACATTTTTTTTGATATTATTTTACAAAAACTAAGAATGTTTACTTTCAACTTGAGATATTGTTGCTAAAGAAGATTTTGCTATAATTTTTTCTTTCAACTTGATATCATTAAGATTTTGCTATAATTTCTTCTTTTCAAGAACTCTTTAATCTTTTTAAAACAAAAATATATTTTATTTAAGTTTTTTGTTGTTGAATATTTTCATGATTTCTGCTGTTTTTTTCTTATTTTTCAATGCTTCTTCTCTTTCTATAATTATTTCTCCTTTATTTTCATTAGCGGAATGTTCATTTTTTAAATTATTTTTGGTTAATTTTAGCATTATGTTGAAGATATTAGGCAAATAATAAGACAATAAATGTGCAAAGATAGAAGTTTGTGTCTGATTTGTTTACTTAATAAAAAAAATCAAAATTTAGGTCTGACATGTTCAAAAATCTGATCTGACCTGAACATATTTAAAGATTTGTTATACCATAAGGTCTTGAAGTAACTCAATAAGCCTACATTTAAATATAAATATTAAATTAAAAATTTGCATACATTTTTATATTAAATTATATATATAATAATATTACTTATATTGAAATAGTATAAATGAATAATATTATATAATATAATTAAATATGATAGCATGTTATGTTTAATAAGCATTTTAGATGTTTACAAAAAAAAGTGTGACTTACTCTAATTTGTTATATATCAAGTAATAGGCTAATTGAAATGTATATGTTTTCACCCTTAGATATCACATAGCTATTCACTAATTAAGTTGTTCTGATGACTCCAAATAAACTCTTACAAACTACTTATAAATTAGATGATTTATTACTCTTAGAGTACGAGAATGCAGCAGAAGAGAGAAATGAAGAAATAAACTTTATTAGAGAGGAGAAGAGAGTTTAATAGAAAAACTATATCTAGCAAAAAGTAATTTTCAACTAACCTAACAGAAACTATTTAAAGAAGAAAAGGAAAACAACTTAACAGAAAAGGAAAACAAACTAACAGAAAGTGGGCTTTAATAACAGAAAGCCCAAAAGCTAATAAAGGGAAAAAAATAACAGAAAAACCCAATAGCTTAACACCCCCCCTCAAGGTGGACGATGCAAGTTGCAGAGGCTAAGCTTGGCAATAAAGGAATTGAAGGACTTTGGTGGAAGGGGTTTAGTGAAGCCATCGGCGATTTGAGATGCAGAGGAAATAGGCGGAAGATGAACAAGACCTTGTTGGATTTTTTCATGAATGACGTGGCAATCTATTTCGATGTGTTTGGTACGCTTGTGGAACATTGGATTGTGAGCAAGGTAGATGGAAGAGTGTAACGCCCCGAAAATTACTTCAATAATCTTGCTCGAAAATGGGTAAATTTTTTTTTTTTTTTTTTTGAATAAAGGAGCCATAAAAATTTATGTCCTTATCTTCGTTTCATTTTCGGAACATCACTTAAGTAACATACAATGCGGAAAATCACAACCATTACTTAATGGTAACTAGAAAAACTCAATATAACTTTGAATCATACTTCATTAGAAAATGTTGGTACAGGTACAAGGCGGAATCCTAATCGTCGCCCAAATAAAAACTACTACAAAATAAATTCCCTACACAGGTACACTAATCAAAAGTACCAGGGCCTGTGTAGGTATAACAGATTCCCTCAATCCTCCATGCCCCCTCCTGGGACATCGAAAAGTGGTAACTCTGAATCCCGATCGAACGATCCATCTGAACAAACGCGGATAGAAGACAAAAAGAAAGAAGAGAGGGAGTAAAACATCTAATGAAAAACTTATCATTGACGTCGTGGAATTACACAGAATAATACACCAAGACAACACATGAGTACATATATATCATGCGATTATACAAGCACATAAAAACAATGAATGAAATATAAAACTCGAGGATTTAGAAACGATATCAAAGAATATCATGTATGCAATGCGATGCATGAGTCCACCATCCTTACTCCTTTATCCTCCCAATAACTATTCGGAAATAACCGAGAGTACAGGTCCCATAACAAGCCGATTTGAACGCACCAAAATATTCCTCGCAAGGATATATGATCGATCTGTTCCAAAGAACTGTCCATTTCAGGACGGTGTCGTATCAAACACTTTTTGGGCATCCCTCTCATCGATCCTGATTGCAAAGAGGGGTTGTCAGAGATCATCTAGTTTGCGCTGTGAGAACTGTCCGATCCAACAGAATACCTCATCCAGGAATACAAGGGACTCGTCTCACCTAGACTCACCCTCAAGACTTTGCTGACGAATCACCGCCATCGTCGTCCCTCTCAACATCTCGGGGCTCGTTCGTCTCCCGTAAATTTCCTCTCCACTACTTCATTATTCATAATGAGTATGCACACTAACCGAGGTTAGCCAATTAAATCTTTTAATCATTCTTTTAAATGATCGGCCCAACCTAAGACATCTCCCAAAGGAATGCTTCTAGTGGGTCCCGATCTTAACACATATAACAAAAAGAGAGAATAATTTCGGCACCACTACGAACCATCGCTGAATTATCCTGGACGGCTCCTCTAGCCAAGCCTCTTACGGTCAAATAATCTCGCTGCGTGGGCATAATATCACACCCTCGGCCTCGCCTTTACCAAAGCAATTCCTTACTTTTATTACTTTCAAGAATTTCATATAGTTGTTTACCTTTACAAATTCTTGATGGCAAACATGCCATTGGGCTCTCGTATATATGAGAGTTATCATTCCGACGACTTAAAAAGAAGTCATGTTTGTATGGAGCCCGCTCGCTCAAGCGAGAGCTGTCTTGCTCAAGCGAGATGCTTCCATTTTTGAGGCATTTGTGGCTTAAGCAAGAGCTGTCTTGCTTAAGCGAGAAAACAATCAGTTCTCTTGGTGCCTATTTTAGCTCAAGCGAGAGCTGTCTCGCCTCGAGCTAAAACACTCGTTTTCTCTATACACTTCTCGCTCAATCGAGAGTTGTCTCGGTCAAGCGAGAAGAACCTAAATATCATTTTAATTACTTTTCTCAAGGAAAATATTTCTCATTTATATCAAATGTTTTTAAACCTTGAATTTCAAAATTATCACATACATATCATTCCCATAATAATCATTCAAACATTATAATTCAAGAGTAAACATGATATTTGCATATATAAACATAACATAAATCGGTATAAGAAATATTGCTGTACTTAATCCAAACAAACATGCAATTGATTAAGTACAAGCTTTCTTAATACCCAGGGCAACTCCAAACTTGTGAGGGAGTTTGGAGGTCCTGATGCATATTCGGACACCACTGTGTCACGATGTTTTCTCCCTCACCTGAGTGTGTCGGGTCGTTAGGTTCTCTGTTTGTAGGTGAGCTTACTTGATCCGTTCTCCTCTCGAAATCTTTATTATGCCAAAATAACGTTAATTAGTTAAATGACGATAATTATTATACTTATGAAATAACTTTTTACGCGAAGATAAAACTTCCGATTTAAAATGAATTTAATTGCTTTCGTCCATCCAATTCAAGGTTGAATATCCTTGAATCATCATTTGTCATCGAAAGTCTTACAATCAAATAATACTTTTTAAAGTAAAATTTTCAATAAAACTTATACCGAAATTATGTCGTAATCCGTGGATATACACCAGGCTAGTTCCCAGGAAAGAGAGGTGGGTCATAAAGACACCCTTAAATACCAAATCTTTCCTTAGACAGAACCTTTCTAGACATGTATTCCCACTTCATTTATGTCGTAATCCGTGGACATACACCAGGCTAGTTCCCAGGAAAGAGAGGTGGGTCATAAAGACACCCTTAAATACCAAGTCTTTCCTTAGACAGAACCTTTCTAGACATGTATTCCCACTTCATCTATGTCGTAATCCGTGGATATACATCAGGCTAGTTCCCAGGAAAGAGAGGTGGGTCATAAAGACACCCTTAAATACCAAGTCTTTCCTTAGACAGAACCTTTCTATACATGTATTCCCACTTCATTTATGTCGAAATCCGTGGGTATACATCAGGCTAGTTCCCAGGAAAGAGAGGTGGGTCATAAAGACACTCTTAAATACCAAGTCTTTCCTTAGACAGAACTTTTCTAGACATGTATTCTCACTTCATTGTATTTTTCCGATAATTCACAAATCTTATTTTTTTGTAAGTAAAACATTTTTACTAAAACTAACCTTTTTACTTTTTTTTTAAGTAAATCTTACCATTTTAAAGTAAGTTCACTTAACTAAGATTCAACATTTTTAAATCATTTTACCATCTAAGACTTCATAACACTTTAAGTTTATAAAGTCAAGACTTTTAGGTAACTCTCATTATTTCAAGTATACTACTAAAACAAATTTTCATGAACATCTTAACACCTCCTAATTTTTTAGGAAAAAACCTCAAGGGTTAGTAAGTGTTATTTTCATAGTCATGAAAAAGAATGGCTCTTAATTTAATATTTTACATTTAAACATCTTTTAGTTATTCTTACCACTTTAAAGTAAGTCAACTAAAATAAATACAACAATTTCTATGAACATCTTAACACCTCCTAATATTTTAGGAAAAACCTCAAGGGTTAGTAAGTGTTATTTTCATGGTCATGAAAATAAATCATAATGTAAGACTTTCTACTACTTTAATATCTAAAACTTCATAACACTTTAAGTTTATGAAGTCAAGACTTTAATAAATCATCTTTTATCCCAAATCATTATTTTAACTTGGGAATCAAAGAGTAAAATATGTAAACCACTTTTAAAACATAATACTATCTAAAAAATGAAATATTTTCAACAACTCATCAACATCATAAACTTTCAAGAATAAAATACAAACTTTTTCCTAAACACATTAAAGGTTCATTTGATGTTAAAATCATCACCTTTAAACATATTCAAATACTAACAATAATTTCTAATATTTCCAAATAAATAACTCATCTAACCTTGTCCAAAGATATAGTTTTTCCATCTAAGAACAAAGAAGAAATTTCAAGATTTACAAAAGTCAAAAACTACATAAAGGTTCATATGATTTTATTATCATCCCCTTTAGTTATGCTTTCATAAAATACTTAAAGAACAAATATAAACTCTACTTTATGAACAAAATAATAAAAGCTCATAACTTTCTATGAAGTATGAGAAGAAGATGAAGAAGATAAAATAAAAGACTACCTTAGTTTGTATAAGGAATTTAGTGTAAAAATGAGAGGATGGGGTGAGGTATTTATAGGAGAGCCTCACCCTCATCAAATCAGAAAATTTAATGCAAAGTAAGTAGCTTTAGACTAGCATAGGTGATGTGTCTAATGGTGGTGGAGTGAGAGGATTTGTTGAGTGTTTTAGGGGGTTTTGTAAGCTTTTGCATTACTTGTGTAACAAGTAAGTGACTCATGCAATGATGACTTCCAACTTTATTGATATGATGTAATTTCCCAATAAATGTCGTGTCCGAACATCTTCGGATAATTTCGTCCGAAAATATACAATCTCCCGATTTTGGTTTACCGTTAGAACTTCGAAACACAAAATTTGGAGTGAAAATATTTATAAATGCGTTCTGAATGAACTTGATGTCTATCTTGACTCGAAATAATATTTCGAAGCCAATGGTGCAATCGGAATTCGATTCCGAGTTACGGAACTCAAAAACACGTTATTGGGCCGAATTCGGGCTATTTGGGCCCGACGACAATTCAAAAATATTTCGTCACAGAAAATTACAAAAATTTACCATAAAATAGGAAATCACAAAAAAAGACTAATATTCAACTATGGCTTAGCCTAAATCCACACTGATTAATTTCTACAATTAATTGTTGATAAAATAAATAATTAATAAAAACTCATAAAAATTTATAATTCCAAATCAGAAAATTCGTGGTGTTACAATCCTCCCCCCTTAAAAAATTTTCGTCCTCGAAAATGTATCGTACCTCTTATTCAAAAAGGTAGGGGTAAGCTTCTTTGATGGAGCCTTCGACTTCCCATGTCGCATCTTCTCCATTAGCTTGACTCCAAATTACTTTAACCAAAGCAATCTCCTTGCCTCGCAACGTCTTTACACTGCGATCCTCAATTCTCAAGGGCATAGTTTCAAAAGTGAGATTATCCTTTAGCTGGATTGAATCGGGTACAATGATGTGCGACGGGTCACTAATGTATTTTCTAAGTTGAGACACATGGAAGACATTATGTAGGTTTGACAGTAAAGGTGGCAAGGCTATCTGGTAAGCTACTGGTCCGACTTTTCTAAGGATTTGGTATGGTCCTATGAATTTAGGGGTAAGCTTACGGGCTTTAAGCACTCTGCCAATACCAGTCGTTGGAACCACCCTCATGAACACATGATCTCCTTCTTCAAAACTGAGAGGGTTCCTCCTTTTATCATAATAGCTCTTCTGCCTACTCTGAGCTGTCTTCATGTTTTCTCTTATCATTTTGATCTTTTCCGTCGTTTGTTGAACCACATCGGGTCCTAGTATCAAATTCTCCCCTGTTTCAAACCAGCATAATGGTGTTCTGCATTTTCTTCCGTAAAGAGCTTCATACGGCGCCATGCCGATACTCGAATGGAAGCTGTTGTTGTAGGTGAACTCTATTAAATGCATGTAGTCCGCCCAACCTCCAGAGTGTTCAAGCACACATGCTCTCAACAGGTCTTCCAAAGATTGGATAGTCCGCTCAGATTGGCCATCCGTCTGCGGGTGGTAAGCTGAACTCATACTTAGTTTGGTACCCAAGGCTGTTTGCAAACCATTCCACAATTTCGAAGTGAAACGTGGGTCTCTATCCGAGATGATATTTGTAGGAATACCATGCAATCGGACAATCTCTTTGATGTACAATTCCGCTAGCCTTTCCAATGAGTATTTCATATTGATTGGTAGAAAGTGAGCTGTCTTCGTCAAACGATCCACTATCACCCAAACTGCATCATAACCTTTCGGAGTTCGAGGAAATCCACTCACAAAATCCATTGCAATGCTATCCCATTTCCACACGGGAATATCCAAAGGTTGAAGTTCTCCTCCGGGTCTCTTGTGCTCGATCTTTGCCTTCTGACATGTTAAGCAGCGCGAGACATACTCGGCTACTTCTTCCTTCATACCGAAACACCAGAACATCTTCTTCAAGTCTTGATACATCTTGGTAGCTCCAAGGTGAATACTTAGTTTGCTCTTATGGGCTTCGTCCAAGATCGCCATTTTCAAATCGGGGTCTCTTGGCACACAGACTCGGTTCTTGCATCTCAGTACTCCATCGGTTCCTTCTTGAAATTCTGGGGCTCTCCCTTCGGCCAACAAGGTTCTCTTCTCTTGCAGTTCTAGATCAGAACTTTGCAAACCTTTTAGTTGTTCCAGAAATTCATTTGTTACTGTAAGCATACCTAAGGTCAAACTCTTAGGTTTTACTTGCAGTGCGAGGCCTAAATCCCTGAAATCTTCAATCAATTCCATCTCTCTGACCATCATGGTTGACATATGTAGGGACTTTCTACTCAAAGCATCAGCCACCACATTAGCTTTCCCAGGGTGGTATTGGAGATCAAAGTCATAGTCCTTTAGAAATTCAATCCACCTTCTCTGTCTCATGTTCAACTCCTTCTGATCAAATAGATACTTTAAACTTTTGTGATCACTGAAGACTTCAAATCTTACTCCATAAAGATGATGCCTCCAGATCTTAAGAGCAAATACGATCGCAGCCAACCCCAAGTCATGCGTCGGATAATTCTTCTCATGTGTCTTTAGTTGTCTTGAAGCATAAGCTACCACCTTTTGTTGTTGCATCAACGCGCAACCCAGACCCTGTTTAGACGCGTCACAGTACACGTTGTAGTTCTCCTTCGGGTCTGGTAGAATCAACACAGGTGCTGTAGTCAATCTCTTCTTCAATTCTTGAAAGTTTTCCTCACACTTCGCTGTCCAGACGAAAGCCTTGTCTTTCCTTGTTAACGTAGTTAGTGGCAATGCCAACTTCGAAAATCCTTCAATGAACTTCCGATAGTATCCTGCTAAACCGAGGAAGCTTCTAATTTCTGTTACGGATTTTGGAGAATTCCAGTCCATCACCGTTCCTACTTTGGCCGGGTCGACAGCGATTCCTTTGCTTGATATTACATGCCCGAGAAAATTCACCGATTCTAACCAAAATTCGCATTTCGAAAGTTTGGCATATAGTTGGTTGTCCTTTAACACCTGCAACACCATTCTCAGATGTTTCGCATGTTCCTCCTGATCTTTCGAATAAATCAGGATATCATCGATAAATACGACCACAAATGCGTCGAGGTATGGATGAAAAATGCGATTCATGTAATCCATGAACACTGCAGGAGCATTGGTTACACCAAATGGCATTACAAGGTATTCGTAATGGCCATAACGCGTCCGAAAAGCTGTCTTCGGAATGTCTTCCGACTTTACGCGTATTTGATGATACCCAGATCGAAGGTCGATCTTTGAAAACACTGTAGCTCCTCTCAATTGATCCATCAAGTCGTCAATTCTCGGTAATGGGTACTTGTTCTTGATGGTGACCTTGTTCAACTGTCGATAGTCAGTGCATAACCGCATACTACCATCCTTTTTCTTCACGAATAACACTGGAGCACCCCATGGTGAAACACTAGGTCTGACAAACTGTTTCTGTAGCAAGTCTTCCAATTGCTTCTTCAACTCCGTTAACTCCAACGGTGCCATTCTGTATGGAGCTATAGAGATCGGTCCAGTTCCAGGAACTAAATCGATAGCAAACTCTATCTCCCTTACCGGGGGTAAGCCAGGAATATCATCCGGAAAAACTTCGGAGAAATCCCTAACTATGGGTAGATTCTGAATCTCTTCTCCATCTTTCTTTTCTAACGATGCCAGCAGCATAAATACTTGAGCTCCATCTTTCAAGAGTTCCTTTATTTGATTGGCAGTGGTGCTTTGGGTGCCATAACAAGATTCAATGGGGTCTTTGGGGTCACTAAAGATCACTGTTTTGTTAAAGTAGTTCAGAAGAACATGGTTGTTAGACAACCAGTCCATCCCTAAGATGATATCTAGGTTGGATAAGGGTAGGCATATCAGGTCTACTACAAAGGTTCTTTCCTCTAAAGTTATGGAACATTGAGAACACATAGTTGACACTATGACAGGTTCATTTGTGGGTGTGGATACAATTAGGTCATAGGATAAGGACACTATAGGCAATGTTAATCGGTTGACAACATCATTAGATATGAAAGAATGGACAGGTTGATTGCAGTGATAACACACTGGACAGTTGACACTGAAGTGCTTCCCCTTGCACTTCGAGCACCAAGGTGGTGTGTTGAGGTTAGAATTCCCAACTGGTGAACTCATTTTGTTGTTGTTGTTGTTGTTGTTGTTTCCTTGTCGGGAGCCTCTATTGTTGTAAGGCTTGAAACTCTTCTGATGATTCCCTGATGATGAAACATAGGGTTTCTGGTTGCGGTTGAAAGGCTTTCTCCTTCCAAGCCCTTGCCCGAAATTCCTTTGGGGTCCATAGGAATTTCCGGGTGGTACGACACTTTTCAGTGCCGCATTTCTCGCCTTCACGCTTTCTTCATACAGCCGACATTTGTTAACCAGAGTTGCAAATTCTGGTATTTGTTGATGTACGAACATCACCTTTAGGTCCTGTCTGAGTCCATCCTCAAACTTGGCACATTTGGACCTTTCATTCCCCACTTGATTGTAGTGTGGGGCATATCTAGCCAAATCTTCAAATTTGGCAGCATATTCCCCAACTGTCATGCTCCCCTGCTGCAGACGCAGGAATTCCATTTCCTTCTTGGTCCTCATATCTGCAGGAAAGTACTTCTGCAGAAATCTATCTTTGAAAGTTGTCCAATTGATAACTTGTTGCTCATGCACCATCTGGCGGCTAGTGAATTCCCACCAGTTTTCAGCCTCCTTAGTAAGCATATAGGTCGCATAGGTGACCTTCTGCTCCTCAGTGCACATAAGTGCTCGAAAGATTATTTCCAACTCTTGGATCCAGTCATTTGCAGCATCAGGTGCAAAGCCTCCTTCGAACTTTGGGGGTTGACGACGACAGAAGTCATCCAAACCCCTATACTGAGCCGATCCTTGAGTTGATGGTTGTTGTTGTTGATTCAGTTGATGTAAGTTAGCATTCACATTCTGAATCGCTGCAGTCATTGCAGCCATGAAGTCCAAGTTAGCCGTTCCACGTCCAGCCATCTTAAATCTGAGAACATTAGACATGTATGAGATACTTCGTCTATCAAAATTGTTCATAGGTGGCATTCCCAACCGAACAATAAAAGCACATACTAAAACATACAAAGTCACACAAGAAAGCATGTGAGGCCATGCTCCAGGCCGGATAGAAAAGAACCGCTCTGATACCATGTTGTAACGCCCCGAAAATTACTTCAATAATCTTGCTCGAAAATGGGTAAATTTTTTTTTTTTTTTTTTTGAATAAAGGAGCCATAAAAATTTATGTCCTTATCTTCGTTTCATTTTCGGAACATCACTTAAGTAACATACAATGCGGAAAATCACAACCATTACTTAATGGTAACTAGAAAAACTCAATATAACTTTGAATCATACTTCATTAGAAAATGTTGGTACAGGTACAAGGCGGAATCCTAATCGTCGCCCAAATAAAAACTACTACAAAATAAATTCCCTACACAGGTACACTAATCAAAAGTACCAGGGCCTGTGTAGGTATAACAGATTCCCTCAATCCTCCATGCCCCCTCCTGGGACATCGAAAAGTGGTAACTCTGAATCCCGATCGAACGATCCATCTGAACAAACGCGGATAGAAGACAAAAAGAAAGAAGAGAGGGAGTAAAACATCTAATGAAAAACTTATCATTGACGTCGTGGAATTACACAGAATAATACACCAAGACAACACATGAGTACATATATATCATGCGATTATACAAGCACATAAAAACAATGAATGAAATATAAAACTCGAGGATTTAGAAACGATATCAAAGAATATCATGTATGCAATGCGATGCATGAGTCCACCATCCTTACTCCTTTATCCTCCCAATAACTATTCGGAAATAACCGAGAGTACAGGTCCCATAACAAGCCGATTTGAACGCACCAAAATATTCCTCGCAAGGATATATGATCGATCTGTTCCAAAGAACTGTCCATTTCAGGACGGTGTCGTATCAAACACTTTTTGGGCATCCCTCTCATCGATCCTGATTGCAAAGAGGGGTTGTCAGAGATCATCTAGTTTGCGCTGTGAGAACTGTCCGATCCAACAGAATACCTCATCCAGGAATACAAGGGACTCGTCTCACCTAGACTCACCCTCAAGACTTTGCTGACGAATCACCGCCATCGTCGTCCCTCTCAACATCTCGGGGCTCGTTCGTCTCCCGTAAATTTCCTCTCCACTACTTCATTATTCATAATGAGTATGCACACTAACCGAGGTTAGCCAATTAAATCTTTTAATCATTCTTTTAAATGATCGGCCCAACCTAAGACATCTCCCAAAGGAATGCTTCTAGTGGGTCCCGATCTTAACACATATAACAAAAAGAGAGAATAATTTCGGCACCACTACGAACCATCGCTGAATTATCCTGGACGGCTCCTCTAGCCAAGCCTCTTACGGTCAAATAATCTCGCTGCGTGGGCATAATATCACACCCTCGGCCTCGCCTTTACCAAAGCAATTCCTTACTTTTATTACTTTCAAGAATTTCATATAGTTGTTTACCTTTACAAATTCTTGATGGCAAACATGCCATTGGGCTCTCGTATATATGAGAGTTATCATTCCGACGACTTAAAAAGAAGTCATGTTTGTATGGAGCCCGCTCGCTCAAGCGAGAGCTGTCTTGCTCAAGCGAGATGCTTCCATTTTTGAGGCATTTGTGGCTTAAGCAAGAGCTGTCTTGCTTAAGCGAGAAAACAATCAGTTCTCTTGGTGCCTATTTTAGCTCAAGCGAGAGCTGTCTCGCCTCGAGCTAAAACACTCGTTTTCTCTATACACTTCTCGCTCAATCGAGAGTTGTCTCGGTCAAGCGAGAAGAACCTAAATATCATTTTAATTACTTTTCTCAAGGAAAATATTTCTCATTTATATCAAATGTTTTTAAACCTTGAATTTCAAAATTATCACATACATATCATTCCCATAATAATCATTCAAACATTATAATTCAAGAGTAAACATGATATTTGCATATATAAACATAACATAAATCGGTATAAGAAATATTGCTGTACTTAATCCAAACAAACATGCAATTGATTAAGTACAAGCTTTCTTAATACCCAGGGCAACTCCAAACTTGTGAGGGAGTTTGGAGGTCCTGATGCATATTCGGACACCACTGTGTCACGATGTTTTCTCCCTCACCTGAGTGTGTCGGGTCGTTAGGTTCTCTGTTTGTAGGTGAGCTTACTTGATCCGTTCTCCTCTCGAAATCTTTATTATGCCAAAATAACGTTAATTAGTTAAATGACGATAATTATTATACTTATGAAATAACTTTTTACGCGAAGATAAAACTTCCGATTTAAAATGAATTTAATTGCTTTCGTCCATCCAATTCAAGGTTGAATATCCTTGAATCATCATTTGTCATCGAAAGTCTTACAATCAAATAATACTTTTTAAAGTAAAATTTTCAATAAAACTTATACCGAAATTATGTCGTAATCCGTGGATATACACCAGGCTAGTTCCCAGGAAAGAGAGGTGGGTCATAAAGACACCCTTAAATACCAAATCTTTCCTTAGACAGAACCTTTCTAGACATGTATTCCCACTTCATTTATGTCGTAATCCGTGGACATACACCAGGCTAGTTCCCAGGAAAGAGAGGTGGGTCATAAAGACACCCTTAAATACCAAGTCTTTCCTTAGACAGAACCTTTCTAGACATGTATTCCCACTTCATCTATGTCGTAATCCGTGGATATACATCAGGCTAGTTCCCAGGAAAGAGAGGTGGGTCATAAAGACACCCTTAAATACCAAGTCTTTCCTTAGACAGAACCTTTCTATACATGTATTCCCACTTCATTTATGTCGAAATCCGTGGGTATACATCAGGCTAGTTCCCAGGAAAGAGAGGTGGGTCATAAAGACACTCTTAAATACCAAGTCTTTCCTTAGACAGAACTTTTCTAGACATGTATTCTCACTTCATTGTATTTTTCCGATAATTCACAAATCTTATTTTTTTGTAAGTAAAACATTTTTACTAAAACTAACCTTTTTACTTTTTTTTTAAGTAAATCTTACCATTTTAAAGTAAGTTCACTTAACTAAGATTCAACATTTTTAAATCATTTTACCATCTAAGACTTCATAACACTTTAAGTTTATAAAGTCAAGACTTTTAGGTAACTCTCATTATTTCAAGTATACTACTAAAACAAATTTTCATGAACATCTTAACACCTCCTAATTTTTTAGGAAAAAACCTCAAGGGTTAGTAAGTGTTATTTTCATAGTCATGAAAAAGAATGGCTCTTAATTTAATATTTTACATTTAAACATCTTTTAGTTATTCTTACCACTTTAAAGTAAGTCAACTAAAATAAATACAACAATTTCTATGAACATCTTAACACCTCCTAATATTTTAGGAAAAACCTCAAGGGTTAGTAAGTGTTATTTTCATGGTCATGAAAATAAATCATAATGTAAGACTTTCTACTACTTTAATATCTAAAACTTCATAACACTTTAAGTTTATGAAGTCAAGACTTTAATAAATCATCTTTTATCCCAAATCATTATTTTAACTTGGGAATCAAAGAGTAAAATATGTAAACCACTTTTAAAACATAATACTATCTAAAAAATGAAATATTTTCAACAACTCATCAACATCATAAACTTTCAAGAATAAAATACAAACTTTTTCCTAAACACATTAAAGGTTCATTTGATGTTAAAATCATCACCTTTAAACATATTCAAATACTAACAATAATTTCTAATATTTCCAAATAAATAACTCATCTAACCTTGTCCAAAGATATAGTTTTTCCATCTAAGAACAAAGAAGAAATTTCAAGATTTACAAAAGTCAAAAACTACATAAAGGTTCATATGATTTTATTATCATCCCCTTTAGTTATGCTTTCATAAAATACTTAAAGAACAAATATAAACTCTACTTTATGAACAAAATAATAAAAGCTCATAACTTTCTATGAAGTATGAGAAGAAGATGAAGAAGATAAAATAAAAGACTACCTTAGTTTGTATAAGGAATTTAGTGTAAAAATGAGAGGATGGGGTGAGGTATTTATAGGAGAGCCTCACCCTCATCAAATCAGAAAATTTAATGCAAAGTAAGTAGCTTTAGACTAGCATAGGTGATGTGTCTAATGGTGGTGGAGTGAGAGGATTTGTTGAGTGTTTTAGGGGGTTTTGTAAGCTTTTGCATTACTTGTGTAACAAGTAAGTGACTCATGCAATGATGACTTCCAACTTTATTGATATGATGTAATTTCCCAATAAATGTCGTGTCCGAACATCTTCGGATAATTTCGTCCGAAAATATACAATCTCCCGATTTTGGTTTACCGTTAGAACTTCGAAACACAAAATTTGGAGTGAAAATATTTATAAATGCGTTCTGAATGAACTTGATGTCTATCTTGACTCGAAATAATATTTCGAAGCCAATGGTGCAATCGGAATTCGATTCCGAGTTACGGAACTCAAAAACACGTTATTGGGCCGAATTCGGGCTATTTGGGCCCGACGACAATTCAAAAATATTTCGTCACAGAAAATTACAAAAATTTACCATAAAATAGGAAATCACAAAAAATGACTAATATTCAACTATGGCTTAGCCTAAATCCACACTGATTAATTTCTACAATTAATTGTTGATAAAATAAATAATTAATAAAAACTCATAAAAATTTATAATTCCAAATCAGAAAATTCGTGGTGTTACAAAGAGCGGTTGTCGCAATAGACTAAAGTAGGCAAAGTGATGGGAATGTGTAGGTCTCTGAATAGATAAGCAAGCCATTGGAGTTCACAAACAAGGCTTCCCAAGGCGCGATATTCGACTTCAGATGAAGATCGGCTAACTGTATTTTGTTTCTTAGTTTTCCAGGATATAATGGATGGCCCTAGGAAGACGCAAAAGCCAATAATTGATTTTCTGGTGTCAAGGCAGCAAGCCCAATCAGAATCAGCAAAAGCAGAAAGCTTGAGAGTAGAGGAAGAAGGAAACAATAATCCTTGTGAAGGGGAACCTTTGAGATAACGAAGAACACGAATGGCTGCTTGGTAGTGAGTGGTGTGAGGATTGGACATGAAAAGACTGAGTTGTTGAACATGGTAAGAGATGTCGGGTCTTGATATGGTGAGATATAGTAACTTGCCAACAAGTCTTCTGTAGGAGGATGGGTCTGTGAGAGGAGAACCTTGTTGAGCTTGAAGATGAAGAGCAGGATCAAAAGGGGTGGAGGCAGGTTTAGATGCTAAGTGGCCTAAGTCTTCGAGGAGAGAAGGAGTGTATTGTCTTTGGTTAATCTGGATGCCTGGTGAAGATCGTGCAATTTCAAGGCCTAAAAAATATCTCAATGATCCTAAGTCCTTGATTTTGTAACTGTGATCAAGAATTGTTTTGACATAGTTGATTTCTGAGATGTTGTTTCCAGTGAGCATAAGGTCATCCACGTAAACCAATATGGCAGTGAAGGAGTCTGAGGAAGTTTTAGTAAAAAGGGCTTGGTCAGCAGATGAATGAATGTAGCTTAAGGATAGAAGCTTGGTTGATAGAGTGGTGCGCCATTCTCTGTTGGCCTGCTTTAAACCATAGAGAGATTTGTTGAGTTTGCATACCAAAGGAGAGTGAGAAGGAAGGAGACCAGGTGGGGGTTGCATATAAACTTATTCGTGAATATCGCCATGTAGGAAGGCATTGTTGATATCCAATTGTTCCAAGAACCAGGATTTGGCAGCAACTAAAGCTATGATGACTCTAATGGTGGTGATTTTGACCACGGGTGAAAATGTGTCAAAATAATTGACTCCTTCTAATTGATTGAATCCTTTTGCCACTAAGCGAGCTTTGTACCTTTCAAGAGTGCCATCAGCAAGATATTTCACTTTATAAACCCATTTGCATCCAATAGGAACCTTGTTGTTGGATAAAAGAACTAGGGACCAAGTGTTGTTGAGTTTGAGAGCATGGAGCTCTTTATTCATTGCCTCTTGCCAACAAGGTAGAGAAGATGCTTGTTTGTAGGAGGTTGGTTCAGGGATAGTAGAGACAGCCAGGCAAAAGTTCATGTATTGTTTAGAACAATTAGTGTAACTGATATAGGAAGAAATGGGATAAGGGATACCTGATGTAGGAGGGGTTGATGATGTGGTGGAAGTCAAGAGAATGCAATGATAGTCTTGAATGCGAGATGGTGGTTTTCTTATTCTTGTTAACTGTCTGAGAGGAGGAACAGAGATGGTAGGTTCTGTAGGAGAAATTGAGTTAGTGAGAGTGATAAGTTGAGGGAAATCAGATTCTGTGATGGTTGTGGGTTGGGAGATGGGTTGGCAAATAGATGTTTGATCAGCTTAAGAGATATTCTTGAATGGAAAGTATTGTTCATAGAAAATAGTATTCCTATACATGAAGAAGGAATGAGATTGAAGATTGTATAAGATATAGCCATTGGTCCCTTCTTTAAAACCAAGAAAAACAGCTTTAATGGCCCTTGGTTGAAACTTGGTTCTGTGAGACATGATAGTGGATGCATATGTCAAGCATCCAAACACTTTTAAGTGATCTATTGATGGGAGTGTGTTGTATAAGCATTGATATGGACTTTCTTGTTTAAGAGTGAGTGTAGGTAGCTTGTTGAGTATATGGATAACATGTTGAATGGAAAAGTTCCAAAAATTAGCAGGTAGGTGTGATTGAAAGAAAAGTGATCTAGCAATATTGAGGATATGTTAGTGCTTCCTTTCAACCACACCATTCTGTTGTGGTGTCTCCACACAAGTTCTCTGGTGCATGATGCCTTTAGTGGTGAAGTAGTCATGCATCAAGAATTCAACACCATTGTCACTCCTCAAACATTTGAGTTTAATGTCAAATTGAGTTTCTATGTATGCAATGAACTTGATGAGATGTGGTCTTGCCTCAGCTTTGGACTTGAGGAGAATGGTCCAGGTGAACCTTGTGTGATCATCAACCAATGTTAGAAAGTATTTATGACCAAAAACAGAGGGGGTTGAATATGGTCCCCATATATCAGCATGCAATATATCAAAGCAATGTAAAGATTGAGTAGTGCTTGAATTAAAAGGAAGTTTTCTTTGTTTAGCCATTTGGCATACATCACAAGGACTAGAAAAATGAGAAATATGTATGTTTGAATATTGTTTATTGAGTTGTGACATAACATGAGCAGGGATATGGCCTAGCCTAAGATGCCACAAACAGCTGCTATCAGAAGCAGAAATAGAATTGCTAAAAGAAGTAGAAAAATTATTGGATTTCTTGGAATTCAAAATGAATAATCCTTGAGTGGGTTCAGCTAAACCAATCATCTTCTTTGTATGGTTCTGCAAAATTAAGCAATGAGAGTTAGAAAAGATCAAGTGGCAATCAAGAGCATGAATAAGCCTATTTACAGATAGCAAATTTATGTGGAATTGAGGAACAAGTAACACATTAGTTAATACAACATAAGCAATCAAAGAAATTGTTCCAGAAATGCAGGTACAAACTCTGTTGCCATTAGGCAGGGTGATGAATACTGGTGCTATAGATCTATGGGTATTGAAATTTCTTATATCATAAGTGATGTGATCTGTAGCACCTGTATCCAAGACCCAAAATGAGTTAATTCTACCTTGTGGAGCTGAAGTATTCATGCTGGTTTGTATTGCAGAGTTTACTGAATGATCTGATTCCTTTGATTAATGAAACAGATCCAAAATTCCCTGCACTTGTTCATCAGTGAACATTTTTCCTGAATTTTGATTACACCTAGAGGCTTCTAGCTCATGAACTTTAGAGTCTGAATCTGAGGAAGTCCCAATAGTGTGATTTGCCATTCTTGTAGATCTGTTATTTTTGTATCCAGGAGGGTAACCATGCTTAAGAAAGCATGTGTCAATTGTATGATTAGTTCTTTCACAATGTGTACAGAACTTGTTTCCTTGGCTTCTTGCTGAACCACTTGATCTAAATCCCCTTCCTCTAGAATTGTATGTTCATCTTCCCCGAATAATTTGATTGTTTGGAGTCTTGTATTGTTCTTGTTTAGTGTTGATTGAAAGAATCCTCTTTTCTGGTTCCAAGATAGGAAGGGTTGGCAAATTGAATTGTCTTTCTTGTTGAGAGAGCATTGAGAAAACCTTGGTTATGTTAGGAAGGGGCTCAATAAGCATTATCTGGGACCTGACTTGAGCATATTTTTCATTGAGTCCTTTCAAGAACTTCATCACATAGTTTTGCTCTCTATATGTTCTTACAAGATCCACTATACCACAAATGAGTTGTGCAGAGCATTTGCAGTTAGGGATTGGTCTGAATAGCTCAATTTCTTCCCACAAACTCTTCAATTCTGTGAAATATTCTAAAATTGTAAAACTACCTTGATCCAGATGGTAGAAATCATGTAGGAGATCTGAAATTTTGAACATGTCTCCTTGTGAGAATCGTCCTTGCAAATCTTTCCAAACATCAGCAACTGAGTCTATCCACAAGATTGATTTAACAATGGATTCTTCAACAGAACGTTGTATCAATGAAAGAACCATAGTATTGCATCTCTTCCATGGATGATGCATTGGGTCAGTTGGTGGTGGCTGTAGTAAGCTTCCATCGATGAAGCTGAGTTTGTTCTTTGATTCAAGAGAGATCTTCATGGCTCGTGCCCAAGAGTGATACTTTGTTCCATTCAATAAAGGTGTTACCAAGATCACTGCAGGACTTTCGTTGGACTGAAGAAAGTAAGGATTATTGTTTTGGTCAAAGATCTGTAATTGATTAGCCATGGCAAGAGAGGATAGAGAGAGGATGATGGTGTTGAAGACGAATCAGAACATTACTGCTCTGATACCATCTTAGAGTAAGAAAATGCAGCGGAAGAGAGAAATGAAGAAAGAAACTTTATTAGTTCTTGCAAGACTTGGTTGCAGAACTTAGAGAGGTGAAAAGAGTTTAATAGAAAAACTATATCTAGCAAAAAGTAATTTTCAACTAACCTAACATAAGCTATTTAAAGAAGAAAAGGAAAACAACTTAACGGAAAAGGAAAACAAACTAACAGAAAGTGGGCTTTAATAACAGAAAGCCCAAAAGCTAATAAAGGGAAAAACAACAGAAAAACCCAATAGCTTAACAATTACATTAAGATTCAGTGTGAATAGTGAAGATACACTATATATTTTTGAGTTGTTTATAAGTTGGTTTTTGGAATATAAAAATGGAAAAAGAGGCAAGGTGAGAGAACCTCTCACAAATATATTTTATAATGTGTTTTTTCACCATTTTTAAATGAATGGAAGGAAAAGATAAGTGTTTAATTCCACTCCATTCCATAGAAATTTAAAAAATGGAGATTTTCTTTCGTTAAATGAAAAATATAAATTTGACATTTTCACAGAAAACCTTAAGTTATCATGTTGATTGGTTAATCCAATTATATGCTTAACTCATAACCAAGTCATACTTATAATACCCTAACACAAATCTTAATTGAGTAAGAGGAAAAAATGCATGTTTTGAAATGTTTTATACATTTTCACTACATTATCTATCGTTCATATTTAATTATTATTGATTTTTAAAAATTAATACAAAAGAATGATAAATGATATATCGATTGTATATAAATCTTTATATTGACAATAATAAGATATTACATTCATTCAATAAATGATCTCTTTATAATAATAAAATGATAAATAAAGTTGGAAACATATGAGATTAGAGCTTGACTTAAAGAAACTCTATTATTTTAACATATACCAAAGCATGACATGATTATCCATTTAAGTTTGTTTTTTTCGGAATAGGTTTGTATGGTTTAAAAGCTTGACATGTTGGTTTGTTAGCTTATTTAAAATTCTAGTATAATATCATATATTTAAATAGGTCAACAAACATTTAAAGTTTAATAGGTCAATTTTTATTGATAAATCTAATATTCCAATGCTAAATTGTCATTATAATTTATATGATTTTTTATTTAATTTATGTATTATTATATAAAATATTAATAAAATTGTATTAGACAAATTGTGAGGCTTAATAAGTTTTTTAAACGGTCTTTGTTGGACCTATTTTAATTAAGTAAACTTTTTTAGGGAAATAGAGATTCATTTCTAGTAGTGGACTATCCAATGTTGGATTGGATTGTAACCACTTAATTCAAATAGTTTAAATTTATTTAACATTTTAACCATCAATTCTAAAGAAATCTAATGATTCACATTAAATTGGTTATTGTACAAGAAAGATATATAATATTAAATTGTTTATTGGTTGTGATAGGGTGAGATTAAACTCATTGAAGATGATGGTGTTGCTGCAGCCTCTCCCTCCTCCCACTACCCAATTCTCTTCTTCTAAATCTCTTCAAATTCACTTTCACACACATTACACTAAAACTATAACATTTTCTAATTCATCTTCATCTCCTTCTCTTGTGCATAACGATGACCTTGAAGAACTCTTACACATTCTTCCATCTGATTTGCATCACAATCTCCTTAACCAAACAAACAGGCCTCAACTTCTAGAGGTTCTTTTTCCATTTTTATGTTTTCAACTAAATCATTATATTATGCTCTTATACTCAACATATGTTATTATTATTTATTATATATCTTTGATTAGGTTATATTGGATTTGGGGCGTTTTCCAGAAGCACGTTATCTAGGCCAACATGGAGGCCAATGTATTAGGAACACTGAGGTAACATACACTTATAATTCCGAATTTTTAATTCATGGGCCATATGTTTTATCTTTTTCACACAAAAAAATTATATTTTTTTTTTAAAAAAATGTGATTTTTTTCACTTCCAACATTTAAATGTTGTTGAATTAATCTTTTTCTAGAAAGCAGAAGCTATAATTCAGATTTTATGAGAAATTATATTTTTCAGCTTCTAAAAGAAAGCTCCTGCAAAGTGGAGAGAATGTAAAAAACACTTTTTTATGATTGTAGTCAAGCACAAAACAACTTCTGATTTACATTAGAACTATACAGCCAAAAAATACCTTTTTAGCATCACTTTCTTGAGTTCAAACAAATGGGCTTAAAAAAATGCATGGTTTCTGTCAATATTAATAAAATCTTGGAGGGGTTATGTGATCTCTTAAGAAATGTGTAGTTAGGTAACAGTGAAAGAGTTGGAATATGCTCAAGAAGCTGTTGGAGAATTTGGCAGAGACAATAGAGCTGGCATTGAGGGTACATTGCACAGAATATCTGCAATAAGGAGTAGGAAAGGTGGTATTGTTGGTTTGACATGTCGAGTTGGGAGGGCAATCAGTGGCCAAATTGACATGGTTTACGATCTGCTTCAATATGGGAAGAGCATTTTATTTGTTGGAAGGTGTACTTCTTACTTCATTACTTGTATTTAAGTGATTCTTGCTGATAATTTAAGATAAAATACATGTTGACAATTGAAGATCAGGCCCTGTAAAATGAAATCGGTTTGATTCGTTATAATAGATAAGCATTAATTCATTCTGATATGATCTTTATCCTTATCTTATTTTTGGTCTAAATTTCATCCTTACTTGTACTTCATCAAACTGACACTTGATAATTGTTTGGCACTCTATGTAATAAATAATCTAATTTGATCATTTTGAGGTATTTTGAAATTTGTGTAATATAAATTGGAATAAACTAATAAATGGTGAAAGTCACTTACATGTCATGTTGACTTGCTAATCCAACATGATAAATTCACCATGTACAATTTTTCTGTGTTATTTTTTCCTCATTGGATCTTCCATAATTTGGTTTTTCTCAGGCCTGGGGTAGGCAAGACTACTGTTATGCGAGAGATCGCCCGTGTACTGTCAGATGAATTTCACAAAAGAGTGGTATATTGTTTTTCAGCATCTTACGTCTTTCTTTCTTCCTCGAAGTACTTTGTCGATTTGCTCATGATAGAATAAATTCATGCAAATTGGGTAGGTGGTTGTTGACACCAGCAATGAAATTGGAGGTGATGGCAATATTCCACATGCAGCAATAGGGGGTGCACGAAGAATGCAGGTACCCGAGCCATCAATGCAACATAGAGTGATGGTTGAGGCAGTAGAAAATCACATGCCTGAGGTGATTATTGTAGATGAGATTGGCACAGAAGCTGAAGCTCATGCTTGCCGGTCAATTGCTGAGCGAGGCGTCATCCTTATTGGGACTGCTCATGGACAACAGCTTGATAATATCATGAAGAATCCTACACTTTCCGATCTGGTTCGTTTTGATCTTTACATGATGGGGCCAATAACATCTCTTAGTTGTTTTAGTTTTTGTTTCCTTTTTAAGAAGTTGAGGTTGGCCTATATTGGCTTTTATCTGGGTTATAAGCCAGTTTGTTGCCTTCTCGATCTTGAGCATTATAAAGGCTTCAAAGAAAAAAAAATCATGATAAGTAACTAATTTTTTCTGATTTAGGTGAGCTATTTAATTGAAAATTTGGTGTTAGCAGCATTATAATGATCTGCAAGCTTTAAGAGTGAAAACATGCAATTCATAAGTGTTTTAACTTGCGGTTACGTTGCGTTTACAGCAATTGCGGGAAAATGTGGCCACAATTGTGGTGGCGATGTCGTTGTGAAGACTCCCGAAACCGCAATTGTTGTTGCGAAATGCAATTCAAAACACTAATGATAAGTTTGGTGGGATGAAATTCTGCACTGAATTCTATTATTCATATTAATGTGGCTAATATATACTGTAAAATAACATATATAACTGCCTCTTCTGAGCTTGCTTTATGTCCCCCTAGTTAATCTACATTGCTGAAAACAATGTTGTCTAGAAGAGGATCAACACCTTGCATCTTAGTTCATGGTGTAATAGAGTTTTGATAAGCATTTCAAAAGTAACCTGAAAAATTATAGCACTCGTTCACTTGTAATGCACATTGAGTAGATATTATTTGGTGTTAAAGAGATGCTTGAATTCATGGAACTTTGAGTCATTTTGCACTCTAGTCAACTTTAATATTCAATATCCACCTCTATTTAATTTACCAGATTGGTGGAATAGAAACTGTTACTCTGGGAGATGCAGAAGCCAGAGCAAGAAATTGTCAGAAGACAATTCTTGAGAGAAAAGCTCCTCCAACATTTGATTTCTTGATTGAGATGAGAGACATGCACTACTGGCTTACACATCAGGTATTGTTAATCGAGATTTCCTGGGGATGGCTGAATTCAGTCACTAGATATGCAAATAAATGAAGATATATCGATGAAGTACCATCTGGAGTTAAGACTTCGTTGTTATGTTATCGTTTGATAGTCCAACTTAGAAATTCCAATTTTAAGGTCCATTCAGCTTAGGAAAGTAACCAATAAACTTCCATGCTCCTTTTTAACTTGTTCTATTTCATGTATTCCTTTTGCAGACTGACAAAAGTGTCGATATGTTGCTTCGAGGAAAAAGTCCACAAGTCGAGGTAATTCTTTAGTGTATACCTATTAAGTTTTAATCTGATCAGATGTCCTTAGGTTTCTCATGGAATATTTGCTTTTAGATTAGTTTATCTTATTGCTCTATACTCCATTTATATCAGTTAAAGTTGGATATTATGCATGATGAATTACTATAAAAATCTTTCAATTGACAATGGCTATTCACTTTTTGGTTGAGATCTATGAAAAAGAATTAGATATTAAATTCAATCTATTCATTATTTTCTGAAAATATTTAATAAATATTATGCTGCATCATGTAGTCATATGGATTATGGGTGCTATTTCTCTTTCAAATTTGTTTCATATGCTCATTTCATGTACACATTATGTGTCTCCTATCTTTATATAATTACAAAACTGTCCCTTAATTAGATAACATATCAACAACATATAAATGATTTTTTTTTCTTATGAACCTTTAGTTTATGGTCATAAAATCATCTTTCCAGGATGTTACATATTATGACTGATATGTCACTAACTTTTTTTTGCAGGTAAGAAGAAGAGACTTAAAGGGCAAGGTTGTGATAGAAAAATCTAAAGCATATGATAAATGCCAATTTTGATTTCCCCCTGCCCATAATGTTTTTCAACAAATTTAAAGCAGTCTAGGATGGTTTACTAATACAGTTTAGATTTTAATGTTATAATCATGTTCAGGATTTTGTAAATTGTTTATGATTGTTTCATTTATATTATTATGAATATATGTGTATATATCTTCCATTTGGAAATTACATCATGTGCCCTTCTTTCTTAGCACTTTATGTTCTTAATACAAACTGTTTATATCATGACATTTGATTAGAGTATATCATGAAAACACCTAGTTTTGTTGTTATTATTGTGGAAAGGCATCTCATGATATAGCTACCTCCACTTACTCAGGAGCTTCGGGCACTAGACCGCCATTTGTATCGATTTTAACGGTAGGATTTGTTGGTGCATTAAACTTTGCTGACTGAATGCAGATTACTGCAGCTGTCACTCTGCAATTTTTTCATATGAAAACAGATATCATTACATGAGAAGAAAGATGATTATAGGAGGATAAGATATCCTTAAAAAAACACAAAGAGACATACATAAAAACTAAGCAACTTAATCATATAACAAAAGTAAGATATTTTGGTGATTCATTCCTAATATCTACAAAAGGGTAACTAGTTAATTGCATATTACAATAACTAGTTTGATGCTGTGATAGAATGAGACACTGTTGAATTTTGTCTTAATCCTAGGAGACAAAACCCAAAAAATTGAGTGGTGGTGGTGCTGCTGCATTCATATAGAGAGATAAGGTGTTGATATATCATATAGTATCGAAGACTCTCAAAACCTTAATATATAATTCGTAACAAACCCAAATTTAAAACCTTTAATGTAGTATTGAAAAAATATTTTATTTTGATTTGTCTAGAAAACCGAAGAAGATTAGAAATGAGTGAACGAATATAAAGTATAAATTTATAAATGTTCAACCACCATGACTATAGTAAACTAAAGCTCAAAAAACTCTCTACTTTTTTTGTTGTTGCAATGACATGCATCATGAGTACTTTATCACCAAACCACTCTCTTATTTCCTCACAAACCAAACATTCAGCTATATACACTTTCCCTTCAACAAGAAGAGCTGGTGGTGGTTTGTACTCAGCCATAAGGGCAACTAGTGCCACAGAGAAATCGGGCATCAAGATTCAGAGGAACCCTCCTGAGTCAAAGCTCACTGAACTTGGTGTTAGGCAATGGCCCAAGTAAACTTCTTTTCATTTTCTCTTTTATTTAATGGGAGATGATCCACTTACTTCAATATAAGTTTAAAAAACTTACTCCACATCTTAGCCATCAATTCTAAGGAAATTCAATGGTTTGAATTTGTGAATAAATCTAAACCATTAGATTTCCCTAGAATTGATGGCTAAGATTACATTTATATATTCTTCAAGGGTAGCGAGTGCAAGGTATGTATATAAATTAGGGTTAGTTTGTATACAGGCAAAAAATGGATGGGTAATTTGTGTAATTTCGCTAAAACTCAAGGGATATGAGTATAATTTACTCAATAGAATGTGTTTTTGAATAGAATGTGTTTTTGAATTCTTATTCTTGACTATATGATACACATATTAATGTAAAACAGATGGGGTTGCCCTCCAAGTAAATTCCCATGGACATATGAAGCAAAAGAGATTTGCTATATTTTGGAAGGAAAAGTAAAGGTTACACCAAATGGAGCAAATGAGTCAGTGGAAATTGGTGCTGGTGACTTGGTTGTGTTTCCAAAAGGAATGAGTTGCACATGGAATGTTTCTGTTGCTGTGGACAAGCACTATAACTTTGAATAAATATTCATACATGCTGTGTGTGCCTAATGAATGAAAAAGCTGGTGAACTTTCATGACTTATTTGGCATTATATTTTCTATAAGGTTGGATTGTTGGATATACACTTACATTATCTCTCAACCTCAAATAAACCTTGTCCAATGTAAGGACATTATGCCTTCTAGGGACATTGAAATATCATCTTAAGCAGACTAACATAATGGAAATAATGGATTGTATTTTTTGATAAGATGATTTTGGACCAAGCATATACCTAGGTACACTAGTTAGGTTCGAGTAATGTTTTCTCCTTATGGGACATTATTATGGTGTTTAAGACCAATGATCTCAGAACTATTGGATGATAAACAAGATGATTAAAACATGGTTTGAGAAAGTATAATCCTATTATTATTACTTGATTAGTTTTTGTGTGGTTGCATTTATTTTTCCCTTTATGATTAGAGCGAGTCCTATGCATTAAGCCAAGCACCAATAAGTCTTGAAGTACCTAAAAATGGCAAAGAAACACAACTGACATTGTCAAAGTTACAAAATAAAACTCAATTTTCTCTTTATTCAAATCAAACACCAATAAATGATGATATAAATATATACTACATGCTACCTTAATGAGAGGTTTCAGGGTCATTATTTTGTAAGAAACATAGACATAAAGAAGAAAAAAAGATGGGAAACTCAACAGATACATTAATCATATCATTTGGTGAGATGCTGATAGATTTTGTTCCTGACACAGCTGGTGTATCATTGGCTGAGTCAACTGCTTTTATCAAAGCCCCTGGTGGTGCACCAGCTAATGTTGCTTGTTCCATAGCCAAACTTGGTGGTGACTCTGCCTTCATTGGCAAGGTTCTTAGTTCTTATATTCTATAACCATTTTCTCTTCTCAAACCTATCTCTTCATTTCATTCCATTTTCTAAATGATCTAAATATATTTTTTCTGTTATATGTACTCAACAAAATCATCATTAATATTTTAAATTACATTTCACAGCCGTAATATTGCATTTTCGGAATATTACACCACAATTAGTAAACACAATGTAGTTGCAGCCTTAACTATAAAACATTGGAAAAAGAATCATTTTCAATACTGGAGAGACAAGTTCATGTTTTCTCTTTTATATTTAAGGATAAAATTGTGATCACATTATATTTAAAATGCAAAAGTGTCACAAGGTGTTATTTTTTCCTTGTTTTTTTACACACTTTCCTCTTCCTACATAGATCTTGATTTAATACAATGGTGATGACACTAAATTAAGACTTTTTTAAATTAATTTAAAATGTATATTATTTATTAGAGATGAATCCTAATTTATGAAATGAAATCATTTTTATATTTCATTTTCTTCAAACCTAGACATTGTTCTGATATTTTTTTTTTCTTCAATGTTGTTCCTACTTGATGTACACCAAATCAATTGCACTAATCTTATACTTAAGGATGTTGAACATTGTGACTTTGAACAAGTCTGAATTTTGTGATTAAATGATATTTATACACTATAATGAAATTGTTGATATTTTCATTTTCTTCAAACCTAAACATTGTTCTGATGTTGGACATCTATGACTTAGAACAAGTCTGAATTTTGTGATTAAATGATATTTATACACTATTAAGATTATGTTGTCCAAAATACATAAAAAAGTTGTTACTCAATCATTTAAAAATGAGTTGTAGCTAAGCTAGATATGTATAATCCTATGGCATATCTTTTAACAAGTCTATTACAATGAAAGGTGATAGGTTAGTATTAAACATTAATTATAATGCGATACATGCTAAGTGAGAATCTCGTGTACTGGGACACTGTTTTTAATGTGACACACAGGTAGGAGATGATGAGTTTGGAAGGATGCTAGTTGACATCTTAAGGGAAAATAAGGTGAATACAGATGGTGTTTGCTTTGATATGGGGGCAAGAACTGCATTGGCTTTTGTGACATTGAGGAAAGATGGGGAAAGGGAGTTCATGTTTTATAGAAACCCCAGTGCAGATATGCTACTGAAGGAGTCTGAATTGAATATGAGTTTGATAAAGAAGGCTAAGATATTCCATTATGGATCAATTAGCCTGATATCAGAACCATGCAGATCAGCTCATTTGGCAGCCATGAAAAGTGCTAAAGAAGCTGGTGCTTTGCTCTCTTATGATCCAAATGTTAGGCTCCCTTTGTGGCCTTCTGATGAGGCTTGTAGGTCTGGGATCAAGAGTATTTGGTTTGAGGCTGACTTCATCAAGGTACAAATGTTCAAAAATCATTTCTAGAAGCCTAGAACTTTGACAGAATAGGGAAATGAACCAACAATGTGTTGGCCTAATGGTGTGAGGCCTCACTCGATCCCCGGATTGGCCAAAATATTTAAGGTTCGATTCCTGGGAGTGACACTTGTTGGGAGGGGCAACCACATGTCCCGAAAAGGATTAGTTCCTTACCCATAGGGTGAGCAGATATTTAATTGAGTGATGGTGTATTTGTTATGGACATGTTTCACAACTCAGTAGGAAAAGATATTCCCTACTGTTAACTTTTTCAGAGGTTTTGCTGTAGCATCTCTGAAGTCATTGGTTAAGATAACTTATCTTTTTTCTAAATAGGTGAGTGATGATGAAGTTCAATTTCTTACACAAGGAGATCCTGAGAACGAAGAGGTTGTTATGTCCCTGTGGCATGACAAGTTGAAGATGCTTCTTATCACTGATGGAGAGAAGGGTTGCAGATATTTCTCCAAGGTACTATCCACCCTTGTTTTAAAACAATGCTTGTTTTACTGATTTAATTCAATAAAGCATTTTTCTAAAAGAAACTGAGATATGCAGATAGCACTCTTGGTCATTATTACTTCATGGTTGTTTTCATTTGTACAAGTTTATGATTTTGACTTCACATTTGTTATACCAACAAAGTGTTGGTCTAGTGGTGTAAGGCCTCAATGGTCAATGGTTCGATTTCTGGGATCGACACTTGTTGGGAGGGACAACCACGCACCCCGAAAGGAATTAGTTCCTTACCCATAAGGTGAGGGAATACCTTTGGTTATACCAAAGAAAAATATGAGACAATCGCTTTTCTAGAACCCATTGGGAAGTGAAATAGCAAATGAAGAATGAGCTGCAAGTCAGGAACAGACACTGTTTAGGACCCTGGGAACAAATGCTCCCACTCAACTTAACAATTTTTCTATCACCCATGATAGTCATATGTTAATTTAATTTCTTATGTTTGTACTTGTATGTTGTTTATGCCTTCACTGCCTAAACATTTGTCACTACTATCTACATTTTTTTAGTCAATAGTCTTTTAATGGCTTGGTACAGTAATCTAAACTACACATCTTTGGATTATTATGTTGTTTAACTGTAGAACTTCAAAGGAAGGGTAACTGGGTTCTCAGTGAAGGTAGTTGACACTACTGGTGCTGGTGATTCTTTTGTTGGGGCAATTCTCACAGCTATGGCCAAGGACCCTTCCATACTTGATGTATGCTCTCTCTATCTTTATATATATATATATTTGTATAACACCCAATGGTTTTCTAAACAAGGCTTTATTAACTTGTCATTGGTTTGACATATTTGCATTATTAATGGATCCACTATAAAGAATGAACCAAAATTCAGAGAGGCATTGACGTTTGCAAATGCTTGTGGAGCAATCTGTACAACAAAGAAGGGAGCAATTCCTGCACTTCCAACTGCCTCACAGGCTAAGGAGTTTATATCCAGCTCTAAAGCCAAATAGAATTTCCTTTGAAATTTGTACTCCAAAGGGTGAGTTTGGCACAACGGTAAGGTTGTTACTTAGTATCCATGAGGTCACAGGTTAAAATCCTATAAACAGTCTTTCCGCTAACGATGGTAAGATTGCATACAACTACCCTCCCCAGACCTCACGAAAAAGGAACCTCGTGCACTGTGCTGCCTTTTTCAGTGGTTTTGCCTCATTTCAGAGTTTTTGTTTTTGTTTTTTTTAAGCCTTCTTGATACAATGACTTAAGGTGTTGTTTCTGTTTACGAATAAATAGCCAACTCAATTTTGTTCCATTTGCCTATTTAACTTGTAACATACAGAAAAGGGAAAAAATTATTACCTCTACTCTCTTTGCAATACACTAATCCGAACATAACATATAACACATGATGAAAACTTCATCATCACATTGATAATACTCCATAACATTTAACCTAAAAGTGTTCTTACTCTGACTGCCATGAGTTTCTCATAAGCATAACACACTAATTTATCAAAGAAACATAGCATGTATATCTTACAGCATTGCTAAACTCCTAATGTAAAGAATGACTTATCCGAAATTGCCTCCATTTCATTTCATTATGCTCCATTCCATTCAGCCTTTTTTTCCTTCTTGTTGTATCTAATCCCAAACTTCTATCCTATGCTTAATTGCTTATCACATCTTGGACTATACAAAAGGCTGAACTTTTCATAACCCATCTAGTCAAGTTTGTATTAGGATATCAACTTTTGAAGTGAATCATTTCATCCAATTAAAGAAGGGGGTAGGGTGAAGAGGCATAATGATTTCACATAATAAGACAGTGCTTCCACATAATGATCCTTAATCTCAGGGGAGCAACAGAACAAGAGAACATTGTCTAAAACTAGACCTTCCTTATATTACATCTTTCACTTTTCTATTTCTTTTCTATCCAGTGAAACTTAAACCAGTAGCTATGCTGTTATACAAGAGATAATTACAACAATCATGAATGTGATTTTACAAATGACAATGACAATGATAAATGATACACCTTGATTGTGAATATAGTTATTACATGCTCATGGCTCTTGATGAAAACTCCGGTTCCCCTTCTTGTAACTCTGATTCAGCTACATCACCATTAGCCTATAATACATGAACCAAATTAGGTCAAACTACCTACCACATGCTCATATCTCATAAGCACTGCTGCAAATAAAGGAAAACATCTCCACTATGAAATACTTCATTGGCTTGGGTTTATACTTTCTAAAGGTAACTTGGACAAGGAGCCACCACCCAAAATAAATCTATAAACAGCATTAGTTAGCATGCATTCAGATATAATATCATACCACTGAACTCTCCAACTTAGCTAGGTACTGCTCCAAAGCGCCATCTCCACGAAGAATTTTTCCACCACACCCCGGGGTATTTTCTGATCCTACTGACTCCTCATCAACAACAACTGCATCGATCTGTTCATTTCCTTCCTTAATATCTGGAATCTGGTGCGTCTCAGTAGAAAATCGAAGAGGCCGATGATAATCCTAGTTGCTTGAAGATAGCCATTCATTTTAATAATAAATATACTTTTACATACTTCGAACATGGCTTCAGTTAAAATGTTTTCCAGTAGAGCTCTCAAACCCCTGGCACCAGTATTTTTGGCCATTGCTTTCTTTGCAATGAGTCTCAGAGCTTTCTCTGTGAAGTGTAGCTTTACCTGAAGTGTAGCAGTAGAGTTTCAATAAATAGAACATTACCCACCACTCACTTGCACCTATAATAAACATATCAAACACAGATAACAGAGATTGGAGGAAGGGTAACAAGGGGGTGCCACAGAACAATTTGAATTATTTTTCACAAGCTGTGACCAATTTCGACATAGCAAAGACAAATGTGGCAAAGAGCATAAAAACTAAAATCGGCCAAGGTTGTTTTCGAGAAAATTCCTAAGTCATTTTCCAACGCAGAATGGTAAAAAGTATCTCCAGGTAATGACTCAAGAAAGTTACAGTCAACAGCAATGAATCAAATGAAGAAATAAAAATTTAGAAGAATAAAGGGAAGCATGTAAATACTTTAGCTGACATCATGGAAAAATAGAAAGAGGAAAACTGAGTAATTAATCATATTACAATTTGAAAGAAAAGATATATTAAGTCTGAGTCATTATTATTAGATTAAGTCTATCGTAGATAACCAATTAAACAAGTATTTCATCCAACGTAAAATCTGAATGATGTGCAACTACACATATCCAAATTTCAGTTCAAACAGTGGAGTTGTCACTTTGTGAAGGGCGTCACCTAACCCAGAATTACATGAGCAATTTGTTCAACAAAAGATCCCAAATTACATAGGGCATACGGATATGGTGATTTAACTGATAAGTAACATGGGTTCGTATTTTCACACCACGAACACACAAAAAGAGACGCTCGCACAAACAGATATGAGAGTGTATCTGTGTAAGGAAAACTGCTTACATTATTCATGCTAAACAGTTTCTTATATTGCTTAGCAAGAGCATGTTTTGGTTCTGTGAGGACCTGTAAAACCAAACAATATTTCAGTACTCATGACCAGATACCTATGCAAAATCTAGAATATTATCTCTTTTCTAAAGTAGGCTTGCCTACTGTCATTTAAAATTAAGCATTCCATATGGCAGAAATCTAGACTTATAAACTAATGTATACACTGTCGCAAGCATATTAAAAAATTACAGATGATATTCACATAGCCAGTCACCCTTCTTTCTGGTTCAATTATAGGCCCAAAGGAGAGAGGCGCACAAGCTCATTTTGTACATACAAAAAATCATAATATAGTTAATACCCATTACTCTTCAGTTAAAAAGTCCATACCCTTATATCCTTATCCAAATTTATTGCTTCTTGTGTAATCTATAAACCCTATACAATGAACACTGGCAGATGCCAGATAGCCATTTTGTCATTCTTTATGTTATTTATTAAATTCAAAAGGCAATGGCCAATTAGTATTAGCTTTTCAAAAATACACAATAATTATAATGATAACAATATTACATAATAAATAAATAAAAATCCTTTACACAATAAGAGGTAGTCATAGGGATTTAATTCCTTTAGAAGGCTAGAAGATCACAAGGTTTCTTAGTTTTATGCTCCCTTAGTCCTTATATAAGGCATCTTTAACTATATTACACTAACCAAGGAGGGTAGTTAATTTTCTTGATTTTTAAAACGATACTATAACATTACAATTTTACTCTCTTAGCTCTTGATGGAAATTTCACAACTTACTGTCTTTCATTAATGAACAAAGGGCAAATAAGAAGAAGAAAAACAATAAATGTTGCATAGAAAATATAAAGTACCTTATAAAAAGGACCAAGGAAAGCTTCTAGAATGCAACTTATAAATAGTACTAGAGGGAGTATACAGGTAAGTGTCAATGGTGATAAAATATAATTATAGTAGTAGCAATAAGGGAAGCAAAATCAGTCCTTGGAGCACTAAACAGATAGAGAAATCTGGAAAAACTACTATGACAGAATACCTGCATAAGTTGGTCTTCATTTAAAGCTGCCAAGCTAATTAAGATTGGGAATCGTCCAATAAACTCTGGTATGAGACCATATGCAATAAGATCAGAACTTTCCACCTGAAAATTACTAATGCAACTTTAGATGCATTTGGAAAGCTATTGGTGATATTAAATTTAATTATCTAATTTGTGTGTTCTATCGGTGCAATGATCACTTAAGTGCATGAATCATTAACATTAGTTGCTTAAGTATCCATCTTTCTATTGAGTTTAATAGGAAGGGAAACAAAATTTTCCAGTCAGATAACAAGAGTCAATTCTCACCGATTCAAGTAAACATGATGTTAATGATGCATTTGTTACTCCACCTGTTCTCATATTGGCACGGACTGGTGCTCCAAAACCAATAGACGAATCTTGTCGTCTGGCATATGTCAGTAATTAAAATTTGATGGAAACTCTGGCAGAAAGCAAGACATGCAAAACAAAGTGAACAAATACTCTTGCAAGAACGGAAAAAACTATTTACCTCTCTGAAATGGTTTTTTCAAGATCAACAAATGCTCCACCACATATAAAAAGAATATTCTTTGTGTCAATCTGCTTATTGAAAGAAAAAAATTAAATGGAAGGTTTTTAAAAAAAAATTAATGGCCAGATGTTTCTAGAACTATATCCATACAGCACTAGGTGGTTAAAGCTCACCCATATTAACAAAATGTGGACAAATACTTGCCAAGGGGATAAAAGATTTCATAATGAAACAATACATCTTACATTTTGTCCTTCCTAATCATCCTCCAATCACCTATAGCCTCTAATGTGCCTATTCATTAGTGATTATCAGCCAATTAGGTGATTGTATGGTCTTCATGTTTTTCAATAGTTTTTGTATGTTCAAAAGATTGAGTAGGCAGCATAATAAATGCATATTTCTATAACATTTAGGATTCAAAGTCAGCACCCAAAATAATGTACTAGGTAAGAACATTTTCTAATCTTTACATAAGTGCATACATGGGAAAAAATGAGAAAACATCTAACACTCTCCAAAACAATATACCTGTATGTTATCACCTGGTGGATGCTTCCTTGCTCCTTTCTCAGGAACATTTACTATCTAGACAAAAAAGAAACCATTTCGTGTTCATGGCACAGTAAGAATGGCACTAATCATCCTGCATTAAATTATCTTCTCAGAAACATTTAGCACAAATAGTCCATGGATTCTTAAAAATTGACAATGTTATAAGAAACAGATATAATGTTACAGCAGTTTTATGTACTCCAAATTATAAAAGCAACAATATTGAAACCTAAAAAATGTACAGAAAACCAATTGAGTGTGTTATTTAAGCACAGATGGTACAGAAAGGCTAAAGAAAGCACTCTTCAGAATTCAGAATCTAAAAACCACATTAAAATTAAATGAAAGAAAACTACAGAGCACATAATATGCTCACCTAGCACTACAGTTACAACGCAGATAAACCAATTATTAACAACTGCAGTCTGGAATTACTTGACTTACAGTTCCTTCCAGCATTTTTAATAATGCTTGCTGAACACCCTCGCCAGAAACATCCCTGCTAATATTTAAGCTCTCAGCCTGTAATGTATAAAAGTTAAAAGATGCAGTGGAAGCACAATAATGAACTTAGCCAATTAAATTAACAAGAAACCTTCTTAGTTATCTTGTCCACTTCATCAATGTAAACAATCCCCTGTTGAGCTGCTTGAACATTGAACTCTGCTGCCTATATTGAAAAATAGAAAGCACAATGAGATGGCAAGTACACCTAGAAACAACATAATATATCTTCTGAAAATAAAAAAGAAATCAAAATAAAATTCTAAGTAGAGTTTAATAATAAAAGTACTCTAACCATCACACCTTGAAAGAGACCATTGGCTCTCCTTTGACACATTAAGTAAGGACCTGAAATTAAACTCTCGCTAGTACCCCTGATTGAGTTTGCACTCATGCATGTGTGACAGAGCCTGTTTTAATTTTTTTTGTACAATTCTATTTTGTCTATATATAACGTTGGGATATTTCCAAGAAAAAATTTAACACCAAAATAATAGTGCATGTTCTAGTGCTTGCTTCTTCTCATGTGTTTGGCACGCCATTCTATTCCTGCTAATGAATCATAGCAGTGGAATGTCTTCCCTTTGGTGATCACCCCAGTAGTGACTTCTCATCCCACTGACAATCATTCTGTTGGTGACTTATTTTGGTCATGACTCAGTCTCACACAGGTGGCTTTCCCTAGATGCAGTGGCCTTACCCTAACTTGGTCTCAGATGCTCTAGCCCCGGCTTTATCCCAGATGCATTGACCCCATCACTATCTCAGATGAATTGGACCCATCTCAGTCCAATATGCATTGATGGATTGACCACATCTCTGTCCTCGATGCTCTGGCCCGGCTCTGCTCTCCGTCCCAAATGCACTAACCCGACCTGCAGTATCCCCAAGATGTCTTTCCAACCATTGTTTTTCTTGAGCTCAGTATATATCTTTGGTAAATTCCTTTTGAAAGTTATAATTTAGAACATATGCAAAATATATCATAATATCTTCATTGTATGTTTAGAATATCTCAATTGAGTTCTTAGGATTTATTTCCTATTTATGTTCCTTGATTTGTTTCACTATTTAATTAGGAGTATGAGTCTACGATTAGCATAATATAGGACTATTGGCTTTGTCCTTTGGACCATACAGACATATCAGTCATATTTAGTCTTCTATTCTCAGTAGTTAGCCTATATTCTCTTGTCCCCTCTTTTCTACCTAAAACCCTTCGATTCAATAGACCACATTTGTAACGAACGCAGCATAGGGACTTTGGTTCTGAAACTTATGCAAAGGAAGTTTTGTTAACCAACGGGTGGTTAGTTCAAGATTTCAAGTCGTATATGTTTGTTTCCTCTTAAGCAAGGACTAGGTTCGAGTCCTGCGTATGGAGAACCCACCCACCCCTCGCTAGGAGAGCTAGCCCCACTATACTCTGGATGTTCTCAGCTCAAACAGGAATGGCCCACGTGGAGGATACCTGTGACCAGACCAAAAAAGGGAAGTTTTGTCAACGACCAACTCTCTTTAAAACTAGAGTTGTTAGGTGAAGTATTGTGGTTGGCTTTATTATATCTCAACAAACCCTCTCAATTTTCATAGAATATCCCTTTGGGCTTGAAGGGATACACAAGCACATTTTCACCTACACTTCAAACTTAGCAAAGTTTCCTTAAATGCAACAAGCTCGATTCTTGAACTATCAGTCATCGTCAACTACATGAGTGAAACATAAACAAAACAAAACCCAAAGCTAAAAATTGTACGACTGGAAAGTCATAAATAGGCTCATTTCTAGAAAATAAAGAATTGATAATTTGTTCAGAAAACATCATAATTCTACGGAATAATTCACATACCGCAAGTAGTTTATACAATATTGATTCAACATCTTCTCCAACGTAACCAGCCTGCATAAGAACATTTCCTCTTTTAGATCAATAAGAACAAAACTTTTTGTCCAAGGACAATGAAACCTTGAGGCAGCCCTGGAACCAAATCAGGAATAGATAATACTATTTCAATACCCTTGTACAGAGTTAACAATTGGAAGGAAAACTAATACGTAAGCATAATATCTTATCACTCAATAACATGAAAATTCAGATTTATTGCACAAGAGAATAGAAAGATCACACATACTAATATCACACATACTCTGCAAATCTTAATATCAGACATACTTGCCTGTGTTAAGGTTGTCGCATCCGCGATGACAAATGGGACATTCACAAATCGAGCTAGTGTTTTTGCAAGCAATGTCTTCCCTATTTGATGGAAGTTAGATTAGCATAGCAGTTGCGTAGTTGATTAGCAAACAATGTGGATGTAATTAATTCTCATCTTACAAGAAAGAAGGAAAAAACTTGTTGTAAATGAATGTCATACCTGACCCAGTTGAACCCATCAAGAGAACATTACTCTTTTCTAGCTCCACCTGATCATCATCATTTAATCCTTCTGAAATTCCTGAATCTTCCCCTGACCTAGTATTAAAATCCACCAATTCAGTCAAATAAAATATCTATCATAGAAGAATAAACTATAAGATTTACACTCTATATATAATATGAAGACATGTGGACTGATGCAAACAAGAAGAAAGCAATAAAGGGAGCAGGGGCTGGAGCTCGGTAGCATCAGTAATGTTTTGACTAAGGACCACAAATTAAGAAAATGATAGGGGCAGCGAATGAACTCACACTTGTTGTAAAGAGGTGTGGTATATTCTTTTATAGTGATTATAAACAGCTACTGAAAGCACCTTCAACACAAACATAAACCATTACTCAGATTACAGTAGAAGGCCACATGTTAGAACAATGCATTTACAATGACTTGTAAAGATGACTCAAAGCCTTCTTTCAGAAATCATAAAGAAGAGCTAAAGAAAAAACGACAACGTGAGACTCAACCTAGACACTAGACCTTCTAGACATGTATACACATTAACATATTATAGATAAATAATATTCATCCCTCTCCCCATTTTGGATCCCAATTGAAACCATAAAAGGGGCACTGGTATATTATTCGAAGTGTCCATAATATCAGGGAAGAGAAATGTACAAACAAACATCATTAGCACAGTAAGCAAAGCCACAACAACAAGCCTTTTTCCATTAGATGGAATTGGTTACATGAATCAAACGAGACCACTACGTCCTACCCAAAAAAATAACATGTCTCTCACAAACCATATAAATTTTAATCCTTCTTAATGGTTTCGCCTATAAATTTAAGTCCTTCTTAATGGATTCGCCTATAAATTTAAGTCCTTCTTAATGGTTTCCCCTATAAATTTAAGTCCTTCTTAATGATTTCGCCTATAAATTTAAGTTCTATTAGTCTCCATCTACCTCTAACTATTAAGCAACCTTCCATACCTATACTCCTTATTGGAGCTTCTACAAGTCTTATGTGCTCACTAAACAAAGCATAAAAAGGGCGGCTCAGTGCACAAGGCTTTAACTTAGTAGGTTTGGGGAGCCTACATGTACGCAAGCAGATAGGCTGTTTCCAGGATTTGAACCCGTGATATTAACATAAAACTAAATAAAAATGTATGGCATCAAAATTCAAGTACACAGCAAGATAATACCTTTTTGGCCCTATCTTGACCAATAACAAACTTATCAAGGCCCTTACAAATCTCCTTTGGAGTTGGTAAATTCCTACCCAAATTAGAACCTCCCCATGCACCACTCTTATCATCATCACCACCGCCGCCGCCACCGCCATAACCACCTCCCCTTGGCCCAGTAGCCCGAATAAGATTAACCCCAGGTGCAAAAGGTGGGCCCGGAGGAGTATGCACAACAAACCCATCAGATGAACCAGGTGGTGGAGACCAATTCTCTGGTGGCTCCCCATTACTGTAAAATAAACCATGAGTGATGGAATGATTCAAACCATGATGAAGAGGGTAATTTGGGAAATTCCGGTTGAAGAACTTGTTGCCGTTGATGGTGGAATTCCGATCGTCGGAGCCGGTGTGGTCAGACTTGTAGCGGTGGTGGGAGGCGGAGTAGGTGTGTGAATGTGAAGAAAGAGCAAAGTGAAGTTTGTGCTTGTTCTTCCATGTGGAAGAAAGGATTCGAAACATCACTGCAAAAAATAAAAATTGTTCTTTTTTTTTTAAGTTTTGGGATTTGCAAGGAACAAGGAATTGTTGTGACAATAAAAATTGTTCTTTTATTTTTTTGAAGTTTTAAATTGGTGACTGATGATGACTTTATTTATGAAATTTTTTGTGTAATTGGATAGGATAAATAGTCAGAATAGTTTAGTGGGTGATGACACAAATTTAGGGGAATTTTTTTATGCTACTAAGAAAAAATATGGATAAAGTTTAAGAATCATCAAATATATTTATCAATACATTTATGAAAGAGAGTTACCAAATCTACTTTTTTTCTTATCTTATTTCAAAAATAACTCACAAAAGAGGTAGGTGCTTTGGTGTGGAAGGATAAAAAAAATAGACAAACACATGATCATTAACATTTTATGGTTTCTTAACTCAACTTGATAGTTTCATTTTCTCCTTAATTAATGACTGGTTAGCTTCTATGGTACATTTTGAAAACGAATTGTACCTTAAAAATGAATCATTGGATAATGTTGGAATTAATTAAATCAATGGGTATGTAGAAGTAATGAGAAATTAGGGTAATTAATATAAATACTAACTATAGAATAATGTAGAAGCAAGATGTGTCTAAAGTTAAATTAAACTTATTAGTTAAGAAAGAAAACTAGTGAATAATGTCACCGCCTAAATATGATTCCTTGTTAAGTTTCTTAGCCACTAAAAATATATACTTCAGACCTATTTAAAGGCATGAAAGCAATACTTTATTTATCATTAGTTTTACATTTCCTTTTGTTCTTTCTCTCTTTTGTAAGTATGTGTTTGAGTTTTATATAAGTCTTATTTGATATCAAAATGGGTAAAAGTTGAAGAACTATTGGGATTTGGCATAACAATTTGTATGTGTTTGGTATTATTGCTACAACTACCTCATCAGAGGCCTTGAGTGGTGAAAAATTTTCCCATGCAATGATTGGGACCCAATATAAAATCACTCCATGGTCAATTTCAAGAACTTTATGATTGGGACCAATATAAAATCACTGTATAGTCAATTTCAAGAACTTCTAGAGTTCTTGTACAAGGTTATAGGGGTGAGCAGGACTCGACCTTACCCGCTCATTTGGTATGGCCCGAATATGATCGGGTCTAAAAAGAGTCGGGTCCCATTGGGTTTAGGGTCGGGTTCGGGTTCAAAAATTAGATTCAACCAATATTTAAGGTCGGATAGGGACCAAGAATGACCCGTCCCATGTTCACTCACTCATCATGTTTGTATGTGTCTCTGTTCAAATATATACAGAGTAATGATATTTTTTTGGTCGAAAATATCATTGATTCTCTAATTTTTCATCATATATACATGTTTAATAATATATATACACATATATTATTTTATATGTCAAATTACATATTCACAATAATAAATAATATTTAGAAAACTTTATGTAAAATGAGTATACGTTATATTTAATCGGGTCTAGGGTCGGGTCCGGATATAAAGGTTGACCTTGTGAATATTTAGGGTCGGGTTAACTTCGGGTCTATGGTCGGGTCCGATTTCAGAAAAATGGTCCGAACAACATTTAGGGTCGGGTAAGGACAAGCCTTAATCCATCCCAACCCGACCCACGCTCACCCCTAATGTGTTGTTACCGTATTCAAGTTCCAACATCATGTGTGTAGGAATGACAACGAGGCAGAACGAGTGCGGGTAATGCTTTCACGTACCCATAAATATGTTGAGTATTCTAAATGTGAAGAAGTTTCATATCGTGTAACTCATGATAAGCTAAATATCATACAGGTTGATGGACAAATAAACCAAATGTCTTAGGCTTTGAGTCAATATATGGTGTCAAACTAACTTGCATGTTTATTTTGCTCACATTCTACAAGAACACTTTAGCACATAGAATAAGATCTTGCATTGCCAACAATAGTACTAGAGCATATGGTTCAACGGCTCAATTGAGCATTGAAGCAACAAGTTGTTGATAGATCATTGTCAGATCATTGTGTTGAAAGTCTTCCTAGCGAGAGGTTTGGCTCTGTATTTCGTTGATGACAATACAAGTAAATAGAGAGTTGACATCTAGTATATCTGATACTCGAAGGAGAGTAACTCACCCTTCTAGGGAGATGTTGGGTGTTTCAAGTATAAAGAATAAATTCTCTTAGCTAACAAGCTCTATATTAAGGCAACAAATGATCGATAGATATTCAAATGATAGTAACTCAAACTTAAAGTTTTGGGTCAAACTCACTTTACAGTAGAGTGGGCCAAAGATCCCAAGAAAACTAAAAGAAGAAGAAGACCCAACTAGGGTCCACCAAGTCCTAAATATGATAAAACTTTGGAAAGAGGTCACCATAAGTGTTGACTTCTATATAAGCATAAAACATGGTTAATCTTCATAGATCCATCCCTTTGAAATAGAGACTTGATTCTCATTAAAAGGTTATGACCAAGGTTTTACCGTTAGATGCAGCCCCATTAATTTTGGCGATTGCTCTGTAACGTTACTCACAAATACTCAAATGTCATTATAATTAATAAGGATACAAATGTTATTTTATTTTGTGTTTTTTTGTTTTTTCACACAACTTCCCTCCCCATTAATGGATATGAGTCTCACTCGCCTATCATGGGCTAATGGTTCATATGATATTTATAGTACATGCAAGATATAACAATGAATTTGAGTCAAATATATAGTATTGATCTTTTACCACCACTTATGAAATTTCTCAGTAATAGTTTAAAGAAATGAAATATATATATATAAACTCATTGTATTGAGGCCATTGAGGCAACTCTTAAAAATGATTGTCTTTGTTGAACATTGATGATCACTATTAAGGAACATAAAAATGTCAACCATAAGTGAAACTAATGTAATATTCTAGATGCATCTTAAGTGACATTCTAAATGCATACCATGTGCAACATTGGGTAGATGTAATGTACATTTGACTCTTTGAGAAACTTAGTTAATGAACATAAATTTGGAAAGACTAAGTTGATTAACCACAAATCTTTCAACAACCCAAATCACATTACAATCTAGTAAAATTCATTTAAGTGTATAATAATAATATTCCACAAGTAATTGCTAAAGGCTATTTTTTGTGTGATGGGTGCAAAGGTTTGAACTATATCATCATATTCTTCAACTATAGTTTGCTTAATAAATTTTAGAAGATGAGGTGAGGCTCATTTTGACGCCACTGTCCAAAATCAAATTTCCAACCACAACATAAAAAATTTCTAACCCGTTCTTCATTATACTTGTTTTTCTTTTTTCATACCAAATCTTTGAAAATAAAACAAGGTATTTTGAGAATTATTTTGTTTGAACAAATGTTTTGTATTTCTATTTCCAAAAACAAATTTCATTTTCATATTTTCAGTTCATCAAAATATGTTTGTTAATTGTTATTATCATTTTCATTTTCAAAACTCTTCACTCCCAACTTCACAAACCATCAAAAAAATTCTTACAAATAATTCAATTCTAAATTTAAATCACTAATAATCAACAAGATGTTGGTTTAGTGTTGTAATGTCCTGCAAAATTCCCAAAAAGATCAAAAGAACAATGATTCAATTATTATGAGCAGCGCTTGTTGGAATGACAACCACGTACCCCGAAAGAAATTATTTTTTAGCCATACGGTGATAGAATACTTTTTGTAGTACCAAAAAAATATTAAACTCAATTAATTCATGGACTTGGTCAGTAGCTACCATACATGTGGAATGTCATAATGAGTATCATGCAATTATCGATACTCTCCAAAAAAAAAAGTTGAAATAAATTATAAACATAAATTCTCTATTATTTAATTAAGGTTGCACTAACTTTAAAAGACGATAATTTTTTATCCCAAAATTATATATACAACACTAATCATTGAACAATTTCACCAATATCATTAAGATTAGAGATGAATAAAAATTGTTTTGTTTAAATGGAGAAAATAAATTCTATTACGAAGATGTGTGATGGTGTCAACGAGTGAAACACTCATGAACTTATTCTGACATTTTATTAATTAGTATAGATAATAATTAAAAAATATACTTAATTTATATTTTGATGTTTTAAGGTCGTAGATGATTTAAGAAATTATTAAATGATATAAAAAATTGATACAATTTAACTAAAATAATTACATTTAATGCATATTAAAAATTCAATTAAAAAAATGAAGAAACTTGATTTGAAAAAAGAGGAGTAATTAATAATAGTACAATTGGAAGATAAAATTTAATAGGTATTGTAAAGTTAAAATATATGTTATAACATGAAAAAGTTTAAACATAAAAAAAAATATGGACTAAAAAAATATTAAAATTTTCAAAAGACATCACCATTTCATTATTTAAAAGGTTGAAAAAATCAATTTATTATTTTCATAATTTCAATAAATGAAATTCATGTTTTATGGAATATGAAATAAAAACAATAGTACTAACCTATTTTCATATTTCATTAAAAATATAAATAAAAAACTACCAAAACAATAGAGCCTTAATTTTTCATGTAGCTTTTAGCTTTTTCCCCTATTTTGAAACTGTTTGACAGTCAATAATAAAAAAATAGAGTTGCATGGTAAACAAAAAATTGTAGAAAATTTGTAAGCTTGTAAAAAGGATGTTGTAAAATTTGTAAATTTCAATAATTTAATTGTCACTTTGATCCATTGAAATTTTATCAAAATACATTCAATATCACACTAAAATACATATTAATCATTCATCTCTTTCTCACTAATTTTAAGATTAAGTAATCTTGAATATGACTAATTACTTTTTATTATAATAGTTGAGTAGTCAAAACCTAATACAATCAATTTCCGAGCATACAAAGTAAAAACAATATTTACATAATATTTGAAGTTTAAAAAAGAAATATCAAAATACATAATTTGAAAAAGTAGTTTTTAATTAGACATGTATTTAACCTACTAATAATCATAAACTAATTAATAACTACATAAGTAATAAATAAATATTATATCTTTGTAATGACTTAATAATCTGCTAATATTAGTAATTAAGCTAGATCTTAACCCAACAAAAATAATTATAATGACCCTCACGATGTTACTTCTATGCATCCTCGAACAAAAATAATATTTTTTTGTATTACTAATAATATTTCTCTATTTTTAGTAAATAATTAATATTATTTTTAACAAATTAATATTTTTTACGGTGATCCTAAATAATATTTGAAGGCGGTAAACTCGCTTAACGCCTCATTCCGATTCTCTCTGAAACAGACAGTTCTATTCTCTCGCCAATTTCCCACTTACTCTTCTTTTCTATTTTCCCTTTTTCTTTTCCCTTTTTTCAGTTTTCTTTTCCTTTTCCCTCTTTCCAAAATTGTAGCACTACTTATTATAAATTTCAAAAAAATAGAGCACAGATTAATCCAACGATAACCATCAAATCTCACCATCCAAACCATTACACCTAAACGATCGTTCCCTCTCTCTCTTCTCAACCGTTCCATTCTTCACCCTCCGATCCATAATATTCAACCAGATCTGACCTCACGCGCCTGTCACCGCCTCCTCCATCATGGTCGTTAGCGGAGGGAAGACTCTGAAGCGAATGAAGAGGAGAATCACTGCTGATTTCTATGACTTTCTCTCGTTCCCTTCGCCGTCCTTATCTGCGTCGGATAAATTTTCCGGCGGACCGTTCAGGAACAACGTGCGTTCCTTCCTAACAAAGCACGCGCTTCTCCCGCCGCCGTCGGCGCTGTTCCCTCATTTGATGACGTGGCAGATCCTCTTCCGTGTCGGTGATCTCACTGACGGAGGTCCCGAGTCGGGTCCGGCGGTGGTGTGCCTCGACGTGGTGGAGGAGGACGTTGCCAGATCCAGATCCGTGTATTGCGATCAGTGCCGAGTTTTCGGTGAGTTGACTCGCTAAGTTGTTGACCGGTTCTGTTTTTTGCTTCTCTGAGCTTTGGTTTCATCGTTTTTTCCGGTTTTTCAACGGTTATCGGTTTCCGATCACCTACTCTACTTTATTGCTTACTATACAAAGAAGAAAAAATGAAACCCGAAGAAAATGGAAAATCGCTTCATAGGATTCCCTGAAATTATCGTGTTGATTTCGTGAGATGACCTTTATTACTCATTTACAATTATATATGCATAGTAATATACAGTTATTGAATTATTAGAATGAAAATGACTAATTAATAGTAGTGTTAAGTGGATTATGATTTATCGGCGATATAATGACGATAAAATGATGAGATGTTGTGGGGTTAGGTGAGTGGTGGGTGGGGCCAGAAGAATAGGGGCACGTGGAAGGGTAAGGAAGTGCCACATGTAATTTCTATTTTCCTATCTATTTTTATTTATTTTGGATTTGGAATCTTTTTTGGATATATGTCCTATTTACTTGTCGCTTTTGCGTGACAGCTATTATTATGTTGTTGTCCAACTTTGCTTTCTCACTTTCCAAAGTGGGGCATAGTTTATGTTTCGTTAAGGTTCGTTAAAAAAAATGCATTTTGTTAGGGGACGTGTCTTTCAATTTATGCGCTACGAGGTTATTTAGAAATTAGAAACATGTTCTTTTTTCATAATGCAGTGCACTAAATATACTAGATATATGGAAGAATTGCTTTAATTTCATTGGTGCGTGTTAATTGGGTTTATACTTTATGGAAGAATTGCTTTGATTTCATTAATTGATGCGTTAATTTGCTTACTATTTTTTGATTTCGTTAGTGCGTTAATTTGCTTATTTTTTTTGTTTTCATTTTGTTTGCTTTTGTTATTACTATTATTATTGAATTTTGTCAACGATCGGCTTTAAGGTAACGGTTTCAAGAATAAAAACAAAATTTATGGGTTTTCTTATTCATTGATTAAGCATTAATTTTTTTTTGTTTCTTATGAATTTAATATCTTGTGATTTTTTTTATAGAGTCACTACACTATTAATCAGTCCTGTGTAGCTTCATTTAACTTCTAGTATTTTTGTGATATAGAGTATCCCTCATTTGATATCAGTCCTGTGCATGAATATCTCTTTCAACCATTATTGAGAAATTGAATCATTAACCTTTGACCTAGTTCAATACTTGGAGATCTAGGGAGACTTGCACCACTAGACCAATACCTTTAACTTATAATATAAAAACATTTACATTAATGAATAAGTTTAATACATTATGTTGTGGATGTCTTCTACTTAAAAGTCAATTATTGTCAAAATGACACTTGATATATTGATAGTATAAAAAAATCTTTACATTATCGCTGCTCTAACCATTTTTAAATAGCTACACAGATAAAGAAATATGAATTAATATGTTAACCTATCCTTGTTGTTAGTGGGCTTAGTTGAGAAAATAAACATTGGTAAATGTTAAAAGACAGAATGATTGTATAACGTTGGTTAATTAATATCTTTTTAATATTTTGAAATGGTGAATAATTTGGAACAGAATAAATTCTTTTTAAAATATCGATATAAAGGGGTGAAGAGAAGTTTAAAAGGGTGTTTTTGTTTTTTACGTTATTTTCTGGGTTGAAGTTTGAAAATATTATATTGTGTTTGCTGTTTAGGTTGGAGTGGCCACCCAGTGTGCGGAAAACGTTACCATTTTATAATTAAAGCTGATGGGAGCTCCATTGGTGGGTACCACAAGCCGTGCATGTGCTGTGGAGATATCCTGCATTTGTCAGAATCCAGGTTTGTAACCTTCTGCTACAGTGCCCCCTAATACTAATAGACTTTTTTTGTGTTTCATGAAAAACTTTTGTCAGCTTTTGAATTGTTTTTTTAAACTGATTGTCAGTGATAGATACTCACTTGGGTAGGGGATAAGTGAAATGAGACAGTGCTATGTGGGGTTTCACTGGGTTGTTCTAATTTAGTAAGGGAAGGGTAGCCATTGGTGAGGCGTGAGGGGACTGAACTCAAGATTTTATGAGACAGTGCTATGTGGGGTTTCCCCTTAAGCTTCAGTGACACCTTTCTGTCACATAACATATAATGCGCTCTGTCATTTCATTCACCTGCCTTAAATCTATGGTTTACATTTCTCAGATTGATTACATGGGTTGTAATCAAGTTGAGATTAAAAAAGCTTACTTTGAATTGTTTATCAGCATTATGGTGCAGTTAGTGATCTTACATTTTGGGTTAATGCTTTCTATTTTCAGGTGCAAGTCATGCAACCATGTTACAACTACTGATGATGTTGAAGACTGGGTGTATCACCAGTTAGAGAACACGACTCATCTTTTACATGGTGTAGTCCATGCCAATGGTTATGGGCACCTTCTTCGGGTTAATGGCAGAGAAGGGGGCTCTAGATTTCTTTCTGGAAGCCATATTATGGATTTCTGGGATCGCCTCTGCAAGACACTTGGAGTTAGGTTAGGATTCTTGATTCTAATTACTTCTTGCTGGCTGTGTACAACTGAGTAATTAGGTCTTGGAGCAAACTCCAGCTTTCAATTTCTATTTTGTCCGTTAAACTCTTGTCGGTACATGGCTGTCAGTGATGGTTAAGAATGATAAAGTACATAAGAAATTAATCATTGTTTAATTTAAAAGTTATGTCATGATGTGCATATTTTAAAGATGAGGAGTAATACAATACACATATCTTGCTAAACTTTTGGGAAACTCAAAATATCTTAACGATCTTGAAATGGCAGAATACCTTTGTTCTGCATATTTCTGTTTATATGGATATAGCTTTGAGTTAAGCTCTTAAGTTCACTTTTCTACATGGGCAGAAAAGTTAGCGTGATGGATGTTTCAAAGAAATATGGTCTAGAGTACCGCTTGCTCCATGCCATTATGAAAGGACATCCCTGGTATGGTGACTGGGGCTATGAATTTGTCTCTGGCAGCTATTGTCTAACACAGGAAGCATATAATTCTGCTGTTGAAAGCTTATCCAATCTACCCTTATCGATCTTCCTCTCAAAAGGACAGAATCCCCACTCTCGTGTGAAGGACATGATCTCTTATTACCATTCATTGTCTGAGCATAAGCTTGTAAATATGAGGGACCTCTTTTGTTTTTTGATGTACTTGATTAATGATGCTCGGAAGACTGTTCCTAAGGTGGATGACATAAACTGCAAGAAGCGCCGACTTAATACTTCTGGATTTTCTGGTTCTTGGGAGAAGAACGACATTGAACGTGTGAAGGAAGCCATGCTCAGAGTGTTGCGAGCAGTGTCCGGGTCCAATTGGGTGAGCTGGCGTGCTGTCAGGGGTGCTGTCTGCAAGGTGGCCTCTCCAGAGCTGCTTGATTATTGCCTTGGAGAACTGGAAGGAAAAGTTGTCCATGCTGGGATGGTTGTTAATACCCGATGCAATCCTCAAACTGGAGCTTTAGAGTGCAGGTTAGACTTCAATCTGTTTCTTATAGGATGTTTTCCTTGGTTTTTCCCCTTTTTGTGTCATAATGACTCGGAAGGTGGACAAATTTTAATAGGAGTATGCCTCAGTTTTTATGATTTTGAAACAAACTACTGCACTCTTACTTTACACCTGATCTCAGGATTATAATGCATTAGGGTAGTGCAAAGGATAATTTTTATAATTAATTTACCACTTGCTTGTTTTTCATGATGCACATATTCAATAACTTTCTTAGAGGTTGAACTATATTGATGCTCTTGTCAAACCATATTGATTATGTATTATTTGTAAGATTCTCTTCTGGTTGCTTTTAATCATTTGTCTAGTACTCGTCTATATCTTTATGTGATGTAAATTGGTCCTGGTATTAATGTACTTTTGTGTTTCTATTTGCTGTAGACTTGAGGCTGCAAATGATTCTTTCTATGGAATAGTAGCAAACAACAATTCCCCTGGTCTTAAGTATCCATCCGAAGAGAATCTCCTACAATGCTTGAAATATTTATATGAGTCTTTGCTTCACTCTCAGGTGATGCTAAGTTATTTCGCAGAAGAAACGAGGATTCTTGCATTGAGCTCTGCTCAGAAACTTCTCGACTGCAAGCAGTTTGTCAAAGCTTATAGTCCTGAGATGTTGCCTGTGTCAGATTTGTATAAAATACGCATCTCATGTCAGGTTGAACTTGTTGATGAATCAGAAGATCCTACAGCTAAAACTCCACCAGAATTAGTTGTGCTGCCCATGAATGCCACAGTGCATGACCTCAAGATAGAAGCAGCAAATGCTTTTCAAGATGTATATCTTATGTTTAGAAGATTTCAAGTTGATGAGCTACTCGCCTTTCGCGGTGTAGATGATTCCACCCAGGTCAAGCTCTTGCTAGGATCGAAGGAAACAGTTTGTGTGCGAGGAAAATGCATGGGGAAAAATGGATTGAGCAAGTTCCGAATGGAACGAGGACTTGAGAGGTGGACAGTAGATTGCAGCTGTGGGGCTAAAGATGATGATGGGGAAAGAATGTTGGCTTGTGATATATGTGGCGTGTGGCGGCACACCAGGTGTTCTGACATTCGTGATATCGATCCTGTTCCAGCGCGTTTTGTTTGCCCAAAATGTCTGAACTCTGACTCAAAAACTAAATCTAGTGGGCACTGTAAAGATGAGACTGTGACTAACGTTAGCACTGCTACTAGTTGCTTTGGAAAGGGCTTGCCAGTGCCTCCTGATGTTCGTTAAGGTAAATTTACTAAATGTGCATAATAAGAAGCTCTTAGATTACCAAAAAAACAAAGCTCTTTGGTTTCTGTTTAGTTTGCTTTGGCCTGAGCGAAGATCTTGTACATAACAGATAATCCTTAAAGATGGCTTCAGGGACAGGGTATGTCTTGTTTATATTTTAGGTTCTAACTTCCTTCGTTTATTTTGTATATAATGACTGATGCAATCATGGAAACAAGTGGAGGAAAATTCTGGAATGGTACTTGAAATAGTGTTGTAGAGGGGAATCAAACCTAATTATACTTATTACTTAACAACTCTTGCTTCAAATTACCTATATTGCTTTCTTGATATCTTCTTTTGATTATACTTATCTTCTTTGAAATAAGAGAGGTGTCTAATTTGATCAAGTGTTTACCTCCTTAGTGTAATTTTTCCTTTTACTTGAACTGTGAGCTGATCAGAGTAAGAAAACAATATTTTGAAGAAAAGAGTTCTGGTAAAATGTTTTTCTAAAAGTATTATAGTTATTATGGACAAGGATCACTCGTCCCACTTGTCCCGCTCCATGTACCAGATTTTGTTGTTATTATTAGTTTAGATATCAGATTTTGCATTGAATCATAATCTCTGTAGCCATATTTGAAAAACACGTAGGTACCTTGCCACTTTGTAATGGTTAAATTCCTATTATTCTTTCTCATAATTTTTGAAGTTACTTATTAATTATGAAAATTGAGTTTAAAATGGCGTTCCACCCGCAACCTATTTGTAGTTATTATTAATTTCTTCCACAATGCCCATTTTGCCCGTCATCCTCTTCTCGGATTGTTTTCATCTGACGATCGACTGATTGAGCTCTCCAATTAAAATATTTTAATGCAACATTTGGACTAATAACTATAATAAATATATGGACTTATAACAAAATCTTAGTTGTGTAATGAATATAAACTTATTTGTGGTTACTGTTAAAATGTAGAACCTGTAATGTTTAAGATGTTTCAACTTATCTATAATATTTTGTTCTTAGTAAAGTTTTCATTGTTGGTTGTTGGTTGTTTAATTATATTTGTGTGAGTAATATGTTTACGGGAAAAGTGTATAATATCCCTATGAGAACAATGTATCTCATGGTATAAGGAGATAAATTATCTCCCCCAACCACTAAAATCGTGACATGTATATCATTTAATCATTTTCTACAAAAATATTTCTAGAATTAAACAAAATAATACACATGTCATTCTTTTACTGGCAGGAGAAGGTAAATTATCTCATGATATGAGGAAATACATTATTCTCTATCCAATAATATGAATAAGGTTTACAAAAATTGATATGTAGGTGAATCTGTCATCAAATTACAAATTTGATTGAATTAACCACTTGCTTCTTCTAAATCAATTTAACTCATGCCAGATTTAAAATTTGATGAGAGCTGAAAGTATATATGAGGTTTTGAATGCCACGCAGAAGCATAAAAAACAAATAGAAAATAGTTTAGAGGTTGATGAAGAAATCCTGATATTCTTAGTCAGTATGAAGTACGTAAGATACATCGCCCCTTATACAATAATAATCAAATGATAAATTTCAATGCATGAATTAGTGGGAAATAAGAATCAATTACAGAAATCCATTTTAGAATCATTCTCACAGCACTTTATGTTATTTTTATTTTGATCACGATTTAATTCCGATATCAATGTTTGCTAACTATATTGTTGTGAGTCTAATTAATGTGAATTTCTTATTGACCTATTAGTAATTTAATAACATATTTATACAGATACCAATTTTACAAACTATTAAAGTTTAACAAATAATTAGGAAGAAAAATAGTCCATAAAATCCTCGCCAAATACATATAAACAGTTTATAGAGCCTCAAATATTCGGGGTAGCACTATATTTCCCTTATAATTGACTCGAATTTGACACATTTATTATTTATTACTTGACAAAGGATTCTCTTTTATATTATGACAACATTTTTTCTGTATCTTTAATCGAGCATTGTCATAAGAATAAGAAATTCAACTAAAATGAGAATAAAAATTTTCTAAAACCACTTGGGTAATATTTTGTAAAATTTTCTAAAACAACTTTCAAAAGTTTCTTAATGAACCATTTTGAGGATGTGTAAAAGAGAGATAAGAAGGGTTACCAGAAAGACATGATATAAGAGAAAAAAGGATGAAAATACAAGTTTGTAACAGGAATGGTGCAATGAAAGGAAATGATGCTAAACATAAACTTTCTGACCAAAATCCAAATGGGAAAAATAAGAATGGCACCTTTGTTTTTTGCAATATGCATGTGACTCCGTGCAACAAAATATATGTAATAAAGCATAGATAATCAACTTCTCATGGGTAAGAAAAAAAACTAAGATAATCAACTTTTCTTTGTTGTCCTTCTCAACTTCCTTCTAGGACTATGATTAGTCATTTTGTTGAGTGGTTTTGAAGCATAGTTTCTGAGCTTTTGAAGGATCTTCCTTTCGCTGATTCGCAGTACCGAAGAATGATATACCTTTTTCTCACTAACCAAACTACACCTCTCCAATGCCTCAATATCATCTTCTATTGATTCTGAACCATACAGACTCTCCCTCATATCAGCAAGGGATATCAGAGCATCACATACTTGATTAGTCAGCAAAAACTTCTTGCTCATGTTAGATGATTTATTCGGATATATTTTATCATACAAGAGAGTGGTTTTACTCGATTCATCACGCTTCCCTGCAGTTGATACCGATAGGTCTAACTCATGGTAGGCCTTATCCGGCAATAACATGATGTATAATAGGATGGGGAGTTCAACTTGTGGTTCTCCATCAAATGAGATCTCAAAATATTCGGAGTTTTTTATGCCACATGCAGAATAGCCTAACCTTCTCCAAAGCGAGACTCTTGCTCTTCCGTGGCGGCCAGAAAACAACGAAGAACACCATTTAAGTACCAGATCCAAATCAATGTTCACAATATCATATAGATTATCTTGCTCGGTGAATCCATATCTATGAAGCAAAGCAGCATTACCCAATAGCCCATAAGTATTGAAAACCTGAAACAGGAGGAAACCGAAAGTATTAAAGTACCTTCAAGGGAAGAATAGGAGGCCACTACATTAAAGAAAACTATGTCCAATTGAAGGTCATTGAACATTTCAAATTGAAATCGAAGTATATTTTGAAAACTATCAAAAGGATATAGATAAATAAACATATACCAATCAGAGGCTCATTTATATGAAATTTTGCATAAGGGAACATTTACCGAAAATGATATAACTCAACAGAAAATTCTTACCTCGGTTCCACTGCTGACATCTTTTATCATAATCATCTCCAGCATTGAAGGATCAGCTCCTATATCTGAAGAACACTCGGAGTCACTAACGTGAGCAGTGTCAAAATCAGTCGCATCTATAGAGGAATTTTGAGCCAATGCTTCTTCATCAGTGACGCTCTCATCACTGTTATTACCATCAATATCATTGTCAGATTCATAGTTAGAGGGTGTAGCAGTGAAATGCACATCCTCAGCACCAGTTTTATGATTGAACCTGGAGCACATATGACACCATAGACACCATTAGAATAGGGAAAACGTGAGATCAGGAATTCAGGATCATACAAATAAATCAGTGCACAGAGTAAACTCCATCAACATCTTAAAAGTTTTATTATTACTGATGAGTTTAAATTATTAACATCACATGTGGTCCATGATGCATCATTGCAGTTCTTGAAAACTATACCAAGCTTTATTTTCTTGATAGAATAAATTTTCAGCACGTACTAAAGACATCAATTATCAAAACATAGAACAAATCCTATACAACATGTTTTATTATAGTTTTACATCATATTGAAGCCTGTGGTTAAACTATATTGATTTATTGACCTTGACAATCTGGCGCATCCAACAATTGCTTTTTTACAACCTTGGATGCCGAAAAATGTCAGAGAATGAAATGTTGCCCTAATTCTTTTCAGCATATGATCATCCATGTGAAACAGGAGTATGTTATTCACTTGATAACACTAGGGATTTTTCTCTAGGCATATTAGAACCACAATGTTTCTAAATGAGACACATATGGCCAAATATACCATGACATTAAGATTTGACTTTTATTGGACAAGGCATGTTAAAAGATAATGAACAGCAAATGATAGGGCATTCTGAAAGTAGAAAAGAAAATCATACTAATCAACAAAGGCTTTACTTACAAATCTGCCAACGGGACCATGCCAGAACCATGGTAATCATCTATCTCGAAAGATCGCGAAGAAATAAGACTTCTTGCAGCAAAGTATTGTTCTATACCAAAAAAAACCGGGTTAAGCTTTGAAGGTGCTAAATCCAATAGGGGCAGGATACTCTCTTTCCAGTCCTCATACATAAGAGCCTTGTCTTCTTGCACTTCCTGTCTACAATTATAAGAGATAAGAATATTTTCACAAAGTACAAACCAATGTAGTATTGTATTTTAAGCACTAATTTGATGCCAGGGAAGCAAAGACTACGAGAAAGATCATAATAATATCTTAGCAATGTCAAATGATGTGCAGTGTACCGCTGATAATTTCTCCGGTATTCTGCTAATTGTTTCCTTTATGATTTCAGTGTCCACTCGACGACATAAACTAATTAATATGTATCCATCTTCGCTTCTAATCGTTTAAATGCCCTTTCAATGTATATATCAATGAAATCTTATGCAATGCACCATATATCATCACGACTCTACGGATTTAATTCTACAATACAAGGTATACCTGGTGAAGCTCAGTACCACATAGAAGCTCATTGACTTCATCGAGGGTCCAAACCAATGGCAAACACTCTTGTTGATTCAATAGCTGAAGGTACCCAGCCCAAGGGGAATCACAACCCAAACTTCTCTCATACATGATAACAAATGCTAAAGCCAAATGACCTTCAAAACCAGCATCTTCAATGATGCCACAAGCCCCGCTATTCTTTATTGTAAGACAAGCTTCCTTTGGCATTTTGGCCACAACATCACCTTCCTTCAATTGGCACAATGCCCTCACAGCTATACCCTCTTTTGGGGTATCAACAAAATCCAATGCATCACTCCATTCAAATCCTTTAGACTTCATCCATCTCTTGAATGCCCTCAAACGCCTACAATGTAATATTTTGATATGATGCAGCATATAGTGAATATGGAGTACATACACATTGCTTAGTAATAACATAAAGTTTATATCTTTAATGAGTGAGTGTAATAAAGATTCGATTTTTAACATACCCTTTGTGTTTTTTTGCTTAATTTTGATGAGAAATTAGTGAAAAAATAGAGAAAATAAATGGTACCTGGTTGCCATAGGTGATGGAGGGAAAGAAAGGTAGTGATTGGTGTCACTGCCACTGTGTCTGTTGTTATGATTCTGTCAATTAAGGGTTTTAGGTTTGTCAGATTCTACCAATGGCCCAATACAGATGCTGCAGTCTTATTCTTTCTGGGTTTGGGTCTTTGGTTTTGAAACTTGAAACTCTCAAAATGTTATTGGCCCAGTAAAGAAGCCTGCCACCTCACTTCATCTAAAACTTAATTCAAATCATGTTTTCGGAGATAAGAGATTCATTGACTCCAATAGTACTACACATCTTAGTCATCAATCTTAGGGAAATCTAATGGTTTAGATCTACTCACTAATTCAAATTATTTGATTTCCCTAAAATTAATGGCCAAAATGTGGACTAAGTTTTTAAGCTTACTCTTGATGTAAGTGGATCCCTAAATACCCTGTTCAGTTTGTTGCCTTCTATCATTTACATCCATCCTCCTTCAGCATAGGACTTGAAAAGGGACACAAAAAACAAGGCATAATCAACACTAACTAGAAGACATTAGTGATGACAAATGATGCATAATAAAATACCTAGTCAACAATTTAGGTATGGAAGAATGTTGGGTTCATTTCAAAATGAAAAAGTTTAACTAGTGACATAGTTTTGGAGAATAAAACTGCTATATACTACAAGTTTGTTTTAAGAAAACTAGTGTTCATTTTTTTTATATAATTAAAGATATCTCATATCCTAATATTTTTCTGGGTGTATGACTACATTTGTCAATAAGTATTGCTATCAGGAATCGAACATTAATATTTTAGTTTATGAGTATGCAATAGGAACTAATTAAGAAATTTCTATTAAGTTATCCAACCGCTACCACTAAGGAGAAAATTAGTAACAATAAATAAAATTCTAAATAATATTTTGCCTCTAGCCGCTGTTGTTCCATTCATTTAAATAGCAACACAAACTAGGTGAACAATTGTTGGGCTTAATTAATGAGCCCAAATTCTTTAGGGAAAACAAAAAACAACATAGAAAATGTACAAAGAAAAGGGGAGTATGTGTGGTTTAGATGTACTCACCAATTCAAACAATTGAATTTTCCAATAATGAATGGTCATGATGTGTAGTACGTGTTTTTCTCTCAGGACCTATGGTGCGGTCATGGATCCCCATCAGTATGTTACCTTTTTAATGCATCAATACTTTTAATAATTTTCCTTGGAGAGTTATAACATAAGTTTGTGATTGCTTAACAATATCATTAAATTGTATTGCTTTTTTGGTTGATTCATTAGGTGAACAATCTAAGGGGCCTAGATTTTTTTCAGTAAGCATAATGCAATATCATTAAAGTGCATTGTGCTATTATTTCATAATGTAATCTAGTGATATAAACATCTTTACTTTATAGTTTATAATTTTTTTTCTTCATATAATATAATACCAATTTTGCAGCTATTATATTATAATACATCATTTTTTTGCTATTATTATGCAATAATATATTATTTTAGTTTATGATGTTATTGTTATTTTAGAACACAATAATATAATATTCTTTGTCATATTTATCCCTAAACAAATAGATGTGCCAATCTTCATGCCATGAAGTTCTTTTCATTGTATTTATTTTCAGTTTCCCATTCCTATATAAGAATACTATTTTTTTGACCCATTGATTTTAAAAATGTAAAAATATAATTTATCTAACTTGTCTTTCAAAATTTCCTAAACATAACATAGATTAAGTAGTTATGTAATTATTAATTTGATTGTAAATAAAGTCCAACATATACCGAGAAAAGAGAGTCTAATAGTTAAATAAGTATGCATTACTATTTTGGATTTAATATAAATGTATTGATAAGGTGATAGTTTTTTTTTATAACAAATGAATGATGATAAATGATATACTTATATAAATATTAAATTGAGTGCAATATATTATAGCGTAAGTGTATACATTTATATATAATAACTATCTTATTCACAATTTATTTTTATTTTTATTTGAATTACTTTTTTTGAAGAGCCAATAATAATTAAATACGAATGATAGATAATACAGTGTATCAAACTTATACACAAATAGTGCATATACTTTTTCTCATATTTTTTATTCTATTTCCATGACATTTCCTACCTTTAAAAATATATTCTTTCATATTTTAATGATGAATCTTCTTAAATCTTACATGAACTTAGGGTACATATATAATTATAATTAAAGAAAATGTATTTGTATAAATTTATAACTAACCATTCATATTTAATAATAATTAACTCTCATTAATATAAATATTTAAAATTGACATTATAAACAATTGAAATATGCTATATTTTTCACTGAACTAGTTGGATATAGATATAGTGAACACACCCAACAGACACAAATATATATAGACACACAACAACGAAAGAAAAGTGACATCAACAGCATCAAATCAAATGTATTATTCTTCTTCTTCATCTTTCTCTCTTCAATTACATGTTCCTTTTTTCATCATTTCTTTATTTTAATTATTCCTTTCAATGTTCTGTGTCTAAAGTAACCGCCTTTTATTATTTTTAAGCTCAATTTTCTTTGTTACAGATTATCATAATTGGATGGTAAAGCTTCTGATTAAATTTTGATTCTTTCGAATAATGTTACTCAGTTTTTTTATTCTCCTTCAATTATGTTTCTTTGTTGCTTCTTTAATTTGATTTATCTCTTACCATTTTGTTTGGGCCATTATATAATATAATATGTTCTTGATTCGCTTATTTCTCTGAATTTGTTCCAGCATTTTACCACTACAGTTGTTTCATGTTTTCATCTTCATTTCATACTTTATTTCCTTACTTTAAACTTGATTTGGGTTTCATATTATTCTCTTTGTAGAAAAAAGCTGTTTCATTTCTTCAACTGATTTCTCTGCTTGACTTCTAGGTTGAAAGGGTAATTTGATTTGGAGATCTATTGTTGTTGTTATTATTGCTATTATTATTTCACTTCTGAGTTTTGACCTATCAATCATGGCCAATTGGGATTCTACACTTTTTTAGGGTAACCTTGTAATTGTTGCATTGTTATTGTATTTTGCTGCGTGTATGTTTGAGAACTAATTGAAATATTTCAAATTGGATTATTAAATTTGCTTTTATGCATTGTTAATTTGATGCTTAGCTTTATTGAGGATGTTGTCTCTTCAAATTCCGTATTCGTCGCCCTGACCTTTTTATCTTTGCTTCTGGTTGTTTTGGCTTCTACTTTGCATTTTATTGTTATATATTTAATATGCTCAAATGCTGGTCATGTATTTCTTATATAATGGTTTTGAACAACTATGCTTTGTGTTGGGGGTCATTTGGGAGAGCTTAACAGTGGGGTGGGCCATGCCGAACTCACAGTGGGCCCAAGGGGAAAGGGAATATGAAAGAGGGGTAGAGGGATTCCGAGGATCCAACCCCGCAACAGCTCTAACCACTTGAGCTATGTCTCTTGGACTTGAACACATAAGTTATGGAATTTGTTTTTTTTATGTGAAGTTGTTGTGGCCTTACATAGAATGTAGTTTACAAGCTTTTATGTCTCGGCTGAGATAGAATTTCATTTGTTTGTCAGATTACTTCCACTTGAGTTTTGGGTCTGTGTTGGGTTTTCACTATGAGTGGTACACCTAAGAGGTCTCATGAAGAGACAGTTCACCCATCTTCAAAGCACCCAAATGACGATTCTAGTGCATATTCCAAGTTGGCTTCATCAGTTTCGAATGAGTACCATATGCCTTATGATACAGGTCATGATTCCCGGGTAGCAAAAGCAGCCCGAACTGAGTTTCGTGATGCAGATAGAAGATCTCCTCTTCATTCAGTGTATCGGATGCCATCATCTTCAAATGATTCTCTTGCAGGTCATCCCGTGGGTACTGAGAACAGGATTGAATCAAGGGATTCCAAGGACATTAGAGACCTCCGGTTTGAGAATCGTGATACGAAGACAGAGAAGAAGGAGTTGCGTGGTGAAACAAGAAAGGATCCCCAGAGTGCTAAGAGTGAAAAGGATGTGCGTGTCGAAGGTAGAGGAAATGACAACAAGGATGTAAGACATGATCAGGATAGTCATAATGATTTGAAAGGTGACAATAAGACAGAAAAGGATGGTTATGGTGTGGTTGGCTGCCACTTGAATTGGAAAGATCCAAAAGACTACCATTGGGGAAAGAAATATTCTGATGCACCGAGTGGGGGTTTGGACTCCTGGCATATATCACGTGGCAGTACACAAGTCCCACCTGAGTTTGGGAAGGAGAATTCAACAGTAGAAGAAAGGGAAGCTCATGAAGCTGTTGGGGAGAACAAAGTTGATTCTAAAGGTGATGATATATCTAAAGAGAAAGATAGAAAGAGAAAGGAATCAAAGGATGTGAAGCATCGGGATTGGGGTGAGAGGGAAAAAGAAAGAAGTGAACGCAAAAACAGTACACAGGTTAGCAGTTCCAGTGGTGACCGCAAAGAATCTACCAAGGAAGATAGAGATGTAGAAAGGTGGGAGAGGGAGAAAAAAGATCTCTCAAAAGAGAAAGAAAATTTTAAAGAGAGGGAAAAGGATCAGAACAAGAAGGAATCATGGAATGGAACGGAGAAAGAAGTTACAAATAATGAGAAGGAGCTTGGTGATGGATTGGTTAAACTGCCAGAACAAGAAATCGTAAAATTGGAGCAGAAGAAACAAAAAGATGTTGACAGCTGGAAAAATGTTGATAGAGAAGCAAGAGAGAGGAGAAAAGAAAGGGATGCTGATTTAGAAGGAGATAGGTCTGAAAAGCGCAGTAGATGCCTTGATAAGGAATCAGAGGAAGGAGGTCCTGATGGGGAAGGAGCAGTAGAGAAGGAGAGGGAAAGCTATAATTATAATGGTCAGCACCGTAAGAGGATACAACGATCTAGGGGAAGCCCTCAGGTTCCTATCCGGGAGCCTCGTTTCAGATCCCGTGCCCAGGACAATGAAGGGTATTTTCTTCCTCTGGTTTTATTGGTTATTTATTGTTTGCAAACATGATTGTTCAATAAGTATCAGTCTAGCGAAATTGCTTATAGATTTTCTTTTTAATTTATACATCTTTCAGTTGTAAAAGTTGAAGCTTCAGAATTCCATTACATAGAAGTTTCTTTATTTTAATTGACTGAATCTTACTTTTTTATGGTTTTGTAATTAAGGTCCTTCATACTATATTATCTTTCATTAATTATGTCTGCCTTTATATTTTGCAGGTCTCAAGGTATGCTGTCATTTTGTTTCAGTGGCTTGATTTAACATAAGGCTACTAGATTTGTGCCTTCATGAAGAAATGCGGGTTTAACCCGAAATTGCTTTGATTAGATATTTGCTTTCTACTTTATGATATATTCCTGTCTTTCATATTTATCGATCACATATACATTTCCTTCTTAAAAGTCTTGTATGATGAGGTATCATTGCTGTGTGCTAATCAGTAATCGGTACTATGCATGCTCATTATATATTAGTTTCTGGCGTTTCAGGTAAATTAGAGGTATCATCTGTTGTTTATAAAGTTGGTGAAAGCATGCAAGAACTGATAAAGTCGTGGAAGGAATATGAATTATCACAATCCCACATGGAACAAAATGGTGAAAGCTCTAATTATGGCCCCACTCTGGAAATTAGGATACCGTCTGAGCATGTCACTGCTACGAACCGCCAAGTAAATTTTCTATTTTTTCATATTGTAAAATATTTGAGTGTGCCAAAAAGAACAAAATGTTTACCAGAAATCAATTGTGGTTTACTTTTGCTATTAGGCATTGTTGCTTCATTATATGTCTTTAAAGTAATTGCCTTTTGCTATGTAATTCAATTATTAAAAAGTACCAAGGGAGTCATCTTCTCCTCCTCTAAATGAAATTTTACTTTTTACTGTTTGCAAAAACAGTTTGGTTTGGTATATATGCATTTTTTACTGTATACTTGTTGCCCCTTTTTCTTTTCCATCTGTTTTTTTTTGGGGATTGGATGTGTTTCATTTGATGATAATTGGTTTTATGAGATGAAAGTCTTTTACTTGCTTCTTTGCTTTTTTCTATCTATATCTTTATTATTTAAACATGAGATGCTATTTAAAATAATATTTTCTTATTGAAGCTATACCACCATGCCTTAGAGTTGCTTATTATATTCAGGTCAGAGGTGGCCAGCTTTGGGGGACTGATGTGTACACATATGACTCAGATCTTGTTGCTGGTATGCGTCTTTACAATAAGGATGCAGTAAGATTTTTTTAATAAATGTCAGGAGGTGACATGTCTGACAATATTATTGATGTTGCATTTTTGGTGCATAGTTCTCATGCATACAGGTTACTGTCGCCCAACAGCTTCTCCACCTCCTACAGCGATACAAGAGTTGCGTGCAACCATTCGTGTGCTACCTCCACTAGATTGTATGTTCGTATATCTTACATTGCTTGTTATAAAAGAAAAAGATGATAATCACTCCTTAGTACTATTGCCTTCAATAACTTCTTATTGCCTTCAATAACTTCTTATTGCCTTCAATAACTTCTTATTGCCTTTAACTGCTCTTGAACTAAGCATAGAATAAATTTTGTGATGTATTGTCATGGTTTTTGGTTATGTGATACAATAACAGCAACAAGAGCCTTTTCCCAGCTGATGGCATCAGGTACATGGGTCAAATGTTGCCATTATGTTCTGTCAAAAACCAACTTTTCAGAAAGGCCATTTTGATGTAGTCCTCTTCTTGACAAGTTTTTTGCTATATGAATATATAAAACATCTCATTGAACTTTAGTGTGCCATTAAGAGTCTGTTTGAACTTCAGCACTTTTAAATCTAGAGGGTCTTGCAATGAGGTTCAGTCTCAGAGCGTGGTCATAGGATAGTGGCACTTCATGTATCATACTGTCATGCCTACTGCGCTTCTGCACCTAGCACCCTCTTGAAACCATGCGCTTGCTATGTTATTATAGTGGGAAAATTAGCCATCTTTGTTAGTTCCCCTTCTTATTTTGAAGTTACTAATACTATTTTTCCTTTGGAGCTTTATTCAAATTATCTAAAGATAGTGTATATATCTGTGATACCAGGCTATATTTCTACACTGAGAAACAATGTACGATCCCGTGCTTGGGGTGCAGCAATTGGTTGTAGTTATCGAATTGAGAAGTGTTGCATTGTGAAGGTAGTAACGGAATCCCTGCAAAATCTTCTATTGACCTTTGCAGTATTTATCCCATGAAGTTATCTTATCTCTTTGGTGCAGCGGTGCAGCTTGATGCTTTGAATAATTTCATATGAACTACTTCATTATTTTCCATAACAGTTTACTTTTTTCACTTTGATATCTCCTATTTTTTGAGAAATTGCTGAGCTTTGCATTGATGTTTTATTTATTGTTTCAATAACATGTTAAACTTTCTTATGAGGACATTATCTTTGTGATTGAAGTAGTGGCTGTGCACCAACAAGGTGTTGTTCTAGTTGTGTAAGGCTCCGCTAGATCCCAGAAAGACCAAAAAAGTTCAAGGGTTTGATTCCTGGGAGCGAAACTTATTAGGAGGGGCAGTCATGCACCTCGAAAAGGATTAGTTCCTTACCCTTAGGGTGAGGGGATACCCTTGGTAGTACAAAAAAAAGTAGCGCCTGTGCTTGGAATGAGCACATGTGCAGGTTGACACTTTTATCGGTGCACAAACATTTACATGGACCTATTTATATATTTTTATTGGCTGGACCTGTTACTTATCAATATGAAAAACTTTATCTGACTGTTCATTTCGGTGGTCTTCAGAAAGGAGGTGGAACTATTGATCTTGAACCTTGCCTTACACATACATCAACTGTTGAGCCAACCCTTGCTCCAGTGGCTGTTGAGAGGACAATCACTACCAGGGCTGCAGCTTCGGTTTGTCCTGAATTTTATAATGAGCAAACCTTTTGCATTCTAACTTTAATCAAGAATGATCTGAGATTTTAGATTGTGACCCATACTTGCTTTATATGGTAGTAAATTTGATTATAAAAACAGCTTAGTGTTGGTATTTTAATTTCTATTGTATTTTGGCTTTCTCAATTGATTAAATTTTATTTTTTAGCTTGGGTTAAACTTGTTGCAAACACAAACTATTTATTTTTACTGAGAGTTAGCCACACTTTCCTTAGTTATCTTTTATTGGTTACCATAGATAAAAAGTATTATTCATTTCTATAAAAAAAAGAGTAAAAAACAATTGTATTCAAGAAGTATTTTATGTTTCAGCAGTGATAATATTTCAGAATTGTATTGCTAGCATTAGCTAAAAGGATTTAGTTGTTACCATCTTACATGGGGATCATTATTTTCCAGAATGCACTGAGACAGCAAAGATTTGTTCGAGAAGTTACGATACAGTACAACCTCTGCAATGAACCATGGTATGCTAGTTTTTGTTGGCAAAATGACTTGTATTTTATGATATTATAAAATAATAGTAGCCAAGCCAGTTTGTATTATTTTTGTAATACATTGAAAAGATGCACATTGCACTGTTTGTTGGCTAGAACTTTGGTACAGACCTTAACAAGTGCTGCACCAGTGCTATATTCATGCATCATTCAATTATAGGCATTGATTTATCAGTAAAAAAAGAGAACGATTGAAGTTAATAAGTATAAAAGTATTAGATAAAAATAAATAAGATAAAATGACAAACTTGCCCTTCTCTATTCCCATTCCATCCACTTCTCGGCTCCCACTGTCAGCCGTCGTCTATGCCCACCACCACATCTTCATCTCTGGCTCAGCCTCAGCTTTAGGCACCACCCACCCCACAGCTCTAACCTACCCCCTCCCAATTCTCTTGCTGTGGTAGCTTCCATGCTTTTCGAATCATAGTGAGGTAGACATGGCAGTGTTACTTGCAAATCTGGACGGTGAAGCAGCAGACATGGCAGCCCGAAAATGATAGATCTAGGCAATGAAACAGAAGAGAAGCACAGTAGTGGTGGGAGGACAAGGACGGGCAATTGTGGTGGGAGATGGGTCATTTGTCTGTACCGTCGTGATGCAGAATGGAACTTTAGCGATGGTGGTTGGTTAACAGCTGGATATTGACGACAGCGAGTCTGAACTGGTATGCGTCTTGTTGTTGTGGAGAACAACTTCCAATAGTGGGTGATGAAGCAATGGAGGTGAGTGGCCAGGCAGCAAAGGTAATTTGGGTATTTTATAAACATTTAAAAACTAAACATGAGAACTGCATTTGTACAGCACTGGTTAAGTCTTTACCAAAGAACTTGTCTTGCTTCTTATCCTGTAAGAGATACCCAATCCCAATACAACACTTCTACTATTCTTTTTTTATAATTACAACACCTCTGTTTTGCACCAATCTCGATCTTAATTTTTACATATGTATATTCATGATCACAATATCTATAATCATCAGGATCAAATATAGCATAAGCGTTGTTGCTGACAAGGGTCTTAAGAAGCCACTCTACACATCAGCTCGTTTGAAGAAGGGAGAAGTTTTGTATTTGGAGACACATGTCTGCAGGTATTTTTGACACATGGTAGTTCTTGTGCAAAGCGATTGTTCTGTATGTCAGCTATTATAGGCTTCATATTGTTTTCCGTTTAAAAAGGACACTGCATTAATTGTTAAATATAAAATGGAACAGGAATGTGCTTATTAATGTGAGATATTATTGAGCACAATTTCATTGTTATTAATGTTATTTCCATTTGTAATCTAGTTATTTATAAGACCGCCTTTTAATTTGTGAAATGTCAAAGAACCACGATGATGGTCTTGAAAGTTTTTGTCTGAGTTCTCGTTAAAGTCTGGAATAAATTTCCCTCTGTAATCATGAGTCAATTCTTTGTAGATATGAGCTTTGTTTTATTGGAGAGAAGATGGTCAAGGCTACACCAGCAACTCAGTTGCATGACACAGGTGCAGAAAAGTCTCAAAATCACCACCCACATTCCACAAATGGTGAAAAAAATGACGGGGATAATGTCATGATTGATGCATTCCGCTGGTCTCGTTGTAAGAAGCCTCTGCCTCAGAAAGTGATGCGTACAATTGGCATCCCTCTACCTCTTGAACATGTTGAGGTATTCTTCACTTGCATGTGAAATATGTCTCTTATTGTCTATACTCTATAGAATTTTGTCAATTTTCTCCTCCCCTCTCAATTTCAATTAACTTACATATGTTTGCATTTGCCTCTACTAGTATACTTTCACATTTGTTATATGACTATGACTAAAATCAGTGTATGTAACTTATGGCCATCTTCTGGCTGGCTTGCTCAAACATTATATGCAGAATCACCCAATTTGTCACTTCTAATTCCTCCAATAAATTGCTGAATGCATATCTAAATTGTTGAAAATTTGGCCTTTCTGTTTAGGTACTGGAGGAAAATTTGGACTGGGAAGATGTACAATGGTCACAAACTGGTGTTTGGATTGCAGGGAAGGAATATACTCTTGCACGGGTTCATTTCTTGTCAATGAATTAGTTTATTACCCCTCTTTTTTAGGAGGGGTCTTGGGGTTGCTTTTATTTAGATATTTATTTAAACAAAATATCATCTTTACATAATAACTGGAATTCAAGCTCTTGTATGTTATGATGCACAGGTATTGGTCTTCAACAGAATATGCTTTATACCATGTATTTCTTTCTAATAACCCTTTGCCTCTTATTTTTTCTGTTGCTTTGTCCTAAAATCCAATGGCTGAAAACTTGAAATAATACAGAAATTGGGTGCATGAGAACAATGTGTTCAGTTGAAATCTAAAGATATGGTGAATCCTAAAGTTGAATTGAAGGGTATTTGTGGTGTAGATACCTAGCTCTACCAGACATGCCCTCCAGATAATTTAAGGATGAATTTGTTTGTCAAATGAGTCACTAAATTGCTAATAGTGAAATTCAGTTAGATCTCCACATTCTTTTAAACAAGACTATAGTACTTTAAAAAATATATACAACAACCTATGATGTTGTATTATTTTAGAAGTTGTACCACTGCCAATAATATGTTGTACTTTAGAAGCTGGTACCTTCATGGAGCATCCACCTTTATGTGACAACCACCACTGGCAAGTCCCAACACCACATTGTTATAACCCACCACAAGCAATCCGGGAATGGAACCAACTTTTTGTATTGGGAGGGCACCCCTTGTGCTCTTATTAATACAATTTTTCCTTATCGAAAACAAAATCAGGGAATGGAATCAAACAGAACCAGACTACATAATCCTCGCAGAATAACGAGGAGCTCGGTGTAAAATCCTGGTATCTTAATCCTTGCAGAAATTGAGTTATGTAAGGTGACACAAAATCAGCTGTGACATTCTGCATGTTTTAGTGAAGGTGTCCTTGACAAGGGCACTGCTCTACATGGTGACAAAAGTTCACCAGCTAAGGGTTTTCTCTAATGGAGATGATATCCTTTTAGGTGTTTTGGAAGTGACAGAATAACTATTCCCACAAAGCAATACATATGCATCTAAGCTTGCTGTTAGTGCATAGCATTAGCAGCACTGTCCTTGCTCTAAAATCAAATCAAAATCCACATATACATACAAAGGTGTACACATTAAACCTTAACAAATATTACATACACAAACTATAATAAGCACCTAACACTAGATAGTACTTCTATTATCAAAGCATAATAACATCACACATTCATAGTCATTTTGTAAATCATGAAAAGCTCAACCCCTCAAAAAAGTTTGATAGAAGTAATGTATTTGATTACATCCAACATTCTACCTTGTAAAACATTTCAAAATTCCAGTCATTCATAATACAGCAATCCCAACAATAACTTGGAAATAATGATGGGAAAAAAGTACTATGTTGGCATTCAAAAATATCAATCTCTGTAGTACATAATTTGAAGGTTGGTCAATTTTACTATATGTTTTTTTATAAAATCAGCTTTAAGCTTTAACTGATGAGTGCTAGTCTGAACCTGATTCCAGCATACTTTTAAAGTTCATCTCCCTTTCACAACCATATTCATAATGGAACTAATGTCTTTCTCAGGGGATATATGCTTTACAAGTTTTCTCTAAAGAACCATTAATATCTTGTATATTGTCTCATTCCTTGTTTCTTTTTTAGAAGGAATAAACATTTATTTCTATCTTCAACCAATATTCAAGCACACTCAATTTTAGATAGTTTCTATTTTATTATTCCATGTTTGCATTGTCATTTTCCTAGTACATATAGCCTCACTTTAGGTATATGATAATCCACTTATTATATTAGTATATGGTCTTGTTGAGTGAAGAGTTACTAAAACTATAGGCATATGAAATTAGCCAACATCATCAACCACTAGCACAAATATTAAGAGTTTTACTTATTAGTACTACCAGATATTATTGATTTGTGAATCATATAAAAGTAACTTGGCTATGTGAAAAAGCAAAAATAACTAGAGAGTAGTAGAAGCTATAAACTAAGATCAATAATAGATTATAGGGAATAATTACATTGTTAATACAATCTTTACATCAGTAATTATCAGTAGCATAATTCCTAGACTGAGTTTCCTAGCTTATCCTAATGTTCTAAACTT